>JAVANC010000004.1:4127500-5327500 GCA_033319125.1 Parnassius glacialis | reverse complement strand
TTCACTTAACTATATTATATATTATAACTGAGTTTATTTGCAAAATACGTAGTTATAATTTATAATATACTAGCTGTTCCCCGCGACTTCGCCCGCGTGTAATTTAGGGTTTCAATTATGTTGCGCGAAACACTAATTCTATTTCTAAAATATAAGTAGCCTAAGTTACTCCTTATTAGTTCCGTCGAAATCGGTCCACCCGTTTCGGAGCCGGAACAAATAGACAGATAAACCAAAAATTTTAAAATTGTGTTTTTGTTATAAGTACCGTATACTTTCATATGCATTTAGTAAAAGGCTGTTATTTTGACGTTACAAACAAACACTTTAATTTTATTTATCTTTATAGATTGCCGCTAGGGATGTCGATCTGGGGCTAGGCTGCTGTT
This sequence comes from Parnassius glacialis, assembly GCA_033319125.1. Lineage (NCBI taxonomy): Eukaryota > Metazoa > Arthropoda > Insecta > Lepidoptera > Papilionidae > Parnassius > Parnassius glacialis. The sequence continues at coordinate 5,327,111 of JAVANC010000004.1, read as the reverse complement.
GACATTTAATCTGCATCTGTGCCCCGTACACATTCTATGTGATTTACCCCGAATTGTGACCTGTAGGGTCACCTAGTTAGTAAATCTCACTCTATTCTAACTCGCGTGGTCATTATTTATATGAGACTGATTTCCGATTTCAGACACTGCGTAACTGGGTCGCTGGATGGAAAACTTATCATCTGGGACACGTGGAGCGGCAACAAGGTTCAAGTCATTCCGTTGCGATCTGCCTGGGTCATGAGCGTCGCCTTTGCACCGTCAGGCAATTTCGTCGGTGGGTCCTTTTCATGTTTTTGTGCGGTTTTATCCCATTAATAATATATATTCAAATTTTAAACGAACGAACGTACAGTCCACCTGGTAGTGGCTACTCCAGCTCACGAACACTTGTAGGGAACGTAAAAGAAAGAAAACTATAGAGGCGTTGTCACCTCAGAAGACTTGGAATGCATAGGCTGTAGTTAAACTGGCACTCTTTAAACTATTCAAACTATTATTTGGATCGGAACACAACAGTTCAGGTACTGCCATGATAACTAATTTATCATGGCAGTAGTGTCAGTGGTGTCAATGGTGGTAGAAATAAGTGAGGGTGGTACATACGCACCCAGACAAACTCATAGGCTGAAATGGAATCTTACCACCTAGTAAAAAAGTTAGCGCATTTGATGGTTCGCAATTCTCTACTAGAGGAAGTTCGGCCGCGTTTGCGAGACTGCAGTGCGTTTGGAATACATTCCGACCGTCCTGCTTATTGTAAAATTGTGATATTTTACAATAACCTTTGTATATGTCTGTCCGTATATCTGTTGGCTGAAAATGATGGATGGATTAATTCGTACGGTTTAAGGACCGATCTACTACTCGGATGTCGTCAGCGATGGTGTGTACTACGGGCTGTTGCGCAAGTTCGCGCATAGGTGTCACGATCGCAGGATAACGCAAGAGTGAATGCTGGAAGAAAGGCCTGACGACATAAGCGTAATAGTGCCGTCAGCTCCAGAAGGGAGAGAATGACGTTATACAACGAAAACGTGGGACAAGGAAAGTGCGCGCGGGAAAGAGCCACGTGCAAGTACCGCGTGCACCTCCCGAGATTCGGCCCGTATAACCTGAGGATCAGTGCGGCCATGGGAGGTGGTGGGTTGTCCGTCCGTCTGTAACAGTTGTCATTGTGCACAGTACATTCTAGAGGCATGTTCTTTCACAGTAGGCGAGCAAACCGGGGTTGTCCCCGCTGACACACCAAATAAATAGTAAATTGCAATTTTAATCGCTGATTTGCCATATGCTAGACGTTAAAGTAAAAAAAACATGTGTGCAGTTCACACGCGGTAGAAGCGAAACCTTTAAATGAAATGAAATATAAAATAAAAATATTTCACAGCAAATTATTTATATGGTATGATCAGTTTCAACCACAACTGCATCATAAAACTGATTCCACATATCTTTGAAATATTTTACTAGCAATTTTTGAAATGAAAACTTCTTTAGAATCGTTGTGATTTGAAACTGAAAAAAGCAACACTAAACAGAGATAAACATATATATATATATATATATATATATATATATATATATATATATATATATATATATATATATATATAGGATTTAGCCTGAGAGAGGATGAGATAGAATATTATATTAAATTAGTCGTGTTTAGGCCATCTAGGGTCTATTTTACGTACTACCTTGAGAGGCAATCAATTTTTGTTGGATAAAATGGACTACTTGTACAATGAAGTACATAGCACTATTACAAAGCAATTTTACTCGAAAGAAAATATTCTTTTGATTTGTTAAGGTCTACATGTCTAAAAATAAGGATTGTAATATTTATTTGCTATAAAATTAAAATTTTATCTTATGTTATAGCTTAAAATATAAATATTTTTGAAATAGTAAACTATATATATATACTAATGATATACCTAGTCATTTTTAAACTTGGTTATACAATATTATGACCAATAAACCCTACAATTATCCTACTATTGATACTCTGCATTCGCTTCATTCTCTCGGAGTTTACTTTTTTGAAGGTTTCTTTCTATTTTTCTAAAGTATTTTAACTAATCCTTGTGCAGCTTGTGGAGGCATGGACAACATGTGCACAGTATACGACGTGAACAACCGGGACGCGACCGGCGCCGCGAAGATGGTCCGCGAGCTCGCCGGCTACGAGGGCTTCCTCAGTTCTTGCCGCTTCCTTGACGACACGCACATTCTCACCGGCTCCGGAGACATGAAGATGTACGTACACTGGAACTGAGAATTGGTGATAATTTTTAAATAATGTTCTACAAGAAAATTTACCAACGAAAGATCGTAGCGAAAGTCAGCATAAACCTAGTACAGTTTTTAGCTTTTGAGAAAGATAAGTTCTCGGATAGATAAGCAGGCTTACGAGACTTCGAGGAAGACTAAAAGTAAAGAGTCCAGCAGTATTATGTAAACCTTTGGGGTTGGTCGATGGTATCTACACAATGTCTCGATCCGATACGCCAGTCCGCAGCCTTAGAGCGCGAGGTCGGACCAGAGCATATTGCGCCCTCCTCCACCTCCCAGAATCAATGCCTAAGCGGCGGATACGTGGGTTGTTCGTTGCCGTAAAAGTAAGGTCTGGAGGTGGCAAGTTTCCACGCGCCTGTTTATAAAAAAGTTAGTTTACTAGTTTACTATTAAACCTCATCAAAAGGCTAGATTTGTGATTCAGTTTGAAGGCTAAGGTAGCCAGTATATGTAATGACTATGGGACAATACAGTTTCGACTATGGAACAAATCAGCGCATCCTTGTCCTGCTTTGTTTGCATTTGAGTATGTGCTGAAATAGCTATTGACTACCTGATGGATGATGATGATAATTTTATCAGTTGTTGTAGTTCAAATTGGAAAAAAATGATTTCCTTTATTGATCTCAGGTTTCTGTAGCTTTTTCCCAGTCGCTCCATGGTTTTGTCCTCAGATTGTCACAGCAGACTTTTGTACTTCATATACGTGGTAGAGCCACGCTGCAGCTATATTATGGTTGTAGCATGAATGGGTCGGCTCGACCGACATAGGATCACGCTCTCACAGAATATCAGCATAAAATAGCAGTTTGATGCTGCTGTGTTTCCTATGGTGAGTGTAGGGACGCAAGACCCTTTTACTGGAAAAGAGGCATTTCATCTCAAACCTCACGGCTGACAACGTATCTGCATTTTGATTCGCAAACGAGGCTAAATATAGATGATTATACAAACACAAAAACCTGTACTGTGTACAGGGCCACAGTATTCACTTACCATCAGGTGGACTGTGTGCCCGTTTGTAATACCTAGTTTATTCTATAAAAAAATAATAAAATAAGTTATCGCTAGCTGCCATGTTGACCAAGTTGCATAGAATTACTTGGATGAGTAGGGTAATAAATAATTTTAATTTAATTTTGTTACAAAATCATCCGAAAATTGAAATGTTTTAGATGCGTTTGGGATTTGGAGGCTGGTAAAAGAGAGATGGACTTCAATGCACACGCTGGTGATGTTGTCAGCATCTCTCTAGGGCCGGGTAAGTAGATTTTTTAATTTCTTGCATAAATGCTAATTATTAGTAATAATCCTATTAACCACCCCAAGCAAACTTAAATGCTTGTGTTAGGAATGGTCCACGATAGTAGTCGAATGGCAGATTCGAACCCACAACTTTCCGAGCCTGCAGCATACTCTTTCTGTCGTCTACGACTACCAAGGAATGCGATGCAATGGTTGGATATTTATCATTACCGTTACCGATACAGCCTAAAGTCCAGTGCTAAAAATAAGCCTTCCCTATAGATTGCCTCATGGGGGGATAGTTTAGTTTAGTTTAGTTTACGACGGGCTGTTTTCCGCAACTCCACGTCTAGCCGCGTATTTTGCCAGTGGGCAGGAATAATGTAATTATTCGAACCATGAAATCTCCCCGAAAAAGTTCAACGGTCCTTTGATGTTGCAAGCAACTTCGGGGAGTGATACCGGCGTGCCGAGATCTTTAGCCCTCTATGCAGCGCCCTCCGGAAATATCAGTAACAAGTGGCCCCCCCCGTTTCTTCCTCCCCATACATGCCCTGCACAATGAACTATCTGTAACATCTATGCTTAATAAATGATTGTTAAAGGAGCCATGTATTGTGATAGCACTTGTTACTATCCTGATATGTGGACTGTTCAGTCTTATAAGGACCTTGGTTGAACGACTGTTTATTTCAGACAGGTCCTCCCTAGCTTGTCTACAGTGTATTAGATTTTTCCAAAGCTGAACGTTTGTTTAGTGAAGTTTCGTGCTAGTGAACGAACGTTACCAAAGGGGATTGGTATGATTGGTTCCTGCCCTATAGTGACCAGAGCCGATCCTCTTCTGGCCAGTTCGCCTGCTGCATCGTTCCCTCTGGATCCACTATATCCCTTTATGCAATGCACGGTTTTTACATACTGTGTTTACATACCTCATTTAATCGTTGATGACATTCATATAAAAGACCCGAGTCCACCATACTGTCGGTCAGTATTCTGATGGAGAAGACCTTCCCAGCATCTATTGCGACAGCCTCTTGGATGATACCCATATATTCCGCCTGAAATACTGTGTTGTGCGTACCCAGCGGTGTACATATGTGGATATTGAGGTCTTCAGAGAAAATTTCAGATCCCAAACCTTCATTTGTTTTAGAATCATCCGTGAAAACTCTAAGCTCTATTGGGCTTAACCCCTACGGCTGGCTGATTTCATTTAATTGTAACTCATGCTTCTTATCGAATACAAATTGTTTGGGTATTTTATCGTATTTGGCTTGTAAAATCCATCAATTATTCATGTATGAGGGGACTCTACTCCAAAGATTTAGGGTGTTGAGTCTAATGGCAGCTAAAGTCGCTTCTTTTTATATGTGTTGATGAAGCGGGGTTAGCTCCAGCATAGCGTCTAAGGCTGCTGTTAGTGTAGTCCTTATACCGCCTATGGCAGTCATAAATGCCAGTCTCTGGTAACGCTGAAGCTTCTTTATAGTGGTGGCTTCATTTGTTTTGCTCCACCACACCAGAGTGCCGTACGTGATCATGAACCGAATTATAGTTTTGTACAGCCACTGTATAATTTTTGGCGCCAGACCCCATCGTTTTCCAATGATGTTTATGCATTGCCAGAAAGTTATACTAGTTTTGTTGATTTTGTTTTCTGTGTATATTCCAGTTGAGTTTACTTTCGAAGGTAAGACCCAAGTATGTAACCTCCGAGAATAGTTGGAGTTATGTGCTAAAGAGACTTGGTATGTGATAATTATTCAGCATTCGTTTTTGTGTGAACATTACTAAAACCGTTTCATTTGGATTAATGGTTAAGTTGTATTCTTTGCACCAACTCTCCACTATATGCAGAGCCGCTTGAGTCAGGTCGCACATCATGTTTACTATTTTTCCCGAGACCAGTATTGTCAGGTCATCTGCATAACCAATTGTATAGAAGTGGTTGGCATTTAATTTGCTGATTAGTTCATTTATGACCATATTCCACAGGAGAGGTGGAAGAACCCCACACTGTAGGCAGGCCTTCGTTATTTGGACTGCTTGAGATTCACCAGCTATCTTTATTGTTTGTGAACTGGGCATGTTTACTATTCATTCCATCAGTGCTGGTGCAACTCTACGTAGTGCAACTTTTATGCTGGAGGAGCCTGATCTGTTTCTTTCTGTCGCCTCTTACAACACTCACGGGATGATGGTAGTAGTGGATATTCTTACATTACTTGCGACCTAATGTGAAGGCGCCCTTAGGAATGAGAGAGGGCCTATGTTCATTTGTGGGGCGTATATAGGCTGTAACTTTGTCTTTTTTTTTTTGCTTTACACAAGTATTTTATTGTACAGAAATGAAGACGTACGTGACTGGTTCAGTGGATCGCACCTGCAAGCTGTGGGATGTCAGGGACGAGAAGGCCAAGCAAACATTCTTCGGCCACGACGCGGACGTGAATAGTGTTTGCGTGAGTTTCCCAACAACAGCAAGAACATTTTTTTTTTAGATACGTTATATATCCACAAAGCCACCGAAAAACATGTGCAGTCTCAGCGGCAGCACACACACATTTTAATGTTTTACTCACATTTCACTTCATTCATGTTCTTATCGCACCAGTTCTGGCACGTCTATTGTTGTCCTTTTCTTTAAGCTTACGTAATCATGGCGTCATAAATATATTAGCCAAGGACTGGAGTAGCTGATTGAACACTTTCCGACGTTTCAATTTTCGCGTGCTAGTAACGTATCTACTTACCTTTTTGTATGTATAAATATCATTGAACAACGGCAGATATTTTATAGTGGTAGATACATGCAGGTGTACTTAAGTAACTTATTACTTAATAAGTTGCCACGGTTGGCAAGCGGGTTGGCAACCGCAGTTTATTATTTTCTAGTTGTTATTCTTTTTCTTTCTTTTTCTTTCTTTTTTATGGCAGTTTTTGATTATAGAAAGACGCTGCTCCTGATTTGCTTCCCCCTGTTGCCTCTTTCGACACCCACGGGATGATGTGGGGTAGTAATGAATATTCTTACACCGCCACTACAGGGTTTTACCAATTTCATAATTCATAATTATTTATTTGTATAGAATGTGGTAATACCCACAATTATTATTAAACTATATACGTTCCGTTACATTTTGCCTAATCCAGGCGTGCAAATTTAATATATAAAAAAATACTTTTGTTTGTTCGTATTGTATGTGATGTCATACCGTTCATCAGATTGGGCTAATACTTTGTCAACTTATTGCTTACACTTGAACGAAGGTTATAGGCATAGTACAATTAATTTACAGTAGGTGGCGCGCGTGTCGTACGGAAAAATTTATTTGAAAGTCATATATCATTAAATTTCAATGAATGTATTATGTTTTTCTTTATAGAATAAGGGTGACAAACGAGCACACAGTCCACCTGATAGTAAGTGGCTGCTGCAGCCCATAGACATCTACATCTATCCTCCATTACAATTCAAAATGTAGATGCGTTGTCACCCGTGAGGACTAAGATGGAATGCCTCATTTCCAGTAAAAAGGGCCTCCGGCCACCTGCACTCACCAAGCGAAACGCAGAGGTAAACCTCTACTTCACGCTGGTTTTCTGTGAGGTCGTGGTACCACCCCGGTTCGAGCCGGCCCATCCGTGCGACAGCAAAAGCTGCCGCGTGGCTCTACCACTGATAAAAAACATTAATTAAACTATATAACTAGGCTTGCCAACTCCAAAAAGGGCATTTTCGGGATTACCCAGCTTGATATCCGGGACTTCAATATTTTACGCGGGACACAAAACACCACATACAAATTGGTTAGAAAAAAAAACACTATATATTGTTTTAATCATTTAATAAAAAAACAATACAAATGTTCGACGAACATTTTAAATTTTAATTTATTTTTTGTATTGTTGTATTGTTTTAATTTATTTTATGTATATATTAGTTATTTTGCGATTTTGCGCATTTTAACAAGTTTTTGTTTTGCAATACGTAGTTATAAAATTCACTGCATTTTTGATCAAAATTAATTTTAATTTGTAGTTCAGCCTTGACGTGGCTACAGACAGCTTATTCTCCCATTGGTCCCGGTAAACGCAAAGCCGGTTTTGTTTCTTTCGTCTAATTTCTTCTTCAGTATCACTGTTACTGGCGGACATCATTAGCAAAACCCAAACCACAGGCAACCAACCAAGCAAAGCAAAGCAAAGAAGCCCAACCCTAACACACCAAATACCTATAATACTGAATTGCATAGTATATATCGCACGAACGGAGATCCACTGCCTGCGCTGTGCCTGGCTTCATGGGCGTCACGGCTTGGGGCGAATCGGGCGCGGAACGAGCGAGCGAGCGCACCCCTCACAATAAATAAATACATATTAAGAAATTTTAATAATGTGTAACAAATTAGTGGACTTGGTACGAGATATATGCTAATATCATATAATCACTGATTTCCGGGACAAAAGACGTCCCGCGAGGGGTCACGGCGGGACGGCACAAAATTGACCCAGAAGCGGGACGTCCCGGAAAATCCGGGACGGTTGGCAAGCCTATATAAAAAAAATAAAATAAGCCTTTATTGCTGTTGGTTTAAACTCATTGACAAAAAAAATATTTAAAAGTTGAAAGGTAAGGAAACAAATTAACTTAACTAACTAAATCATGTTCTCGGCATTCGGTTGGTCTCACCTAATAACAGCTTGTCTTTCGACAAAGGCCTCCTCTAAGGCTTTCCACTTATTTCTGTCCCTTGCTGTACGTAACCATTCTGGTCCTGCTACTTTCTTAAAATCGTCTTCCCATCGCTTTGGCTGTCTTCCTCTACTTCTTCTGTTTTCTCTAGGGTACCATTCAGTTATTATTCTGGTCCATTTCTCTTTCTTTTCTCTCAACATGTGTCCCGTCCAGCGCCATTTCAATTTTCTGCATACTGATTGGACTTTTCCGAATTTTGTCTTTTCTTTTATCCTTTTTAACTTTATTTTATCTTTTCTCCGTACTCCCAATACACTTCTCTCCATTCCGTTCTGACATATGTTGATTTTATTTTGTTGTTGTTCAGTTAAGGCCCAAGTTTGGCATGCGTATGTCAGACATGGCAGGATACAAGAATTGAAAACTTTTCTTTTTTCCGACATTGGCATCTCTTTATTCTTCATTATTTCACTTAACGACCAGAATTTTTTCCAAGTGTTATCTATTCTTCTTTCAATTTCTTTCTGCATGTTCTCTGTTGGTGATATTAATTGTCCTAAATAAATATACTCATTTACGTATTCTAATTGATGATTATTAATTCTGATAATATCTTTTAGTGGAGAATTGGTCATTATTTTCGTTTTTGTTAAATTTATTGTAAGACCTGCATTTGAACTTTCGTCTGATAATTGTTGTAACATTACATTCAATGTATTCGGGCTTTCGGAGAAGAGTATTAAATCGTCAGCGAATCTCAAATGACTCAGTTTCTCTCCGTTCACGTTAAGTCCGAAATGATCCCAACCTAGTCTCATAAAAATCATCTCCAGCATAGCTGAAAATATCTTTGGCGAGATAGGGTCACCTTGACGGACGCCTCTTCCAATTGGGAACTCGTCGCCTGTTATTTCCAATTTTATTTGTGCTGTACTTTTCCCATAAATGTTCTGTAGTATTCGTACGTACTTTCTATGGACGCCTTGTCGCTCTAATGATTCCCATATATAGTGATGTTCCAAAGAATCAAAAGCTTTGTTGAAGTCTACGAAACCCACATAGTATATTTTATTGTATTCTCTGTATTTCTGAAGTATCTGTCGCAGGACGTGAATATGGTCTATAGTCGAGAAGTTGCTCCTAAATCCAGCTTGCTCCTTTGGCTGATTTTCATCGAGGGTGTTAGTTAGTCTAAATAATATAATTTTTGAAAAGATCTTATATATATGTTAGACATTAAGCTTATCGGCCTATAATTGCCAATGTCTATTTTGTCTCCTTTTTTATGTAACAAAACTATTACTGATTTCGTCCAATCTTCTGGAATATTTTCTGTTTTTATTATTTCGTTGGATAAATTGGTTAGTTTGGGGACAATCACTGGCATTGACATTTTAAGAAGTTCATTAGTAATTTGATCAGGCCCGGGTGCTTTTCGTAACTTCTGCGTAATAATAGCTTTTTCTGTTTCTTCTTTTAGAACAGGTGGTAAAGGTTCAGAATCTTGCGTGTCGTCCATCGTAGTCGTAGTGAGTTTTCCATTTCTCTTATAAAGGTCCTTATAATATTCCGTAGCAATATTCAAAATTTCAACTCTTTTGCTAGAACATTTTCCCTGTTTATCCTCCATGTTTGGTATCCAATGTTTCTTTAATTCTAATTCTTTAAACGCTTTCTTTATTCCGCCCGTTTTCTTAATATGATATTGAAAAGTGCTTGTCCTTCTTTGCTTTCTGTCTTTTCTTATTTGTTCTTTGATCTTTTTACTTATTTCTGCAATTTCTTTACGTGTCTCTTTATTTTTCGTGCCTTGTAGAAGCAATTTTCTTTCCTTAAGTAATTGAGTTGTTTTGGTGGATAGTATTACTTTATTATTTGTATAGACTTTCCTGACCTCAGTTTTGAGGGTATTTACAAAGTCGCAATATTTCTCCTGGATTTGTTTGTTGCATTTTTCTTCTTCTTTTCTATATAGAATTTCTTTTAAATTGTTGATTAGCTCCGCGTTATTTTCAATATTCACATAGGGTACCGATTTAGCTTGCAACCTTCGACTTTTCTTTATATGTATCCCTCGTAGCGTCGCACGAATCATTTTATGGTCAGAGTTAAAATTTAAATTGTGTATAATTGCCATGTCTTTAAAAACTTTTCGTTTATTGGTCATAATATAATCAATTTCATTTCTATGCAGTCCATTTGGGGAAGTCCACGTCCATTTCTTATTCTTTTTCTTTTTGTAGAAACTGTTCAAGATGCTTAGTTTGTTTTCTAAACAGAAATTCACTAATTTTTCTCCATTTTTACTTCTGTTGCCATAACCGTGTCTTCCTATAATATGCTCCTCGCCTCTGTGGCATACACCAATTTGCCCGTTAAAATCACCCATTAATATTATGTTTTTGTGAGCAGTATCAACAGTTTTTTGTAATTTTTGATAAAAGTCTTCTATTTTATCTACATCTTCTTTTTTATCTGCTTCAGTTGGTGAGTATGCCTGAATAATTGACCAATATTCATCTTTTCTATTTTGTATGGGAAGTTTGATGTTGAGAATTGCTATTCTTTCAGATATTCCTTTCAATTCTTCTATTCGGTCAGTATATCTCCGTTTTATCAAAAAACCGACACCATATTGCCCTGGTGTTTCTCCTTTGTAATGTAGTATATACTTTCCATTGTCTTCTATTCCTTCTCCTAATCTTCTCATTTCGCTTATTCCAATAATATCCCATTTAATTTCGTTGATTGCTGTTTCTAATTCAATTAGTTTCTCTGGGGTTCTTAATGATCGTGTGTTAAGCGACGCTATGTGAATGTCACAATTATTTCTCCTGTTTTGTTTATCAAACCTTAGAGGGTGTTGGTCATTTTTTTAGCCTTTTTTTTAAGCGTATATATAACCCTTCCAAATTTAAAACGATATTTCCACAATTATTTTTCTGCGGCAGCAATGCGCCGGCTACCAGTTAGTATAATGTAAAAATATCCAAATAATAATAAAACCATCAAAATATTAAATACGAAATACAATCTACTCCAACTATCGTGCAAGTAACTCTCTATTACTGTTCCTTAAATATTTTCAAATTATTAGAATGCGGGGTAAGGCAGGGGGGTCTAACGTCTCCCAGATTATTCAACCTACATATAGATGCTCTCATAGGCGAGCTCAGCAGCAAGCGTGTCGGATGCAGTGTTGGTGGGGTTAGTATTAACAACATCAGCTATGCAGATGACATGGTGCTGCTGGGACCGTCGGTGAGGGCAGTAAGAGAGTTACTGAAGGTGTGTGTAGCCTATGCTGAGTCACATGGTTTGGTATATAATGTCAAAAAATGTGAGTACATTGTCTTTGGGGTCAGGGGCAAGCCTAGGACTGATGAACCTGACCTGTTCTTGAATGGGTCATAAATTAAAAAAGTGACGTCTGTTAAATATCTTGGCCATTTTCTTGCCGATGACCTGAAAGACAATGTAGATATTGAAAGGGAACGCAGGGCTCTAGCGGTCAGGAGTAACATGCTGGCCCGTAGATTTGCTCGATGTACTGACCTAGTTAAAATTACCCTATTTAAGGCATACTGCCAGAGTCTGTAGACGAGCAATCTATGGATCAATTACACTAAAAGGTCGCTGGATGCCCTGCGTGTTCAATATAATAATGCTTTCAGAATGTTGTTGGGACTGCCTCGATACTGTAGTGCGTCGGAGATGTTTGCGCATACTCGCACGGACGGCTTTCATGCGATAATACGTAAGAAGACAGCTTCGCTGCTTAGAAGGGTGAGAGATAGTCACAACAGCATTTTGAAAACAGTAGCGGAGAACTATAATTCTCCGATTTTGAAAAAGTTTGTACATACTTCAATGTTTACTAACAATAGTTTATAAGTCAATTGTTACTAACACTACTATGGATTAATTTTGGTCCGAAATAAAGATTATTATTATTATTATTATTAACACCATACAGTACCATCCAAGCGGTCAAGCGTTCGCGACCGCCTCCGAGGACAAAACGGCGCGTCTCTTCGACATACGTAGCGACCAGCAGCTGGGACACTACACACCGCCCGGGAACAGCGGTTTCACCAGCTGTGGTAAGTGGACTGCCACTTGCAAGTTCTAGGGTTGAGCTGCATGTCATCAGTATTGTCTGCGTCCAGATGTAATTCCTATTTAAAGATTTAGTAACTAATTAGTGACATATACCGAGATTGAAACACATCGCTCCATCGGAACCGGAGCTGTTCACATGCCTCAGAGAGGAGTCTGTATTGAAGATTACATAAAATAGAATTACTCCTACTGCATAGTCTTCCGCTATGCACTATGTGTTAAGATTTAGTGACTTTTTAATGCCTATCAATTTAAAAAAAATCAATGTAATTTTTCAGGTAGAAATTAGAGAAAAAATTACATAAAATACTACGCTAAGTTGTGGCATTAAATTGCTAAAATTGCAAACAAATAATTAAAAATTAAAAATTTTGTACAACCGACTTCAATATAAATTATTAAGAATAACTCAAAAACTATTGGTTAGACTTTGATCAAATTTATATGGGACCACATGTGAAGGCACCAGCTTTCAAATAAAAAAAGAATCAACGAAATCGGTTCACCCAGTAAAAAGGAAACACACATAAAAACATACAGTCATATTGAGTACCGTCTCCTTTTTGAAGTCATAGTCATAGTCATAGTCATTTATTCCAAAAACAATATACATTGTGTGGGAAAACTTAATTGTAACATAAAATATTAAATGAAATTAATTAGCATTATACGTGTATCCTAAAACTGTCTACAACTTAATTATTAATTAAATAATGCATGCAATATTAACTTTTACCAAACTCAATGTAATCATTCACCGAATAGAAACATTTTTCCAATAAAAAAGACTTTAACCTTTGTTTAAAAATTTTAACATTATTTATGGTTTTTAGACCATTAGGTAGTCTATTAAAAAGTTTTACAGCTTGATTTCTAACGCTATGCTCAACAACCTGTAGTTTTGTTTTGAAGACATTGGGTATATTCTTTCGTCTCGTGTCGTATCTTCTTGCCATTTCATCATCAGTTTCATATCTATTCGGATGTTTGACAAGATCAGTGAGTAAAGTAAGAATATACAAACAGGGCACAGTAAGGATTTTCAAATTTATAAAATGTTCTCTGCATGATTGCCTCTGGTGTATGCGAGATATAATTCTGCTCTTTTTTGTAGAACAAACGCTTTTTTTACATTATAGGCATAACTATTTCCCCAAAACTTAATACTGTATCTTAAGCGAGATTCTATTAGAGCATAATATACAATTTTTAATTGTTTCGTGGTTAGTTCTTCCCTCAAGCTTCTCAAAGCATAGCATGCAGAGCTGATTTTGCTCTCTATGTTATTTAATTCATTTTTCCATGCCAAATACGAGTCTATATAAACACCTAAGAATTTCACCGATTGTACAAGTGGTATGCAGTTTTCATGTAATTTGATGTTCAAGGTATCTCGCGTTTTCGCTGTGGTTTTGAATAGTATAGCTTTAGTTTTTTCTGCATTCAGCATAAGATTATTTGCATTAAACCACAGAGAAAACGTTAAAAGAGCTCTATTTAGTCTATGGTTGAGATCATTTGTATTCTGTGCCGATATTACCGCATTTGTATCATCCGCAAAAGCCACAATATGAACTTCCGGTAGAGAGTTATACATAAAGGGGATCAAATCATTTATAAATATGATGAAGAAGATTGGTCCCAAAATGGAACCTTGTGGCACTCCTCTATTAATTTTATCTAATTTAGATTTATACGTCTTTTCATACTTATCCTCGGTACACTTCAGTTCAACATATTGCTGTCTGTTTTCTAAATAAGACTTGAATAGCTGTAGCACATTTTGCTTTATTCCGTAGTATTGAAGTTTTTTTATTAATATATTATGATCAACCATATCAAAAGAGAGAAGTCGGTAGATTGATGAGAGGCATAAGAAATGAATCAACTACCATTTATTTCCTTCTAAGTGTTAGGTGTAATACATATTCCATTTAAACATTTTATTTACCAATCTTTCGGAACTTGCTTCTATTCTTTTGAAGAACCAGCAGGAAACCCAGCAAAACTGTAGTATTGTATGGTAGCGAGCATATTATTCTGTGATATTATTATTATCCATGTAGGTACTCGTTCGAAGTTACAATCTGCAGCTAATGATCACTCTACACCCCTGTTATACAATGTTGAAATACATAAGCAAAAAAAAAACAGACAAATCACATTGTGAAGTCTTTCAATAACATCCATTCTGCGCATACCTTTGGAGATATTTTCAAGAAATAACCTTATACAAAACGTTTACGTAAACACAGAGACAATGACGGTTAAGTATACCCGAATGCACCTGTCTGAAACAATAGCTGAAATGTAGGGTGACCAATTATTCCATAATTTAATAAACAATTCCTTTACAGTTCTAACATTTCTTTATGCTCCTTATGATTCTTCCTTTGGCAGGGAAACATCATTGTCATATCGGTGGAACAAAATTTTTCTTGATACTGCAATGAAACTACAATTCAAAACACATTAGAAAACATCGTGAGAAAAGGAGAATGGGATTTTTGGGCCTGAAGTTAACTAATTGGTTTATACTTTAAAAAATTAGCTATATTTTTCTAAAGTTAAATACAAAAAACTAGCTCATTTTACAATCTAGATTTCGAAAAAACAATAAAATAATAAATAAGTTAGAAAATCGATTGTATTGATGCAATCAATTTTATATTTATTCGGATCCAAAAAAATTAAATGATAAAGTTGATATATTGATATGATATATTCATTTGGAAATAAAGTATATTATTATTCGCATAAGGAAAAAAGAAATAAAAATCTTATATAAAAATAAATCGATTACCATAAAGAATACACTAGTGAAATTCTCTTTTCTGTACACTACCTACCACTAGTAATTTCTATTTATTATATTATAACCTCCTTGTTTCTATTAGTTTGTTTGACAGTTCAAACTTCAAAACTATTCATTTGGCAGGAGACCCGACGGTATGACATTGGTCCCTTGGGAGAGAGGTAAAGCCCTAGTGTGGGATGCTACTTGCGTAGACACTCTGGGGGTCGCTCATCTCAGGGGTACCTCGTTTAGAGCCGGGGCGGCATCAGAGGCAGCTGAACTGAGTAAGTGGCGCAAATATGAGTCTCTGAGAGATGACTACATATTTGTGCCATTTGCTGTAGAGACTATCGGTCCGTGGGGTCCACGTGCGGTGAGGTTCCTAAAGGAACTTCATCCGCGGCTGGTCGTTGCTGCTGGTGATAAGAGGGCTGGTTCTTTCCTTGCTCAAAGGCTAAGTATAGCCATTCAGCGGGGAAACGCAGCCAGCGTTCTTGGCACGATACCGCGGGGAGTAGGACTATATGATATTTAAGTTTCTAGTTTTAGTTTTTTTTAATTATTATTATAGTTTTTAGTATTGTAGATAAAAATAAGTATTATGTTATTAATATATAAATACAAAGATATTCATTTAAAAAAAGAAAAAGACCAATTTTCGATTTGATTTGAAACGAGTGCAATATAATCGATTCTCGATTAAATCCAACATTTTAATATCTATTTTTAATTATTTGTCTGTGTTAACTAGGCAGATAAAAAACATATCTACAAAATAATATGAAAAAATACAAAGTATCAACATGTCAACAAATAATTAATTCCTCCCTCTCCTTTCCACCATCGGACAACCAGACGGTCGGCGGGTCTTCATCCCTTTGTTGTCGATATTCCACGCATTAGAACCAAACGGTTTGCTTCGTCTTTTGTAATGCGTACAGCAAAGGAGTGGAATAATTTGCCGGCGTCTATCTTTCCGTCCGAATACAATCTAGGCGTCTTCAAGGCAAGAGTGAATAGGCTTTTGTTACGATAAGACAGTGCGATTTACCATCTAAGACTGCATCACCACTTACCACCAGGTGGGATTGTGTTCAAGCACTGGCTTATAATAAGTAAAAAAAAAAAAAAAAACAGTAACAACAATAATTCAAGTTATCGATCTCAGATCGATATTTCTAATATTCATTTCAATTAGTTGTTGTTGTTTTAATTTTCGTTAAGCGTTTCAATATTTTATTTCCTAGATAACCTCAGTTTTTCTTTGGTGATTTTATACTGATTCGCCTTTTATATCTTTAAGAAATTATAGTGAAAAATAACCTGTTACAGTGTTATTACAGTGAAAAATCGCCTGTTACAGTGTAGGTAATACATAAAATCACTTTTATTTTTCTTCAATAACTCCGCTCCTAGATTGACAAACCTAGCCAGATTTTCAGGTATGAGTGTTTTATATATAAGCAGGGGCGTAGCTACCGCCGTATCAGCCGTATCAATGATACGGGGCCCCCGGGCTACAGGGGCCCCGAACGTGTGTGAGCAAAAATTCCATGGACTTCTATGGGACAGGAAAGGCTATCACTATTGTCTATAGAAGTAAAGAATTTAGTAAAACTGAAATCGTCTTCAGCTATGAATGCAGCCGAATCGTCTTCAGCTATGTTCGCCGAACAAAAGGCACGAAAAGTGTATATTTGATTTGAATTGTTTGGCCAGCTTAGTTCCTAGGAGTATTAATTGTAAGTAATAACTCAAAAACCCGTGTAGTGGCGGATAAGAATACTCACTACCCCATATCTTCCCGTGGGTATCGTAAAAGGCGACAGAGGGAAACTGAAGCAGAGGATGGGCAGCAGCATCTTTCTGATAACAGCATAACAACAATAATAAAACTGCAGTTGCGAACCCGCTCGCCAAGCGTGGCAACTATAGTAATGTAGCCCCCCCCCCCATAAAAGTAAGGAAGGGATGGACCCAGTCCCCGGCGGCCCCGCTATTCCTGGCTACGGTGGCGACCATGGTAACGGCGGAGCAGGGGGTGCTAAGAATCTCCGGTGGAGGTTCTGTTGCCACCTACGACGACTCAACCTGGCAACTTATAACGCACGCACCCTGGGGACTGACGAGAAGATCCCGGAGCTGGAAGAAGAGATAGACAAGTTGCGTTGGAATGTCATAGGATTATCCGAAGTCCGAAAAGAGGGGGAGGACACGGTAATCCTCGAATCCGTCAATTCGTTCTATCACCAGGAGGGCGACCATCTGTCCCAAGGAGGTGTCGGATTTATCGTCCACAAGTCTCTCGTTAACAACGTTGTAAAGATTGGGAGTGTGTCGACGAGGGTTGCGTACCTTATACTCAGAATCACCAAACGGTATTCCCTGAAGTTCATACAGGTTTGCACACCAACCTCGGCAAATCCCTATGAGGAGAAAAGAAAATGTATAAGGACATCGCTAGAGCCATGCATTCCTCCAAACCCTAGTTAATGGGAGAATTCGACTTAAAACTAGCCACAATAAAGAACGGTGAGCTGAAGGTACGGAAATTCAGGATTGGGCAACGAAACCCAAGTGACTGACTTCATGGAGAAAGAGGAACTCTTTCTTTCAGAAGCGGCCTCATAGAAGTAGACCTGGTCGAGCCCCGACAAGACGGTTCGACAATAAATGAGATTGATTTCATCACGATGACTACCACTGTAAATGTTCAGTGATGAATCAGGGATTGCGAGGGTGAAAACTGGCAGCGATCAACGAATGGTAAAAGGCACACTGAACCTAATCAGTAAGCTGGAGAGGTCAAGTTTAATGAAGTAAACACTCCGTCCCCCTAGTGCTCTAATCCAAATCCCCGAAAACTTTCAGCTTGAGTTACAAAATCGTTTTCAGTGCCTAGAAGACTGCAACACAGTGGATAATATAAGCTACTACGAAAGCTGAAGACGGGCTGAATTTTGCAAGACCCGTACGCACCAACCTCAGCACATCCCGATGAGGAGGTGGAGGAAATGCATGAGGATATCTCTAGAGCCATGCATTCCTCCAAAACCCACTATACGGTTTTAATGGGAGACTTCAACGCAAAACTAGGCACTAGAGAAAACGGTGAGCTGAAAGTAGAGAAATTCGGAATAGGGAAACGGAACCCAAGGGGCCAGCAGCTGGCCGACTTCATGGAGGAAGAGGGACTTTTTATGATGAACTTTTTCTTCTAGAAACAGCCCCACAGGAAGTGGACCTGGTCGAGCCCCGACGGTTAGACAAAAAATGAGACTGACTTCATTATCACGACCAGACAACTGTTCAGTGATGTCTCAGTGATCGCGAGGGTGAAAACCGGCAGCGATCACCGAATGGTGAGAGGCACACTAAACCTAAACGTTAAGTTGGAGAGGTCACGTCTAATGATGTCAACGCTCCGTCCCCCTCGTGCTCTAATCCAAAGTCCCAAAACCTTTCAGCTCGAGCTACGAAATCGTTGTCAGTGCCTAGAAGATTACAATGCAGTGGACGAAATGAATGACTGAGAGAAATGAATTTTGCAAGACCCGCCGCAGTAGAACACAAAAACTCTCCGATCACACTCTTAATATCATGGCTGTTAGACGGGAGATGAAGCTGCAATCTTCAGTAGATTTGACAGAATAAAGGCAACTGAACAGACAGATCTCCAAATGCATGCAGCGGGACTTACGCAACTTTAATACTGCTCATATTAAAGAAGCGATCGAGCGGAACCAGGGCTCCAAAGTCTTTGCTAGAGATCTGTCTGCCAGAAAGAGCCAACTGTCGAAGCTGAAGACCGAGTGTGGCAGCGTCGTTTCCGGGACACCAGAGATTTTGAGTGAGATTGAGAGGTTCTATGGGCAGTTGTACACATTATCGTTGGAGCCACACGTAAGTGTGAGTAACGATCTAAGAGCGAGTCTTATCTGACACTATTCCGATGATATACCGGACGTCACTCTGACGAGATTAGAATAGCTCTCCAGCACCTTAAAAACGGCAAGGCCCCAGGCGAGGATGGAATTACAGCGGAGCTTCTGAAAGCGGGTGGAAAACTGGTACTTGAAGCCCTTCAGAAACTTTTTGATTCCGTCCTCCATGGTGGCATTACACCGGAGGCGTGGAGCAGAAGTGCGGTGGTCTTGTTCTTAAAGAAAGGTGACAACGCTCTCTTGAAGAACTACAGACCGATTTCCCTTCTGAGCCGCGTCTACGTGTTGTTTTCGAGATTCATAACGAATCGTCTCGCGCGCAGACTTGACGTCTACCAGCCTCCCGAACAAGCTGGTTTCCGAAGAGGCTTTATCACACTATACCACATACACACCCTTCGGCAAATTGTACAGAATTCTGAGGAGTATAATTTCCTGCTATGTCTGGCGTATGTGGACTATAAGAAAGCCTTTGATTCCGTCGAAATTTGGGCGGTGCTGCAGTCCCTTCAGTGGTGACAAGTTGACTGTCGGTATATCGAAGTGCTGAAGTGCTTGTACAGTAGGGCTACGATGGCTATCCGAGTACAGAACCAGAGTACGAAACCTATCCAATTGCAGAGAGGTGTAAGACAGGGCAACGTTATATCCCCGAAACTCTTCACCGCTGCATTAGAAGACGTTTTCAAGCTTCTGGACTGGAAAGGATACGGTATCAACATCAATGGCGAGTACATCACTCACCTTCAATTTGCCGACGATATAGTCCTTATGGCAGAATCGCTGGAGGACCTAAGCTATGACCTCAATAGTGTGTCCCCAATGGATAAGTCCTAAGATGAACATGGACAAAACAAAGATCATGTTTAATATCCATGTCACACCTATGCCGGTAGTTGTTGGGAGCACTAAGCTCGAAGTTGTTGACGAGTATGTTTACCTGGGACAAATAGTCCAACTAGGTAAGTCCAACTTCGACCAAGAGGTCAATCGACGGATTCAACTCGGCTGAGCAGCGTTCGGGAAATTACGGCACATCTTCTCGTCAGGTATACCTCAAATCTTGAAAACGAGACTGTACAACCTCGATGACCTATGGTACTGAGACGTGTTGTTTCACTGCTAGCCGGATGAGGAAGCTCAAGGTTGCTCAGCGAGCTATGGAGAGGACAATGCTCGGAGTTTCTCTGCGTGAGAAACTTAAAAATGAGGATATCCGCAGAAGAACCAGAGTGACCGACATAGCCCAACGGATTAGTAAGCTGAAGTGACAATGAGCCGGCCATATAGCTCGAAGAACCGACAACCGTTGGGGAAAAAAGTTTCTCGAGTGGCGGCCTCGTACCGGCGGACAAAGTGTAGGACGTCACTCCACTAGATGGAGTGACGACCTGGTAAGATATGCAGGAAGTCGATGGATGTAGGTGGCTCAGGACCGTGCTTTGTGGCATTCCTTGGAGGAGGCCTATGTTCAGCAGTGGACTTGTGAAGGGTTGTAATGATGATGATGAATAACTTAAAATCAATGTATAATAAATTGAATTCAATGCAAGCGTTTTTGTTCCTTTTATGAAATCTTTACTCTTCATTGGGGCCCCCCAACAAATTTTGATACGGGGCCCATCTAAGGCACGCTACGCCACTGTATATAAGCTTTCAAATGGTCGGACTTTCATCTTGTTAACATCTGGGCCCAAAAATGTATGGAGATGTCTCCTTCTCCTTTGCACGTCTCATGAATAACTATGGGGAGGTCTCCGAGGAATAATGACGGGAAGTGCTCAGAAGGATTGTACGGTTTAATTCTATCTGCCAAATTCCACCTTCACACATCGACAAAATTCGCGATACCATTTACCTATGTAATCTGGATGCTTGGCGATCCACTACTGTGCGCTTTACAAGGCGTATTCTTCCCCGCACTTCTTTGTGAATTCGGCTGCCACCAGCGATTTTTAGAGAACTACAAGAAAATAGCCTACTCCTTTTGTAAAGTCTCTCTCTCCTTTTAAAAGAAACGTTGCGGGTGTTTTTTTATAGGCGGCGTTAGTCACTTTCCACCAGGTTAGCTGCATGCTCGTTTACATCTGTCTATCAAAAAAAAAATTGAAGACCACCAAAATGCCCTGGAGCCGCAACGAACTAATCTCTACGTAGTAAAAACCAGTCGCTCTCCTGCGTCTGTACGCTTTTAGTTCTTTTAAAATTATTCAACGGATTTTGTAGACAGATTAGTTTAAGAGAAAAGTTTATATGTATAATACATACATAAAGTGTATGTGTGTGTTTGTGTGTGTGTGTGTGTGTGTGTGTGTGTGTGTGTATGTGTGTGTGTGTTTGTGTGTGTTTGTGAGGAGTTCACCTCTTAAACGGCCGGACCGATTTTGATGAAATTCTGTGTGTGTGTAAGTTGGTTAGAGAATGGTTTAGATTCACAATTGGACCCGGTAGGTGGCGTTTTTGTCGAGATCTAGAAATCGACCGTGCGAAGTCGGGGCGGATCGATAGTTGCTCTACAAATTACAGGTGCATACACAGATAAAGGTGCACAGATGTTGGGCATAGTACACAACGACAAATAAACATTCATATTATGACATATCAATAATCGTTTTCAAGCTGGTTGTATGTTTACATGCAATATGTTTTACAAGGTGTTAGGAATCGTTTTCTGTATTGTAAGTAGATACCACCCTCTTACCTGTCTCTGCCGTCAAATAACGGTGCGTGCACCTCTTTGTTCAGGCCTGAAGGCCAGAATCAGTATAATTATATTTTAAAGTATAGTATAAGGGTGACACACGAGCACACAGTCCACCTGATGTTAACTGGTTGCTGTGGTCCATAGACATCTACATCTAGCCTTATTTGCGAATCAAGATGCAGATGCGTTGTCAGCCGTGACTAAGATTGAATGCCTCGTTCCAGAAAATAGGGTCTCCGGTTCTCTACACTCACCACACGAAACACAGCAGTGTTAAGCTGCTGTTTCACGCTGGTATTCTGTGAGAGCGTGGTCCTTCCCCGGTCGAGCCGACCTATTACTATACCGGGCTACAACTATACTATTAATATAGCTGCAGCATCGCTCTACCACGTATATAGGCATATATATGGGCATTCCATCTTAATCCTCGGAAGTGACAACGCATCTGAAGCCTTGTTTAAAGTTAGCTGCAGGAGATAATGGACTTCACGACTTCGTGGCTACTTCACGATATAAAGGAAACTACCTACCAGGGTTGGGGCGATGCTTTTAAAATAAAAAAAAATTAAATAAATTACCTTATTTTCAGCTCTATCGTTGAGCGGACGCTATCTCTTAGCTGGGTCCAATGACAATGCTGTCCACTCTTGGGATACGCTCAAAGTTTGCCATACAGGTATGATTCCAACTTAACGTACGATAAAATTTACAGCTTTTCTTACGTTTTATGTCAGATCCTAAAGCAAGCGTTGAACTGCTTGAGAGATCTATACAAATAAATAAAATTGAAGTTTACAAACATAAATAACAACTTTTTACTAAATGCGTATGAAAATATATACGGTACTTAAAACAAAAGGATATTTTTTAAAATTTTTGTCGTCTGTCTGTTTGTCTGTTTGTTCCGGCTAATCTCCGAAATGAAAAGACCGATTTTGACTGGACTTTTACTGGCAGATAGCTGTTGTTATAAGGAGCAACTTAGGCTACTTTTAATTTAGAAAAGGAATTGGGGTTCCGCGCAGAAAAATTAAAACCATAAGTTACACGCGAGCAACGTCGCGGGTAGCAGCTAGCTGTATAAGTAATACTGCATTAAAATATTTTTAATATTATAATCTTTTAACGAATTTGCTTTCGACGTATGCCTTACTGATTCTCAATTTGTAATCAATATTTGAATTGGAAGCACTTGCTGACGTCCGATTGAATCAAAATTTGACATACGTTACTTCGACGGCAATGCAATAATATTATCTTATCACCATGGAGATTATCTGATGATGTACCTGGATGCAGGCCCTAGTCACGTCTATAAAAGTTTGTTTTTAAATAGATTTTATATATATTTAAAAAGTAATTTGTTTATGAGTGCTACAAATCATTTTTCAGGAACTCTTAACGGGCACGAGAATAGAGTCACATCAATTTCTGTGGCACCCAACGGCATCGCGATGGCAAGTTGCTCCTGGGATCAAAGCGTCAGGGTTTGGGGTTAAAGTTGCCTGAGCTTATCAAGACAGTATTCAAATATGGAAGTGGCCTTTGTAGCGAATCTTGAGGACGAAAACACTGATCTAGGAAATACTGATAATTTAATAATAACACGAGCAGTCATCCCACGATTAAATTTTAAGAATAAATAATTTATGCTTTATTTACTGGTTACAAGGTTCTTTTTTGTGTAACTTAAATTGTAGTAAACTTTTCAAAATGCAACCATAAATAATGTAAACATACCAATGCCAGCCAATGTTTCAATCGGTCGGACAAATATCACATTGATTGCCGAATCATATTGATTTAAGTTCTCGATTTTAAAATTGTTTGTTCATAAAATTATAACATTTTTGTGTGAATTAATTTCAAAAATAATATTATATCAACATGTATAATCTAATAATAATAACATGTCATCGTTATTGTACACACAACAATGGATTTTAAAAATGTGATTCGTATAACCTCACTTTTAAATTTATATTTATAATAAACAGTGGCGTAGCGTGCCTTAGAGGGGCCCTGTATCAAAATTTGTTAGGGGGCCCCAATGAAGAGTAGGGGTATGAAGTTATTCACGTCCGCAGGAATTGCCGCCCGCACCCTGCACGTGGGGACACGGGGTGGGTGGCGCTAAACGAACAACAAACTACTGGCTGCTGTACTGTTGCGCTATAAACTTGCAACCTCACAGCACTATCACAGTCGTTCAAAGAATATTGTATCATTTAATTACCCACTTGAAATGCTTCAATGCGATCAGCTCTCCTCGGAGAGCCACCGGACTAGAGATATTGGACCTATTACCAGAATCTGCCAACTTAATATAGAAAGTATTAGTCAAGCTAAATGCGAAGTAGTAAGTAAGATTCTATTAGAAAATGACATAGACGTACTCCTTTTACAAGAAACTCACGTTAGAGATGTACAGGATCTATATAACCGTGGTGCTATCCCGGGATACTACATTGCTCATTCAGTTAACCACGCGTAATATGGCATCGCCACTTATGTTAAAGACGGTATTAAACATGTCGCTGCGGAGACTTGCCTTAGGGTCTGGATGTATTTGCCTCTGCAATAAAGATCAATAACCTTACCATTGTAAACGTATACAAACCACCGAACTCTTCATGGACTACCAACCTCCCCGCTTTCCCACACCCATGCCTATATGCCGGTGACTTCAATAGTCATCACACGACCTGGCGATATAACAAAAATGATGCAAATGGTGAACACCTCGTGCAATGGGCGAAGAACAACAACCTACACCTGGTATTTAATGCCAAGGATAGAGGTTCGTTAAGATCAGCAAGATGGAAACGGGATTATAATCCAGACTTAACGTTTACTACCTGTGACATCAATCGAACCACACGAAGAATTCTTTCAAACTTCCCGAACAGCCAGCACCGACCGGTGCTTGTGGAGGTTGGTATTAAGATCCCCTTATTAAACTCCGTGCCTTTGCCTCGATGGAACTTCCACAGAGTAGACTGGTCCAAATTCAATGCTGACATGGATGCTGCTATCAGATGGATACCTCCCTGTGCCGAAAACTACAAGAGATTCACTAAACTTATCATAGCAACAGCTAAAAAGAGCATTCCCCGAGGCTACCGCAAGGCGTACATCCCTTGCTGAAAACTAATGATGAGTGGCTCAGAATCTGAAAATATGACCACTGTGTTGTCTCAAACTCGGCCTGGCAAACCGTTCTCGAAGTGGAGGTTATAGAAGACGTCTTTGTGTCTGATCTTTATATATCTTTACCCTTAATAGTTAAATGTGACTTAAGGATTGATAGACCTTAATGGACAGCACGCGACTTGCATCCTAGCTCAGTAATATGGGGGGAAAGAGATCAGAAACAAATATGTAATTATCAAGAACTCTGTCACTAGGCGAGATTGATTTCCCCTCGGAGTTTACAGAGTGCAGTCGCGAGCTATGCAGTTTGGATGAACACAAACGGGTGTTAGACCGGATGTATGACAGCATTGTAGGTGCCTTGAGTGATGCGGCTAGCAAAACTAAGAAAAAACCTTGTAACAAGCCAAGTAAAAACAGACACCTCTGTGGCTGGAACAAACATGTTCAAGAGGCGCATCGGTTGGCCAGGCTTAACTTCAGGATATGGTTGTCGTATAATAGGCCATCATCTGGAAGGATCTATGATCAAATGAACGAGTCCGGCAAAATGTTCGAAAGTCGGTTAAAATGGTGTCAACAAAACCAGGAACAATTAAAAATGGACATCCTAGCACAGCATAGGGTGGACAAAAACATTAAAAAGTTTTGGAAGGCTACCAAGAAATGTGATGTTAGGCCTGGCCTCCCGGTGATTGTGGATGGGAATAGCGAGTCGGTACATATTACGAATATTTTTGCTCAACATTTCAAAGTGCATTCCCCACTGGGGCCCTTAGTATCTGTGAATAGTGCTAAGGCCGGATGTCAGGGGGACGTGCTACTGATGCACATTACTGCAAAGCAGGTTAGAGAGGCGCTAAAAAGAATCACCGGTGGCAAGTCCCCCGGCCATGACGGTATTAGTGTGGAACATCTGAGGCATACCGGGCCTCATCTGCCGAGAGTGCTGGCCCTGTTCTTCTCAATGTGCATAAATCACTCTTATTTACCACGTGACCTCATAAAGACCATCGTAGTGCCCATTGTTAAGGACATGACCGGTGACATCTCGAGCAGGGGGAATTACCGCCCTATATCACTTGCAACAGCAATTGCTAAGGTATTCGACAGTGTGTTTGACTCGGAATTAGATAAGTATGCAAACATACATGACGCGCAGTTCGGGTTCCGACCTACTTTCTA
This sequence comes from Parnassius glacialis, assembly GCA_033319125.1. Classification (NCBI taxonomy): domain Eukaryota; kingdom Metazoa; phylum Arthropoda; class Insecta; order Lepidoptera; family Papilionidae; genus Parnassius; species Parnassius glacialis. The sequence goes on along the minus strand of JAVANC010000004.1, from coordinate 5,300,955 downwards.
CTGAAAGCTCAATCCTTAGCCTAAAGCACACACACACACACACACACACACACACACACACACACAATCATCTAGATGATTGGCGGTCCACCACTGTGCGATTCAGAAGAAGTTTTCTCCCTCGCACAACTTCCTTGTGGAATCGATTACCACCAGCGATTTTTCCGGACCGATACGACTTAGGGACCTTCAAGAAAAGAGCCTACTCCTTTTTAAAAGGCCGGCAACGCATCTGCGATTCCCCTGGTGTTGCAGTTGTTCATGGGCGGCGGTAGTCACTTACCATCAGGTGAGCCGCATGCTGGTTTGCCCCCTCTCCTATAAAAAAAAATGCTGTTGGGACTGCCTCGTTTTTGTAGTGCGTCAGGGATGTTTGCGGCATACCAAACAGACGGTTTTAATGCCATCATACGCAAAAAAACCGCATCCCTTATTAGCAGGGTACGAGCCAGTCACAACAGCATTCTGAGGACCATAGCGGACAGATATACATCGCCGCTGTGGAAATGCCTTGTGCAGAGACTGATAACTGGGCCCTATCCACCCCCATGATGATCAGTCTAGGCACAGTGTATTTATTTTATTTCCCTAGATTTTAAGCAAACCATTGTTTTTTACTAACCCTTGTTATTATAAGTGTTGTTATTATTATTGTGTTACTAACCCACATATGGATTTTAATTATCTGAAATAAAGAATTTATTATTATTATTAGTACACGCGTACGGGTAACTATGAAATAGGTGATGACCTTCTGAAATCTCTCGACGAAGGACGTCGAAATAGGTGGCTCGATACCGTGGAGTCAATGGATTTTAAGACTTCCAGCAGGAAAGCTTGGAGGGTGCTCAATGGATTGGCAGGCAAGACTGGAACAAACTACCGTGGTGGATCTGCTCCACTAGCCAACGCGATTGCAAACAGAATAGTTGAGTTAAAGGCAGGAAAGATGATACCCGGGCGACACGACAGTGCGCTAACCAGCTCAAGGCGTCGCTACCAATTGACTACCAGCTGTAACGAGAATTCTCCCAAGATGAAACCGTTCGCGCCTTGAAACTATTGCCCCCTAATAAAGCTGCTGGTTTCGATGGGGTCTACAATGAGTTTCTAAAGCACCTGGGCCCGAAATGCAGGCAATGGCTGAAAGAGATATCCTGTCTCAGATATCCTGTTACGTAACAAACTGCCTCGCGACTTCAATAGATCGAAGATTATTGCTATGCTGAAACCCCAAAAACCTGCAGACGATCGTAAGAGCTACCGTCCTATCGCCCTTCTGAGCTGTGTCTACAAACTTCTGGAGAGACTAATCTACAACCGCATTATGCTCTTTCATTGATAAGGTGGTTCCAGTGGAACAAGCTGGCTTCCGTTGTGGCTGCAACTGTACCGACAGGTGTAGTCCCTCACAACCCACATTGAAGCAGGGTTTCAAAAGAAACTAAAGACGGTTGCTGTTTTAATAGACCTCTCAGCGGCATACGACACAGTTTGGCGACAAGGATTGGTCTATAAGGTCATGAAAGCGGAACCATGCAGAAAAATGGTGGGGCTGTTAAATAGCATCCTTAGCAACTGTGAGTTCATGGTTTTCCTTGGCGACAGTGAAAGTCGTACTAAAAAGCTGAACAATGGACACAACACACAGGGTTCAGTTTTAGCTCCGCTGCTCTTCAATCTTTACTTACATGATATACCTGAAACGCAGAGTCGTAAATTTATGTATGCTGATGATATAGCACTAGCTTCCCAACACGAAACCTTCAAATCAACCGAAGGTATCCTTAACGAGGACTTAAGCATACTAGACACATACTTTAGGAAATGAAGACTAGTACCAAACACTGCCAAAACCGAAGTAACTGCGTTTCACTTGGCTAACCAAACGACAAAATACGAGCCTACTGTTGAGTTTGCTGGAGCCATGTTGCACTACAACCCCACTCCGAGATACCTGGGCGTGACTCTCGATCGGAGTCTCACGTACGCTCCGCACATGGACAAATTATCCAAAAAGCTCAAGACCAGAAACAACATCTTGCACAGGCTACAACTACAACTGATCTCAATTTGGTGTACTCAACAGCAGAGTACTGTACACCAGTATGGTCAAATAGTGCACATGTGCTGCATGTGGACACCCAGCTGAACCAGACCATGAGATGCATATCTGGAACCTTAAAATGTACCCCCTTCCAGTGGCTCCCCTTGCTAAGCCATATAAGCCCACCCCATTTGAGAAGACAACAAATACTACTACGAGAGTCCCAGAAGGTCTACGGAAATCCCAACCTGCCAGCTCACGCGGAGTTTACTGATCCGCCACCCCACCGCCTGAAGTCACGTCACCCAACATACCAGACCGCATGTGAACTCGTGTCCGGCGGATTTAACACATCTGCTCAGTGGTTGCAGGAATGGAACGCAAAATCCCCTGATAACATGGGAGTTACCATCAACCCTACACTTAAACCTGCTGGTTTTGCTCTCCCAAGAAGGGAATGGTGCCAACTGAATAGGGTACGAACCGGATGCGGACCAAGCAATGCCTTCATGTCCATGTGCGGGTGGAGGGAATCACCGGGGTGTGAGTGTGGAGCTGCTGTCCAGAATGTTGAGCATATAGCTAGAGACTGCCCACTCACAAGGTACCACGGCTGCCCAACAGACCTGTTCTCTCTCTAAAACGGCACTATCCCATGGATTCAGCAATTAAAAGATAGAATAACTTTATAATTTAGATTTTAATTTTAATTTATTGTTATCGATTGTAAGAACCCCATACGAATAAATAAATAAATGAAGAGTAAAGATTTCATAAAAGGAACAAAAACACTTGAATTCAATTAAAATTATTATATATTGATTATAAGTTATTACTTACAATTAATACTTCTAGGAACTAACCTAGTTTTTTTTTAATTCTTTGCTTCTATAGATAATACTGATATCCTTTCCTGTCCTGTCTGTCTGTCTTTGGAATTTTTGGTTACACACGTTCGGGGCCCCTCTAACCCGGGGGCCCCGTATCATTGATACGGCTGATACGGCGGTAGCTACGCCCCTGATAATAAAACATATAGTTACATAATTTTTGTTTTTTTTTTAAACTTGAGACCCGCGCCAGCTTCGCCCGAATAGGATCTATTAATATAGCGTTATTTAGATTAAAATAATCAAATACAATTTTTTTACAAATTCTTCGTGTTTTCAACAAAAAAATAATCTTCAAGTTTTTCGGAAAAAATACAGGATAGGTCCTTCCTAGTATTGCTCTCTATTTGTTCGTAAAGTTTTACTAAAGTTACCGATTGTAGAAAAACGAATTATATAACTTTTTAAAGGCGTCCATACATGTTGGTCGAGCAAAGGCGAGTATCAACATAGAATAGAACATTTGCTTAGCCTCGCCGTTACTCCTCGTCGCTCACCTAGCTGACCGAGTGCAGTTTTGAGAGCTAACGTGTATTACCAGGGTTCGACAAAGCTGTGACCGCAGGCGCACGTGCGTCCGCGACGGTTTTTTAATGCGCCTTCATAAAATCACGTAGTTTATTTGAATGAGCAAACTTTCGGCTATCAGCACAAGTCGGTAAGCCGTTTGCAACGGCACGGCGTAATAAAGCGTGCAAACTATAATGTAACTATTTTACCGAGCCTCACCCCGCCTCTTCTGAATTGCACTGCAATACTCAGAGTTAAGTATCAGCATTTTTGTGTTGTTAGTTTTAGCTATTCGTACATATTTGTAGACCTAAATTTACCTGAATTTGTAGAGTTGAAATTGCTATATTGTCTGTTTAACACGAATAAAAGGCCAAGGACTTACTTTACTTTAATAAAGAGTAGGAGGAACAGTTCTTTTTTATTGAATTTAACGAAAAAAGTATTTGTTTATTATTCAATGCCAGTGTAGCAGTGTTTACAAAAAGTAACACTGAAAGACACTTCAATACTGTGCATGCATCGTGTAACAGTAATTTCCCACCAAATGGTGAAATTCGGAAGAAACGTGTCTGCGAATTGAAGACAAATCTAACAAAATAACAAATGGTTTTCACCAGGCCAGTTCAAATTTTGAAAAGCGCTACTATTGCATCCTTAAAGGTTTCTCATTTGTTGGGTATAAAGAAAAAGCTTTTTTTTGTAGACGGGGAAATAATAAATGAAGCCATCTCAACAGCTGCTGATTCTGTCTTTCAGAATTAATAAACAACACTGAAATTGTAGCGGCTATTGAAGCGATACCATTACCAGCCAGAGCAGTGTCGAGAAGAATCGAAGTTATCGCTGCTGATATGAAATCGGAGTTGGAAAGTGATATTAAAAAGTGGAAGTTTTTTCTCTTCAATTCGACGAGCCTACCGTCATTTCCGACAGTGCACAGCTATGTATTATTATTAAAATGGTATTTAATCATTTTACAATAAAGGAAGAATTTTTGAAGTTGTTGCTGCTCAAGGCTCGTTCAAAAGATAAATATATTTACGATGCATTTATAAACTTTGCAGAAGAAAGTCAGTTACCATTAAAAAGTTAGTTGACATAGTTACTACATGGTGCAACTGCAATGATGATCATCATCATCATCATTACAGCCCTTCATAAGTCTACTACTTAACATCCTCCTCCAGGCCTCCCCCAAGGAGTGCCACGAAGCACGGTCCTAAGCCACCTGCATCCATTGACTTCTTGCATGTCTTACCACCATCTAGTGGGGGGTCGCACTACACTTCGCCTAGCTACGTAGTCGAGGTACGAGGCTGCTATTCGAGAACCTTTTTTCCCCATCGGTTGTCGGTTCTTCGAGCTATATGGCTGGCCCATTTGATTTGGCCCATTCAGCTTATTAATCAGTTGGTCTATATCGGTCACTCTGGTTTTCCTGCGGATATCCTCATTTCTAAGTTTATCACGCAGAGAAATCCCGAGCATACTCCTCTCCATAGCTCACTGAACGACCTTCAGCTTCCTCATACGGCCAGCAGTGAAGGACCAGGTCTCAGTTCCATAGGTCATTACTGGCAACACGCACTGATTGTACAGTCTCGTTTTCAAGTTTTGAGGTATACCCGACGAGAAGATGTGCCGTAATTTCCCGAACGCTACCCAACAGAGTTGAATCCGTCGATTGACCTCTCGGTCGAAGTTAGACTTACCTAGTCGGACTATTTGTCCCAGGTAAACATATTCGTCAACAACTTCGAGCTTAGTGCTCCCAACAATTACCGGCATAGGTGTGACATGAACATTAAACATGATCTTTGTTTTGTCCATGTTCATCTTAAGACCTATCCGTTGGGAAACACTATTGAGGCCATTGAACATAGTGCTTAGGTCCTCCAGCGATTCTTTAAGGACTATATCATCGGCAAATCAAAGGTGAGTGATGTATTCGCCATTGATGTTAATACCGTATCCTTTCCAGTTTAGTAACTTGAAAACGTCTTCCAATGCAGCAGTGAAGATTTTCGGATATATATCGTCACCCTGTCTTTCACCTCTCTACAGTTGGATAAGTTTCGTACTCTGGTTCTGTACTCGGAAAGCAATGGTGGCCCTACTGTACAAATACTTCAGCACTTCGATATACTGACAGTCAACTTGGCACCGCTGAAGGGACACCCAAATTTCGACGGAATGAAAGACTTTCTCATAGTCCTCACACTCAAGACATAGTGGTAAATTGTACTCCTCGGTCTTCGGTACAATTTGTCGGAGGGTATGTATGTGGTCTATATAGCTAAAGCCTTTTCGGAAACCGGCTTATTCGGTAGGCTGGAAGTCGTCGAGACTGCGTGCGAGATGATTCGTAAAGACTCGAAAACACCACGTAGACGCGGCTCAAAAGGGCAATAAGTCTATAGTTATTCAAGAGAGCACTGTCGCCTTTCTTGATGAACAAGACAAATGCACTTCTGCTCCATGTCTCCGGAGTAGTCCCGCCATGAAGAACGGAATTAAAAAGCTTCTGAATGACTTCAAGTACCGGTTTTCTACCCGCTTTCAGAAGCTCCGCTGTAATTCCATCCTTGACCGGGGACTTGCCGTGTTTTATGTGCTGGAGAGCCATTCTAATCTCGCTCAGACTGACATCTGGTATATCATCGGAATAGTGTCGGACAAGACTTGCTCTTGGACCGTTACTTAAATTTGCGTGTGGTTCCAACGATGATGTGTACAGCTGCCCATAGAACCTCTCAGTCTCACTCAAAATCTCAGGAGTTCCAGAAACGATACTGCTACATTCGGTCTTCAGCTTCGACAGTTGACTTTTTCTGGCAGACAGATTTGTGGCAAAGATTTTGGAGCCCTGGTTCCACTCGATCGCTTCTTTAATACGAGCGGTATTGAAGTTACGTAAGTCTCTTGGCATGCATTTGGAGATCTGTCGATTCAGTAGCCTCTATGCAGTCTGCAGTCTTCAGTAGAGACTGCAACTTTATTTCCCGTCAAACAGCCTTGAGATTAACAGTGTGATCGGAGAGATTTTATGTTCTTCTGCGGTGGGTTTTGCAAAACTTAGCTTCGTCCGCATGGACAGTTTCCACAAGCTTCTCATTCATATCGTCCACTGCACTGCAATCTTCTATGCACTGAAAACGGTTTTGTAACTCGATCTGAAAAAAATAGGGACTTTGGATTAGAGCACGAGGGGGACGGAGCGTTGGCTTCATTAACGTTTAGTGCCTCTACCCATTCGGTGATCGCTACCAGTTTTCACCCTTGCGATCACTGAGACATCATTAAACAGTTCCTGTCTAGTCGTCGTAATGAAGTTAATCTCATTTTTGTCGAACCGTCGGGGCTCGACCAGGTCCATTTCCTGTGGGGCCGCTTCTAGATACCTGCAAAGATAGGCAATAAAAATGGCTTTGTTGTGCTGTGTATTGCAAAATAACATGTTTCCTCAATTCGCTCATTACCACTGCATCGTCCACTATTAGGCTGCGGCAATGCAACACCACTTGTTTTGGCAGCTTTTGCAAGACGAAGATGCAAAGTACGCGGATTGGTATTGCATACGGGGGTTCAATGGCTGAGTAGAGGTAAAGTGCTTGTAGTGAATTTGTTGAGAAAAGAAGTTTATCCACAGTTGACTGATCCCTCAGGGCTTTCAGATTTGGGGTGTCTCACTGATATAACAATAAAACTGAATAAACTGAACCTGGAAATGCAAAGGAAAGAAAATGTTGCGAAAATGGTTGGATCGATGAATACATTCAAAGCCAAACTGAATCTATAGAAATCCGATTTAGTGAGAAATTCAACTCCATAATTCTCAAATTTAAAGAAAATAGACGATCACATGAAAGTCACTCTTTTGTATAATTACCACTGGTTCGAAAAAAAACCTCTGTCCTGGGAAGAACCAGCAAGAAACCCAGCGGGACTTTTTTTAAATAACAGCTTACAATCATGTATGTTACACAAATTAACAATACAACAAATCAGAAATAGCATGGTAGCGATCACCTCATTTCCAGGGGTTATAATCTTCTTTATATATAAAAAGTACGTGTCACGTTGTTTGTCCGCGATGAACTCCTAAACTACTGAACAGATTTCAATGAAATTTTGCACACTGTGTGCAGTTTGGTCCAACTTAAAAGATAGGATAGCTTACATCTCAATTTATAGTCGCAATACAATATTATTTTATTGAAAATTATTTGCCTATTATTTGACAGTCACAATTTTCTGTTAGCTCCAAACGATTCTGTCAGATGACGATATCTGTTGACTGGATTGAGTAAATATTCAATAGATGGCGCTATGTTAGAAATACAAACGTTTAATATAAGCTACAATTTAGTGGTATTACCACCACGTGTTGCTGTAAGTATTCAACAGATAAAACCGATTTCAATGAGATTTTGCAGACTGTGTGCAGTTTGGTCCAACTTGAGAGTTAGGATAATTTTTATCCCGATAAGTGACCCTCAATTTTTTTATTGCTAAGTTCAGTAGTTTTTTTGGTAAAGTAAATGGTTGTTCGGAAAGGGCAGTACAACGTCTGCCTGGTCAGCTAGTTATCTATAAATTCTTTAATACTATAATAACCCTTTTTATACAAACTTAGTTTAATAAAGTTTTTGAACTTTGAGCAGGTCAAATTTTGTATATTTTCTGGAATTTTATTGTAAAAGCGTATACATCGCCCCAAGAATGAATTACTGACTCGATGGAGTCGGGTAACTGGTACTCCTAGCTTGTGTCTGTTCCTAGTATTTACAGAATGCATATCACTTATTTTTGTAAAACTACTTTTATTTTTGTGTACGTACATTACATTACATATTCCCTATATTCGACGCTATGATTATATGACCTTTAATGGTAAAGATTATATAACCTATGTCTGCTCTTATGGACTCCTACTGTCGCCCATTCATTAAATGACTTTCGACTGTTCAAGGAGAATGTTTTAGAAGTAAAAGTATTATTAAATTCAATGCAACGCCACGCCTGTCCACATCTAAATCGCATCTTCCATCCCGGCTAAAAGCACTCCCCAAGTATACAATTTCATTTACCTGTTCTAGACATTCCTGATTTACCCATATTTCACACTTCGTTCTCTTTTCGTCCCTTTCAAATACCAGAACCTTAGTTTTATTAGCATTCAAACGGAGACCTTTAATTTCACATTCCTCTTTCATACACGTGACTAATGCCTGCAGTTCTGCCTCTGATGGTGCAATAAACACTGCATCATCAGCATACAGCAGACAATTTACTTTTATGTCACCCAATTTCACACCCAAACAGCTATCTTTCAGCTTTTGTAAACAGCTGTCGAGATACAGCATGAATAGCCAGGAAGACATGACACAACCCTGTTTTACGCCCGTTTGGACGCTAAACATGGGTGACAGGTCATGCCCTACCCGCACACAGGCTTTACAGTCACAGTAAAGTGACTGCACAGCCCTTAGCAATCGACCATCCACACCATACCCCGGCAACAGTTCCCACATTTTCTTCCTTATAACCTTATCAAATGCTTTCTCAAGAACCACAATAGCACAGAAAATCTTCTGGTTAGCAGCCAGAAGCTTTTCCGTGATCATGCGGAGAGAAAACATTTGATCCGTGCATCCTCTTCCAGGTCTAAATCCGCATTGTGCCTCCCATAAAAATCTTTCCGATTTCTCTTGCATCCTACGTGTCAAAATCTTCAAGTAAACTTTACTTGCTAAACTAGTCAAGCTGATCGTCCGATAGCACCCGCAGTCAAAATGTGAACCTTTACCTTTATATAAAGGCACAATGACTGCGGATCGCCAATCATCCGGGACCACACCTCGTGACCCCGTCCGCCAGCATAAATTGCACAGCAGATGAAAGTTGTCCCAGACGCGAGGCCCACCATACATGACCATTTCAGCAGTAACTCTGTCTAGTCCCGCAGCCTTACCACATTTCAAACTTCGAATCGCACGTTCAATCTCTTTCATACTGATGACCTCAGTGTCATCGAGGTCCGGGTCTGGCGTACCAGTCACGGTGTCATCCCCGGATCCCTCACTAAGATCATCACACGCATACATTTCTCTATAAAATTCGCTCCACCGATGCATGACGTCCGATTTCTCTGAGAGGACGTCATTAGTTCTCGAAAACACTTTGTTCATTCTTAAGGCCGTCGTACCACTTCGGGTCCTTCCAACCTCTTTTCAGAAGACTTTGGAGTTCTTCTTAAAGTTGTGCGACAACCTTTCGTCCGCTTACATTCTACACCTTCACGCACTTCCTCAATCAATGCTTTCGTGTGAACTTTCTGCAGCTTATATCTTTCTTTCATCTTCTCTCTCATATCCTTATCGTTACTAGAGGCCAAGTAGTCTAACCATGCTTTATTCTTCTTCTTTACAGCTTCTTTCACTTCATCATTCCACCATGCATCTTTTATTTCTTTTATAGAAGAGGGGGCAAATGAGCATGCGGCTCACCTGATGGTAAGTGACTACCGCCGCCCATGAACAACTGCAACACCAGGGAGGGAATTGCAGATGCGTTGCCGGCCTTTTAAAAAGGAGTAGTATCTCTTCTTTAGCAGTAGTATCTCTTCTTTTACTACTGCCTCTTTTTATTGTTCCACACACTTCTTCCGCTGCACTTACCATTTCATCCATAAGGTTCTGCCATGTTCTTTACACACATTCTTTTCTGCCATCGATGGTGTCAAGCTTTTCGGCTACCCTCGCATGATATTTGTCCCTAGTATCCGCTTCCTGAAGCTTCCAGCTTCGGATGCGACAGACCGACTGTGGTTCTGTCACTGCCGTCCGGTAGCGCCAACCCGCGACCAGACCCCTAAATCTAGTAACCACTAGATAGTGATCCGTTCCCAGGTCAGCACCCCTGAACACTCGCGTATCCATCACCTGTTTTCGCAGTCGGTCATCCACCAGGAACAAATCGATCATACTTCTCTCATTCTTTCTTTCTCTAGTATACATATGGATTTTCTTGTGATTAAACATAGTGTTTATCACAAGAAGACCCTTTTTCTTGCATACCGCCAGTATAAGCTTGCCAGCATCATTAACCCTTTTATCGCCAAACTTTCCAAGCACCGACTCGTACCCTGGTCGAGCGGTACCAACCCATCCATTCAAATCACCACATACAACAATTCTTTCATTTCCCCTAGCCAAATCTAGAACTTCTCTTACATTCTCCCAAAACTCCTCCAGCTCAGCCCTGGACGACGAAGCTACCGGCGCATAAACAGCCAAAAGGAATAACTTCGTCAGTGCCAATTTAAAGTGAACCCAGAGAAGTCTTGAGTTTACAACCTTATATTCAGCCATAACATCGACCAACCGAGACGACAGCAGCACCCCCACTCCCTGGCAGGCGTTCTCGCTCTCCGGAACTCCGGACCATAGAGCTAACGCCCCGCCAGGGAGCTCTTCAGTACCACTGCCCTTACGTTTGGTCTCCGACATACACACGACATCTAATTCTCTTTCTTTCATTATTTCGATCAACTCATTCGTCTTATCTCTCATGCCTCCTCTAACATTCCACGTGCCAACAGAGTACAGACTCTGTCCTCCACCTTCCGCCGTGTCGGGCTGTGCGTGATGGGCGGCGGTCCCCATCGCCGCTTTGCGCACTGCATTCCACACCAACGGGGACGAGCTGGTGTGCGTCGCCTTGGGAGGACGCCCTAACCCTCGTTGGCATGGGTGCGCAGCTGAGTAGAATTGCAGCCCTGAAAAGGGCTGGCAGGGGTCGCGACGAGCACGCTTCTACAATGAACCCCACATACACATACATACAATAAATGATAAGCAATTGAAATAATGCATCTCCACACATTTTGTACATAAAGGATAAAATGTTTCAGTTTTTTTCTTGTTAATTTTTTTTTCACCATTCGCTTATGTTCAGTCTCGAACTGGGGGCGACTAAATCTAGTCCAGTTTAATCCTCAGAAGACACAAGTTTGCGCGTTTACCGCTAAAAAGAACCCCTTTGTCGTATCTCCTCAGTTTCAAGGCACTCCCCTGGTTGCCTCAGCCAGTATCAGAATCCTCGGCGTCGACATATCGAGTGACGTGCAGTTTCGTGGTTACTTGGAAGAGAAGGCCAAATTGGCCTCTAAAAAGCTTGGCGTGCTCAGCAGAGCGGGACAGTATTTCAGGCACACCGCCTGCAACTTTACAAGGCGCAGGTTCGGCCTCACATGGAATACTGTTCCCATCTCTGGGAAGGGGCTCCCCAGTGCCAGCTCCTTCCACTTGACCGCATCCAGCGCAGAGCGGCTCGAATCGTCGACGACCGGGTCCTTTCCGATCGGCTCGACTCATTGGCGCTGCGAAGGGATGTTGCATCTCTTTGCATTTTCTTTCGCATCTACCATGGGGAGTGCTCTGAGGCATTGTTCGGATTAATCCCAGCCGCCAAATTTTACGAACGCACATCGCGGCAGAACTCCCGATACCATCCACACCATCTGGATGATTGGCGGTCCACCACTGTGCGATTTCGAAGATGTTTTCTTCCTCGCACGACTTCCTTGTGGAATCGATTACCATCAGCGATTTTTCCGGACCGATACGACTTAGGGACCTTCAAGAAAAGAGCGTACTCCTTTTTAAAAGGCCGGCAACGCAACTGCAATTCCCTCCCTGGTGTTGCAGTTGTTAATGGGCGGCGGTAGTCACTTACCATCAGGTGAGCCGCATGCTCGCTTGCCCCCTCTCCTATAAAAAAAAATGTTGTCTATTCTGAACCTCCTCTGCAAAATTGGCCGGTTATTGCAAAATAACCCTGTATACTGTATTTCATTATACGTATGCCATGCAGATAGTACCAGATTTTTTTAGATCGAAGATACAAACAAATTTAAAGTCCAACTAATGGTAAGAGAACTTCAAACAAAAAAGGCGGTAAATGCATTGTGACCACTGGTGACTAAGATCCAATACCACACAGACTATAACTATTATATTATACTGACTCGTTACAACCTATAGAAAGGAACACAGCAGTGTAAGCATTACTATTTTGCATCAGAAATAGGTAAGAAGGTTACTGTTATCTACCTATCCAGACCGACGCCTGGACAGAAAAGGAGTCGTACTAACTATATCATCATTAAGCCCTTCACAAGTCTACTGCTGAATACAGGCGGGAGGCCTTCCGATACACCGCTGGGTACGTTCACTTGGCCGGCCGACACCCGACAGTGTTGACTTGACCATGACCTCATTAAGCACCGAGTGTCCTATTTTTAAATTTTCATAAGTAGTATTACTTGTCACAAGTCCACTGTTGAACACAGGCCTCCCTCAAGGAATGCCACAAAGAACGCTACTGAGCTATCTGCATCGATCGACTTCCCGCATGTCTTACCTAGGTAACACATGCGGTACCAGGCGTAACTCCATCTAGTGGACGAACGCCCTACACTTTGTCTGCCGGTACGAGGTTGCGATTAGAGAACCTTTCTTTGCCATCAGTTGTATCTATATTCTATGTCTATTTGTCACCATATTATTGAAGTTATCCTTAATTTCGCGCGTTTGAGAAAGTGATGAGAGTGAATTTTTACGATGCGCGCGCACACCGACACCCAAAAACGACACCATGAAGTTGTTACGATGCGCACGCACACCGACACCTAAAAACGACACCATGAAGTTGTTACGATGCGCGCGCACACCGAAACCTAAAAGCGACAACTTTAGTTGGTCTGTCAACTGTCAAGTTTTCGTGTGAACTGGTAACTATATTCAAGGTAGTTATCAAAATATAAGATATAAATCTATAAAAACGTGTTTTATTTTCGTTATTTTTGTTTTATTACGCTAAAGAAGTATAACTACTTACGTGCGTACATAAATACACACATACGTTTTTTATTACATACATAAATTATGTCGTACATTCTAGATACGTCATACTCTTACATTACTATAATACGATAAATTTAGCACTTCCATACAATCTTCAGCTAGCAACCTACGATGGACTTTTAATGGAATCTCTTAGCACTCTCTTAACAAAGGGCAATCAAACAATTTTAATCCGAAAAGTAGATATTGCGTAACAATAATTTTGTAAACATCTTGTGGACTTAATGCATATCAACAATGCCTATACATTTCATTACACGAACACGTTTACGTAGCCGCGAGTTGAATGAAGATGCTACACTGGAAAAGAATGATATTTCTAATAAAATTCACGAAAATTACTTACGTGTTCTTTATAACTATATCGATAATAATAATATACTTCCGTTTGCACTCCAAAAACGTGGTGGACAATGTTATAACAGATATTGAAGTAAATAAAAATAAAAGTAACGAAGTCAAGTCGCAGAAATGTTTGCGAAACGGGATTAAGTGCATTCTCCTTTGGATAAATCGCAAAAACAGACAAGAAGAAAACGTCGATAGAACTTTGTCCTTCTCAAGGAGAAACTGCGCTTGGAACAATTGTTATTTAACTGTGGAACGTCAGCTAAATAGTGATTTCTCTCAATACAGTGTCATTCTTTTCAAAGGAGCCGACATTGAATATATTCAAAATTCACTGGATCTTCCTAAAAACCGATATCCGAATCAAAAGTACGTTTTTGTAAGTGAAGATTTGGCTGCACCATATACCACATGTGGAAGACAGTGGGACGGATTTTTCAATTGGACGTGGACGTACAAATTAGATTCCGATTTAATTTGGAATTCTTTTGTAATCAGAGACGTCAACGGCACAATTATAGGGCCGAAGCAAAATATGAATTGGATAAAACTTAGAGATATGAAACCTGTAGACAGCAAATTCATAATGAATTTACGTTCTAAAACGAAAATAGCAGCGTGGTTTACATCCAACTGCAGGACACAGAGCCTCAGGGAGATGTTTGTGAATGAATTACAAAAGTATCTTGAAGAATATAACCTACAAATAGATATATATGGAAAATGTGGTAATCACCGATGTCCTAAAGTGCTAATGAACAGATGCTTGAAAATGGTGGAGAGAGAATATTATTTTTATTTGGCATTTGAAAACACTTTAAGTGAAGATTACGTTACGAATATTATTTTGCATGCTCTGAACCATAACGCCGTGCCTGTTGTGTTAGGCGGAGCGAATTATACCAGGTAAGAAGAATTTTCACATAATAACTTCTGAAGTCGGTTCTAAGGCAATTTATCGAAGAATTACGAATACATCCACGGTTTTAAGTATCCACTGTAACTTATTTGGAAATTATTTAATTTTAGTTTTTATATGGGTTCGTACTTTTTTAAAAAATTTAAATATTTGGCCTTATCAAGCGGTCAAGAAATATCGCAAGTTCAATCTAACACCTAGAATGTCGGATGAATTAATATCTTCATTCTCTATTTTTCTAACCTAAAAGTTGTATCTTTTTAATTTAAATGAAACCATCCCAGAAGTATGGACTATTTAAAGAAATTAAATCACTTTAGCCAGATTTAAAAAAAACCAGAATACGAATCGAATATAGAACCTTTTAGTTTTTCTAACTCTATTGAAAACACCTAGTTACTTAAATACACCGCTACTACACGTCACTAAAAATATTGTCATACACATTATAATCTGTTGAATTTTCTCAACAGGTTCATGCCGGATGGTGCATATTTGAACGCTTTAGAGTACGGTCCAGAGAAGCTGGCCAGGAGAATGTTTGAGATCATGCAAAGTCTATCGCTGTACCAAATGTTTTTCAGATGGAAACAGCACTATTCCTACCACGCACATGACGAGGCTCCTGAAACGGACAACTACTGTCGTTTATGCGCCTTGGTTAACAACAGGAAAGCATTTAACACCTTTTCTTTAAAAAAGAACTTTACTGATTGGTGGACGCCGAAAGGAAAGTGTTCGAAGGAATAGATTATTTATATTCGTCTTTCTTTATCTATCAGACCGTCTTTACGGTCCAAAACGGTACAAGTGAAAGTAAAGTCCACTAGTGAACATGGACCTCGAACTAAGAAGGATTTACATACCTTAATCGTCTTGGCATTTATTAGTATGGAATATAATATCTTTATTTGCTTTGCATACAAGTGCGTACAAGTCGCGGTACGTAAGTCTAGAGCTGGACGAAACGTGGAGGGGACGCGCACGAATACGACTGGAGAGCCAATCAACGCGACTTATGCGCAATAAGCCAATCCGCGCCTCTTGTGCGTAATAACGGCCACCGCTAGACTTTCGTGCCGCTACTTATAAGTACGTAAGTAAGGTGATTAATTACATATATAAAGGAGGTTTTGTTTTATAATCTGAATATTAAGGTGGTTATATGAACAATATAGACGGTGTAAGTATATCCACTAACGCATATCACATCGTGATGTTGTAAGAGGCGACGGAGGGAAACAAATCAGATGGGCAGCAGCGTCTTTCTAATAACGAATAGAAATAAAAAAACTGCGGTTGTCAAGCGTAGCAACTATGACAAATATCTCCCCTAAGGGGTAATCTATGGGGGAGACCTATGTTAAGCGGTGGACTATAATAGACTGTAACGTTATACCGGCACATAAACGTTTGAAAGTTACAAAAATCAAAGCATGAATACAAATCTGTTAGACAGCTATACTGTCGCATTAGTTAATCCTGTAATGATAGTTGTAAGTTTCATAAATAATTAAATAAATAATGTAATGTACGTGTTTTAGTTTATCTGTGTCGTCTCATATGATACCTACGGAAATATTGGGAGTCATCCGATTTAATGTGGGTTTCTTCAAGGCAACAGTTACAAGGTTAATACGCACCTACAAGCGTCGATACCGAAAGCATTGTGACGATTACTCTTTATAGCAATTTATGGGGGAGGCCTATGTTCATCAGTGCATTTTTGATACAGTGTGATGAGGATGGTGATGATTATTTTATACTGGGTGGCGATGAGGTTATCACATTAAATAACACAGCGGTATATACAAGTTCATATATGCCGATAAAAATAATAAAATAAACAATAATATCAAAAATAAAAAAATGCATTTTTCAAACAAAATAAATTGCGCAAAAATTGACACGAAATAAATCACCTTGATAGTATTAGTTTACTGACCAGAAGTGACCTGTAAAATGGCAACGGTGCGGCAGGCAGTGCTCACGCGGCATCGACATATGTAATTATTTACCTACACTTTCCCGTTCCTGTTCCTAAGTAATTAGGCAAAAAACGGAAAAATAAGGTCTATTGTGACTAGAATGTTAATTGTTATATATATCTTTTAGTTGTGTATGTTCAAAGAACGTTATATAGGATAACTCTTTTCATTTTATGTGATAACTTTATCGTCAACCCGTATACAAACAAAAACAAAGCTATAAATTCAATATATTTTATTTACACACCATTTATAATTGTACACACATTATCGCCAAGAGATCTCAATTTAACAAATGAAAAATTATATTAAATAAAAAAAATTACGCTCTCCCCTTTTCACTTAATGACAATAGGGAGAGACAGCAGCTATATACATAATAATTAATACTTAATTTATTCAACGGATAATAATCAACGATTAAGTAAAGCCGTATATATATACTTAATTTAAATTAAATAGTTAAAAATGCAATAATATATGTTATGTACAGTGGAATCTCGATAGCTCGAACTTCAAGGAAAACGCTAAAAATTTCGAGTAAATGGAGTCTTCGACTTAACAAGAAATAAACAAAAGTAAGGTACACAGATATGTTACTTAGATATTTTAATGGATGTATTCATTCATTGCACGTATACAAAGTACATACAATAAAAAAGGCAACAAACATTTTTTTGGATTTCATTGCTACGAGTTCGGGGAATTCTAAAACAGACCACAGAATAAATAAGAGTAGTGCCTAACTATTATAATATGTATGTAGTAACACATCATTTTATTTTATTAAATTCGAGTTACGAAGTCTGCTTTTTAAAATTCGACAATATAAATATGTACTACCAATACTTTGCAGGGAAAGAATTAAGAAAGAGTATTTTGGGGTTCAGCGGATAGGAATTGCATCAAAATTCCACTGTATACATATCTCCATTAGAGATATTTTTCCATACTAATTTTGCCCTAACATGTTGGTAAGCTTGTTTGAGCATGTTGTTCTATAACGTGCGAACAAGTTCTACAGTTCGTCGGTGAACTTGGTCGTGCGTATGTTATGCCACAATGGCAGCGAGCCCCAGAAACGTGACCGCGAGGCCAGGTCGTTCCTCATCTCCTGCTCGACGCCTATCTCCAAGTACTCCATCTGTTGACCGCTGGTAGCCGGTTCCCATTTGAATGGCAGCTTTATCGGTTTGTTGGGGTCACTGAAGTCAAATAATTGTGACATTTTATGTATTGTACACGTCTTAATTTGAAAACAACTCTACCAGTCCACACTCCACACTGGTAAAATAAAAAATACGGCAGGAGCCAATAAATACTAAGGTACAGTTAACTAATAAGATATAAATCAATCAATATTACTATGTAATACAAATAAATTAAATGTTATGGCATTAATAAAATATATATTCAATGAATAAAATTATACAATTATAATAACAAAGGTATATAATTAATCATCATTTGTTTGATGAATTATTTAAACGTAATGTAATATAAGATAATGATATATGAGCATATTTCATTAATGATTAACTAATGAATGCTCAACAATACATATAAAATTAAAATAATTAAGTTAAATGTGATAAATCAGTAAAAACTGGTTTTTAATGTAATTTTAATAATTATTCATTCACTTATTGAGAACCTTTAACAATAGATAAAAAGTATTTTGTTAATCCACTATATTGTTTTGCACGTGGTAGAGCCATGCTGCAACTATATTACTAGTATAGTTGTAGCACAATTGGGTCGACTCGACCGGGGAAGGACCACGTTCTCACAGAATATCAGCGTAAAATAGCAGCTTAACATATGATGAGTGTAGACAACCGGAGACCCGGAAAAGAGGTATTCCATCTTAGTCCTC
Organism: Parnassius glacialis; assembly: GCA_033319125.1. Classification (NCBI taxonomy): domain Eukaryota; kingdom Metazoa; phylum Arthropoda; class Insecta; order Lepidoptera; family Papilionidae; genus Parnassius; species Parnassius glacialis. The sequence continues at coordinate 5,282,445 of JAVANC010000004.1, read as the reverse complement.
ACGGGTGACAACGCATCTGCATCTTGATTCTTTATTGAGGATAGATGACGATGTTTATGGGTCACAGCAACCACTTACCATCAGGTGGACTGTGTGCTCGTTTGTTAACCCTTCCTATAAAAAAATAAATACTGGCGACGTAGCCTACCCCATATCATGCCGTGGGCGTCGTAAAAGGCGACAGATACATCTTCCACATAACATCTCAAAATCATGAAAAACTGCGGTTGGCAATCCGCCTGACAAACCTGACAGGCAACCATGGTAAAATTCACTCTATCAGACGACTTATGGAGGAGGCCTTTGTTTAGCAGTGGACTTTGATGGGCTGTAATGATGATGATGATGATGATATAATATCATCATGATTATCAGTATTTTCTTGTACTAATAAAAATTAGACAAGGATCTTTATTGCCACCTGGGCAGGACAGGGTTATAGATCCCGAATGTATGCGCAAGCACAGGACACAGATGCTCTCTCTATTCCCTCACTCTCATAGTCCGGTGACTGTAATACGACACGACCAAAGAGAGGTAAAGTGCAGTAAATACCGCCAACTTCCTGCTACTGAGTATTTTTCGACAGAAACACTCAATAGATAATTTCTGCCCCGATTCGATATTCGAACTCAGCACATCACGACCAACTGCCGCGTTTCCGACCACTAGACCAACCAGGCGGTCAAAGTCAAAAGGTAATAAATGCATAGGATTGTTTCTTCTCACCCAGAAGTGGCAAAGTTCGTCCAAAGAGTGATGATCAGCTCGCTAATCTCCCTGTCCTTCTCAGAGAACGGCTTTGAGAGGAAATGTATCGGAAACAGGTGCATCAGTTCGTCGGCGTGACAGACGCCTGAAAAGAAATAAAAAGTAAGAAAGAAACAATATTGAACCTAATTCGACATTTCGCAATTTTATACAGATACTAGGTGGCGCAGGGTCGTTGTCTTTTCCAGTAGTAATGAGTTTCTCTCCGCATTCCCTCCTGACTTATTACAGTAATCTATACATATACGAGTAAATAAAACTGAAGTGTCTTTCATACATGAGTAAACATTTTTTAAATCTTGGAATGAAGTTCTTTATCGGACGGTACGGTTTTGGCGGATGGGAGCTGGGTGATAAAAAGTGTAAGGTTTTTTGTCACCACCCCTTCCGACGTAGTGTAGACGGCCTAGGCGGCTATACGGGAGCGAGATGGAATAATATCCATCTCCTTCTCACTTTTTCTTATCTTGCCATGAAAGAAATATTATTTTATTTTAAACGACGCTTCATTTCACTTAATTAATTTATATTTGTTAATCAGTAACATAATAAGTTTATCAACAATAATATACTCCGTAAGGAACTTCGTTCCAAACTAGTGTTCCACGACACTCACGCATGTTTCTTGTTTGTGTGTCTATCCGGGCTAATCTTATAAATGTCTGAACAGAATGTGATGAAACTTTACGAACATATAAATAGCAATGCCAGGAGGGATCTATCTATCTATTTTACCGGAAAAAAAAGTTGTGAGGCGTCGCAGGATGCCTGGCATAATTAAAACATCGAAATTATTTTTGCACAGGTAATATGCATAAAAGGATAGCTTACGCCAGGAAATAAATATGGCGTAACAAAAAATAAAACATTTTTTTCAAAAAATCTGATAAAATAAAGATTACTGTTTATGTAATAAAAATATTCTTCAAATATAAAAATTTAAGATTCACGTCAAAGAATCAATCATCATCATTATCATTACAGTCCTTCACAACTGCTGAACATAGGTCTACCCCATGGAATGCCACGAAGCATGGTCCTGAGCCACCTGCATCCACCGACTTCCTGCATTACTTGGTCGGCACTCCATCTAGTGAGGGGTCGCCCTACACGACTTTATCGGGACATTTACCAGCGGCCTTAAACACCATGCATTCTGTCTTTTTACATTGTATATGAGCCCGTGCTCAGCAACATATTTCTCACAAACCTTTAGCATCTCATTAAGACCCCCGCATTTATTCTGAATATGCTTTGTTTTTTTTTCACTTTGTTTCGTAGACTTTGTTTTATACTGTATACTGAAAATTTGGTCCATTCATGTATTTAAATAATATTAAACAAGATGTTTATAAGTATTATTGGCGTCAGCATCAGGGTTCATCATTAGATCAGTTTCCATGGTAACAGATTATTGGAAATTCATCGAAGCTACCTATATATGCCAAATATCATATCAAACGGATGCCAGCAAATGCATTCAAAATTGATTACAAAAATTTTGAACTGGATTCAGATATATCAAGAAAGCATGTTAATATAAAGTTTTATGAAAAACAACAATACTTTATTGAAATATTTTAGGGTGACAAACACTGTACTAACCATAATCACCCTCCTCATCACCGAAGATCTGTGAAAAGCTATTGGTGGCCCTGTAAGCCAGTTCATACAGGTACACGGGATTCTTCGTATAGTTGAATGTTAATTCGATCGCTTCTAGTGCCGGGTACGCGAAGTACGAGTCTGAGTATAGCTGTAAGAAGTGGTATATAATGCATAAACTTCTTCTGGTGATGTATTGAAGATGGGCCAGATTAAATTTCTTACTTTCTTTCTTAACGGTTAAGGGTACTCAGAATTTGACCCATCTTCAATATATCACCAATTTGTTCGATAAACTTTAGGCTAGGCCAGGGGCCACCAAATGGCGGATCGCGGTCCGCATCCGTATCGCCGACACCTACTTTGTGCGGATCCAGAAAAATCTAAGAATATCTTATAAAATTTGTGGTACCTAATTCAATTTGCTTCTGTTTTAAAACACAAAAATTCGGAACTCTTTGCCAAGAACTGTGGATTAAATTAGTGTGTGGTAATATTAGTAAACAATGGCAATAGCTTTCACCGACTTAATTCCATATATATATATATATATATATATATATATATATATATATATATATATATATATATATATATATATATATATATTTATATATATTTATATATATATATGTATTTATATATATATATATATATATATATAAATACAGTGAGAGAGAGAGTATCCTTAATAAAAAAATTCTCTTATATATCTCATTTATTATATAGGAAATCTAAATAAATTTTGGATTCTCCTCGTCATATAGCAAACGGACCGCGACACATATATTTTTTTAAACGGACTCGTAATTAAACTATTTGATGATCCCTGGTCTAGCGCGTCATTAGCAGACTCGGTCGTTCCTTTCTGCAGCATTAATTGGCTTTGTCACTCTTTCCTCCTTAATTTTTTCTGTGTTCAGACCACCGAAGCATTAAATTACACCTATCAGTTAACAAGTTCATCCTCAAAGAAAACACTTAAAGTTTGGTCTCACATCTAGAATCGCGGTCTTGATCTCTTCGGTGTCCCCGCCGTCGAAGTAAGCGTCCCTGATGCGCTTGGTGATGTGGTCAACGTAGGGCGAGTTCTCGTAATAAAACGTAACTGGGGCTATCGATTCGAAGCCCGAGATGAACTCCTGGTATCTGCTCGAGTTGGCTGTGATCCCTGGATAAAATTAATAAGTTTATTTTTATATCCTCGCAGGGTTATTATAAATACTAGTGGAGTAATTATAAATAAAAAAAAAACTATTGGTAAATCCAATTATGCATGCTTTAAGCGCATTAAGAAAATTACGTATAACATGTTTATACGTATTTTTTAAAGTAGTTTAATAACACAAAATTTTTCTCTAAAAACCTTATAATTATTACTATACTTCAAATTTTCCGATAATTTATGTCAAATTTCAATTTAAAAAGAAGCTTGGAAAATCCAAAAGTGTACGACTCATAATGTTCATATGATCGTGAAAAAATTAAAAAAACCGGCAAAGTGCGAGTCGGACTCGCGCACCGATGGTTCCGAACAAATCTGTAGGTAAATAAGTATAAAATTATTAAAAATGTTTTTATTATATGATGTAACTAAAAACTTTTGCTTTTCGCAAATTTTCCTTTATCTGTGCTATAAAACGTTGCTTTGTACCAAATTTCAAGATTCTGAGTTCACGAGAAGTACCCTGTAGGTTTTGATTCCCTTGCGAATGTCGAAAATTTACGGCATAAATGGCTGTATCTTTTGATTGCGATGGCTTAGAAGTTTGATTGAATTTCAGTTTGATACCTCCACGCGTTCCTGAGGAAAATGGTCTTGACAGACAGACGGACAACAACGTGATCCTATAAGGGTTCCGTTTTTTCCTTTTGATGTACGGAACCCTAAAAATACAAATTGTAGTTCTATTCGTCAAAGAGTTCCAGTAGCAGTCACCGAAATACACCCTTAAGTCACTCCATTAAGTCCGGCGGTAAGGTATATTCATAACTAACAAAACGAGCCCAAACTCAGGACACCGAGTTCTCCTTGTCGGGGAGTTCCAGTAGCAGTCATCAAAGTACACTGTCAGATCCCTCTATCAAGTCCGGAGGTAAAGTCTCGTCATAACTAACAAAACGAGGCCAAACTCGGCATATCTAGTTCTACTCTTCGAGGAGTTCCAGTAGTATTCACCGAAATACACCTTCAGATTACTCCATAAAGGCCAAGACATATCATCATCATCATCATCACCATCATTACAGTCCTTCACAAATCCACTGCTGAACATAGGCCCCCCAAGGAATGCCACAAAGCACATTCACGAGTCACCTGCATCCATCAACTTCCTGTATGTCTTACCAGGTCGTCACTCCATCGAGTGGGGGGACGCCCTACACTACGCCTGCCGGTGCGTATAAGTATATTTAAAAATAAATTATACGTACTTTTAGCGCCAAGATTTTAGATTATAAAAATAATAACCTTGGTAAAAAATATGTGGTTATAAAAATAATAACCTAAGTATGTATCAAATTTGGTTTTTGGAATATTTTGTATTTCTACAGCGATCGATATTTTTGTTGCCTATTACCGCTGCTGTAAGAAAACGATACAACATTGGGTGTCGTAAGCAGCGACTGAGGGAAACTAAAACAGCAGATAAATCATCATCATCATTACAGCCCTTCATAAGTCCACTGCTGAACATAGGCCTCCCCCAAGGAATGCCACAAAGCACGGTCCTGAGCCACCTGCATCCATCGACTTCCTGCATGTCTTACCAGGTCGTCACTCCATCTAGTGGGGGGTCGCCCTACACTTCGCCTACCGGTACGAGGCTGCCACTCGAGAACCTTTCTTCCGCATCGGTTGTCGGTTCTTCAAGCTTTATGGCCGGCCCACTGACACCTCAGCTTACTAATCCGTTGGGCTATGTCGGTAACTCTGGTTCTACTGCGGATATCCTCATTTCTAAGTTTATCACGATCACTCCGAGCATAGCCCTCTCCATAGCTCGCAGAGCGACCTTGAGCTTCCTCATACTGCCAGCAGTGAAGGACCACGTCTCAGATCCATAAGTCATCACTGGCAACACGCACTGGTTGTACAATCTCGTTTTCGGGTTTTGAGGTATACCTGACGAGAAGATGTGTCGTAGTTTCCTGAACGCTGTCCAGCCGAGTTGAATCCGGCAATTGATTGGAGATGAGTAACAGCATCTTAATATAAACCACTCAAAATAGTAAAAAAACTGTGGTTGTCTACCCGCCTGCCAACCCTTGCAACTAGCAAATATCCCAAAGATGATATATTATAGATATTATAGAGATTTTATATTATAAGTCTTAAAATACTATTATTATTATTAGAAACATTTTATAGTTTTACAAAGTAGACTTACAGACAGATTTCAGGCAGCCTTCGTTCTTGTTGAGGCCGGTCATCCAGGGCACAGCGGCGGAGGATGGCATCTTCCTCGGACTGGACGTTAGAAAAGCCCCGGGTAAATCGGGTTCCACTACCGCTTTGAACGGCGTCATCGGCTCGTAGTCCCACGCCTGGTTAAGATTATATGAGTTTAGAGTAAAAAGAGAACTAATACTAACTTTTGGTAAGTGTCTACTGCAGTCTGTGGCAAGTAGTTCATTACCCGGCGCTACAAACGCGTTAATAATATCATAAGCTAGTAAAACTGAATTGCTTGTTGCTGACCGTTTTAATTAGTGAAACTGTGTAGAGGCGTTGTAAGAATATATATATATATGTACACAAAAATATAGTTTTAGTAAAAAAAGTAATATACACTCTGTAAACACTAGGAACAAACACAAGCTAGTGATACCAGTGTCTCGACTCCACAAAGTCAGTAATTCATTATTGTGGCAATGTATACGCTATTTCAACAAAGTCCCAGAAAATATGCAAGGTCTCTCTATTACAACATTTAAATATCTAATTAAACAAAAACTGTATAAAAAGGGTTATTATAATATAAATGCATCGTTAATGACACCTGGGAATGATGTAGTCGCTCCCAAGCTGTTTCTAAAATAAATTTTGTAAATAGTTTGTAATCATTTAATTTGTAAAATTTATTTAAAAATAAGTCCCGCTGAGTTTCTTGCTGGTTCTTCCCAGACAGAGGAGTTTGTTCAAACCAGTGGTAATGTAATGTAAAAAAATTACTTTCAAAAAGAATTACTTGTAATCAGTATTGAATAAAAATTATTCTATGCTTCTTAAATTATATTAATAAAAATTATATATATTATTATAATAAAAATTATTCTATATTCTATATATATATGGTGTATTGCCACTTTCTCACATCAGCGTAAAATAGCACTTTAATTCTGACGAGGCATTCTATTATTGTCCTCGAAGGGTAACAACGCATCTGCATTTTGATTTTGTCTATAGTATCGATCTACATAGTATTTTTCCACTTAATTTTTAATAACCACTTACATAGAACTTAAACTCCGTATTGATTATATCGTAGCTATCTTTTGTCCGGAGACAGTCCAGCATCGCCGTGGAAGGCGCTTGAGGGCAGTTTAGAAACTTGGCGAGACGGAAGGCGTTGCGCAGCGGCTCTCCTGGTGAAGCCTCAGCCCACGGGACTAAAGCAGTTCCCGATTCTGATATTGCTTTGTGGAATAATCCTGGAAACGAATATATTGAATTAGATTTAGCCCTCGATGACGTTTTTAATGATGGTAAAAATATTTCATAGTGAACCGTTTAGTGGGTTTATTATATTTATTAATATTGATTATTTATTATATTTATTAATATTGAATTAGATTTAGTTTCCGATTACGTTTTTAATGATGGTAAAAATATTTCATAGTGAACTGTTTAGTGGGTTTATTATATTTATTAATATTGATTATTTATTATATTTATTAATATTGAATTAGATTTAGTTTCCGATTACGTTTTTAATGATGGTAAAAATATTTCATAGTGAACCGTTTAGTGGGTTTATTATATTTATTAATATTGATTATTTATTATATTTATTAATATTGAATTAGATTTAGCCTTCGATGACGTTTTTAATGATGGTAATAAATATTTCATAGTGAACCGCTTAGTGGGTTTATTATATTTATTAATATTGATTATTTATTATATTTATTAATATTGAATTAGATTTAGCCTTCGATGACGTTTTTAATGATGGTAATAAATATTTCATAGTGAACCGCTTAGTGGCCTATTGAACGGCAAGCCAACCCCAAGTCTATTTCCTCGACCATGCCTCGTTTAAGGGCGAAACACGCGTCGTATTTTCGGTAACAGTATGTTACCTAGTGTAGAGTTAAGTGTTGAGATTTCAAAAGGGTTTTACAAGATTTAGGGAAGATGCAGACGCGCTGCCTTAATAAATGTTCACAGACTTTACAAGTTATCGAAAGACTGTTTTTCTTTCTCCTCGTTAAAATTTTAGACGGGCTACTGATCAGCGCAATTAATTACATACATATTAGTTCTCAGGGGTGAAAACTTATCTGCATTTTGATTCTTAATCGAGAATAGATGTGTATGTCTATAGGCCACAGCATCCACTTACCTTTGCGTGCTCACTTATCACCCACATTCTATAAATAAAAGGACGCATTTCTCTGATAACTTTTTTTTTTAGGATAAGGGTGACAAACCAGCACACAGTCCACCTGATAGACATCTTTTTTTTTTTTGCGGATGGAAAATCATCTAATGACGCCTTTCGCTGTGGGTGGAGCGGAAGGGAATATCAGACTTTTACTGACTAAAAACCATCCGTGTTCCTTCAGTGCCCTTACGTTCCGGAGCCGCGGTATCTCTTTCGAACAGACCTGATAGACATCTACATTTCTATCTTCGTTTGCAAATTAAAATGCAGATAACTTGTCAGCCGTGGGGACTAAAATAGAACGCCTCTTTTCCAGTAAAATAGGTCTCCGGTTCTCTACACTCACCATACGAAACAGCAGCTTAATGCTGCTATTTTACGTTGGTGTTCTGTGAGAGCGTGGTCCTTCCCCGGTCGAGCTGACCCATTCGTGCTACAACTATACTATTAATATAGCTGCAGCATGAGTATACCACGTAAAAACTCAAAATTGATAAACCCAACGAGGCAACCATGGGAAATAATGTTATGAGACTAATGTTTTACAGCGGACTTTTGGTTAACAAGGTAATTATCATGGAGAATGTGGAATAGTAAACATTAATATTCTCCATAATTATTGGCCCGCAAAAGTTCACTATTGGGGCCAACGAGTACATGCAGAAAAAATAAAGTAAAACAATTTTTAAACGTTACCAGTGTATTAGGATCTTCTTTTACATCTCGGGGGCAGTTTACCTACACATAAATTGCTCAAGGTTAAACCCGGAACAATTATTTGTAGGCCATAAGTTATTACAATTATTTGTTTAATAGAGATTACATATTAGCCGTAAACTCACTGACGCCTTACAAACATTTTATCATTTAAAGCGCTTTCTCTCTTTAAAATCTAATGCAATGCTGATGCAGACACTCTTATTACCCATTGTCGATTACGCAGATGTCTACTAGACCTATCCACCAGTATCATCATATTTCCTAATATCTACCTATATTTTATCCAAAAAACATAGAGGATTTTTTGTGATGATCTGAAAGAAGATGTAGTGACAAAAATTGAGAAAGCTATGCTGAGATGGTTTGGCCATGTCGAGAGAATGAATGAAGAACGTTTGACGAAAAAGCTGTATAAGGCGAGTGTGAATGAAAGTGTTGGAAGGGGTAGACCTAGGCGGACGTTTCTAAATCAAATCAGGGACGTCTTGAAAAAAGGCCAGGCCAAGAGTACCCTAAACCGAAGAGCATGTGTGAAGGGAATAATGAAAGTGGATGAAACGAAACAAGTATGTAAGGATCGTAGCAAGTAGAAAGAAGTGGTCTCTGCCTACCCCTACGGGAAAGAGGCGTGGTTATATGTATGTATGTATTTTTTGTGAAGTCGAAAACCTGATATAATAAATGTACATTTTGAAGTTATGAGTGGACGAATTCGCGGGTAAAACCTAGTCCATTAAAATAATGTATATATTTATCTCTGTTATTATATAACGAGTATCTAAACTAATAGACATTATTATTTTCTTATGACATTTTAAATGCACCTGTGAGCAATTCCTGCAACAGTCAGGGTAGACTGGTAAAGAATGCAAATAGGCATTAAGATCGCTATTTGTAACACTGTTGTTGTTTTCTAAGGTTACAATAAAGAATAATTAAATAAATAAATAATACAAACATGTTATGTCATGTGGCACTGAATACGTTTTCCTGTGACTACTCACGAATATAGCGGCTTACTCTGTCCTTTCTGATCAGCGTTGCTAATGGAACAACTATTTAGTAATGAGAGTTAGTTTATACCGTTGGAATGAGGTGCACTTTCAAACAAATTAACTTAGAGTTTACTGTGCAATAACGTGCATTCTATATGTAGTAAGTAATCAAATATTATGAAATGAATTAAGATCAAAAGTCACTCTTTATTATAAATGTAATCGTGTGTGTTATTTGGATGTCTTTTCCTCAATCACGCTTGATCAGCTGTTCGGATTGACAGTTTCCGTCATATGGAGCAAGGCCTAATAGAGGCCCCGAAATGTTGAAACGCATGTCTTTGTATTTTCTGCCGACTTCCAAAAAGGAGACGGTACTCAATTCGAGTGTATGTTTTTTTTTATGTGTGTTACCAAATAACTTTGTACTGGGGGAACCCATTTCGATGATTCTTTTTTTAAATGAAAGCTGATAGTTCTCCTGTAGTCTCATATGAATTTGATCAAAGTCAGACCAATGGTTATTGAGTTATTCTTAAATAACTTATATTGAAGTCGCTTATATTGAAGTCGGCTGTACAAAATTTTTAATTTTAAATTATAAATTATTAATACAAATAAAACACATTATTTTCTTATAGATTGTATAAAGCTAACCATTTTTGTCATTGAATATTTACATACATTTATATGTTATTAGTTATTTTTTGTACTTTCCAAAGGTTCCCAAACGTTGTGTTTCTTGACACTCATTGTCTAAGATCGCCCGACGGATAATGAAATAAATTATTACTAATATTTTATTTTTCGCCCAGAGATACAGGCGACTAATGGCTAGTGCAGGTTTTCTCAAGAGTAAAAAGGGTTTGTGTTTACCACTCTCCAGAATTTATAGAACATTGTGGAAGTTTTAATTGTTAAACTATCTAGACAAAATACTGAAAATGTAAGTGGGCCGCGTACTATAAACGTTTGGGAACTTCGGGGCTAGTGTAAAGATAAACAAAAGAAATATACTAACCATAAGAAAAATTAAAAGAGACATAAAACAGTCTTGTTCATTTGTTTTAATTTCAAGGGTATATTCTTTTATATGAGCCCAAAAATGCTTACTGCTGCACCGTTACCGTTACAGCCTATTAAAGTCCACTGCTGAACACAGGCCTTCCACATAGATTGCCTCATAAGGGGGATATTTGCCATGGTTGCTACGCTTGGCAAGCGGGTTGTCACTCACAGTTTTTATTTTATTTTTAGTCTTTATTATGAAGACGCAGCCTCGTACCAGTAGGCGAAGTGTAGGGCGACCCCCCACGAGATGGAGTGACGACCTGGTAAGACATGCAGGAAGTCGATGGATGCAGGTAGCTCAGGACCGTGCTTTGTGGCATTCCTTGGGGGAGGCCTATGTTCAGCAGTGGACTTATGAAAGGCTGTAATGATGATGATGATGATATGAAGACGCTGCTGCCCATCTCCTGATTTATTTTCCTCTGTTGCCTTTTTTGACACCCACAGGATGATGTGGTACTACTGGACAAGAGTGTGTAATTCCTGGGATAAATCCAGGCATTACAATATGCCGCAAACAACTAGTCTAATATTTACTGGAGCACAGCTAACTCTAAGTGACACACGTGCGATTCGAATAAATTAACGCAATTTATCAAATTACCTTGCGCTACATACATTTACATAAACAAAGATAGCGTAAGATCAAATCTGACAATATAATTGCAAATATCTATTAAAAGTGATTTTCATTGAATTAGAATTTGATCGGATATAATTAATACGAGGTAATATGGTCTATATTAGTATACAGTATAGTAGCACGAATGGTTCGGCTCGACCGGGGTAGGACCACGCTCTCACAGATTACCAGCGTAAAATAGCAGCTTAACACTGCTGTGTTTTGTATGGTGAGTGTAGAGAACCGGAGACCATTTTAACTGGAAAAGAGGTATTCCATCTTAATCCTCACGAATGACAACGCATCTGCATTTTGATTCTTTATTGAGGATAGATGTGGATGTCTATGAGTCACAGCAACCACTTACCATCAGGTGGACTGTGTGCTCGTTTGTCACCCATATCCTATAAAAAAAATCCAATTCCATATCGGTAACCCCAGCCATTATACATGGCGACATTATAGCAAATTTTAAAGAATTTCTTTATTGTACACATGTTGACTTTGGATTCACAAAACCCCAGTGCAAAATAGTAGCTTAGTATTGCTGTTTCAAATGTTCAATAACAACTCAAACAAAAAAAAAACTACGGTTGCCAACCCACCTGCCAAGCGTGGCAACTATAGCAAAATTCCCCCTATGTGGAACTTTTATATGCTGTAATGGATGGTAATGGATTCTAATTCTGATTTCCCAAGATGGTTTCGTCTGGTGTAAACGAGATTTTATATAGCATCATCTATCGGAACCCATGAGACTTTTTTAGAATATCCCATCGCACATCTTACGACGTTCATGATGTGGGGTGATCGATTGTCTAACGTCGCTACCACGAAGTAAAATCAGATTGAAGACAAGTCGAATCTTAAAGGGATTTGGCATTTGTATAAAATATGTGTAAGTAGACTGACTCTCTGGCAGAAAAGGAGGCCTACTCCCTAGTATGGGATGCAGATTTTGTCAATTTTCCAAAGATATAATCAGTCCAATCTGCAGTTGTCTCTCTCTCTTTCTCACTCTCTCTCAGCTGCCCAGCTCGGTCGTTCGGTACAGCGCAACAATAATACCTAGATAAGTAGTTAAAAACCTGTTTTACCCATTTCTTGCTTTACATTTAAGGATTAAGAAAGGAATTCTTCTGCGGTTTGGTCATGAACGAGGAATTTATGTTGCAGAAGTGAACGGCAGAGTTGGAAAGGGGCGCCCTAGATGAAAGTTTATCGACGAAATTGGCGATATATTGAAGATGAGCCAGATTAAGAGCACCCTTAACTGACGAGTATGTATGCGTAGGTATATGGATGTAAAGGAAGCGAGAGAGGTGTGTCAGGATCGTGTCAAGTGGAATTCCGTAGTCTCTGCCTATCCCTTTGGGTGACAGGCGTGAGTGTATATGTTTTATTTACTTACCCTCACTGGTCTTAGACAACATGTGGTAGTGTGCACTGGCACCGCCGGCACTTTCTCCGAAGATGGTGACGGAGCTGTTGTCACCACCAAAGCTGTGGATGGTCTTCTGAATAAATCGGAGCGCTTCCTGTTGATCCTTCAAACCGTTGTTGCCTGGACAATGCTCGTCTTGTGTCGACAAGAAACCAAGTGGACCTATGTGAATTTGAAATATATAAATTGTAGATCCACTTTGAATTCAAGTGAAGCGTTGGTAGCGGTTTTCTACAGACTTCAAAGACGGTACTCAATTCGACTGTATGTTTTATTTTCTTTTTTTATGTGGTTACCTCAAAGCTTTACTCTGGGTGAACTGATTTCGATGATTCTTTATTTTATAATATAATATAACATTAAGATGATTTTTATTTGAAAGCTGGTGCTTCACACGTAGTCCCATATAAGTTTAATCAAGTTTTCTGCCGACTTCCAAAAAGGAGACGGTACTCAATTCGACTGTATGTTTTTTTAATGTTTGTTACCTCATAACTTTTTACTGGGTGGACCGATTTCGATGATTCTTTTTTTATATGAAAGCTGATACTTCTCGTGTAGTTCCATATGAATTTGATCAAGGTCAAACCAATAGTTTTTGAGTTATTTGAGTTATTCTTAATAACTTATATTGAATTTTTAATTTTTAATTATTGAGTTATTTTTAATAATTTATATTGAAGTAGGTTGTACAAAATTTTTAATTTTTAATTATTAATTGTTACTGATATAACGCCTATACTAAATATTTTTTTATTTTTTTTTAATTTAAGATAACAACCATCTTACAATATTATAACAAACTATTTTTACAAATAATTTTAGACAGTTCGGCCAATAACAGTTAACCACTTTATTATTAAATACTTTATATATTTATTGCATATTATAAGGATCATTTTGAATCTATACTTGGAAATTATTTTAAGAAAAATCTTTAATCTTATTTCAAGTTATGTCAAAAATCAGAGCAATCATAAATAAAACATAACATTAAGTTGAAATTAGCTTACCGAGCCTGTAGTTCATCGCGACCAGGATAACATCTCTGTCGAGGAGGTAGTGCGGACCGTACATGTCCGTGGTGGCGTCACCACACATCCAGCCTCCTCCGTGTATGAACACCATCACTGGCAGGCGACGTTCCGTGTCTATTTCCTGGTGTAATAGAAAAGAATAATCGTAATTCTTTTTTTTACTTATTATAAGCCAGTACTTGACCGCTATCCCACCTGGTGGTAAGTGGTAATTATTCACGTTTTGAGTTTTTGAGATATGCCTGACGAGATGAGTCGTAATCTCCCAAACGCTCCCAGCAGAGATGAAACCCTCGATTAACTTCTCAGTCGAATTTTGGAGAAGGTAACGGGAATACGGTATGACAATTTTGTCAAAGTTTCATAAGTATAATCAGTCCGAGTTACAGTTGGTCTTTTCGCACTTTATACAAGTTTTGAGGTACAGCGTGGCAGCAATAGATCTATTAATATCTAGTCATCCGCCCCCACTTCGCAGGGGTAATTTCTGGTTCTCTTCAACTGCGCCACCTACCGGGTCCAAATATGAAAATAAAGCATCTAGGGACCTATTTAAACACACCACATAAATTTCATCAAAATCGGTCGGGCCGTTTTTGATTTTGAGCGGGACTGACGGAGAGCAAATGATTTTTATTTAAAGAGATAATTACAACTCATTTTAAACTCTACGATGTTTTGTTGTTTGAGGTTTTGAGTGCTTGCCATGGCCATGTGTCTAATGCTCCAGTAAATCTCTGAGTATGTTTATGTTCAAGATCGCCTCTTACATTATATATAGAGGTTAAACATTTTATATAAAGTACAAAGGAAATAAAAACTAAAATAAAAGAACTTAAAATAACGCATACTTAATATTTTTTTTAATTTAATCTTCATTGTAATACCCTCCTGCCCTGCCGTTACCATGATTGCCACCGTAGCCAGGAATAGCGGGGCCGTCTCTTCGTAATTCTCATCATATATTGCCATAGTTGCCACGGTTGGCCAGTGGGTTGGCAACTGCAGTTTTTTATAGTCATTTTGCTGTTATCAAAAAGATGATGCTGTCCGCCTACGACACCCACGGGAAGGTATGTGGTAGTGGACATTCCTACCCGCAACTACACGGGTGTCTCACCCGCCTCTACATCTGATTGAGAATAAACCGACCAAGTGCCATTCGGATTCGCGCATGAAGGCTTCTGTACCATAGTAATACACGTTTCTAGTAGGGAAGCCGCTTTTAATTTTTAATTTATTTCAATTTTTATAATTTGTTGTTATAGCAGCAACAGATATTAAACATTTCTGTGAAAGTTTCAACTCTCTACCTATTACGGATCATCAGATACAGCCCGCTGACAGACAGACGGACTGACTAAGGGACGGACGGACGTACAGACCTACAGCGGAACCTTAGTAATAGGGTCCCGTTGGTTACCCTTTAGGTACGGAACCTTAAAAAGCATAATTTAAATCGGTTTAGTCGGTTCTGAGAAATCGTTGAAAAAACCTACATTATTTTTTGTTAAAACATTCGAATATTATGGAACTCTTTCGTTTTGTTTTACCTTAATTATAGAGTAATTAAAGAATAGTTTATCTTTAATTATTGTTTTGATCCTCCCCCCCCCCCCCTCCCACCCTATTACCCATTCATGAATAAATTAAAATAAGTGTAAAACAAATCAGAATCGAATTTAATTAAATAGGTTGAGGATTGAATTTTTACTATAGATTTATAGCATGATAATTCTTTTAATTAGACCATGTCTGTCACGGCAATTGCAAAACACTAATTAATGTAAATCTATTCAAAGGCTAGATTTATGCGATACTAAGTAAATTAAGCCTTCAAATTACACCTAAATCAGATTATAAGGTGCATTTGTGACAGATGATATTGGTAATGGATTTATGCTGATTTAATATTAAAGCAGCAATATTACAGTACTAGCTGTTCCCCGCGACATCGTCCGCGTTTGTTTATTACGATTGGATTTCAGTGGTTTTAGTTTTTTTGCGGGGAACCCTAAATATTTTCTAAAATAAAAACAGCATAAGTACTCCTTATACCATCAGCTATCTGCTAGTGAAAGTCCCGTCAAAATCGGTTCAGCCATTTTAGAGATTAGCCGGAACAAACAGACAGAGAGACAAACATTTTAAAAATTGTATTTTTTTTTGTTATAAGTACCGTATATGTATATGTACGTACATATACATTTAGTGAAAAGCTTTTAAAAAAATTGAATTTTATTTATTTCTATATAGATGTATAGATAAATTTTATATTCTAACTATCATTAGATAGTCACTGCTGCTCTTGATTTCCCTCTGTCGCCTCTTACAAAGACACGGGTTAATAGATATTCTTACCCAGCCGTATACATAAATTCAAATTCATAAGGTCAAATTCAGAATTTGAATTCGTTTTTCTAAAGTCGATCAAAAAAGAAAGCACTTACATTAACTGCGACGGGCGTGTAGATATTCAGGTATAAGCAGTCTTCCTGTCCAACGATCTCCTTCTGTCGCGTGTATGGATTCCTCTGCACGCAGACGGGGCTCTGTTGCGTCGCATCCAGAGTATCCTCCCATGCTTCTATCGGTATTGGAGCCTGCAATTAAATCACAAATCGTATTTTATTGCACTTTACACACGTTTCTAAGAATAAGGATGACAGAGCGTGGCACAACTGGGTCGGCTCGACCTCGGAAGGACCAAGCTCTCACAGCATACCATCGTTAAACAGCAACTTACTGCTGCTGTGTTTCGTAAGGAGAGTGTAGAGAACCGGAGACCCTTTTTATATATTATTCTAAGCCAGCGCGTAACTACTATTCCACCTGACGGTAAGTGGTGATGTAGCCTAAGATGGTGAAGCGCACTGACTTAGCTAAATCCTATTCACTCTTGCCTTGAAGACACCCACATTAGTCCTCAGAGTTGACAACGCATCGGCATTTTGATTCTTAATCGAGGACAGTGTGCTCGTTTGTCACCCTATTTCGAGACGAGCATACAGTCCACCTAGTGGCAAGTAGATGTTGTGGCCCATAAACACCTTCAACTATCTCTAATTCAGAAGGTGGCAGATAGTAACATTTATTGTTTGATGAGCAGCTTAGCATATCTCGGATAATTACGCAATTTTGGCTAATAAACCTATAACTGCTTAGGTGTGGACAATATATATATATATATATATATATATATATATATATATATATATATATATATATATATTTTCAAATGTTGTATTAATGACAAAACATTTAACAACAAAAGGAGGTACCTACAAAAGTATTCATGTGTGGTTGGTTGTCGTTTTTTTTTTCGTCGTCCAACCGTCAGTAATATAAAATGTTGGACCTTATCTTTACATCATGCAAATGATGACAAAATCGATATATCGATATTTTTCACGCGATATATATCGATACTGTTTAAAAATTACGATTCGATATATATCGATATATTTTTTTCCTTGCCTGTCCCTATGACTGCCAATTAGCCTGCCAAGCGTCGCAACTATGTGAATAAATTATGAAATAGTGGATATTCTCCACAGGAATCACTCATCTCCTCCATTACCGGCCCGTAAGATTCCAGAGTTGGGCATCTTTTGCGTTGTCGAGAGGTCACGCTTGGTCAGGCGCATTGACGACCGCACTGCTAGACAAAGGGTATGGTATAATAGAAATTTAAAAAAAAAACTGCGGTTATCAGTCCACCGTCTGTCGAACGTGACAATTATCGTAAAACTATGAGCCAATTTATGTGCCAGACGTATGTTCCACTGTAGACTTTTGATAGGCTGTGTTGAATGAATGACTACGAAAGTGATCTTTCCCCGGTCGAGCCGAACTGTTTGTGCTGCGACCATAATACAGCTGTAGCGTGGCTCTACCACATACAATTTTACTCTTGAACTCCTTTTACTGTCTGTCATGCATACGCAAATGATAAATCAGTGCGTAATTTATTGATAATTTATTGCTAGTGGCGACTAATAAAATTTCTTAAAAGTTCGACCGCAGCGCCATCTATCGAGTCCAGACTATTTTTTTATGTTAATTCAACATAATTTGATAGTGAATATGGGTCATTTAGTTCCATAAAATATATAGAGTTTATTAAAACTTTAGCTATGAACCCTCGCCTCGACGAGGCAAATATTATGTGAATATAACTTCAATGATTTTAGACGGGAATCAAACAGTTTACATGCATAGCTACTTTTTAATTTTAGGGGCCAACGTCCCATCCACTGGGCTACCACGACTAAGTGAGGTTCAATTGTGGTAAAAATCGTAAAGACCTCACAATAATTCAGGCATGAATGCTAGTTACAAATCTTAAAAACCATCAAAATGACACCCATGATGAAAAAATTGATACCTGTTGCAGCCGCCATCTTGGATTTACATTTCAACAGCACTATCGGCTTCAACACCCTTGAAAACTATGAAAATGACACCCAAGATGAAAAAATTGATATATTTTGCAGCCGCCATCTTGGATTTACATTTCGACAACACTATCGGCTTCAACACCCTCGAAAACCCTGAAAATGACACCCATGATGAAAAAATTGGTACCTAATTCAGCCGCCATCTTGTATTTACATTTCGACAGCACTATCAGCTTCAACACCCTCGAAAACCATGAAAATGACACTCATGATGAAAAAATTTATACCTATTGCAGCCACCACCTTGGATTTACATTTCGACAGCACTATCGGCTTCAGCACCCTCGAAAACCATAAAAATGACACCCATGATGAAAAAATTGATACCTATTGCGGCCGCCATCTTGGATTTACATTTCGACAACCCTATCGGTTTCAACACCCTCGAAAACCATGAAAATGTCACCCATGACAAAAAAAATTATACTACTTGCTTTTAGTACGTACTACTATTATTTATTCTGTGCTTTTAAATATTGTAATAAAAAAATGTCTTATTATTATTATAATTAAGTATTTAAGAAATTTGGTTATTCGAATATTGTGTATTTGTACAGCGATCTTTTTGAGCCGCTGCAAACAACCGATACAATGTCCACTCACGAAGGTGACTGCAGCAAGACCACAGAACACATGTACCCTGACGGGAAGAACGAAAACTTCATACAATAAAAATGCCAACAGCTTGCGACACTAGCGCGTCAGTTTTTGATCCATGAACTAACAGATGTGAATGTGTGCGTGTGTATATGTATAGTGCGCATTGCCCACCCCCACATTCAATATTCTATTTTTAATCATAATATATTACTATTTCCATTTCAATTTTCTACGAATGTAGAAATTACATTCTACATTAGTAAAAAATTGGAATGGAAATAGTAATAAATTAATAACATATTGGAAATTTTGAATATTTAATAACACAAACCTTAAGAGGAAGATTAAAGTTAACAATTAGCTATGCATTGATACATAAGTAGAAAATTGGAATGGAACACGGTTAATAGTTTTTCAGAAATAAAACAATTATTTTCATAGAGATTTAAATATATTATTGACTAGTAATATTATAGACACAGAAATAAACTTGGGCACTCAATTTTAGATGATTATAGACGCATCTTAGAACACACCATTTTCAGTAATCCATTATTATTCGTTAAACATCATCATTAAGTAAAACAACTCTAATAAATCACCACAAATTAAATATTCACTGGCTAGTAACACCACATTTAAGTTATTTTTCTACTAAATATACTAAATCGACATCAGTTTTGAATTTGGCTTAGATAAGTTAAACAAAACTAACTCCATTTAATTTGAAAATGACTTGAAACATTCCCGTTTAAAATAATATCTAATTGATGTAAAATAAACTTTGAAACTTGTTCTTTTCTTAATTTTATGAATATGTAATAAATAATAATCTAGTTTACGGTTTTATTTCACAACAGCCATAGATACATTTATATTTTCGGTTACAGAGCTTGTTGCACAGAGTAATCATTTCAATCGGACATAAAAATAATCGGAACGTATAATTTAATTTATACTTTCATGGATTAAACAACTTTTATTTGTTATGTATATTACAAAATATATAGTTTATAATTTATAAGATAAGTAAAGATAATTTTTAATGGGCAAGCGACAAAGATATTAAAATGCAAAAATAAAAATTTCTAAACTGTAATTGAAATACAATGCGTAACATGGTTCAATAGTGATTTCTCTGTCTTGCGTAAAGCGCTGTCTCTGTCTCGCTTATTTTGCCCGATGTTTGCATCGGCTCCATAGAGACTTGACCCCCCATGAGCAAGACTGAAGCCAAACCAGTGGCATAACAGTCCATACTATAATTTTTCTTAGAGGTATTATTATGTCATGACAGTTTGTCCATGTTGCAGTAGATGTCGCTTTTTTAAATTTAGCCATGCTAGGCCAATTTAGAATCAAACAAATTAATGAATAGTTTAAAATACAATCGAACCTTGCTAACTTACTATTTTGTTACAAAACAAATTTGTAATTAAATTTTCAGTATAATTTATTTATTTTACATTATTCCCTATATATAATGTACTCTGTGAGCCAAACTAAACTACTCATTACTACTCTGTGGCTGTAGCTTCCCATTTACAGAATTAATTTGTATACGAGGCTCACAAATCAACGAAAATTTCGCCATTTTGGAGCCGAAAAAAATTAATTATAGCTAAACAAAACAAAACTACACTGCCATTTACATTCAGTGGCTTCCCACATGATCGATGAAGAGATTAAAACATAGATTGAGTTAAACAATTAATATTTTCAAAAGTTATTGTGTTTACAAGCCACAGGGACATGATAAATCCACACCATAAGCCACTAAAACCCTTTTTTTTATTTAAAAATAGCAATTAATCGATTTTAAAAAATTATTAATAAGTTCAACAATCATTTATCTTTCTAACAATGTGCTTTTTATATCATTTATATGTATAATATGATTGCTAGATACGATTTTATTCGATAAAATGTTGGAATCTTAATTTTTAGGCGATAGTAGAACACACCTTGCGCTTTCGCTTAAGGTATGCAATAACCTAACCAAATGAAACCACAATAAGTGGTAATACCTATTGAAACTTTTTACTGGCGAAGATAATATTCGATTGCATATTGCTCGTGCAGTTACACTTTTCACAACGGTTTACTTCCTTCTTTATTGTTTAATGATTGGTACACAATTTGTCAGCGTATTTATTTTATTTTCATTTGATTACTAGGCCAACTTTTATATATTATACTTTTTTATTGTAGCGTCCTGAGTAAAGACCATTAAAAATGTATGAGAAACGCAGCGATACGCTACACGCCTCACCTATGGCTTATTAAATAAAAGCGGATAAACTGACATCAGGATATGGAACAGCCCGCTTTAGAATGGAATAGAATTATTTTTATTCAATACTAGCGATCCGCCCCGATTTCGCACGAGTGATTTCTGGATCTGGACAACAGCGCCACCTATCCGGTACAATTGTAAATAGAAACTATCCAGGGACAAATCAAATATCAAACACACATAAATATTTCGTCAAAATCGTTCGAGTCGTTTTTGAGTTTTAGCGGGACTAACGGACAGCAATACTTTTTATATAAAGAGATAGTTACAAGTATTTCGTTCTTATTCGTATTAAAAGTATTTTTTTTACTTTTACCACTTACTCTGATTGATCTGTCCCCACATGAACATATGTACACATCCATATAATTCATCATCATCATCATTACAGTCATAAAAGACCACTGCTGATCAAAGTCCTCCGTCAAGGAATGCCACAAAGCATAGTCCTGAACCACCTGCATCCATCGACTTCCTGCATGTTTACTAGGTCGTCACTCCATCTAGAGAAGGGACGCCCTACACTTCGCCTACCGGTACGAGGCTGTCGCGTGTAAGAAATGATGCTCTTAAATTAATTATTTCATATTTAAGTAACAGAACGCAAAAAGTTGTCATTAACAGTATGAGCTCTTCTGGGCCGATGGTACAAATGGGTGTGCCTCAAGGCTCAATTCTCGGCCCCATTCTGTTTCTTGTATACATTAATGACTTACCTTATATAGTAAGGGATAACCATGATATAGTACTATTTGCTGCCAATTTTTGCAACAATTACTAAAATATGACGAAGTAAATAATGCTATATCTAAATTAGTAAATTGGTTCAAAGTTAATAATTTGCACTTAAATGGTACAAAAACAAAATGTATGAAATTTATGACTCCAAATGTCAAACAATTAAATACTAATGTAATTTTAAATGGGGAGAAACTGAGTCTTGTAGATACCACCATTTTTCTTGGAATCACACTAGACGCGAAGCTTCAATGGAGTCCCCATATATCAAAGCTAGCAAGCAGACTTAGTTCTGCAGCATATGCTGTAAAAAAGATTAGAAGTCTAACTAGTGTTGAAACAGCTAGACTAGTTTACTTTAGCTATTTCCATGGCATAATGTCCTATGGTATTTTGCTATGGGGACACGCAGCTGACACTGAAATTATATTTGTTTTACAGAAGAGGGCCATAAGATCAATTTATGATTTAAAGCCTAAAGAGTCGCTGCGACAAAAATTTAAGGAAATTAATATATTAACTTTGGCCTCTCAATACATTTATGAAAATGTAATGTACGTACACAAATATAAAAGTAGTTTTACAAAAATAAGTGATATTCATTCCGTAAATGCTAGAAACAGCCACAAGCTAGAAGTACCAGTTACTCAAGTCCACCGAGTCATTAATTCATTCTTGGGGCGATGTATACGCTTTTACAACAAAATCCCAGAAAATAAAAAAAATTGACCTGCTCAAAGTTCAAATAATTTATTAAACAAAGCTTAATATTATAATAATAATATTAAAGAATTTATTGATGATAATAAACCCTTGGGATGAGGTGCTATAGCTAAGCTATTTCTTATTTGTTTTGTTGTTAATTATGTAACATACATTATCGTAATCTGTTATTTAAAGAAAAATCCGCTGGGTTTCTTGCTGATTCTTCCCACGACAGATGGCTTTTTCTAACCAGTGGTAATTAAACAAAAGAGTGACTTTCAATAAGTATTATTTATAATCTATATTGAATAAAAAAGTTTCTGTTTCTATGGCCGGCCCAATGCCACTTGAGCTTACTAATGCGTAGTAGTCCGTAGTTCATATAATTGTTTGAGATCTATAATTACCTATTCTAATTATATACGTAATTGTTTATAAACATAGTAGAGCAAACAAGAATTTCCGTTTACACGTATTGTAAGGCCAAGCTTTACCTTTTATTGCGTTAATATTAAAATTTAGGCATCAATGATAAGACAGATTTAAAGGTCAAGTACGTTCCGATACAAGGACGGTAATGAAAAAAAAAACATTCGTGTACGTGACAGACATATTAACGCGGTTACTAGATACTAAATAAAAACTAATAATAGTTATTCTTTAAATTTACCTTTGTCTGCCGACTTCCAAAAAGGAGACGGTACTCAATTCGAGTGTATGTTTTTCTTTTCTTTTTTTTATGTGTGTTACCTCATAACTTTGTACTGGACGAACCGATTTCGATATAATTCTTTTTTTATATGAAAGCTGATAGTTCTCGAGTGGTCCCATATGAATTTGATCAAGGTCAGACCAATGGTTATTGAGTTATTCTTAAATAACCTATATTGAAGTCGCTTATATTGAAGTCGGCTGTACAAAATTTTTAATTTTAAATTATTTATTTTATTGCTTACTAGCGATCCGACCCGGCTTTGCACGGGTGTTTTCTGGATCAAGACAACAGCGCCACCTACTGGACTAAAAGTTAATCTAAACCATCTAGGGACCCATACAAACACATACAAAAAATGTATTAAAATTGGTGGAGCCGTTTTCTAATTTTAGCGAGACTAACAAACAGCCATTGATTTTTATTTAAAGAGATAATAATTTTAAACACTACGATGTTTTGAGGCTGTTGATTTGAGTGCTCGCCATGGCCATGTGTCTATAAATCTGTGAATATATTTATGTTCAAGATCGCCTCTTACATTATAATATACCAGCTATCAAATTTGAGCCCCGTTTTATCGGTATAAAACATCTATCAAAATACATAAGGCAATGAGGTCATTGAATTGTTTCTCGGAGACTGAATTGACACTATATTCCGTACATGATAATGATTGCGTGACAAAAGAAGGCTGGACTGTGCGAGCTATTGTTAATAAGTTGAATTAAGTAGCATTGTTGGCCCTGTTAGTTCCATTATTTATAACAATTTGACCTAATGATTTCTTATGTTCATGCGAAAACTACGTGACGACCTGCATATCTTATGCAGGAAGTCGATGGATGCAGGTGGCTCAGGACCGTGCTTTATGGCATTCTTTGGGGGAGGCCTATGTTCAGCAGTGGACTTGTGAAGGGCTGTAATGATGATGATGATGATGATGATGATGCGAAAACTACACTTTTAAATAAAACTAGTTTTAACGGATTTTTTATAGTCTCGAGTGCACATGCTCTCTCATTTCTGAGAGTATTTTTGGAGTATTACTTCCCGAATGAGTTATTCGGATTTCACACATCTTCCAAATATATTTTTTTTAATTTCTCAGTATCGAAGGTTTTCTTACTTGCCAGCCCATGGTGAATGCCGCTAAGTTGTTTTTTTAATAGGAGAGTGGGCACATGAGCATGTGGCTCACCTAATGGTAAGTTGGTAAGTGACTACCGCCGCCCACGAACAACTGCACCACTAGGGGAAGTGCAGATGCGATGCGGCCTTTTAAAAAAGAGTAGACTCTCTTCTTGAAGGTCCGTATGTCTTATCATCCGAAAAAATCGCTGGTGGTAGTTGATTCCACAAGGAAATTGTGCGAGGAAGAAACATTTTGTAAACCGCACAGTAGTGGACCCCTAATCATCCAGATGGTATGGATAGTATCGCGGTAACACTATCGGTGTTTGGTAAAAGTTATTTCAGCCGGCGGGAAGAATACTTAGTATTTTTAATGGACTAAAGGTGACAAGCGAGCACACAGTCCACCTTACGGTAAGTGAGTGCTGTGCCCATAGAAATCTATATTTATCCCCAATTAAGAAATACATATGCGTTGTGTCATCTGACGACAAAGATGACATGTCCCGTTACCAGTAAAAAGCCTTCTCCGGTTCTGTACACTCAGCATACGAAATACAGCAGCATTACATATAAACTGCTATTTTACTCTGGTATTCTGTGAGAGCGTTGTCCTAACCCGGTCAAACCGACCCATTCGTGCTACAACCATAATACAGCTGCAGCGTGGCTCTAACACATAGTGTGCTTGTGAATTTAGTATTTTTACCCCGAGCAATCGAAATGAAAAATACTTTATTATCATAACTATTACCAATATGTAGGCATATTCCTTACCAGCGAACCGCCCCCTTTAGGATCTATTAATGTGGCGTTATTTAAATTTAAAATAACCAAAGACCATTTATTATATCATTTTTTCGATTCAATTAAATAATCTCTAAGTTTTTCGGATAAAATATGACTTAGATCAGTTTTGTTGTTTTCACTATCTGTTTTGTCACTATAGAATGGAATAGAATAATTTTTTTTCAATATACATTACATGTGTAATTCTTATTGAAAGTCATTTTTTACTTTACCACTGTTTCGAACAAAAACCCTCTGTCCTGGGAAGAACCAGCAAGAAAACCAGCGGGACTTTTTTAAAATAAATTTTACAATTTATATGATTACGAACTATTTACAAAATTTATTTTAGAAACTGCTTGGAAGCGACCACCTCATTCCCAGGTGTTATTATCAACCATGTATTCATTTATACTATAATAACCCTTTTTATACAGTTTCAGCATTTAAACTTGGTAATAGAGAGAACTTGTACACTTTCCGGGACCTTGTTGTAATAGCGTATACATTGCCCCAAGAATGAATTACTGGCTATGTGGAGTCGAGAAACTGGCATCACTAGCTTGTGTTTGTTCCTAGTGATTACAGAATGTATATCACATTTTTTACTAAAAATATCTTTGTTTTTGTGAACATACATTAAATTTTCGTAAATATACTGAGAGGCCAAAGTTAATATATTTATTTCTTT
Source organism: Parnassius glacialis (assembly GCA_033319125.1). Lineage (NCBI taxonomy): Eukaryota > Metazoa > Arthropoda > Insecta > Lepidoptera > Papilionidae > Parnassius > Parnassius glacialis. Next base: position 5,256,446 of record JAVANC010000004.1, on the reverse strand, counting down.
AAATTTATCTCTCAGACTCTCTCGGTTTTCTATTTATTATACTACTGGTTCAGCCACTCCGAAGCCCGGACAAAAATATGGAGAAATTAGACAACAAAACATTTAAATTTTAACCCCGCTGAAAGACATTAATCTCGAATACAGATACTTTAAATTTATTTATAAGTATGCATAGTTTTTTATTTAGTGCAGCTCATTAATAAATGTCAGTTTCTGAATTCGAATCCATATCACACAAAAACACGACTTTAAATATATATTGTGGAGATCTTGTATCTCTTACACTAAATTCATTCTTGTGACCGTACTTACATTAAAATCCGATTATTAATACGTTAGTATAAGCGGATTTTCTAGCTTTTAATTTTGTCTTAAGAAGCTACAATTAATCCTCAATTATTTAGATTTGTCATGGAAAGCTATCCATTAATAGTCAGACCGAACAAAAAATAAACAGCAAGCAGAAGTCGCGGCGCTTCCAAAACTAACAAGTTGAAGGCCCTACTAATAACGTCCCAGCAGCGTTTTTTTAAAACACGTTTTACTTGCGTTCACTAATTCCCTATTCAAATTATAAATACTTACTTTTTTTTTCTGGCTCCACAACAAAAAACCTATATAACCTGTTCCGTCTACAGTCGTATTTATCTAATGCCAAATTAATTTTTATTTGGTTAGAACTATAAGCCTCGAGCAATTATTTGCTAAATTACTGTAAAGTGGAGCATAAAATAATCTTTCACTCTGTTTCGTTCTGTTAGTGAAGAGCCAATGATCCACAACTTTTTTTGCCACCAGGGCGACGCTACTTTGGTTGAGGTGAAATATTTGACAGATTTCATAGCGGCGGAAGTTAATTTATTAGAAAAGAGTAAATATTAAATTCATGTCTCTTTCTCAAATATTAGATATATTTTATATTAATTCGATTAAACCAAGAGAATTAAAGATACATTAAAAAAGTGTAAGGCGAGTTTAGAATTAAAAAATTTAAAACATGTAACACTGGGACATTGTTAAGGGACATTAATCTGCCAGTGGCTCGTGTTGCTCTATTATATACCTACATGCACTAAAAAACGAAAAACTTTAATGTAAAATGCAACTTTTCAATGATAATCACGCTCCGACCATCTTGGTAACAAATAAGTTCACCTCAGTCACTTAGTAGTGGCGGGTATGAATGCCCACTACCCCATGTCTTCCCGTGGGTTTCGTAAGAAGCGAAAGAGGGAAACTGAGGCAGAAGATGGGCAGCCGCATCTTTCTGATAACAGCAAAATAACAATAGAAATACTACGGTTGCCCACCCGCACGCCAAGCGTGGCAACTATGGCAATGTACCCCATTAAATGAAAGTGACATGACGACAACTGCTCAGTGATCGCGAGGGTGAAAACGGGTAGCGATCACCGAATAGTTAGAGGCACGCTGAACTTAGACGTTAAGTTGGAGAGGTCTCGTCTAATGAAGTCAACGCTCCGTCCCCCACGTGCTCTAATCCAAAGTCCCGAAACCTTTCAGCCCGAGCTAGAAAACCGTTTTCATTGCCTAGTAGATTGCAATGCAGTGGACGATATGAATGACAACTCGTAGAAACTGTCTATACGGTCTGTGTAATAAAGAAATTTACAAACATACAAGATACGCGCGAAAAACATAACCCTTCCTTGGCAGTCGGGTAAAAAAATTAAACAAAGTATGTACACGCTAGTGTAATAAATTTAACTTTTATAGTTTTATCGTGTTGCAGTTAATGTTAAATTTTAATGTTAATATTTTTTTTATAGGATAAGGGTGAAAAACGAGCACACAGTCCACCTGATGGTAAGTGGTTGCTGCGGCCCATAGACATCTACATCTATCCTCTGTTACAGATCAAAATGCAGATGCGTTTTCACCCGTGAGGACTAGGACGGAATGCCTCATTTCCAGTAAAAAGGGCCTCCGGTTACCTGCACTCACCAAGCGAAACGCAGAGGTAAACCTCTACTTCACGCTGCTATTCTGTGAGGTCATGGTACCACCCCGGTTCGAGCCGGCCCATCCGTGCGACAGCAAAAGCTGCCGCCTGGCTCTACCACTGTTAAAAATACCACCACTGTTAATATTTATAATAGAATAGAAAAATTAATCAAAAGAAAATCAGTGTCATTTTAAAGATTTCAGTCGTATCTTGCAAACGCACGCAAGCACAGAATAAATAATAGCACTGCGTAACGCAAATAATGTTCTAGTGACCTGTCATCCGCACAATTCTTCAACGTAAAGACTATATAGTGTACCTACTTAGTGTTGCCCCCTCTAGCCCTTCTCCGTGGCATATTCCTAATCAAGTTATCAACAAAATTTTGAGAGATTTTATTCCAATCTTCCTGTAATTTGTTTTTAAGATATCTTTATTAGCGGCGACAGGATTGCTTTCTTTTATTTATCTTCCAAGCTTATCTCATATATTCTTTAAATATGTCGGGTGAGCGCGCTATCCTCACACAGCATTGAGTGCAACGTCTCGAAAATATTTGCCAACTACGGCCACAATATGGGGGCGTGCATTAATTATCATACATAAAAAATCCTATTAAAGGGGCAAATGGCACTACAATTTCTTTCAAAATCTCACGATACCTCCCCATACTACAACTGACCCTCTACCATATGATGTTGCACTGAGCGTATCTCTCTCCCGGGCGTCTCCATTTTTTAATGCTTCCATCATCTGGCTTCATGCTAAATCTGGACTGATCTGTGAATAGAACTTTACTCCAAACTTCGTTATTCCAATTGTGGTGATTGCGAGCTATATTAACTCGAGTTACTCGATGACATGTGGCAAGAAGGGGGCCTCTGACAGGCAAGTTTGAATTTTTTCCGGCCTATTTCAGTTCTTTTTTAGCAGTTTTGGTGCTTACTGTAACCTCTCGTTTTTACCACAACAGAAAGTCCAGTTTCTAAGCATTATACTAAGAACCGGTCATCTCAGGCCTCAGTTTTCCGTTGACGTTACAGTTTAAGTAACAGTCCTAGCAACTTTAGTGGCGTTTAGATCTCGCATTCTCAGTTTATTTGCACTTGCAGTAACAATTCACACTTAACACGATAAACAAGGCAGTCAAGGCAAAATTCTTCGCAGTATGAAAGAACGCAATATTACCACGGACGTATAATATAATATCTCCATGCGTATATGAATATTACGCAATAATATGTATATAAAACAAAATAAATTCGAAAAAAACTTCCCAAACTTTCTTTAATAGCATTTAATAATTTATGTGGCCAGTACGCACAATAATTACATCGCCATCAGCATTAAATTTTTAACCTTTTTTGCGTTCCAATTTATCCATGACTATACAGTAAAAAAGTCATTAATCAAAAATAATTAATAATTACAATTAAATAAATACAAAATAGAAAGTTATATATTACGTAAATTTATTCATGGTATGTACCTTCTATCGACCTTGATTTTTGACAACTTTTAAAATAACTAAGCTTGCGACACATAAATTTAAATCTACGAGTATATAATAATACGTGATGGGAAAACTGTATCACTTTAAGCATATTGCGCGCACGGGGGAGTGTGAGATTTGGTATAGTTAAAGTTTATAACACGAAGAAGGAGTGCAGAAAGTTAACATTCATGTGTAATATGATGTATTACAAATACATTGTATAAAATAAAACATACATTCATACTGCTGTTTACGTTCATACTGCTAATTTAAACGTCTTGTTGCAAAATGTAAAGAGTATATGTATAATCACGACGTTTAGTTCATACGGTCAATGTCTCAGAGTTGGTACCTACAAATATATATAAGTACTACTCAAAGACCAATGTCAAATACTTAATAGCCTGTGGTCAAACAGTCACACAGAGTAGAGTCGCCAAAGAATCTCAAAATGTTGCTAGTAAATAAATACTGAGAGATTGACTGAATAAGCTATGAATTTTGTGTGATTTCAAAATATATCCACATTGCAATTGGAATTGCAAATGTGTGGAGTATACCTATGCCAAGGCTAAAAAGCGTTTATTCTATATTTTGTATTATTAGATATCAGTGTTTTATATACTAATGTGCAGTTGAGATTGAAATACAGCTTGCTATACCTAAATCATGTCCCATATCTAAAAAATTATAAATTATGGTCGAATTTCGACGACTAACCGATCACTATTGTAATGTACTATAATATATGTTTTAAAATCGATGTATGGGATATTTCCAATTAAGTAGTTTACACCACCAAAAATAAATTATCATGTCTTATAACTTGTTACAGCCATGGTAGTTCAGGGTTCAAACGCTCGCTGTAAATTTCACAGTATACGAGCAACCCAAATTCGATCCCCGACGTTACTTATTATTAAAATTGTTAATTGCAGTTTTGAGTGCTGATTTACCAGGTGTTCGAAGGTAAACGAAAACGTCTAAGAAATTTAAATAAATATATATTTCGAACACATGAGAAGTCCGCCTACACGTATTGGTACAGCGCGGATTTGGAAATCACCTTGCGAAATTCTCTCAGAAACGTACCTATATAGGCTTAAACTCAGTATAATTTTACTATACCTTCCATATTATAACTTTATTATAGTAGTCTCAAAACTTAGTCAGTTATCTATTTCAATTAACGAATACCGATTATTTACGATTAGATACAGATTATTTAAAAACATACAAACAAGATAGTTATTTGACTATACGACAGTACCTATAACATCACTCACTGTTATTAACCTAAATTTCTATGGAAATTTTTTGTAAATATCATCGCTTTGACAGCTCGTGAAAAGTGTTTTAATTGATATGAGTATCAACTGCCCTATTATAAAATACGTTGTATTAGATTCTTAAATAAAATACAAATAAAATAACTGAGGAAAATAAATTTAAAATGTCGGCAATGAGATACCTACTGTAAAGGAATTAGGTGAAGATAACTGCGACCTGGAAACATAAATGTATAATTCATCAACATATTAGACAAAGTGTCATTAGAGAACAACGTAATTTTTTAATGAAAAAACAATGAAACATTTTTGATATTACTGTCTCAAAAATTGGTGGTCCATTGTCATGTAACAACATCACAATGGACACTACGTTTAATTAACACATCCATTAAATTAAAAAATAGTAAAGTAACCGTAGTTCCTAAAGAACGCAACAAAAAAGACAAAGAACATCTAAATAAAGCATCATTTCGCGCCAAAATTTTTAGCGCGCGCAAATTTTTTAAGCTAGTCCATTAAGTTTTTATATATTATGATACCACCAAAAATGTTATTCAACGCAAGCATTACCTTGAACCTTAATTCATCAACAGGAGGCTTCGCGTACGGAACAGCGGTGAAGGCAGCTATCTGTCTACCACCCCTTGTCTTTAGAAAATGTCCCTTTAACTCCCCCAGGGGAGTTTTTACTGTTGGCTGATCTGCTAACACATAAGCACATAATGTCAACACTAAACACGTTTCTATGTACATTATAAAACGCAGTCCGTCTCTAGCGGAAGCGTAAAACTGAATGAAATCTATGGTTTGCTGTCAGCGGTATTTAAATACTGTTAACCTAATAGACAAATCGGTTTATGCGGTGGGTCTGTGGATGCCAACGGTCAGGCTTCTAAGGAGAAGATGGCGGATTTGTCACTTTCGCTTTATGAAATGTAATGGCTTTGACGATACCCTTATATGTATATGTGTAATACACAACAACAACTTAACTATAGGAATGTAGTCAATTTGGTTAAATGATTTCATACTAAGCATCTAGTTAGGTATGTGATTTTGTATTCAATATGAATACAAATCTACTTACTAGTTGGAAGGTTCATATATTTAAGATTATATACCTCACGTTTGTATTACGTAATGTATTTTTTCGTTACCTTATTCGACCACATAAAATACCTACTTCTATCTTTTTTAAATTATTTAATTTCAATTAATTAGGTCATCACCATCATCATCATTACAGCCTTTCATAAGTCCACTGCTGAACATAGGCCTCCCCCAAGGAATGCCACAAAGCACGGTCCTGAGCCACCTGCATTTGTTTTATAGAATAAGGGTGACAAACGAGCACACAGTCCATCTGATGGTAAGTGGTTGCTGCGTCCCATAGACATCTACATCTATCCTCGTTTGCGAATCAAAATGCAGATGTGTTGTCACCCGTGAGGACTAAGATGGAATGCCTCATTTCCAGTAAAAAGGGACTCCGGCCACCTGCACTCAACAAGCGAAACGCAGAGGTAAACCTCTATTTCACGCTGGTATTCTGTGAGGTCGTGGTACCACCCCGGTTCGAGCCGGCCCATCCGTGCGACAGCAAAAGCGGCCGCGTGGCTCTACCACTGTTGAAAATCCATCGACTTCCTGCATGTCTTACCAGGTCGTCACTCCATCTCGTGGGGGGTCGCCCTACACTTCGCCTACAGGTACGAGGTGCCACTCAAGAGCCTTTCTTCCCCATCGGTTGTCGGTTCTTCGAGCTATATGGCCGTCCCACTGCCACTTCAGCTTACTAATCCGTTGGGCTATGTCGGTTACTCTGGTTCTACTGCGGATATCCTCATTCCTAAGTTTATCACGCAGAGAAACTCCGAGCATAGCCCTCTCCATAGCTCGCTGAACGACTTTGAGCTTCCTCATACGGCCAGCAGTGAAGGACCACGTCTCAGATCCGTAAGTCATCACTGGCAACACGCACTGGTTGTACAATTTCTTTAAATTAATTAGGTACCAGAAAAATAACAAAGCCTATTCAAGACAATTCTGACATCACTTGTAAAATTAAAATACTCACAACTCTGAGGGAGTAGGAGTAAGATTGTGTAAACTTTGGTAATCGTTTGTCGGTGAAAATAAATCAACAGATTTATGGCTTTTTCATTGTGATGTAGAACATTTTACAAAAGTATAATATTAATGCTTAAAAAAGATAAAACATTAAGCATTGATCTTGGGCTGTGAATGTCTCATAGCCATGATATTATTGTTTTGTTTTCGGTTCTTTATGCGCTTGCCAAATTTCTGATTATTCAGAAGTGAATGACAACTGAATTATAGAATCCAATTTTATTCATCCATTCATACATACATATATATATACATACATTCATATGTACACACAGGTCAAGCTAATAAAAGTCTGTTAAAAATACATCTGCCTATATTCGAAGGTAATACATTCACCCAATACAACCAAATCATGTGTCTAACATCACAACGAAGCCGACTACGATTGCCACCTGATTTTTTTATAGAATAAGGGTCTACGAGCACACAGTTCACCCACGAACCGTAACGACTTAGGAACCTCCAAGAAAAGAGTTTACTCCTTTCTAAAGTTGTTGTAAAGTGTTGCAGTTGTTCATGGGCGGTGGTAGTCACTTACCATCAGGTGAGTCGATCGTTTGCTTCCTCTTCTATAAAAAAACACAGTCCACCTGATGGTAAGAGCATTCTGTGGCCCATAAACATCTACATCTGTCCTCAATTAAGAAATACGCTTATAATGCTGCTGTGTTTCGTATGGTGAGTATAGAGAACCGGAGACCCTTTTTACTGGATACGAGGCATTCCATCTTAGTCCTCAGGGGTGACAACGTATCTGTATTTTGATTCACAATCGAGGATAGATGTAGGTGCATATAGGCCACAGCATCCACTTAACATCAGGTGGACTGTGTGCTTGCTTGTCACCCTTATCATAAGAAACGACAACATACGGCATATGTAAAACAACTTATGTGCAATCTAGCAAAGGAAGTTTTACTCGCTGGTACGCAAACTGTATGTGGTAGAGCCACGATGCAGATATATTGTGGCTGCCACTCGAATGTTTCGGCTCTACTGTAGAAAATCACGCACTAATAATATAAAACCATTCACAAAGTAACGTAACTTTACTCACTAATCTTGTCAAACATCCGAACAGATATGAAACTGATGATGAAATGGCAAGAAGATACCACACGAGACGAAAGAATATACCCAATGTCTTTAATACAAAACTACAGGTTGTTGAGCATAGCGTTAGAAAACAAGCTGTAAAACTTTTTAATGGACTACCTAATGCCCTAAAATCTATAAATAATGTTAAAATTTTTAAACAAAGGTTAAAATCTTTTTTATTGGAAAAATGTTTCTATTCGGTGAATGATTATATTGAGTTTGGTAAGAATTAATATTGCATGCATTATTTAATTAATAATTAAGTTGTAGACATTTTTAGTAAACACGTATAATGTTAATTAATTACATTTAATATTTTATGTTACAATTAAGTTTTCCCACACAATGTATATTGTTTTTGAAATAAATGACTACGACTATGATTATGAACTATGACTAAAACAGCAGCATAATAGCACTGTGTAGCGTATGGTTGGTGATGAGAACCGGTGACTCTTTTTACTGGTTACAAGTCATTTCATCACAGTCATAGGTACCACACCATAGGTCTGACAACGCATCTGTATTTTGTTTCTTTATTACAAAGACGTTAGATTCTTTTCTGCGTAGAAGTACTTCTGGGTAGATAGCACCCTTTTATCTATTTCTGCCAAATTATTCCGTGCAAATAGTGGTGGTTGCACTGCTATGTTTCTGTCTTAAGGCCGAGCCAGTATTATTTTGGGCTATGAGATATTTTTTTTTATTTATTTAAAATTACATGCACAAAGTTGTATATATGGCGGACTTAGCGTCATAAGGGCATTCTCTCCTAGTCAACCATTAGGCTAAACAGAGATATACAAACAAGAGGCGGTGCAACAGTAATCAAAATAGAAGGGGCTAAAAAAATTGTATATACATATAAATATACATATACACACACATACATACACATATACATGCATACAATACATATTATATACACAATACATATAAATATTATCTATGTCAGAACCAATATGAAATATACTTACATATGTATATGAAAATAAGTGCTGTGTTAGTTCAAACTTGCAAAGACTTTTTCACGTGCTTACAGACTTGATTTAAAAAAAAACCAGTCAAGTGCGATTCGGACTCGCGCACCGAGGGTTCCGAACAAATCCGTAGGTATATAAGTTTAAAATTATTAAAAATATTTTTATTATATGATGTAACTAAAAATTTATGCTTTTCACAATTTTTCCTTTATCTGTGCTATAATACGTTGCTTCGTACCAAATTTTAAGATTCTGAGTTCACGAGAAATACCCTGTAGATTTTAATTCCCTTGCGAGTGTTAAAAATTTGCGGCATAAACGACTGTATCTTTTGATTCCGTTGGCTTAGGAGTTTGATTTTTTCACAGCTCGAAAGGGCAGTAGATTTGAGTATTTGATATGAATTTCAGCTTGATACCTCCACGCGTTCCTGAGAAAAAGGGTCTTGACAGACAGACAGACGGACAACAAAGTGGTCCTATAAGGGTTCCGTCTTTTTTTGAGGTACAGAACCCTAACAAACTTTTTGGAAGCCTTTTTTTATGTCAAGAGGGATGTCGTTCCAGAGTCTGATGGTCGTGTGGGCGAAAGAGTGAGATAAATAACCAGTGCGATGTAAGCGAGACATTCCATTACCATTCCAGTTTGAAGGTGGTTGCAGATATACATGGGCTGCAGTAGGCACTTAACATCACGTGCACTAAGTTCCTTTTTCACTTCCATTTTATAAAAAAGAAGTTGAAAAACTAACTATGTGCCAGTTTGTCACCATTAATAGTATAAAAAAAAACAAAGAATGTGCGTATCGTTGATGATTGCGGTCTATGCATAATTCCACAAGCATTCTTGAGTTGATATGAGAACGGGTCAGTTCTAAAATAGTCTGAACTCGTTGTTATACCGGATTCTGAGTTGTTCTTAAGTTGTTATAAGATTTTTGAGTACAGCGACCCCATAGGCTTTATGTATGAATAATTTGTTGCATGAAAATTAATAACCATCTATCATTTTAGGAAACAGTTAATGAAAATAAAGAGAAAGTGATTAATTTCACTTCTTTTCATTTTACCCCAATACACCGGGACAACCACAGTTTTCCCAATGATAGATTCCAAGTATTTTCACATTACGCAATATTAATGTTCAGTCTTGTTAATAGAACTGTAAAGGATCCTTATCAATTTGTTACCATTTTTTTTTTCAAAACAGTTAAATATATTGTTGGGAATGAGGGTAAAAAATAAAAGGAAATACGAACAAATGAAGGTAGAATGGTAATCTCCCACTTGTTTTAGCAGTATAAAGTATCGCACAGGCGAATAAGAGGTATATCCGACCCACAGAGTACATTATATATAGGGAAATCCGACCCCTTTCCCTAAAGGGGGTCGCTTCCGATTCGGCTAAAAGACCATATAGACCAAAGGCGGCAGTCCCAGCTGGTGTTTAGTGGGTAGGCACTTAGGTTTCATAGTGTGTCCCATATAACCACGCAGCCGGCTCCCCGGAGGGTAGCCCTTTCATTGCTTCTGGGCGTAATAAAAAAAAACTAACAGGCATCAGTCTGTAATTCTCTTTATTTTTAAGAGTCCCACCGTCGTTACTATGCCCGTTGGGGTATTCTACTAGTGTAGACAAGGATGGTTGTGTTGCTGAGAGGCTGCCCTGTGTTACATTGAGATGGTTAGTGATGCTGTTGGTTTGCATACTTTGGTGTTATCATGTAATTGGGGGCTCCTGATAGTAAGCAGGGTTTGTTACCGAGTAGTGTTCTTTTATTTAAATACTTTTGAGATTAATTTCTAACATCAGAAGTGGAATAGTTTCTTACAGTATATTAATACGTGAAGGGAAAAGTTTGTAGCGCGACTAAAGGAGTGTGAGATTTGGCATAGTTGGTGGCAAGTTTAGAAGAGGAGTGCAGGAAACTATCATTTATATTATAATACTAGCTGACCCGGCAAACGTTGTTTTGCCATATACATTAAAAATCGCGATTAAAAAACAGGGGTTGATCGTAGAAGGGCGAAAATTTGAAGTTTTATGTATTTTTCAATGCTAAATCATAATAAAATAAAAATAAAAATATTGTGAAGAAAAAAAAATATATTTAGGGGTGGGTCACCCTTATCATTTAGGGGTTTGAAAAATAGATATTGGCACATTCTCAGAGCTACTTGATATGCACACGAAATTTCATACAAATCGGTGGAGCCCTTAAGATAAGATAAGATAAGATATTTTTATTTACTAAAACATGTGTGAGATATACATTGCATGGGCAGATATATATTCTTGGTGTTAGTGTTATTAGTATCAACATGTCTTACCGATATTCGGTGTGTAAAATTTAAAGTGTTAGGTTGTTAATTTTCATTTAACATTAGCAGTCTATTAATATACAAAGTCCTTTCGGAGGAGTTTAGTAACAAACACCGCGACACGAGAATTTTATATATTAGATGTATATACTTAGATAGGTATTAAAAAATATGTATTATTTACGCTCATACCGCCAATGTCAAACATAATAGTCTGTGGTTAACCAGTCGCATAGAGTAGAGATTGTCGCCTAAGAATTTAAAAATGCAGCTGTCAAGGAATAATTACTATTATCATCTACATCTGACCTCAATAACTAACGTCACTAAATAACTAAAATAACGTCACTGCGTTGCTGGCGATACGTTTTGCCAGCAACGACAACAGTTCGTCGCGGTGAAAATTTTAGAGCACCTAATTTTTAAACTTTGCACCTAATTAGCACCTAAAAAAGCTCCATAATTTTGGACTTTTTCTAAACGCGAATTCATGTTATTGGCGATACAGAGCTCAGAAATTGAAATTTATCATCTAGTGAATAAAATTTAATTTGGTTAAATGGGTTTAAAAAGCGTTATAATGTGTTGTATGTAATTAAAAGCGGCCTTGAATAAGGCCGTTATACTGTTTATATAAAATTAAAAAAAAAAAAACAATCGTTATAGGTAGTTCCTTAAAAATTATAATAATAAATCAATTCCGGTTTACAAGGCGTTGCTCGACAACTGACGCTGGAGTTGAGCTTTAACCATATTTTTTGTGCATGGGAGAATTCAGGGGATGCTTTAGGTATATTTTGTGACCTTTCCAAGGCCTTCGACTTCACCTTCACCATGAGACATTAATCAGGACGCTACAGTACTATGGTATCAAGAACACAGCGCTTATACTTATTATTTCATATTTAAGTAATAGAATGCAGAAAGTTAATATCAATGATAAAAGTTCTTTCGGGTCACCTGTACTTAATGGGTGTCCCTCAGGGCTCCAATCTCGGCCCATTCCTATTTCTAATGTATATTAATGACTTACCTTCTCTTGTAGGGGATAATTATGATATAGTATTATTTGATGATGATCCTTCCTTGATTTTTAAACTTAAACGTTAAAAATCTGAGTACCAATGTGTTTTTAAATGGGAAAGAACTAAGCCCTGTTGAATCCACTGTTTTTCTTGGCATCACTCTCGATGCAAAGATTCAGTGGGCCCCCATATGTACAAACTAGCAAGCAGAGTAAGTTCTGCAGCCTATGCTGTAAAAAAATTAGAGGTCTCACTAGTGTCGAGATAGCTAGATTAGTTTATTTCAGTTATTTCCATAGCATAATGTCTTATGGGATTTTGCTATGGGGAAATGCGGTTGATTCAGAAACTATTTTCGTTTTACAGAAGAGGGCCGTTACAGCTATTTACAACCTAAAACCAAGTCTCTTAGAGATAAATTTAAGGAAATAAATATATTAGCTTTGGCCTCTCAGTATATTTACGAAAATTTAATGTAATTTCACAAAAACAAAGGTAGTTTTTAGTAAAATAAGTGATATACATTCTGTAAACACTAGGAACAAACACAAGCTAGTGATACCAATTTCTTGACTCCACAGAGTCAGTAATTCATTCTTGGGGCAATGTATACGCTATTACAACAAGGTCCCGGAAAGTGTACAGGCTCTCTCTATTACACACAGACAGAGGGTTTTCTTCGAACCAGTGGTAAAGTAAAAAAAACGGCCAAGTGCGAGTCGGACTCGCGCACCGAGAGTTCCGAACACGAACCGGACAAATTCATAGTTATATAATTTTAAAATTATTAAAAATATTTTTATTATATGATGTAACTATAGTATGTGCCAAATCGATTGAGAAAAACGGACAATGACCTTTCGGTCGTTTAACCAGGGGTTACAAACCTTCAATATATAGGCACATTTTATATGTAGTACTTTCTTTATTTATAATGATTTTTTTATAATGATTGATATAATATATATTTATTAACTATTATTAAAAAGTTATGTGAAAGATCGCTGTAGAAGAAAAATCATCTATTATTATAAAGTACTTTATTCATTTAACAACAAAAAACATTAATTTATAACACATATAAAGATTCGAGTGATAACGACACCGAATAAGTACGTACTTATGCAAAAGATAAAACTTTATTTTTAATATTATATAAGAACTTTATTTTTATTCGGTGCAATCATCACTCGTATCTTCACTTGATGAACTATCTGTAACATTAATTATAAAGCGATCTGCAGTTTGGTCAATTCTATCATCCATGCCACGCATTTTTTGTTCAACCTTAAGGACATGCTGAACACAGTTTTTCCATTTATCTGGCGTGATTTGAGTTAAACCATCTTTAAGTAAATTTTTAACATCTTTTAACTTGAAAGTTGTATTTTTTCGTGCAACGTACCCTTTCACATCTGCCCACACAAGTTCAATGGGGTTAAGCTCACAGTGATAAGGAGGTAACCTTACCACTGTGATGCTTTTTTCTTTTGCCATCTCGTCGGTGACGTAACTTCGATAGTTATCTTTAACTGCCTTTATTTTTTCCATTAAGTGGGTCTTTGTGTCCGACGGCACGTATGCGATCTGTTTAGATTCTAGCCATTCCTGCATATTTTGTTTCCGCCAAGACATTGTTGGGGTTTTTTCTAAACGTCTGGAGTGGTAACTAGCGTTATCCATAACTATGACATCGCCGCTTTGCAGTTTTTCTATTACTTTTCTAAACCAGTCCTCGAAATGGAGAGCGTCCATACTCTCATGGTAGTCACCAGTAGATGATGATTCAAATACCCAATCACATCCCTCCAAAAAGCCATTTTCATTGCCAACGTGTACAACTATTAATCGCTTTCCTTTACCCGAAGGGGCTTTCGCGCCAGTAGAGTAGCCTTCTAACCGTGATTGACGAGAAGATTCAATTGTGGTGTCTTCCCATACCTTTCCCATAGTATGACCTGCGTTAATCCATGTTTCGTCAAGGTAAAAAATGTTACGTCCCTCGTTTCTTAATATTTGTATTTCTCTCAAATATCTGGTACGCCACAGAACTATCTCTGGGCGATCTATTAGACCACTTTTTCTGTTTCTCTTTATATATTTGAATTTTAAATGGCGCAACACACGTCGCAGGGAAGTTTTGCTCAAGTTTGGCAACTGGTCATCTTGATTTATACTGAGCAAAATTTTGTCTAAAGTCGGTAATTCTCCTGCAAGAAAGAACTGATGCACTTTCGCTCTTATAGCCGATTTATCAAAATCGTCCAACTTGTCAATTACAGACTTTTTTCTTTTATTAATTATTCCCTTTTCTGGTATTTTATGGGAATCTCTATACACGCTTAATACGCGATATATAGTGCTCTTGCTGACTCCTGAGATCTCCGAAACCTTTTCTACCATATTAACGTTTGAAGGATACACGTCTTCGGGCCAGGTGTTTTTGACATATTTGTATACATTAATGATAATCTCTTGTTCCCCGACCGACAAAGTGGTAGGTTTTCTCTTTTTTACTGGTGACGTTAAAGGTGCTCCAGAAGATGGGCCTGTAAATAAATGACAAAAATATACTACCATAGTACTACATCACATAAATACATATTGTTTTAGAAAATAAATACCACATGGTCACATAAAAAAAGCGCTTTAAGAAATAGAAAGGCTACGTCGTCGCATTTGTACCTATTTGTACGTACCTGCTACGTTTATTATGGGTCGGCGACGTCTCTTTCCACTTGATGTTGAAGGACCAGGTCCTTCACCAAATTCTCCTGAACTCATGTCGATTTAGTAACGACCGTCACAGTAAAACTAATATAACAGATTCAAAAAACAAAAACTTAACGATATAACAAATTTAACAGTAAAAACTCAACTAAAACAATGCAATGAATGCTATGAATTACCCGAGACGTACACACGCAAGCGCTATCCGAACACGAATGAAAACAAAATGGCGGACCGGCCCAAAAAAGGTGACGCATCTCTGGCTGCCATTGTCACGTTTCTTTTAGAACGAACTGACGTAACGCGCGTTTTGTTTATTTTAAAGGGATGAATTTGCAAAAGCTCAATATGGTGATTATATTGCTTCAAATATTTTTTTAATATGAAACTGTTATTAAATGAATTGCTGCGTTACTTACCATAAATTGAAATATAAAATATAACACATTTTTCGCGATGTATCGTAAGATTTTACTATGTTTATAGGAACCACAGACAATATTATTTAAGAAACAAAAAAACAAAACATATGTGCTGACCTAGAAGTGGGAATAATATCAATATTTAAATATTGTTATCACATCTAAATTGAGATTTTGTAAGTTACGCCTTTTGACACTCGGCTCATATCTGAGGTCATTGTCCGTTTTTCTCAATCGATATGGCACATACTAAAAATTTATGCTTTTCGCAATTTTTCCTTTATCTGTGCTATAAAACGTTGCTTCGTACCAAATTTCAAGATTCTGACTTCGTGGGAAGTACCCTGTAGGTTTTGATTCCCTTGCGAATGTCGAAAATTTGCGGCATAAACGGCTGTATCTTTTGATTGCGTTGGCTTAGAAGTTTGATTTTTTCACAGCTCAAAGGGATAATAGACTTGAGTATTTGATATGAATTTCAGCTTGATACCTCCACGCGTTTCTGAGAAAAAGGGTCTTGACAGACAGACAGACGGACATCAAAGTGATCCCATAAGGGTTCCGTTTCTTCCTTTTGAGGCACGGAACCCTAAAAATGACTTTCAATAAGAATTACACATGTAATCTATATTGAATAAAAAATTATTCTATTATATTCTATTGTTTCTA
This sequence comes from Parnassius glacialis, assembly GCA_033319125.1. Classification (NCBI taxonomy): domain Eukaryota; kingdom Metazoa; phylum Arthropoda; class Insecta; order Lepidoptera; family Papilionidae; genus Parnassius; species Parnassius glacialis. The sequence continues at coordinate 5,240,315 of JAVANC010000004.1, read as the reverse complement.
CAGTAGGTGTACTTTAATAAGGGTTCTAAACCCCTAAGCAAGATAATTAACTTTATAAAAAATATGGGCACTATATTATGTTGTACCTTGTGACATATTAAAAAAATTTAAATGTCTCTCCGTAATATTAAAATAACTGGCTACAATTAAGCTCAGGCTATCTACATGTAGTTGAGAAAAAAATTAAAAAAACTATTTTTAAAAAAATTGTCTGAGTGTCTGTCTTTTTACCGTGTAGTGGCTGTTTAAGAATATCCCCACTATCCCGTATCATCCCGTGGGTGGCGTAAGAGGCAAGAGAGGAAAACAGATCAAGAGATGGGCAGCAGCGTCGTCCTAATAACAACTAAATAAAAACCTTCTTACTAAGCCAATAACCTCTCTATGACACATCTATGGAGAGGCCTATGTTCGGAATTAGAAGTTATTAACAGGCTATAACGCTAACGGTAACGGTTTGGCTTTACGTCTGTCTGTTCGGACTAATCTTCAGAATATCAGACTTTTTATTTAGTTATTTAAAGTCTGCTTACATTGTTTTTATTAAAAGGTAAATGAGGGCATCCACGACTTCTTCTGCCACCCGGGCAGCGCCACTTTACTATGAGGTAAAATAATTAACAGTTTTAATAGCGAAGACGATAATTTCTTAGGAAAATGTAAACTTTGATGTTTCTTTCCGTATTATTAGTTATATTTTATATTAATTAGATTAGAAATGAATAAACCAAACTATACTAAAAGGAGAAAAATTAAAAAAAGAGTTATAAAATGCAAGAAATTAAAAATCAAACCACTGACGCATTGTATTGTGTATTAATTTAATGATAAACTATTATTTAAAACTAATTTCTCAATTAAGTGACATTGTGTAACATAATTTAAAATTAAAAATTTTGTACAGCCGACTTCAATATAGGTTATTTGAGAATAACTCAATAACCATTGGTCTGACCTTGATCAAATTTATATGGGACCACACGAGAACTATCAGCTTTCATATAAAAAAAGAATCATCGAAATCGGTTCGCCCAGTACAAAGTTATGAGGTAACACACATAAAAAAAAAAACATACACTCGAATTGAATACCGTCTCCTTTTTGGAAGTCGGCAGAAAAAACTTTAGCTCAGTCACAAATAGCGACATCTAGTGAGTGATGACTAAGGAGTATCACAAGATCAAGGAAACAAGTAAAATGTCGTCTAAATAGAGACATTAAAACCTCATTCACTATTTTTCATCCATAAGGAGTTTTTCTCTAAATTTATATTAAAAGTTTTTTTTCCGGGTTGGTCTCTGAAGTATTTTTTAGGATACGGGTGACAAACGAGTAGACAGTCCACCTGATGATAAGTAGTTGCTGTGGCCCATAGACATTTACATCCATACTCAACTACGAATCAAAATGCAGATTCGTTGTCACCCGCGAGGACTAACATAGAATGCTTCGTTTCAAGATTCGAGAACAAGTGGTAAAATAAAAAAAAAATGTTCAACTGAATTCAATATAAATATAATGTATTGTTGATTTGTTAAATATCACTCAACCGATTTCGATAAAATTTTAATGCGACCACCTGGGAAGTATATAATATAACCCTTTGAAACAAAAAATAATTTTCCAAATCAGTTCAGGTGTCTTCGAGTAATCGGTGTCCATACACAAAAAAGATTCCGACGAATTGTCAACCTATTCTTTTTTGAAGTCGTTTGAAAAGGAATCTCCGGTTCTCTACACTAACCATACAAAACGCAGCAGTGTTAAGCTGCTATTTTACGCTCGTATTCTGTGAGAGCGTGGTCCGTCCCCGCTGAAGTCGACCCATTCCAGCTACAACTATACTACTGATATAGTTGCAACATGGCTCTACCACGTAAACGTCTACATTTTTTAATAAAAAAGAATCATTCGAATCGGTTCACAATTGCTGGATACTTCTATCACATAATATATACATATGAATAAAACGAAAGTGTCTGTATGTATACCTATATATATGTAGGAACATGAAGCAAATTGCTTCATGGACAGGAATAACCGTCTATCTGTCCGTATCTCTGTTTATCTGTTTGTCCAGGCTTATCTTCGGCAAGGCTGAACCGCTTGTAATGTAATTTTATGAGCAGATAGAAAGCAATGCCAGGAATGATCTTAGCTATATTTAATCATATAATCTTGTAATTTTTTAATAAATAGACTGAGGATTATCTGAAATTCAAATGCCGACTTAAACCTCGTAGGACCAATTTTCTGTCTAGAAGTCTGCCAGCGTATAATATGCTCCTACTTCGTTAATTCATACCTATTGCTTTTTTATAGAATAAGGGTGCCAAACGAGCACACAGTCCACCTGATGGTAAGTGGTTGCTGTGGCCCATAGACGTCTATATCTATCTTCGTTTGCGAATTAAAGTGTGCGAATTAAATGCGTTGTCAGCTGTGAGGACTAAGATAGAATGCCTCTTTTTCAGTAAAAAGGGTATCCGGTTCTCTACACTCACCATACGAAACACAGCAGTATTTAAGCTGCTATATTACGCTGGTATTCTGTGAGAGCGTGGTCCTTCTGCGGTCGAGCCGACCCATTCGTGCTACAACTATAATATAGCTGCAGCATGGCTCTGTTACGTAAAGAATCACAATGCTGTACTCAAGCGAGAGATAGTTTACAAACTATTTCTCATATTCAATTTTTAAGAGTGGGATAGCAACAAAAAATAAAATAAGTACAAGCTTAGAGGCATCTTATCCTAGGCCTCAGGAAAAATAAGGCTCCTGGAACTGTCTCAGTATTGTCGACATTCGCCCTTTAATGACCGGTATTCTTCGAGCTCATCACTCTTTATTAACATAATATTGTTCTATATTGTGTAAATTATTGTTATTTCTTTAATTATATTAAAAACAATGAAAAAAGTTCCTGTGCGTATTCGTCATGTGTGCCTATGCAAATAAATCAACCAAAAATTGAAACTTGTGTGCAAATCATAAACAACTCATCAGAAACATTATCAAAATATTAAAAATTAACAAATAAAAATGTGTTTTTACAGTGACTACAATAATAGGGTAATGAGTAACTACGTAATGAGTTATCCCAACCGATTATTCCTCACTTAAGGAATAATCGGTTTGGAGAAGAGCAAACAGTCAATATATTATTTTCCTGTATTATGCAATCAGGAAAAGTGCGATGCAACATAGTTGCAAGTGCATAATATAATTACAATCGTAATTATATATTTATTACTCCATATGGTAATTTAACCTGCGTGAAACTGGTTATTAAAAACAACACAATTATATAGTATATAAATAGATTCAAAAGGAGTTCTTGATCAGAATTAATTTGAATTTTAAATCAATGCAATATGAGATTGCTTTTCGAACGTACTTCATTTACCTTCTTTGCAATTGTAATTATATAATTATTATTGTAAATTGTGTTCGTAGTCCTACAACTTGATATCGTGATTTTCTTCAGGGAAGTATGTACATAATATCTATTATTTATTCTGTGATAATATTAAAATGCTTTATGCTTTTGTCACTCGGCCTGCAGATGTATTTATGAGTACAGCACGGGTCGGCTCGACCAGGAAAAAAACACACTCATAGAAAACCAGTGTAAAATAGCAGCATATTCTATATACTCAAAGCTAATTAATTGGATTTTCCTATAATTCCTGTCATACTTCGTGTCATCATATAGTGTTTTAATTATTATTATTTTTAACTTAATTGTATAATTTACCTATATTTTACTATTATTTACTCCTTGTGAATAGTTCTTTGCGTAATTATATAATAAAGTTGTTTGGAAAAAATCACCGCCTATTGTACATAATTTTTATTTATTAAATTTGATTTGTGTATCAATATGTATTGGTGGTGTAAAATAAAGAAAATACACACAGCAACAGAATCTAGAATCTATGAAGAATTTTCTGATATAGTAAATGGAAGAATGATAGGTTATTTTAAGGTCTTTAATAAAAAATAAAAAGCATTTCTTAATTTTTTTTTGTTTTAAATAAATGTGTTAATTTTTTTTAAATCCGTAGGAAATTAGTATGATAAAAAACTTCATTCTTCTTTATAAAACTATGAATTTATATTAAAATTGAAAAATCTTATACAAACGAATTATTAATAATCAATGTTGCCAAGTCTTACATTAATTACACATCGACATCGATTGTTCATACTTGAAATTAAATTGTCAACGTCTTGCTGCGGTACGAGGTCCCATGTTCTTTGCAAGTGTTCGTAAAGTTGTTATTCCGTCGCCAAATTTGGGGGAAAATCTCTCAAAACTTTTTGTAGTAATATGTCCCAAGCATGCTCGATAGGATTTAAATCGGGCGACTGTGCAGGTCAATCCAAAACTTGAATATCGTGGTCTCGGAGAGCGGCCGACACCAGCCGCGCCGTATGGGAAGGAGCATTATCGTGCATGAGTAGAAATTCCTGGCCCATTTGGATTCTGTGTGGAACAATTACAGGGTTTACTATCACCTTGTGGTATTTTTGTGCTGTCATCCTTCCTTGGATCCAAACGAGCTGGGTGCGTACGCCATTACGAATTCCTGCCCACGCCATGATCGTCCCGCCTTGGTATGAGTGGGCGTCCTGAGAGTGCCGTAGATGACTAACTCTCCCTGGAGTTCTCCAAAGACCATTGTTCGTCACTCCATGGTAAATGCTCCCGAGCCCACGAAAGCCGCCGACCGCGATTGCCACGTCGCAATGCTAGAAAACGTAGCGGTCTTATCAGCTGGTGGTCCTCCTGAAACCTTTGTAGTAGTTGCATTGCTGTGATATTGGGTTGTCTTCTGGCTGTCATTTGGAGAAATCTATCCTGTCTCTACCCGTGTGCTGTTCAGCCACATTCCCAGTACTGCGATAACGTGACCATAGCCTTGATATCACGTTTTGGATGGTGTGTAGAACCTCAGCAACGACGCGTTGAATAGCACTATTTTTTAACATGCCCACGACACGTAACATTTCATCTCGACTCAAATGAAGACGTGACATGATTCTAAATCTCACATGGCACATTAAATTAAGATGAATACATTGAGGAAAATAATTTTTAAGTGTCTGCCCCTGTCCTGTTCATTGCTGTGCCTTTCGAAGTGCAGGTGATTGTTAGAACTTGCATGTTTTGTTTAGTCTCTAAGTCACATGTAACACAATTTGTGAATAAATAAAATAAAATAAATAAAAACAATCCATTGAGTTATATGTACTACGTACTAGAGAAGCCATTCTGAACATTGACTATGTTCAACTGAACTGTACTGCAATTCGTACAAACTAAATATTGCGTAAATTGAAGATTTGTGAATTCCATAAAATTATTATTATTACATTTTATTTAGAAATAAGTTTGTTTAGATTAAATTAAGATATTTTATATTAAATTCCTATATTTATTTTATATTAATATCTTATTTTATATCAAAATAAAGTTTTCGCGCATGCGCGACTACTACTCCCGCGCATGCGTAGGGCATAGAGTAGGACACAATTTTTGTTTGGAATGGCTTCTCTAGTACGTAGTACATATAACTCAATGAAATGATCTAATTCCTTTTCAATAAGTAATATCAGTAGTACAATTTTAATATTCTTTGACGTAACAAATAATAAAAATTTTGTCGCAGTATTTTGTATTTTCTTTTGTTTTTTTATTAACATTTTAAAATTATTAAAATAGGATAAAAGAGGTTTCAATCTGTATATAAACTTTTTAAGGAAACTTCAAAGATTTTAAACTAGAAAGTCGTAAATAATTTAGGATTAATGTATCCCAAGATTCTGTTGATGTGTTTAATGATAAATTTAACACCGCATCAAATTAGTTTACAATTGTATAATAGCTTTCATCCCCTATTTTACCGTTAGGGGTGGAGTTTCCAAAAATTTTAAATATGTGTTACGAGTACTAAGTTTTCTAATCGAAAACTTAATTTCATTTTACGTGGTAGAGCCACGTTGCAGCTATATTATAGTTGTAGCACGAATGGGTCGGCTCGACCGAGGAAGGACCACGCTCTCACAGAATACCCGCGTAAATTAGCAGCTTAATGCTACTGTATTTCGTATGGTGATTGTGGAGATAGGTGAGAGCCCTCAAATACCAATGCCAGTAGCCAAGCCACGCAAACGAGCATACTTTATTACATAGTAAACCGAATAAAGACAACATTTAAAATAAATAAATCAGTAGATAAGAGCCAGAGTCGAAGCCGACATTATATTCGGCGAACGTAAGTCTCGAAGGTCGATTTTTTTTTCGCACACTTAGGAAAAACGCGTGTGTTTTTAAAACATATTGATTACAGACGCACACACTTAAGCATTATTTAAATGATGAGGGCCTAATATTCGGTGAGCCATTAGATTCTATTATAAGCCTATTATTATTTAATTTTGCATAGATTGTATTCAATTAATTAGACTGTTTGGATTGCTTAACGACGTAAGTCATCAGTTTTTGGCAGTCTAGTCAAATAGGGGATACATGGCTATGCATATAGTTTATAAATTAGTTTCGGCAGTTGTATCGTAAACAATAATAAATAATGTCCCATGTTGGCCTGGTACTTATAGGTCCAATGTTTATGTGGGCCATATCAAGGGGTGCCAACCCAACTATACAGGGATTTCAAAAAGTAGCTAATTTTTACCTCACGTTCAATAGCGTAAATAATGATATACCATTATTGCAGCTTTTGAAAATACGAGTTAATAAGGCTTCTAGTGTTATCTGAAATTATCCCAAATTGAATGTGATTTATGGGTAACAACGTTTTTTGTCTACAGATCGACCCTTACGAATGTGTGCGTGAGCAGTAAAATCAGTTAAAATAATGCATTAGGTACCATTTTATATTTAAAAGATAATAACCGGCCAAGTGCGACTCGGACTCCCGCATGAAGGGTTCCGTACCATCGTAATTCACGTTTCTAGTAGGGGAGCCGCCTTTAATTTTTAATTTATTTTAATTATATATATATATTCATAGCGGTAACAGAAATACACATTCTGTGGAAAATTTGGGTTCCCTTCGGGTATGGAACCCTAAAAACGCAAGAATGTTTGAAATTTTTTTTAATTAAATCTTCTTCATCATTTGCCTATATTCCTATTCCGAACTGCAAATATCTGAGAATCTGCAAATATAACCGGTTATTGCAAAATAACCCTGTATATTATAGTATCCTACTATATTAGGGTTCCGACAAAGTAGGTATAATTATAAGAAGGCGAAACTACTATATTTTTATAAAGGTTGACTATATGATGCCTGATGCTGTTTGCTTATAAAAACCATGAAGCGGCAAATATATTCCTTTATAATAAACTATTAGTTTGAAACATTATTTAAGTATTTTTACGTGGTAGAGGCATGCTGCAGCTATATTAGTAGTATAGTTGTAGCACGAATGGGTCGGCTCGACCGGGGAAGGACCACGCTCTCACAGAATACCAGCGTCAAATAGCAGCTTAACACTGCTGTGTTTCGTATGGTAAGTGTAGAGAACCGGAGACCCTTTTTACTGGAAACGAGGCATTCCATCTTAGTCCTCACGGGTGGCAACGCATCTGCATTTTGATTCGCAAACGAGGATAAATGTAGATGTCTATGGGCCACAGCAACCACTTACCATCAGGTGGACTGTGTGCTCGTTTGTCACCCTATTCTATAAAAAAAAAGTTTATTTTTGTTTTTTCACCATCTACTATATTCGTCAGTCGTCAGATATAAGCCTCAAAACTACTACATTTTATATGAAAACTTTCTTATAACAAAAATTGTGCCTACAGTGTTGTTGTCCTCAAGTAACCTCATCCTACATAGTATATAGTAAAAGTTGACAAATGGGATATTGATTTTGTGATTGTCTAAGCGATTGGCTAGCTACCTATCACTTCTTTAACAATTTTGCATACCTTAAGCGAAAGCGCAAGGTATGTTCTACTATCGCCTAAAAATTAAGATTCCAACGTTTTATCGAATAAAATCGTATCTAGCAATCATATTATACATATAAATGATATAAAAAGCACATTGTTAGAAAGATAAATGATTGTTGAACTTATTAATATTTTTTTAAAATTGATTAATTGCTATTTACAAATAAAAAAGGGGGTTTTGTGTCTTATGGTGTGGATTTATCAAGTCCTGAAGGCTTGTAAACACTCTAACTTTTGAAAATAACAATTGTTTAACTCAATCTATTTTTTAATCTCTTCATCTATCATGTGGGAAGCCACTGAATGTAAATGGCAGTGTAATTTTGTTTTGTTTAGCTATAATTAATTTTTTTCGGCTCCAAAATGGCGAAATTTTCGTTGATTTGGTAGCCTTGTATGTAAATTAATTCTGTAAAGGGAGCTAAAGCCACAGAGTAGTTTACTCACTAACTCAGTTAGCCATCGCCATAGATTACTGTATATATCAGTTCGCCGCAAAGAGTATAGTAACTGTCCTATACAGGGACTGGTTCGCCGTCAGTCGCCGTCGTGAGTGGACATTATTTCGGTTGTTTGCAGCGGCTCAAAAAGATCGCTGTACAAATATACAATATTCGACTAACCAAATTTCTTAAATACTTGATTATAATAATAATAAGAGATTTTTTTATTACAATATTTTGAAAGCACAGAATAAATAATAGTAGTACGTACTAAAAGTAAGTAGTATCAATTTTTTTGTCATGGGTGACAGTTTGATGGTTTTCGAGAGTGTTGAAACCGATAGGGTTGTCGAAATGTAAATCCAAGATGGCGGCCGCAATAGGTATAAATTTTTTCATCTTGAGTGTCATTTTCATGGTTTTCGAGGGTGTTGAAGCCGATAGTGCTGTCGAAATATAAATCCAAGATGGCGGCTGCAATAGGTATAAATTCTTTCATCATGGGTGTCATTTTCATGGTTTTCGAGGGTGTTGAAGCCGATAGTGCTGTTGAAATGTAAATCCAAGATAGCGGCTGAATTAGGTACCAATTTTTTCATGGGTGTCATTTTCATGGTTTTCGAAGGTGTTGAAGCCGATAGTGTTGTCCAAGTGTAAATTCAAGATGGCGGCTGCAATAGGTATAATTTTTTTCATCATGGGTGTCATTTTCATGGTTTTCGAGGGCGTTGAAGCCGGTAGTGCTGTTGAAATGTAAATCCAAGATGGCGGCTGAATTAGTTACTAATTTTTTCATCATGGGTGTCATTTTCATAGTTTTCGAGGGTGTTGAAGCCGATAGTGCTGTTGAAATGTAAATCCAAGATGGCGGCTGAATTAGGTACCAATTTTTTCATCATGGGTGTCATTTTCAAGGTTTTCGAGGGTGTTGCAGCCGATAGTGCTGTCGAAATGTAAATCCAAGATGGCGGCTGCAAAAGATATAATTTTTTTCATCTTGGGTGTCATTTTCATGGTTTTCAAGGGTGTTGAAGCCGATAGTGCTATCGAAATATAAATCCAAGATGGCGGCTGCAATAGATATAAATTTTTTCATCATGGGTGTCATTTTCATGGTTTTCGAGGGTGTTGAAGCCGATGATGCTGTTGAAATGTAACTCCAAGATGGCGGCTGAATTAGGTACAAATTTTTTCATCATGGGTGTCATTTTCAAGGTTTTCGAGGGTGTTAAAGCCGATAGTGCTGTCGAAATGTAAATCCAAGATGGCGGCTGCAAAAGATATAATTTTTATCATCTTGGGTGTCATTTTCATGGTTTTCAAGGGTGTTGAAGCCAATAGTGCTATCGAAATGTAAATCCAAGATGGCGGCCGCAATAGATATAATTTTTTTCATCATGGGTGTCATTTTCATGGTTTTCGAGGGTGCTGAAGCCGATAGTGCTGTCGAAATGTAAATCCAAGATGGCGGCTGCAATGGGTATCAATTTTTTCTTCATGTGTGTCATTTTCATTGGTTTCGAGATTGTTGAAGCCGATAATGCTGTCGAAATGTATTTAAACTACTTTAAAAAATTCCGTATAATCATGTTATACGTATTTTTTTATTCGCTTAAGGTATGCTCAATTGGATTTACCAATTATATTTCATCTATACCCACATTTTATTAGGCTAAACGCTTATGCTTACCCACTTTGGGATTACAGGCGTGATGCTATTACAATATTTATGTACAATAAGTAACTATATCATTATAATAATATGTGAACAACGAAAATGAAAAGGCTCTTGTTATTTCCTATGTATTTCATTAACTACGTACTGTGACACATGCACGTCTGTGCACAGAACAGATAATCATGTGAGTTATGTTGCTGAAACTGAATGTAAAATAAAATGAACACATATACATAGGTACATAATTTTCGCTACAAGACGCTTTTACCAATTTAATGAAAATATTCAGATCACGTCCATGGTTGTATGAGCTAAGATCCCTTTGCCTTCCCTGAACGGGGATTTAATACAAAAAAAAAGTTATGCAAACAAGCATGTTATAATAATAAACGTAATATATAAACATTATAAGGTGCATATTATAAATATTGTATAAGTGTTATTCCCACCTGAAGTTTCCCACCACAGACTAATATGATGCTTACGCATTTTCCCACACAGTTTAGATCGAATTTTGATTACTGGCAATTACTATTATAATTACCTTCATAATTAAAAACAATAAAGTACGCACACTATTAAAGCTATTTGAATATTGTTTTTATACATTGTTAACGATATCTTCGTCAAAAAACTTATGACACCCACGGGACGTAATGTACATGGAAATAAATGGATGAACTGAAAAAAAATATTTTATCTTAACTTTAAAGATAAACTACTCTAAGGAATAAAAATATTTCCAAGACATGTAGGTACCTAAAGTCTGTCAACACTGGAGCATTGCGGCGGACAATGTTTTCAATAACCCCCCTTAGAAGTAAGAGAAGGCTTGTGCTGTAACCTTATCTCCTTTTTACATCGAAATCTTTCCGTCGTTCTTTTTTTTTTGCTTTTTTTGTCATTAGCCAGTCACTGATATGATTTTAAAGTTGTAGGCCAAATACATCCACTACAATTAAGTATTTTTACCCGTTTGCGGTGCAAAGGTTACTAGTCAATATTTTGGCTGGAATTTGGAGCCGTGCAGGACCGTGCAGGTAATCTATTTCAAAATAACATTGCATTTTGAACATTTTAATGATGTGAAGATGAGAAAGGTATTCTGATGAGATCAAAAAATGGCGTGATATTATCTAGTTTGAAGACCATCGCCTTCCCTATCAAGTTGTGTGCATTACCGAGATCACTTCTTACACCGATATAACCTCTATATACTCATAAATACACGACGATTGTGCACGTTACTGTGGGACAGAAAAAAATCAAAAATATTTAAAAAAGCAAATTTTGTTATTGTGAATTTTTGCATTTAAGCAATAAAGTTAGGACGGATTTTAATAAAATTAAAATTAAAAATTGGTAGAGCAAAGTTAAGCAATTCAAGCTATCAATTAAATTTGCCGTGTAGTGGCGGTTAAGAATATCCACTACCCCATATCTTCCCGTAGGTGTCGTAAAAGGCGACAAAGGGAAACAGGCAGGAGATAGGCAGCAGCATCTTCGTGATAACAGCAAAAGTACAATAAAAAACTGCGGTTGCCAACCCGCTCGCCAAGCGTGGCAACTATGGCACCCTACCCCCCAATGTTGAGAGCAACAAAGAAACGGCACCCAATCCCCGGCAGCACCGCTATTCCTGGCTACGGTGGCGATCATGGTAACGGCGGGGTAGGGGGTGCTAAGAATCTACGGTGGAGGTTCGGTTGCAACCTACGACGACTCGACCCGGGAACATAAAACGCACACACCCTGAGGACTGACGAGAAGATCGTGGAGCTAGAAGAAGAGATAGACAAGTTACGCTGGCATATTATAGGATAATCCGAGGTCCGAAGAGAGGGGGAGGACACGGTAATCCTCGAATCTGGCAACTTGCTCTATCACCGGGAGGGCGACCATCTGTCCCAAGAAGGTGTCGGATTTTTCGTCTACAAGTGTCTCGTTAACAACGTCATAAAGATTGAGAGTGTGTCGACGAGGGTTGCGTATCTTATACTCAGAACCACCAAACGGTATTCGCTGAAGGTCATACAGGTTTAGGCACCAACCTCGGCACATCCCGATAAGGAGGTGGAGGAAATGTAAGAAGACATCTCTAAAGCCATGTATTCTTCCAAAACCCACTATACGGTGTTAATGGGAGACTTCAATGCAAAACTAGGCACAAGAGAGAACGCTGAGCTGAAAGTAGGGAAATTTGGAATAGGGCAACGGAACCCAAGAGGCCAGCAGCTGGCCGACTTCATGGAGAAATCTTTATGATGAACTCTTTCTTCCAGAAGCGGACCCACAGGAAATGGGCCTGGTCGAGCCCTGACGGTTCGACAAAAAATGACATTGACTACATTATGACGACCAGACGACAACTGTCTAGTGATGTCTCCGTGATCGCGAGGGTGAAAACTGGTAGCGATCACCGAATGGTTAGAGGCATACTGAACCTAAACGTTAAGTTGGAGAGGTCTCGTCTAATGAAGTCAACGCTCCTTCCCCCTCGTGCACTGTTCCAGAGTCCCAAAACCTTTCAGTCGAGTTACAAAACCGTTTTCATAACCTAGAAGACTGCAATGAAGTAAACGATATGAATGACTAGCTCGTGGAAACTGTCCATGCGGTCGGAGCTAAGTTCTGCAAGACCCGCCGCAGAAGAACATAAAAACTCTCCGATCACACTCTTAATCTCATGGCTGTTAGACGGGAGATGAAGCTACATTCTTCAACAGATTTGACAGCATACAGACAACTGAATAGACAGATTTTCAAATGCATGCGGCGGGACTTACGCAACTTCAATACAGCTTGTATTGAAGAAGCGATCGAGCGGAATCAAGGCTCCAAAGTCTTTGCCAGAGATCTGTCTGCGAGAAAGAGCCAACTGTGAAAGCTGAAGACCGAGTCTGGCAGCATCGTTTCCGGGACACCTGAGATTTTGAGTGAAAATGAGAGGTTCTATATTCAGCTGTACACGTCATTGTTGGAGCCTGACATAAGTGTGAGTAACGATCCAAGAGCGAGTCTTATCCGACACTATTCCGAAGATAACACAGACATCAGTCTGAGCGAGATTAGAATAGCTTTCCAGCACCTTAAAAACGGCAAGTCCCCGGGCGAAGATGGAATTACAACGGAGCTTTTGAAAGCGGGTGGAAAACCGGTACTTGAAGTCCTTCAGAAGCTCTTTAACTCCATCCTCCATGGTAGCACTACTCCGGAGGCGTGGAGCAGAAGTGCAGTGGTCTTGTTCTTCAAGAAAGGCGACAACGCTCTCTTGAATAACTACAGACCGATTTCCCTTCTGAGCCGCGTCTACGTACTGTTTTCGAGAGTCATTACGAATCGTCTCGCACGCAGACTTGACGACTTCTAACCTCCCGAACAAGCCGGTTTCCGAAAAAGTTTTAGTACAATGGACCACATACATACCCTGCAGCAGATTGTACAGAAGACAGAGGAGTATAATCTGCTACTTTGCCTTGCGTATGTGGACTATGAGAAAGCTTTTGATTCCGTCGAAATTTGGGCGGTGCTGCAGTCCCTTCAACAGTGCCAAGTTGACTGTCGGTATATCGAAGTGCTGAAGTGTTTGTACAGTAGAGCTACGATGGCCATCCGAGTATAGAATCGGAGTACAAAATCTATCCAACTGCAGAGAGGTGTAAGACAGGTTGACGTTATATCCCCGAAACTCTTCACTTCTGCATTGGAAGATGTTTTCAAGCTACTGCGATTACATCACTCACCTTCGATTTTCCGACGATATAGTCCTTATGGCAGAATCGCTGGAGGACCTAAGCACTATGCTCAATGACCTCAATAGTGTTTCCCAACGGATAGGTCTTAAGATGAACATGGACAAAACAAAAATCATGTTTAACGTCCATGTAACACCTATGCCGGTAGTTGTTGGGAGCACTAAACTCGAAGTTGTTGACGAGTATGTTTACCTGGGACAAATAGTCCGACTTGGTAAGTCCAACTTCGACCGAGAGGTCAATAGACGGATTCAACTCGGCTGGGCAGCGTTCGGGAAACTACGACACATCTTCTCGTTAGACATATCTCAAACCCTGAAAATGAAATTGTACAACCAGTGCCTGTTGCCAGTGATGACTTACGGATCTGAGACGTGGTCCTTCACTGCTGGCCGTATGAGGAAGCTCAAGCTTGCTCAGCGAGCTATGGAGAGGGCTATGCTCGAGATGTCTCTGCGTGATAAACTTAGAAATGAGGATACCACAGTAGAACCAGAGTGACCGAAATAGCCCAACGGATTAGTAAGCTGAAGTGGCAGTGGGCCGGCCATATAGCTCGAAGAACCGACAATCGATGGGGAAGAAAGGTTTTCGAGTGGCAGCTTCGTACCGGTAGGCGAAGTGTAGGGCGACCCCCCACTAGATGGAGTGACGTACTGGTAAGACATGCAGGAAGTCGATGGATGCAGGTGACTCAGGACCGTGCTTTGTGGCATTCCTTGGGGGAGGCCTATGTTCAGCAGTGGACTTGTGAAGGGCTGTAATGATGAAGATGATGATGATTTTGGCTGGTATGTATCTACGATAATATGTCCGTTTCGATGTCAGTCTGTCTGTAGGAGTCTAAATCTCATCAGCAGCCTACGCATTTCAAGTTTCGTAACCAGTTAAACGCGTTCAGGAACACATCTTCTCGTCAGGTATACCTCAAAACTTGATTGTAGAACTGGTGCGTTTTGCCAGTGATGACTTATGGTTCTGAGATGTGGTCCTTCACTGCTGGCCGTATGAGGAAGCTGGGGGCTGCACCGCGTCCTATGGAGTGAGCTATGCTCGGGGTTCCTCTGGGCGATTAATTTAGAAATGAGGATATCTGCAGTAGAACTAGAGTAACCGACATAGTCTAATGGATTAGTAAACTGAATTGCATTGGGCCGGCTATATAGAGCTTGGAGAACCAGCGGCAGCCTCGTATCAGTAGGCGAAGTGTAAAGCACCTCTCCCTCCACCACCCCCTACTAGGACGTCGATGAAGTCGATGGACGCAGGTGGCTCAGTACCGTGTTTTGTGGCATTTTTGTGGGAGGTCTATGTTCAGAAGTGGACTTGTGAAGGAAGGGCTGTAATGAATGAATGAATGAACCAGTTACAAGGAAGGATTATTTTTACCCAAATGCCCTTGAACAGAAGGAAAGTATCGTTTACGCATGTTTGTACACATGTATATTTATAATACACAAATATACATCAAGCATTCTAAGCAAGCGTTCAAGCAAGACAAGTTCAAGAGTTCTATCCTTCACAATATCAAACTGCTATCTATCTATCGACAAGTTCAAACTGCTTGATGGATAGAACCAGAATAACAGTCATATCGTCAAGTCGTAAGCTGAAGTGGCAATGGGCCGTCCATATAGCTTAGCTGAAAAAACCGGTAATCGACAGGAAAGAAAAGTTATCGAGGGGCAAAAAGCAAAGTATAGAGCGGCCACACACAGATGGGATGACGACCTCGTAAGAGATGCAGGAAGTAGATGGATGTGGGGTAGCTTAAGACCGTAATTTGTGTGCCACTCCTTGAGAGAGGCCATGTTTAGCAGTGGACATATGAAGGTTTGTAATGATGATGATGATGGTTGCGCCATTGATTTCCCTATTAATTTCTAGATAGCGTTTACTTTTCTTAATATTGAATTAAAACATGCTATACAATTTAGTTTATTTTATTAATATTTCCACTAAATGGGTATCTGTATATTGTTACTCGATAGATTTGGCTGTGCAAAACTTCTGAATTGATTGTTCTTATCTGTTCTTTGCTACAACAACAAGTTGTCTTAAAGTTAATTGAATCCATCCGGGTCTGCCACGCATGACGTAGGTACTCCAAGCTACTTTTTATAAAAGTATTAATTCTGGCCACGTATAATTTGCAAGTCCAGCACATTGTGTCACGTATTGCTTTTTAACAGGTAATGGAAGGATCAACCTTTGACATCGATTCCCTTATAAACCTTTTCGGCTACTTTAAAAATAGCGCGGTCATATAACATATTTTTTTCGAAGGCTTCAAATCTCTAAAAGTTGAAGTAATCAGTCTATATATAATATATAATATATATATATATATATATATATATATATATATATATATATATATATATATATATACACAGTCAGGTCATAAGTATTGTCACACAGTAAAAACTTTTCTTTTAGAATGCTGGCCACAAAAAGGCTTATAGAATTCGAATTTCGAATTGTTCATGAAAATAAAACTGTATACTTTTTAGAATTTTACTCATTTTTAAATATGGAGTGGATGCTTAAAGAAGACCGTGTTGCAGTTATTGCGTTGCATCGTTGCGGTTACGCGCCAATTCAAATTTTTGACATACTGAAAAATTTGAAAATAACCAAAAGATTCGTTTATCGTACCATCAAACGATACAATGAAGACTCTAGTGTAGATGACAGGTCAAGAAGTGGTCGCCCTCGGTCTGTTTGGACTCCAGCAGTGATAAAAGCTGTGAAAGCGCGAATTCAAAGAAATCCCAAACGTAAGCAGAAACTGTTGGCCCTTCAGATGGGGTTAAGCAGAACCACGGTGAAAAGGGTGTTAAATGAAGACTTAGGGCTTCGGGCATATCGAAGAAAAACAGGACATCGTTTGAATGCTCGTCTAATTGACCTGAGACTGAAGAGATGCCGCGCTTTGTTGAAGCGGTACGCGGGAAAAAATATCGGGAAATTCTTTTATCGAATGAAAAAAATTTTACCGTAGAAGAGAGCTACAACAAACAAAATGATAAGGTGTACGCACACAGTAGTGAAGAAGCGAGCAACCGTATACCGCGTGTCCAACGAGGTCATTTTACATCCTCGCTTGTGGTATGGTTAGGAGTTTCTTATTGGGGCTTAACAGAGGTACATTTTTGTGAGAAAGGTGTAAAAACGAATGCAGTTGTGTATCAAAATACAATCCTGACGAACCTTGTGGAACCTGTTTCTCATACCATGTTCAATAACAGGCACTGGTTATTCCAACAAGATTCGGCGCCAGCTCATAGAGCGAAGAGCACACAAGACTGGCTGGCGGCGCGTGAAATCGACTTCATCCGGCACGAAGACTGGCCCTCCTCCAGTTCAGATTTGAATCCGTTAGATTACAAGATATGGCAACACTTGGAGGAAAAGGCGTGCTCAAAGCCTCATCGCAATTTGGAGTCACTCAAGACATCCTTGATTAAGGCAGCCGCCGATATTGACATGGACCTCGTTCGTGCTGCGATAGATGACTGGCCGCGCAGATTGAAGGCCTGTATTCAAAATCACGGAGGTCATTTTGAATAAACTTTAGTGTCATAAGAATCTTTGTTTTATTAAGTTCATTTTGGTATATAAATGGTTACATAATGAATAAACTTGTTTCAATTATTTTATATTAAACATGTGACAGAATTTAGGACCTGACTAGGTATATACCTATGTAGGTGAAAGAGGAAACATCCTCAGATGCACTTAACGTGCGTTACAATATAAAGTGCAAAAAAATATAATAAACAGATCGTTAGCAATTCGTCACAAGTTGCCACGTTACCACAGATACGACGCTTCGTTATAGTAAAATCTTTACTCTGTACTGGCCAGTATTTTCTAAACGTGCCTACACGGCCAACCCTGACATGCTACCGTCTTCGGGCGTGTGTATTTAGGAATTCAATATTTTCCCTTTCATCACATTCACCTACATCAGAAGTAGTATAAAGTTCCTTTTTCGTCTGCATATTATCTTCGAATAATGGGCTGTCGGCGTAGGACGCCGCAGGTAGATTATTTAATCCTGCTGTCGACCGAAATTTGATGCGTAAGGGAAGTAAATTTGTCTTTAATTTGAAAAAAATATTATGGGTATAGATATTTTATCCTATTACAATTTTTAATGTCAATTGTCACATAAATGTAAAACATCGCGATATCGTCCCTTATTTAATTAAGATAATTTAAGCTTAATAACTGGGCTGGTATTTGTAGCCAGTGGTTAGATCAATAGTTTCGTAAAAATCTTATACTTCCTTATTCGAAATCAAGGCCATATTAAAATGAATAGGTTTAATAGAAGTTCCAATGCAACCTGTTTGGTGCAAAGCAGTACAAAGTAAATCATAAAAACTGGTTACGGATAAGTAAAAAAATAACCCCTCATTGTGACTGGTTACGACACTTAAGTTGCGTAGGCGGCCGAAGAGTAAACTCCTGAATGAGGCACTTTGTTTTCGTTTTAGATATTAATGTCAGGAATATCAGCTGTGTCAACATCTTTTTCTTCCAACCATATAGCATCGTCATCATTCATTAAACGAAAAAAAATATCTGGCACGACTAGCCGCAATTCTCCAAGGACAATTTTTCGCGATTGGTAAAACCTCTTGTTGCTTTATTTTATTTTAGACTTTAACTTTGAACACCCACTGTCCCTTGTCATACAATGTCACATTTTGTTCCATCCCCCCCCCTGCCCCCTCTTAATGTGTGATGTAATTTATGGATGGACCCTAAATTCTCTTGGCAGAAGGTTATATATACCTAGTCAGGTCATAAAATGGATATACTGTGTGTGAGCGAGAAAACTGAAAAGAAACTAGTTGAAGAACAAACCGGTGCGAATCTGTCGCAATCCCCTACCAACGGTCAGCGAGCGGGACCAGTATCGGCGGGATCGAGTTTGAGTGAGGCTTCTTGGGCCTCAAAGGCGGCGGTACAACCTGCGAGTTTGTGTGAAGTGAGAGTGAATAGTGAGCAAAGGGTAGGGGCTGTGAATAATGCGAACACGGAATGGCAGTTAGTGCAAAACAAGCGTTCAAAACAAAATAGATTGGTTAGTCGAAAAGGCAGAGCTATAACTGATCCAGGTGATAAATTTAAAGCTGCAGACATAAAAGTGCCTTTGTTGATATCGAATGTAAGTACGGAAGCAAATGAAGATGACATTGTTCAATACATAAAAGAAAAAACGAATGAAATTGTATCGTTAAAAAAGATAAATATTAAGTCTATTAGAAAATACAATGCGTTTAAACTGTATGTGTCAAAGCATAAGATAGACATGTTTTTAAACGATGAGTTATGGCCAAACGGAATTGTTTTTAGACGTTTTGTGCATTTTATGTACAGAATTAAAGACAGGCAATCTAATTCGAATTAATTAGTATTTAGTTAGTAGAAAGTCACATACTTTTATCAATTAATGTGTAGTGAAACCATAAAAAAGTTTCTAACATTTACAAGTTTTAACTGTAAGTCAGCTAAGCGTTCTATAGATGATATTAGGGGCATATGTATGTGGTCAGATGTGGTCGCTCTTCAGGAGACGTGGCTACTCCCACATGATGTTCCTTTCCTAAGCTCGATTAGTCGTGAGTTTGAATACACGGGTAAGTCTGCAGTAGACACATCGGAGGGGTTATTGAGAGGAAGACCTCATGGGGGGGTGGCCATTCTCTGGAGGAAGGGTATTTTTGAGTCAGTTTCTGTTGTAAACTGTAGTAGCTCTCGATTAGTGGTCATTACAGCCACGACTGGGGGTCGCAATATTATTGTCTTTTCTGTTTATATGCCTACGGACTGTGCGGACAATCTACCAATTTTTACAGATATATTGAGTGAGATCAATGCTATCATAGCGAGTAGGGATATAGAAAATGTTTTTATGCTTGGGGATTTTAATGCGCACCCTCATGAACTATTTTTTAATGAACTGAATAACTTTTGTTCTGATCAGTCGTGGGTTTGTGCGGATATAGAAGCATTGGGAGTGGATGGTGATACCTACACCTTCATAAGTGACGCTCATGGAAGTAGGAGGTGGCTAGATCACTGTTTAGTATCCAAATCAGCCTGGAATGCAATTAAGAGTGTAGGTGTCTCCGAAGATGTTTACATTTCTGATCACTTACCAATATATTTAGAATGTAACTTAGAGGTGGTCAGGCATAAACGGACAGTTAGAAGTCAAGATAAAAACCTGGTCTTATGGGGTGAAAGAACAAATGTAGAAACGCAATGTTACCAAAACCTTTGTAATAGCAAATTGCGGGACATTGACTTTCCTCATGAGTTTATAAACTGTGCGAATGGCTTCTGTGGCTTGGCCGAACATAGGGTCGCATTAGATAATTTGTATGAACAGATTGTTAGTATATTATCTGAGGCTGCTAAGAAATCCAGAGTGACTTGTAAGGGAGGACCAAGGCGGGGTAAGCGGATATGTGGGTGGAA
Organism: Parnassius glacialis; assembly: GCA_033319125.1. Lineage (NCBI taxonomy): Eukaryota > Metazoa > Arthropoda > Insecta > Lepidoptera > Papilionidae > Parnassius > Parnassius glacialis. The sequence goes on along the minus strand of JAVANC010000004.1, from coordinate 5,219,948 downwards.
CAGCTATGTAAAGGACGCTCACTATGAGGCCAGATGTAGTTTTAAGGCCTGGGTACTCAGTGGTCGTCCCTTATCTGGTCCTATTTATGATGAAATGAGTGAAACACGAAAAATTTTTAAGAGTAAACTCAAATTTTGTCAGAAGAATGCTGAGCAAATCAAAATGGATAGATTAGCTCAAAAAAGAGCAGATAGGGATTTTAAAAATTTCTGGAAGTCGACCAGTAAGTTGGACACTAAGCCTAGTCTTGCTACGAGCGTGGAAGGAATTAGTGAACCCAGTGACATCGCAAATATGTTCATGGAACATTTTAAAGTACAATCTCCGCTTGGGCCCTCAACACAGGTGGGTAGTGCTGGGACCGCTTGTGGGGGAGAGGAACCTCTTGTGCATATTTCTGCTAAACAGATACGCAGTATCATAACAAGTATGAGCCGAGGTAAGTCTCCAGGACACGACGGGCTCAGCATTGAGCACCTGAAGCACGCTGGATTTCACCTGCCGCGAGTCCTGTCAATGTTCTACACAATGTGTATTAGTCACTCTTACTTACCTACAAAGCTGATGAAGACAATAGTAGTTCCCATTGTGAAGAACAAGACGGGAGACATCTCTGACAAGGGTAACTATCGTCCTATTTCCTTAGCGACTATCATAGCAAAGGTGTTGGACGGTGTGCTTGATACCATCTTAAGTGACCACATTCAACTGCATGACACACAGTTCGGGTTTAGACCAGGACTATCAACAGAAAGTGCTATTTTAAGTCTGAAGCACACTGTTCGATATTACGTAGATCGGGGTACCCCGGTATATGCCTGTTTCCTTGATCTTTCCAGGGCATTTGATCTCGTCTCATATGACGTGCTCTGGAGGAAGGTGGAGGACAGGGGTGTACCGTCAGAGATATGTGGTCTGCTCAAATATTGGTACAGTAAACAAATAAATCATGTGAAATGGGACGATACTCTTAGTGAACCGTATAGGTTGGAATGCGGGGTAAGGCAGGGGGGGTCTAACGTCTCCCAGATTATTCAACCTATATATAGATGCTCTCATAGGCGAGCTCAGCAGCAAGCGTGTCGGATGCAGTGTTGGTGGGGTTAGTATTAACAACATCAGCTATGCAGATGACATGGTGCTGCTGGGACCGTCGGTGAGGGCAGTAAGAGAGTTACTGAAGGTGTGTGTAGCCTATGCTGAGTCGCATGGTTTGGTATATAATGTCAAAAAGTGTGAGTACATTGTCTTTGGGGTCAGGGGCAAGCCTAGGACTGATGAACCTGACCTGTTCTTGAATGGGTCAAAAATTAAAAAAGTGACGTCTTTTAAATATCTTGGCCATTTTCTTGCCGATGACCTGAAAGACAATGTAGATATTGAAAGGGAACGCAGGGCTCTAGCGGTCAGGAGTAACATGCTGGCCCGTAGATTTGCTCGATGTACTGACCTAGTTAAAATTACCCTATTTAAGGCATACTGCCAGAGTCTGTGCACGAGCAATCTATGGATCAATTACACTAAAAGGTCGCTGGATGCCCTGCGTGTTCAATATAATAATGCTTTCAGAATGTTGTTGGGACTGCCTCGATACTGTAGTGCGTCGGAGATGTTTGCGCATGCTCGCACGGACGGCTTTCATGCGATAATACGTAAGAAGACAGCTTCGCTGCTTAGAAGGGTGAGAGATAGTCACAACAGCATTTTGAAAACAGTAGCGGAGAACTATAATTCTCCGATTTTGAAAAAGTTTGTACATACTTCAATGTTTACTAACACTAGTTTATAAGTCAATTATTACTAACTACTATGGATTAATTTTGGTCCGAAATAAAGATTATTATTATTATTATTTTGGGGTATCTATATAGTTTTCTCATCTGGTTGGGCTGTATAAATATATAATTGTAAATGAAAATGATAAACATACATAAATATCAACAAAATAAAATAATACATAAAAAATACATAAATAAATAAAAACCCAACCAGATGGAAGCCCTCGGCAGGGGAGACCAAACGGCTGAGGGTTAGGGGGAGAGGGAAAGAAACCGGCGGACGATGCGGGCGGTATCGAGGAGCACCGCCTTCTGCATTTGAGCTTGGAGCGGTCCGTCACGGAGTCCCAGTCGCCTCAGATGACCCGAGAGGCTGACTGGGATTAACCCGTTCGCAGAGACGACCACAGGTATAATTTCGGCCGGCAATCCACCCCACATGTCGGTCACCTCGTGAGCCAGGTCCAGATATTTAGTCAGTTTATCTGTTTCGGCTTTCACGAGGTTCTCGTCATAAGGAATGGTAATGTCGACCAAAAATATCCTTGACTGTGCCCGGTCCATCAGCACAATATCAGGCTTATTCGCAAGAATAGTCCTGTCTGTGATGATGGCCCGGTCCCAGTAGAGCCTGGCGCGGTCATTTTCGAGCACGGCTTCCGGCAAGTACTTATAATACGGCAATTTCCGATCCACGAGACCGCATTTCAGAGCGAGCTCCTGGTGTAGAATCCTGGCTACTAAGTTGTGCCTGTGCAAATACTCAGAGTTAGAAAGCGCCGAACAACCGGAGATGACATGCCTAAGTGACTCACCGGGATGGCGACAAGCTCGACAGACGTCAACGGTGCCATCCTTTAGGATGTATCTCCGATAATTGTTGGTCTTAATAACCTGATCCTGTATCGCACAGACAAAACCCTCGGTTTCCCCAAAGAGGTCACCGAAACGTAGCCAGTGGAGGGAGGCGACTGTGTCTACGAAAGGCTCATGTAGAGCCTTGTAGAACCTCCCGTGGAGCTCTTTCTCCTTCCATACGGTCTCCCGGTCGGAAATGCTCTGTATTGCCGGGTCTTGCCATTGCTCATTGGCTAAGGATAGAGGGGTAAGTCCTTTATCACAACAAATAACGTCCCTATAGTATGGATCATCCGCTCTCGTCAGAAAGTAATTACGGAGGCTGCACACTTCGCGATTATGCATGGTAAGCGCGCTTAAAAAGCCGCGTCCACCATGCTTCCGCGGCAAGTACAGCCTCATTACTGACGATCTCGGATGATGCATCCTGTGGGACGTCATTATAGTGCGGACTTTTCTGTCCAGAGCGTTTAGTTCGGTCTGAGTCCACCTGAGTATGCCAAAGGTATACATGAGAACAGGCATGACCCAACCGTTATATGCGTGCGTCTTATTCACACCGGACAAAAGGCTGTTAAGCACTTTGGTCAAGCGTGCATAAAACACATCGCAAACTGACTGTTTCATACCCGCCTCATCTACACCGATGTTCTGTGACATACCCAGGTATCGGTATGTTTCAGCCCCGGAAAGAGTCCTGATGTTGATGGGCATAGATAAGTCTATGCCCTCCGAGTTAGCAACCCTTCCTCTTTCAACATGGAGGACCGCACACTTATCCGTCCCCAGCTCCATTCTAATAGAATTGCTAAAATCACAAGTGATGTTTAGCAATTCCATAAGATGAGAGCAACTGGAGGCGAATAAATTAATATGATTATTATTATTATAAATTCTGTCACATGTTTAATATAAAATAATTAAAACAAGTTTATTTATTATGTAACCATTTATATACCAAAATGAACTTAACAAAACATAGATTCTTATGACACTAAAGTTTATTCAAAATGACTTCCGTGATTTTGAATACAGGCCTTCAGTCTGCGCGGCCAGTCGTCTATCGCAGCACGAACGAGGTCCATGTCAATATCGGCGGCTGCCTTAATCAAGGATGTCTTGAGTGACTCCAAATTGGGATGAGGCTTTGAGCACGCCTTTTCCTCCAAGTGTTGCCATATCTTGTAATCTAACGGATTCAAATCTGGACTGGAGGAGGGCCAGTCTTCGTGCCGGATGAAGTCGATTTCACGCGCCGCCAGCCAGTCTTGTGTGCTCTTCACTCTATGAGCTGGCACCGAATCTTGTTGGAATACCCAGTGCCTGTTATTGAACATGGTATGAGAAAGAGGTTCCACAAGGTTCGTCAGGACTGTATTTTGATACACAACTGCATTCGTTTTTACACCTTTCTCACAAAAATGTACATCTGTTAAGCCCCAATAAGAAACTCCCAACCATACCATGAGCGAGGATGGAAAATGACCTCGTTGGACACGTGGAATACGGTTGCTCGCTTCTTCACTACTGTGTGCGTACACCTTATCATTTTGTTTGTTGTAGCTCTCTTCTACGGTAAAAATTTTTTCATCTGAAAAAAGAATTTCCCGATATTTTTTTCCCGCGTACCGCTTCAACAAAGCGTGGCATCTCTTCAGTCTCAGGTCCATTAAACGAGCATTCAAACGATGGCCTGTTTTTCTTCGATATGCCCGAAGCTCTAAGTCTTCATTTAACACCCTTTTCACCGTGGTTCTGCTTAACCACATCTGAAGGGCCAACAGTTTCTGCTTACGTTTGGGATTTCTTTGAATTCGCGCCTTCACAGCTTTTATCACTGCTGGAGTCCAAACAGACCGAGGGCGACCACTTCTTGACCTGTCATCTACACTAGTGTCTTCATTGTATCGTTTGATGGTACGATAAACGAATCTTTTGGTTATATTCAAATTTTTCAGTATGTCAAAAATTTGAATTGGCGCGTAACCGCAACGATGCAACGCAATAACTGCAACACGGTCTTCTTTAAGCGTCCTGGAGTGGTTAGTTAGTTAGTGGCGTATTTAAAAATGAGTAAAATTCTAAAAAGTATACAGTTTTATTTTCATGAACAATTCGAAATTCGAATTCAATAAACTTTTTTGTGGCCAGCATTCTAAAAGAAAAGTTTTTACTGTGTGACAATACTTATGACCTGACTGTGTATTATTCTGTGAGCCGATTGATCATATTATTGCACGGGAAACGTAGAATATATACATAGGTGATATAGGTATGTGAACAACATTAATATTCAACTAAAAGTGGTCACTCTGGGATACTCCCATTCAAGAACGATCGGCACAGCAACACACCTTCATCACATTATTCGAAGATAATATGTAGGCGTAAAGGAACGTTATGTTACCTCTAATGTTGGTGAATGTGATGAAAGGAAAAATATGGAATTCATAAAGATACACGACCGAGGAAGGTCGTATGTCAGCACTGACCGTGTACGCACATCTAGAAATTCGATCCTAATTCATAAATTTTTATAAAGTAAATGTGACAAACAAGAAGACAGTCCATCCTATGGTAAGTGGATACTGTCATGCTGTGGCTTTCAAACTGTGTAAAACTGTATATGTCCTCGATTAAGAATAAAAATGCAAATACGTTCTCACCCCTGAACACCAACATGGAACGCTTGCCCACATTAAAAATGGTCTGCGGTTATCTGCACTCACCATACGGAACCCAGTAGTATTAAGCTGCTATTTTACGCTGGTATTCTGTGAGAACGTGGCTCCACCAAGTATAGACGTCTGGTACTTAGATCGTCGATCCAATAGCTAAGCGTAATTAAGGTGAATAATTCTTACAACGGGAACCCCATGTCTAGCAGACTTTTACGCTGATGAAGAAGTAGACTGCAGTGATTCACAAAAAAATTTTATTACACAATATTTTTACTTTGACAAATCTGAAGTCTGACGCAACTTCCTGTTCAGTAAGAGGAACATTTTGTGTAGTCCGCTCGACCTCCTCCTTGTCCTGTATCTTACCAGCTTATCTGTACTCGCCTGGACAGGTGCCTGCTGGTTCTGGGAGTGAGTTTTCGTTTTAGGCATCAGAGTCAAATGTCGCTTTCGATAGCTGCTTCTTCGTCTATTATTTTCGAGTGTATTGCCTCGATTTGCTTTAAGTTGTTCTACGGTTCTTAAGATGTTATCACTCTGCTCCGCGATGCGATCAGTGACATTCTTAATATGCATAAGATCGCTACTAAGCTTCGGAAGTTGGATTTTGTTTACCAATTCAAATTTCTCCGAGATGGCATTAATGACGCTTATAATGTCACTTGGCGAATTCGGATCTTCCTCATTGGATTTGCCGGCGGGGTGCTGACAGAGAGCGCAAGTCCAGTGATACCCGAGGTCGCCGCTTTCCATATCTCGCGTCTCGCTCACGCATTCGAAATGGTACTTGGACTCGCATTCGAAGCATTTGATCCCCTCGCCGCTCTTGAGAATTTTACGACAGCGATTGCAGATCATACTAGATATAGAAACAGAAACTTTTTTATTCAATATAGATTATAAATAATACTTATTGAAAGTCATTCTTGTGTTTAATTACCACTGGTTCACAAGAAGTGATAATTTTAAAATTATAAATACTGTTGTGAATTCTTAGCATGTGCACATAATGCGGTTAAAAGCACTTACAAAAATCACATATCGTGCCTGTATCTTAAATATGGACTAGCTAACCTAACTTATATTATATTAATTAACTAGCAACCCGTCCTAGCTTCGCCTGGATCGGTTCTACTAATGTAGCATTAATTAGATCAACGATAATAAACGATATTCACATCTCAAAGTTAAAATTTTCACGTTCAAGTCTCCTATTGCTCTCTATCTCTTTCTAAAGTTTCATCACAATCGGTACACCCATTCCGAAGATTATTCCGGACAGACAGACAGACAAAAATTTCAAAAATACTTGTATATATCTTAGTATTACTTAGCTTGCAAATAACTTTCTGAGCTTAATTTTCATTAAGACAGTTATCTGAGGGCACGACAGTACCCCCGCCAAGTCGAGCAAAAAAGCGGCCCGGCACTACCATCCTCTTCTCGAAACAGTTCAGGCTATTTTAGAAACCCTATGACTTCGTTGTGGATAAAAGTAGAAGCCTGAAGTTTTGGCCAATGGCCAAGCCAATCTATTTATTTAAAATATAAAAGATTTTTAATATTGATATAGTCAGTATAAGATGTTGTTAGGTTTGCTAATTACGTAATTACTTGAGACATAAGGACCTTAAGTAGGCACTGAATAATTTAACCGACTTGGTATTGGATGGATCTCACAACTTTTTACGGTAGAATAACTGAGTTGCGAGACTTGGTTTTTTTACAAGTTATGTTTTTGATGGCATTTCAATATTACAGAACGGCACTTAAATTTTATTTATATGTATAGAAGACAGTCCGTAGCGCAGCAATAAGTTGCGGCGCTGAGGGCAGCGAGTTTGAATTCCGCACGGAACAAGTATTTGTATGGCCTACAAGTAATTGTTCTGGGTCTGGAGGTTTGTGCTTGTCCAATTTATGTATGTAAACTACCCCAACGATACAGGAGTAAATCCTAATGTTGGGGTAATGATATTGATATGATAATGAATGTAAAAAAAGAGATACTCTAAAGTTATGAGCAATTGAGTATTTGAACTAATAAATTAGAAAATGTCGTATTGTGGCGTTGTAAGAGGATCTATTTCTACGTGGTAGGGCCATGCTGCAGCTATATTAATTGTATAGTTGTAGCACGAATGGGTCGGCTCGACCGGGGAAGGACCACGCTCTCGCAGAACACCAGCGTAAAATAACAGATTAATGCTGCTGTGTTTCGTATGTATGTAAAAAGTGTCTCCGGTTCTCTACACTCAGAACCGGAGACACTTTTTACTGGAAACGAGGCATTCCATCTTAGTCCTCACGGGTGGAAACGCATCTGGATTTTGATTCGCACATGTGGATAGATTTAGATGTCTATGGGCCACAGCGACCACTTACCATCAGGTGGACTGTGTGCTCGTTTGTCACCCTCATACTATACAAAAAATGTTGTTTGATATCAACTCAAAATAATAAAAAACTTTGGCTGCCAATCCGCCAAAATTTATCGCTAGCGAATAACAATAGACACAAACAAAGAAAAAAAGGCGGCTGTGTACTTTCACTCCGAAAACGTGCAACTTCTTGACACGCACTCACGCATACATCTTTCTTCTTTGCTTCTTAATAAAAGCCAGTAAAACTTCGCTGCTGGAGAACCATGTTGTTAGTTGCAAATTATTTTACATGCATCTATGTACGTGAGTATGTGTTCTTGAGCTAAGTTGATCATGGATTTGACTTAACGCAGCGCCCGTCTTTCTTTGTTTTTATATTTGTATAAAAAGTAGCTTCGATAATTGTTGTAAATGAAGTACATCCCAAAAATAGTCTTACATACGAAACTGAGTTACAGACATCGATATGCGTACGTACGTAGTACTAGAACTCAATGGTTACAGACCTTTAAAACTTAAAATTTTCCGTTCCTTATAATCGGTAAGTATGATTTAGTACATCCAATTTATCTTCAAAATAGGCCTAGGTATACCTGGACCTTCTGTTCTATTACTGTAAATTACGTTAAATTTTTTTCATCTAAATGGTCAAAGGTCCTTACATTATATAAAACTACCTAAATATAGTTTAAGAACATTTAAGCAGTGGCATATTTACGACATTTATATTGAATATGTGTCAATTTACCAACTAGCTGACATTTAAATATGTAAAAAATATATTTTCAGCCAGCGTCTCCTTTTTCTTTGTACGATATTCTGATTCACGACAAGATGAACTCTAGTAATAGGTCTTTACCTATCACAGAATACTTTTACTCCTTACCTATGAAATTGCCGTTCTGCAGTACTGGCCATTTCAAATCAAAATAATTTTTGTTTTGCTAGTAGAATTCTAATTTAAAATAAATTTTATTTTAAAAACGTGGTTCTTTTTTCAAAATTAGACATTTATTTATTGATTAATTAATGAGGGCATCTACGACCACCGGGGCGGCGCCACTTTACAGTGAGGTAAAATATTTGACAGATTTCATAGCGGGGACGATAAATTCTTAGGAAAATGTTAATTATTAAATTAATTATAAAAATATTAATTACATTAGAAATGAATAAACTAAACTATAAATATAACTAAAAACCGATTTTTTTAAAAAAAAAAAGAGTTATAAAATGCAAAAAATTAAAAATTAAAATTACTGACGCATTGTGTTGTTCATTAATATAATACTCTAGATAATTATAAACTATTACATATTTAAAACGAATTTCTCAATTAACTGCTGTATAACAATAAACTTACCTCAGTCACAACTAGCGACGTCTGGTGAGTGGAAGATTATTAGCACTCATTAGCATTATGTATTCCACGTGCTCGGCGGTGAAGGAAAACATCGTGAGGAAACCTGCATGTCTGAGAAATAAGAAATAAAAATATTTTCGAAGACGTAAATTCGGCAACATGCATTGGGGCAGCGCGGCGGACATTTTCTTGCCCTAAAACCCTCTCAGAAATGAGAGGAGGGCTGTGCCCAGCAGTGGGACGTAAATAGGCTGCAACTTTACTCTTACTATTATTATGTTTTCATCGTATTTGAATCTCTTTCGTCATCATGGACGACGTTAAAAATTCGAGTAATTATGGAATATAAGTACCGTCTTGGCAACAACGCGGCACAACCCGCATGTAACATCAGCGACGTTTACGTAACGAATGCAACAATCGACCGCACCACCTGTTGGTTTGCCCGCTTCCGTTCTGGAAATAGCGACATTCAAAATGAACCCTATGGTTGTTCAAAACCTTTGGTCGACAATGACGAATTAAAGGCGATTGTGTGACTGTGGAAGCTCATAATACTCAATCTACGGCTGAATTAGCAGCTGTTTAAATTATACCAATATTGGTCAATTTGTGTCAAATTGGCAAGTTAAAAAAGCTTGACAAATGGGTGCCCCACGAACTCGCTCGAAGTTCGCATTGAGGCCTGCCTTGCACTGCTCGGGCACAGGCACACAAACGAAGAAATTTTGAACAGCATTGTTACCTGCGGCGAAAAATGGATTCTGTTATAAAATCGTAAGCGCTCAGCAAGTTGGTTGGATCCGGGTCCAGCACCTAAACAATGCTCTAAACGAAAACATACTCCTAGAGAATTGATAGTCACTGTTTGGTGGTCTAGCGTGCTGTGATTCATCACAGCTTCTTACCAAACAGGATGAATATTAGTGCAGATGTGTATTTTGTACTGTGAATAATTGAACACAGCGATGGAGAAGCTCGCATATCTCCAACCAGCTTTTGTCAGTCGCTCGTCCCCGCTGCGACACTCACAACCACAACAACGCGCGACCTCATACTGCAAAGCAAATGGATTGGTTTGAAGCTCTCAGTCATTCGCCGTATACACCAGACCTTGCGACTACAGACTTTTACTTTTTCCAGAATTTAGATAACTTTTTGGCGGGAAAAAAACCCGAGAGGCAGTATAAAATGCCTTTGAAGAATTTGTTGTCTCCCTGGCACCAATAAATTGCCACTTCGTTGGCAAAGATGCATCGATTGCATGGGTGATTACTTTGATTGATAGAAATAAAAAATAAAGAAAAAAATTACGTTAATTTATTTAATAAAAATGGTGAACGGTAAATACCTAATAATGTGTATGTACTATGATGTATGGATGTACTTTAAGTAAACTCTCGTTATGAAATTAGTTTTTCTAATATTACTTCAAAGCGTAGTTAGTACCTATGTAATTTAAAAAGTACAATGTACGAAAACTTCGGTATAAAGGATTTTATGACCACATTAGTTTTGTTTTACATAGAGTACGGTTACTAACGAGCACATAGTCCACCTGATGGTAAGTGGATGCTATGGCTTATAGACATCTACGTTTCTCCGGTTCTCTACACTGACCATACGAAACACAGCAGCATTAAGCTGTTATTTTATACTGGTGTTCTTTGAGACGCAGTTTTACCGCTCTTAGGTACGGTGTTCAGGTTACCTCACCCTTGGTTGTAATTGGGAACTTCTGATCACTGTCTGGTGACATCTGTGTCGTTGTATGCCCCACCTAGCTACGATTTACACGGTGTGCTGCAAGTGTGGTGATCCGAGTTAGCAGATTGGGATGAGATGCGACATTTCTTTGCATCTTATCCTTGCCGGTAGGTCTGCTTCTCGTCTGAAGATACGTCGAGTGCCATAACCGATGTGATACGTCAAGCGATGGAGTATTTCATGCCCTTTGCTGACGCCCATTGGTGATAAAGCTCGCCTCTGGTTCAACACCGAATGCGCTCGTGCTGAAAAACACAAGCATATGGCATACTTATCCTGGATCGATGCTCGAGACCGCAAATTCTGGATCTTAGCCGTAAGAAGAGAACCTTTAACCAAGCCGCAATGTCCTGCAAAAAATTATTAGTTTCGACCGAATTAAACCCATCGATGCAAAGCTTTCTGTCAAACCATCAGGCAGTAGAGCTTTTTGGTCTCTCGCCAAAGTGGTCGGGACAAACTACTGTCGGTTTATATTGCCTACGCTGGTAAAACCAGATGACTCACTGGCGCATGCGCCTAAGGAGGAAGCGAACTTATTTGCTGCTCATGTTACTTGCAATTCGCGTCTGGACAGTAGCAACAGCGTACTTACTAAATTACCACACTGCGTACCTTTATGTCAGACTGTCAGAGGTCCGTATCACCAACAAGGAGATTCTTAAAACGTTGCAAAGACTAGACGTGAACAAAGCTAGTGGAGCTGATGGTATACCAGCTACAGTTCTAAAGGTCTGTGCATCTAAGTTGTTGCCCGTGTTGACGCGCTTGTTCCGCCTTTCATTCAGGACTGGAAAAGTGCCCAAATTTTGGAAGCTGACCAATGTGCGGCCTGTGGCTAAAAAAGGTAGCCGCACCGACCCTGACAATTATCGGCCAATTTCAATTAGCGTATATTGAACGCATACCTCATGGCAGAATGATCTCCTCAGTAATCGCCAGTACGGGTTTCGCCGCAATCGATCAACTGAGGACCTTCTAGCGTATGCCACTCACATATGGGATGAAGCCCTTGAGAACAGTGGTGAAGAACTTCCTGTTTCCCTTGATGTTTTGAAGGCCTTTGATAGGGTTTGGCACGCTAGTCTATTGGGCAAGCTTTCAGTGTACAGTTTATCCCCAGGCCCGATTGACTGAGTGAAGGACTTTCTGAGTGAACGATTTCTCCGAGTCGTCATCGATGCCTGCTCGTTCTGTCCTATTGTGACAAAAGCCGGAGTTCCTCAGGGGTCCGTTCTCTCCGCAAATGTCTTACTACTGCATGTAAATGATCTGTTCATTCCCGGTATCTATCGATATGCAGACGACAGCACAGTTGTGGAGAGATACCAACTAAGTGCCCGGCCAAGTCGGGCTCAAATCCAGTCCGAAACGGAAACTATGGTAGAGCGTGTGAATCTCACACTGCCGGCAGTCTACGAATGGGGTGATGCCATTCTCGTGAGATTCAACGCATTTTCAAAATACAAGCGTGTCTTTTTACCGCTACAAGGAACCCGATCACCCTAGCTCCTACTTTCCGGAATGTATCATTGGAGTACACTAACCGCCTTCAGTTGTTAGGGGTTAAGTTTTCTCAGAACCTCAACAATGGGCGGTTCATTGAGTCTAGAGCCAAAGCAGCCGTAAGGAAACTTGGTGTCTTTGCAAGAGTGCAGCGGTACTACACGCCGGAGCAGTTTCTTACCTTATATGCAGCACAAGTCCGATGGAGTACTGCTGACACAGATGGGTTGGCGCTGCAAAATGCCACCTGGCAACGTTAGACTCAGTGGGGAGACGTGCTAAGAGGCTCATTGGGACCTTGATTTGGTTGAAACCGATCTTGTCAGCCTCGAGCACAGGCGCAGAGTAGCCAGTCTCTCGATATTCTATAGGATGCATTTCGGTGGGTGCATGCAGACTTGAACTCCTCCCTCTCCTTTCTACCATCGGACAACCAGGCGGTCGGCGGGTCTTCACCCCTTTGTTGTCGATATTTCACGCATTAGAAACAAACGGTTTGCGAAGCAAGCCTTTTGTAATGCGTACAGCAAAGGAGTAGAATAATTTGCCGGTGTCTATCTTTCCGTCCGAATACAAACTCCGCGTCTTCAAGGCAAGAGTGAATAGACTTTTGTTACGCTAAGACAGTGCGATTTACCATCTAAGGCTGCATCACCATTTACTACTAGGTGGGATTTTGGTCTAGCACTTGGCTTATAAGTTATTTTACGTAGATATAAAGTTATTTATATTTCTTACGTAGAATAAGTCAATGTTTTCTGAGATAATTTCTTGTAACTTTTTAAAAATAATATAAATATTATAATATTATTATGGTTATATTAAGAAGGTTTAACTGGGTTTTAAAGGAAAAAAATATAATATATTATACACCTTAGAAAACATCATTGAATATGACGTCACTGGGTGACTTCAAAATATCTGGACCTGGTGCTTGAGGTGGCCGACTGAAATTATTCCAGTGGTCATCACTGCAAACGGTCATCCTCTCGGGTCTAGAGGCAACTGGGACTACGTGACGGACCGCGCCGGGCTCAAATACAGAAGGCAGTGCTCCTCCTTTTCGATACCGACCGCATCGTCCTCTGATATTTTCTCTTTCCTCCTAATCCTCGGCCGTTTAGTCTCCCCTGCTGAGGGCTTCGGTCTAGTTGGTATTTATATTTGTGTATTTATTTTATCCATTTTAGTATAAAAACTTAATACTAAATCTCATCATAAACAATTCACATACAAGTGGTAAAATTAAAAATTTTGTACAACCGACTTCGATATAAATAATATTAAAACATTATCAATGTAGTCGAAGTCAATTAAATACGCATTAGTAATGATAACTCAAGAACTACTGGTCAGATCTAGATCAAATTTAAAACGGACTACATGAGAAGCACCGCACCAGCTTTGAAATCAAAATCAATCAGAATATAAAAAAGGACTCGTCAAAATCGGTTTACCTAGAAAAAGAAACGACTACCTCCTCCTTTTTTGAAGTCGGTTATAAATTACTTAAGTAAACTCATTTGTTGGTTTGTACTTACATAGTGAGTACCTATTAGCACAGTTTAAAGTAGTAACTAGAGATTACTTACATCATACATACATACATACATAATATAATCACGCCTCTTTCCCGTAGGGGTAGGCAGAGACCACTTCTTTCCACTTGCTACGATCCTTACATACTTGTTTCGCTTCGTCCACTTTCATTATTCTCTTCATACATGCTCTACGGTTTAGGGTGTTCTTGACTGGGCCTTTTTTCAAGACATCCCTGATTTGGTCTTGAAATGTCCGCCTAGGTCTACCCCTTCCAACACTTTCATTCACACTCGCCTTACACACTTTTTTCGTCAATCGTTCTTCATTAATTCTCTCGACATGGCCAAACCATCTCAGCATACCTTTCCCAATTTTTGTCACTACATCTTCTTTCAGACCACAACTTTTCTTTATCTCACTATTTCTTATCCTGTCACTCAGTTTAACTCCTATCATACTTCTTAACGCTCTCATCTCAACTGAATTTATTCTGCTTTCGTGTTTCTTCTGCCATACCAAACTTTCACTTCCGCACATGAGTGTTGGAACCAACACCCCCTCATGTACAGCCAAACGAGCCTTGTTAGACACCTTCCGACTGCTCATAAGAGTGCAAAGCTCCATTCACCATGTTTCCTGCATTGCTATGATATGCTATAATGCAGGAAACGTCATATCGTTAGCATAAAGCATATTAGTTGATTTATAGTACGGTACGGTTTCTTTCCTCATGTATTGATAGCAACTCAATAACAATTGATAAACCAACGAACAAAATGAGGGCATCCACGAATTTTTCTGCCACCAGGGCGGCGCCACTTTACAATGAGGTAAATCATTTAACATGACATTTGGGAAGATAATTTCTAAGAAAAATGTAAACGTTAATGTTTCTTTCTGTATTATTAGTTATATTTTATATCAATTAGATTAAAAATAAATAAACCAAACTATAAATATAACTAAAACTAAAAAAATAAATAAAAAAGAGGTATAAATTATAATAAATTAAACATCAAATCACTGTCGAATTGTGTTGTGTATATAACGCTCTAGAAACAGATAAACTATTATTTCAAACATTGAAGTAATATGTACTAGATAAAGAAAACTTTACTTTAGTCCCAACTAGCGACATCTAGTGAGTGGAAGATTATTAGCCCTCATTAATTAAGATATTAATGTAGGTAGGTACTTAGCATAATAGAAGAAAAACTTTTTCTTGTACTATTATTTACTCTGTGGAAAAACTTATATCGTAATTTTACAAAACTGCAATCTGCATCGTTACATCGTATGTCTGTGTCTGTAAATGCCAACAGACGTCGTATGTAAGGATACCGTAATAATTATAGCATTTTATAATAATTTTAAACACACATAATTTATTTAAACAAATGTTGCGTTATTACACTAAAGGTCCCTTTGTGTAATAAGAAAATAAATGTTAATAACATATTATTTATAAATATAAAATGTTCCTAAAACCTCACATAGCGACATCTAGTACGTTAATAATAAACTATTAAGAGCAGTTAAGGTATACCTTTTCTATTATTTGTTTTTACTTTTAATAGATGTCACTAGGTTGAAACAAAAATTAGTGATAACAGAATTTTCCAATTTTAAAATCTACTTTAGTAAATTTGTCATCACCAAAAACGATCTTACTTCAGATCATCATTACAGCTCTTCAAAATTCCACTGAAGAACATAGGCCTCCCCCAAGGAATGCCACAAAGCACGGTCCTGAGACACCTGCATGTCTTACCAGGTCATCACTCCTACCAGTGGGTGGGGTTGGTATGAGGCTGCCGCTTGAAAACCTTTCTTCCCTATCGGTTGTCAGTTCTTCGGACTATATAGCCAGTCCATTGCAACTTCAGCTTACTAATCCATTGGACTATATCGGTTACTCCTGGTTCTCCTGCTGCGGATATACTCATATCTATCACGCAGAGAAACCCCGAGCATAGCCTTCTCCATAGCTCGCTGAGCGACCTTGAGATGTGAAAAGTTATAGAGGTACACCTCTATCACTTAATGTTAATAATAAACTATTAAGAGCAGTTAAGGTATACCTTTTCTATTATTTGTTTTTACTTTTAATAGATGTCACTAAATTGAAACAAAATTAGTGATAACAGAATTTTTCAATTTTAAAATCTACTTTGTAAATTTATCATCACCAAAAACGATCTTACTTCAGATCATCATTACAGCTCTTCAAAATTCCACTGAAGAACATAGGCCTCCCCCAAGGAATGCCACAAAGCACGCTCCTGAGACACCTGCATGTCTTACCAGGTCATCACTCCTACCAGTGGGTGGGGTTGGTATGAGGCTGCCGCTTGAAAACCTTTCTTCCCTATCGGTTGTCAGTTCTTCGGACTATATAGCCGGTCCATTGCAACTTCAGCTTACTAATCCATTGGACTTTATCGGTTACTCCTGGTTCTCCTGCTGCGGATATACTCATATCTATCACGCAGAGAAACCCCGAGCATAGCCTTCTCCATAGCTCGCTTAGCGACCTTGAGATGTGAAAAGTGATAGAGGTGTATTAGTGCGTCATATTTTTTAATTAGAAATAAAAATGCATTAATTGAAGTTGAATCATAACTTCTAAATGAATTTGTCGATACTATACGCGCGCCACCTACTGTAAGTTAATTGTACTATGCAAATAACCTTCGCCCAAGTACAAGCAAATAAGATGACGACAGTTGTAGCACAATCTCATGAAGTTGAACGGCTTATCACCGTATAAAATACGAACAAACAAACATTAACTTTTATGGTTTGGATATAGAATGAATGTCGTGCTACGAAATTTGTTGTTATCGTGTCTATTCTTATAATAATACTACCTGTTCCCCACGACTTCGCCCGCGTGTAATTTAGGGTTTTAATTAATTTGTGCGTAACCCTAATTCTTTTTCTAAAATAAAAGTAGCCTAAGTAACTCCATATAACCAGGGCCGGATTAACCATGTCGGGGCCCTTAGGCAATGAAATTCTCAGGGCCCCTTTGCAGCCAGCATAAAGGGATGTAACGTATCCATATTATTAGTTCTACTACTCGATACTAGATGGTTTTGTTCTGTAAGTATGAAGTATTTCATCAACTGACAGTATGCGTCGCTAAAACGTAATAATAACTATTGTGACTGAGGTTACAAATTTTCCAATAAAATTTTCTCTGTATGAAACATTTTCCATTATATTTGTGCGCGTACGGGGCCCCTAGGCAGTTGCCTACGCTGCCTAAAGGTTAATCCCATAGATAAGCTAATATAATCAATCGGGAGGTTAATCCGGCCCTGCATATAACATCAAGTATCTGTCGATGAAAGTCCCGTCAAAATCGGCCCAGCCATTTCGGAAATTAGCCGGAACAAACAGACACACAGACCGACAGACAGACAGACAAAATTTTTAAGTTTTGTTTTTGTTATAAGTATCGTATATACTCTCATTTGCATTTAGTAAAAAGCTGTTATTTTGACATTACAAACAGACACTTCAATTTTATTTGTTTGTGTAGATATAGATAGGCGATAACTGTGTATTTTTCGTATTATATGGAACAAAAATTTATTTGAATGAATCTATAACCGTTCGCTTTTAGTTGATCCCAGAAGTAAGTTATAAGCGTCCCACTGCCTCCTTCTCCCATAGGTTTTTCGCAATTTTTTTCAGAATGATTTCATCTACCTAATACCTAGGCTTGGTACCATTTCAACTTCGCTAGCACTGATAATGAACTATGATTGTTAGTCCTCTATGATATCCAGCACGTGCACCTAATCTCTAGCATGCCACAATGAGGTCATCCACGGCTGATTCTGCCCACCAGGGCGGCGCCATTATGGATAATGTGAAACATTTGACAGATTTCATAGCGGACGAAGTTAATTAGTTAGAAAAGTCTAAATATTAATGTTTCTTTCTGAAATAATAGTTTTATTTTATATTAATTACATTAAAAATACATAAACGAAAATACAGATATTCTTAAACATAAAATTAAAAAAGTTAAAAATGTGTAAAAAATTAAAGAAGAAAACACAGAGCTGAGATCTGAGACATTGTTTTGTGTATCAGTTTGTACTAAATCGATGGTTTTGTGTATATACACCAGTACACTAGAAACCGAAAAGCTTATTTAAATCACAACTTTTCAATAATAACGACACTGTGTGACCATCTATAAACAAGTTCACCTTAATCATAACTAGCGACATCTAGTGAGCATTAGATAAAGCCCTCATTGCTTGCAATGTATCATCAGCTCAAACTACATAATCTATTATTAGAAAAGCCTAGAATTCAGTTTTTGGAAATTTTCAATTGAGTCATTAATATTGCAAATACACAATATACACATATTTTATTTTCTCTTCCAAAATAAAGTACTTAATAAAACAACAATTTTATTTTACATTTATTTTCAAGTTGTCTAAACCCATAATCATTTATTATTGATAAAAACTTTAAGCATTAATGTAGTCAGTCTAAAACAATATGTTATATACCTAATATATATTTGAAACATTGAAACAAGTTTACAAAATTAATATATATTTTAATTCAAAATAATAACTGTTTCTTCAGTGCATCATAACACAGGTACATTTAATACAATAATTACATATACATAGCAGTGTATGTACTGTCCTATCCCATTTAAGTGTAAAAATATGTAAAATAGCACCCAAATCATCATGTCATTCGTCATGAATAGAAATTTACAGGTTAGCATGATATTTCTTGTATGGAGCCAAACCGGACGCTACCTTGCTTCCTAGATCTGGGTGGACCTGAGTAAAGGTCTTAATTGCCCTCTCCTGTATGAATGCGGCAGCATCTTTTAAGTTGCCAACAATGTTTGCAACACAACGTTCCTTCTCAGCATCGTCAAATACTTGCTTATATAACGCTGTAGCCTGTGTAAAGTTGTCTTCCGTCTGACCACTGTCATACCTATCAACATCACCACTGACATTATATCTAGGTTGCAGACGTTGTGCACGTGGACACTCTTGCGGTCCAGAGAACGAATTGGGGAAATAGTTGGGGCAACCTTCCTGGTTGTGCATAACCTGAGGCCCATCACGCTGGTAGTTCGCAACGGTCACTCTGTATGGGCAATTAACAGGAATCTGCAAGTAATTAGCTCCGAGGCGGTGGCGGTGGGTGTCACTGTATGAAAACAAACGTCCCTGCAACATCTTGTCGGGAGATGGCTCAATACCGGGCACTAAGTTTGCAGGACTGAACGCAATCTGTTCTACTTCAGCAAAGTAATTCTTTGGGTTTCTGTCCAGCACCAGCTTACCTACTGGAATCAAGGGGTACTCAGAGTGTGGCCAGATCTTAGTCAGATCGAATGGGTTGAATTTGCAGCTCTCAGCTTGAGCCATTGTCATCACCTGAATGTAGAAGGTCCAGCTTGGGTATTCTCCTCTGCCAATGGCATTGTACAAATCCCTGATAGAATAATCGGGATCCGAAGATGCAAGCTCAGCAGCTTTATCAACAGGCAGGTTCTTTACGCCCTGGTTGGTTTTGTAGTGGAATTTAACCCAGTGAGCAACACCTTGTGCATTAACTAACTTGAAAGTGTGTGATCCATAACCATTCATGTGTCTGTAGCCATCGGGAATTCCACGGTCACCAAATAAGTAGATTACCTGATGAGTTGACTCTGGTCTGAGGGTCAAGAAGTCCCAAAACATGTCAGGGTCCTTTAAATGAGTAGCCGGGTTCCTCTTTTGAGTGTGAATAAAGCTTGGAAAGAGAGTTGGGTCTCTGATGAAGAAAATAGGTGTGTTGTTTCCAACAAGATCCCAGTTGCCATCATCAGTATAGAACTTAACAGCAAATCCTCTAGGATCACGAACAGTGTCGGCTGAGCCACTTTCTCCTCCAACTGTTGAAAATCTGACAGCAATTGGAGTTCTCTTTCCTATGGACTCAAAAACTTTTGCAGCACAATATTTAGTGATATCATTGGTCACCTCAAAGTATCCAAAAGCACCAGCTCCTTTGGCATGTACAACACGCTCAGGAATGCGCTCTCTGTCAAATGATGACATCTCATCAAGGAAGTTGACATCTTGAAGAAGGGCAGGTCCATTCTTACCAACTGTTTGGATGGCTGTTTTAACTCCAACTGGTGCTCCAGATTTTGTTGTAATGTAACCAGGAGAGTCCTAAAAAAGGACCATTATTAAAATAAAGACAATTTGATTTTTTTTATATTTTGATTTAGTTAAAATAAAATTACAAAACAAATCTGTAATACAATTGAATTACATATTTTTTACTCGGTTTAGTGTTGATTTTTTGATCATTATCTTTATCAACATAATGTACATTTATGATAAAGATTGTCCATCAAATAAATTATGAACTGACTGAATAGAAAAGTGAAACAATTGTACAATATATGCATACAACTGCCCTTTTTAAATTGTTTATGTTGTGGTAAATCCTATCGCTTTTATCAGACATTTGAAAACATTATAAGCCTATAAATAAATTAAATAAATTAACTGTAAAACAATAGTAAAATTATTATTCGCATTGCAGTAAATTGAACATAGCACAAGAATGTATTCTTTAAAAGTATGTTATAATTATATTTTTTTTTTGCTACACAATTATTTTTAAGAGATTTAAGAGTTCAGAATTCAAATATTTTTTAACACAGTTTGAAAAATACATGTGAGATCAAAACAATTTTAAAAGGCAAACTTAATGCTGTGTGGCATTCTCTGCCATGCGATAGGACATATCTTTTTGTAAGTGATGGGTCTCCTTATCTGCCTAGACAGGAACCACCCTCTTGCCAATTTATACTTAAATAAAAGTACATACACTGTTGTGTTAAGGTTTGAGAGACTGTATAGTTACAGATAGTGAGGTATTCCATCTTAGTCCTCAGAGGTGACAACACACCAGTGTTAACCTTCTTTATTTCAAGTTGGCTGTAGGTGTCGTAAGTACTGTAAGATTGTCAGTTCAATTGTATAAAAATGTAACCTGTGGTAGAGTGATGAGAGCTAAAAGTAGAGCCGCAACAAGTAAACAGCAATGACATAATGTGTAATTTAAAATAAATGTGATATCTTATACTATGATATTCAATTTTACATCAAAATATATTTTTATGTTACAGGCTTAAAACAAAATAATGCACAGCCAAGCAAAATAATTTACCTTCATAATATGTTAGGTACAAAGTTCAAAGTGCTTAATTAATGGTTTTGTAATCTTGATAAACACAATCAACTCTAGCAAGGGTTCAAATTATGTTATTCGTTTTACCAAGTATTTTAAAATAGATGATGTATTTGGACTAACCTTCAAGGCCTTACTGTAGTTTACAAGCTGGTCAGACGCGGGATCCCTTGAAGCCATTTTGTTAGTGTATGATAGTGTATGATGTACTTATTATCCGGTTTGACGGAGCGACGCACTGGACGCGTACCGTAATAACAAATACCACTCGTTTCGCTTGCTCACACCTTTATATAGAATCTCATACGGCGATAAACAACTATCACGTCAAACAAGTGCCACCATACTAGCTAGGTATTGACGACGTAGATATGAAATCAACCCAATAAGCCAAAGTCACTTCAAGCTCCAAGGAGCGAATCGAATTTGTTATTGTTATTTGTTACAGAGCTCTAGAACGTTAGAGAGTAGTATATTATATTCCTTGTTATTAATATGTTATAAATTTAAAATGTATGTACTGTGAACTATATTTGAGCTGGTGTTAAAGTGGAACCGGCGAACTGAAAGGAGCTTGATGATCTAAACTAAAATTCAAACTTCTTGTAATTTAAAAAAAAATAATCGGTACGTTTAATAATGCAAGCACACAAATTTCATAACGTTTTGAGTACTACCTACTTAATTTTTATGATTTTTGTATTGAATAATGACTATTGACATTTGACTATTAATTTGATTGACAGATTGACCTATTAGCTTATTACTGATATAGTGACATAGCTAATTGCTATGAATCGTTATCTACGATTACAAATCATTCTTATACATAGATAACAAAAGTTCAATTTTTTTTTTCAATAGACAATGCCCTTACCAGTTTGCGAAAGATATATACTAAAAACCTGTAAATAATAAATAATAAAATACTAAAGACAGACTATGTATATTAAATAACCATGTATATTATATTACGTAAAACAAGGGAAAAATTTCATTTTAATAATATTATATCTATTAGTGCACGTATTAAGTTTTAATACTGGTAGAGCCCCGCGGCAGCTTTTGCTGTCGCACGGATGGGCCTGCTCGGACCGAGGTGGTACCACGAACTCGTAGAATACCAGAGTGAAGTAGAAGATTACTTCTGCGTTTCGCTTGGTGAGTGCAGGTGGCCGGAGGCCCAATCATCCCCCCCGCCCCTCCCCTTTTAACATGGTAGTGGAGTTAAATAAGCCATTACCCCAGGAGACACTACCAGCACCCCTGGTCGACACCAGCAGGGTTAGCATGGGCAGGAGATAATTTTATCCCAGGGGAAAGGAGAAAATGTTTATTTCCTCGCTTAGTTTTAGCCACCCTTCGAGCATGGGAACAACGGAGGATATAATATCCACAATAGATAAAATGGGAGATAGACTTTGATAGATCTTTTGTATGAATATAAACTTAAACCCACGACCAATGAACTGGGATAAAATTGTCCCTTTCAAATGTCAAAAAAGCATAATTTTTTATCTTTCATTTCGCTCCATGCTATGGACGGGGGCAGTGGCGTAGCGTGCCTTCGAGGGGCCCTGTATCAAAATTTGTTGGGGGGCCCCAATGAAGAGTAAAGATTTCATAAAAGGAACAAAAACGCTTGCATTGAATTCAAATTATTATATATTGATTTTAAGTTATTCATCATCATCGTTACAGCCCTTCATAAGTCCAAGGAATGAAAAAACGAATAAAGGAATAAAAAACATATACATAAAAATGGTCTTCAGTTCTCTATGTACACATAAATTATCGTCAATTATCACGACAACGGCAAAAGTACTAATTCCACTAGTTCATCATCATCATCATCATCATAACAGCCCTTCATAAGTCCATTAAAGAGCATAGGCCTCACCCAAGGAATGCCACAAAGCACGGTCCTGAACCACCTGCATCCATCGACTTCCTGCATGTCTTACCAGGTCGTCACTCCAAATAGTGGGGGGACGCCCTACACTTCATCCGCCGGTACGAGGCCGCCACTCGAGAACCTTTTTCCCTATCGGTTGCCGGTTCTTCGAGCTATATGTCCGGCCCATGGCCACTTCAGCTTACTAATTCGTTGGGCCATGTCGGTGACTCTGGTTCTACTGCGCATATCCTCATTTCTAAGTTTATCACGCAGAGAAACTCCGAGCATAGCCCTCTCCATAGCTCGCTGAGCAACCTTGAGCTTCCTCATCCGGCCAGCAGTGAAGGACCACGTCTCAGTTCCGTATGTCATCACTGGCAACACGCACTGGTTGCACAATTTCGTTTTCAAGTTTTGAGGTATACCTGACTAGAAGATGTGCCGTTATTTCCCGAACGCTACCCAGTCGAGTCGAATCCCTCGATTGACCTCTCGGTCGAAGTTGGACTTACTTAGTCGGACTATTTGTCCCAGGTAAACATAAACGTCAACAACTTCGAGCTTAGAGCTACCAACAACTACCGACATAGGTGTGACATGGACATTAAACATGATCTTTGTTTTGTCCATGTTCATCTTAAGACCTATCCGTTGGGAAAAACTATTGAGGTCATTAAGCATAGTGCTTAGGTCCTCCAGCGATTCTGCCATAAGGACTATATCGTCGGCAAATCGAAGGTGAGTGATGTACTCGCCATTGATGTTAACACCGTATCCTTACCAGTCCAGAAGCTTGAAAACGTCTTCCAATGCAGCGGTGAAGAGTATCGGGGATATAACGTCACCCTGTCTTGCACCTCTCTGCAATTGGATAGGTTTCGTACTCTGGTTCTGTACTCGGATAGCCATCGTAGCCCTACTGTACAAGCACTTCAGCACTTCGATATACCGACAGTCAACTTGGCATCGCTGAAGGGACTGCAGCACCGCCCGAATTTCGACGTAATTTTGATTGAAAGTCTTTGGGCTTTCTCATAGTCCACATACGCCAGAAATAGTGGTAAATTGTACTCCTCGGACTTCTGTACAATTTGCCGAAGGGTATGTATGTGGTATATGGTGCTAAAGCCTTTTTGGAAACCGGCTTGTTCGGGAGTAATGACTCTCGAAAACAGCATGTAGACGCGGCTCAAAAGGGAACTCGGTCTGTAGTTCTTCAAGAGAGCGTTGTCACCTTTCCGGAGTAGTGCCACCATGGAGGACGGAATTAAAGAGCTTCTGAAGGACATCAAGTATCGGTTTTCCACCCGCTTTCAGAAGCTCCACTGTAATTCCATCCAGCCTGGGATCTTGCCGTTTTTAAGATGCTGGAGAGCCATTCTAATCTCGCTCAGACTGACGTCCGAGATATCATCGGAATAGTGTCGGATAAGACTCGCTCTTGGATCGTTACTCACACTTACGTGTGGCTCCAACGATGATGTGTACAGCTGCCAATAGAACCTCTCAATCTCACTCAAAACCTCAGGTGTCCCGGAAACGACGCTGCCATACTCGGTCTTCAGCTTCGACAGTTGGCTCTTTCTGGCAGACAGATCTCTTGCAAAGACTTGGGAGCCCTGGTTCTGCTCGATCTTTTCTTTAATACGAGCAGAATTAAAGTTGCACAAGTCCCGCCGCATGCATTTGGAGATCTGTATGTTCAGTTGCCTGTACGCTGTCAAATCTACTGAAGACTGCAGCTATATACCCCGTCTAAAAGCCATTGAGATTAGAGTGTGATCGGAGACTTTTTGTTTCTTCTGCGGCGGGTCTTGCAAAACTTAGCTCAGACCGCATGGACAGTTTCCACGAGCTTGTCATTCATATCGTCCATTGTATTGCAATCTTCTAGGCACTGAAAACGGTTTCGTAGCTCGAGCTGAAAGGTTTCTGGACTTTGGATTAGAGCACGAGAAGGACGGAGCGTTGACTTCATTAGACGTGACTTCTCCAACTTAACGTTTAGGTTCAGTGTGCCTCTCACCATTCGGTGATCGCTGCCGGTTTTCACCCTCGCGATCACTGAGACATCACTGAATAGTTGTCGTCTGGTCGTCATAATAAAGTTAATCTCATTTTTTGTTGAACCGTCGTGGCTCGACCAGGTCCACTTCCTGTGGGGCCGCTTCTGGAAGAAAGAGTTCATCATAAAGAGTCCTTCTTTCTCCATGAAGTTCGCCAGCTGCTGGCCCTTTGGGTTCCGTTGCCCTATTCCGAATTTCCCTACTTTCAGCTCACCGTTCTCTCTTGTGCCTAGTTTTGCGTTGAAGTCTCCCATTAACACCGTATAGTGGGTTTTGGAGGAATGCATTGTTCTAGAGATATCCTCATACATTTCTTCCACCTCCTCATCGGCGTGTACCGAGGTTGATGCGTAAACCTGTATAACCTTCAGCGATTACCGTTCGGTGATTCTGAGTATAAGGTCCGCAACCCTCGTCGACACACTCCCAATCTTTACAACGTTGTTAACGAGAGACTTGTGGACGATAAATCCGACACCTCCTTGGGACAGATGGTCGCCCTCCTGGTGATAGAACAAATTGCCGGATTCGAGGATTACCGTGACCTCCCCCTCTCTTCAGACTTCGGATAATCCTATGACATTCCAGTGCAACTTGTCTATCTCTTCTTCTAGCTCCAGGACCTTCTCGTCAGTCCTCAGGGTGCGTGCGTTATAAGTTGCCATGTCGAGTCGTCGTAGGTGGCAACAGAACCTCCACCGGAGACTCTTAGCACCCCCTGCCTCGCTGTTACCATGGTCGCCACCTTAGCCAGGAATAGCGGGGCTGCCGGGGACTGGGGGCCATCTCTTCGTTACTTTCATGGGGGTATATTGCCATAGTTGCCACGCTTGGCGAGCGGGTTGGCAAGCGCAGTTTTTTTATTGTTGTTTTGCTGTTATCAGAAAGATGCTGCTGCCCATCCTCTGCCTCAGTTTCCGTCTGTCGCCTTTTACGACACCCACGGGAAGATATGGGGTTGTGAGTATTCTTACCCGCCACTACACGGGCTTATGAGTTATTACTTACAATAAATACTCCTAGGAACTAAGCTAGCCAAACAATTTAATTTTCGTGCCTTTTGTTCGGCGAACACAGCTGAAGACGATTTCAGTTTTACTAAATTCTTTACTTCTTTAGAGAATAGTGATAGCCTTTCCTGTCCCATTAGAAGTCCTTGGAGTTTTTGCTTACACACGTTGGGGGCCCCTGTAGCCCGGGGGCCCCGTATCATTGATACGGCTGATACGGCGGTAGCTACGCCCCTGGACGGGGGATATATGTCTACTCGTTATGTCAAACGGGGATATACTTCTCCCCGTTGCCGTGCTTTGGCATAAGGACAAGATAATTTTATCTCTTGTCAGTGGATAAAGTAAAATCAGGGGATACATTTTTTGTCCCCAGCATGCTAGCCGTGTAGGTGTGCTGGTAGTGTCTCTTCCCTGAGAATCCCTCGCGCCTATTAATGCTGTTATTCTACAAGGCTGCGTGCTATCACCAATGCTGTTTCTTCTGCATATCAATGATATGTTGCAAATCGGTACATTCACAGCTAGCAAAGTACAGCATTGGTGATGCTTTAAATACCGGCCGTGCCAATATTTCTCGCGAAAACGTCGCCGAGTACCGGAACAAACTTGTGTCTGAAGTCGAGTCTTTGTTGAACAATGTCTGAAATTGGGGGCGACTAAATCTAGATTGATCTAATTTTTCGGACCGATGCGACTTAGAGACCTTCAAGAAAAGAGCCTACTCTTTTTTAAAAGGCCGGCAACGCATCTACGATTCCCTTGGTGTTGCAGTTGTTTATGGGCGACGGTAGTCACTTACCATCAAGTGAGCCGCATTCTCGTTTGCCCGCTCTGCTATAAAAAAAGTAAGGTAACTAAGATCAAGTTATTTTTCGTTTTGGTTTTTATTATTGTACCATTATTATCTTCTCAGAATTTTGCACTTTTTAACACAATACTTAAACCTAACTTCAAGCTGGTTTTTCAAAAGTTAATTACCTAAGTTTTCCATCGAATAAATTATAACTTTTAACTTGTTTGAGTATAAAAGTGAAATAACTGAGCTATTTTATTCATACAACTGTGGATTTGAATTTCTTTATGTTGTTTTTTATCCTATGAACGAATTTTATCCTGGCCTATAGACTGATTGCACTAGCAATACGAGTGATCTTCATGATTTATTTATTAACACTCCGAACTATTTAGGATAATACAATTGTGTACATAATGTAAATAATGTGGTTCTAGATCTTGTGTTGAGCAATTTCGACACTCGTGTAAAGCTTGCGACTCGCTTATTCCAGAAGATACTCATCACATGTACGGGGTAGAGCCATGCTGCAGCTATATTAGTAGTATAATTGTAGCATGAATGGGTCGGCCCGACCGGAGAAGGATCACGCTCTCACAGAATACCAGCGTAAAATGGCAGCTTGACACTGCTGTGTTCCGTATGGTGAGTGTAGAGATTTCCATTTTACTGAAAAAGAGGCATTTCATCTTAGTCCTCACGGGTGACAACGCATCTGCCTTTTGATTCTTTATTGAGGATAATTGTAGATGTCTATGGGCCACAGCAACCACTTACCATCAGGTGGACTGTGTGCTCGTTTGTCACCCAATTTTTTATCTATTCGTATAAAATGTGTAAAGGTCAATGAACTACCAGGTTGAATCAAACCAAATACATTTATTCCAAGGGTAGCTTTGACAAGACACGGGCTGAATTAAACGGCTTTGACTCAACATTTTAAAAAAATAACAATTTTTATAATAAAATATACGAATTAAGAAATATATACATACTGCCTAAAACTGTAAAATGATCTCGTTGCTCTAGTCTTTTATAAAAATACTTCGTAACAAACACAAATACCATCGTAAGTACATGACCTATGGCAATCCAAGAGATTATGAGTCTTTTTCATTCCTGCGTGCAAGAGCTATGGATGTTGAAAGAGAATGTTATCGAAATTTTACCTCACAAACAGAAGAATACATTGCTAGCAATCCAAAATATTTTTGGGGATATGTAAAATCCCACAGGAATAATCAGTCATTTCTTAGCAACATGTCACTGCAAAATGAAATCGTTGTGAATAGAAAAAAGTGAATTAGTTGCAAAATACTTTCATTCCACATTTTCGTCTCCGTGCGGTTATTACCATGCTGGTCATACCACTATTAATAAGTAAGGCATTCAACTATATGTTTTAATAAAACTGAAATCAATAAATTACTTGTCATGGGATCTTAACAAATCGCGTGGGCTGGATATTATACCACCTAATTTTATAGTTAATTGTTCCAACGAACTTTTGGAACCTCTCTTCTTTCTCTTTAGTCGATCGATAGCTGAAGGTATTTTTCCCAAAATTTGGAAGCAGTCATAGATTACAACTGGTCATAAAAAGGGAACACTACAAAAATAGATAATTATCGGCCTATAACAAAACTATGTTTATTTGCTAAAGTATTTGAAAAGATAGTATATCAACAAGGTTAATATTCTATTTCGTCTATACTTCTTAATGATGCCCAACATTAATTTCTTAAAAAAGAACAACTGTTACCACCTGATCGTTACAAATAATTAGATTTCAAAAAGTATGGGCATTGGTCTCCAAGTTGACTGTATTTGTACTGACTAATGTAAATACTTCGATCTTTTAAACAAATTGGCAATATCAGGTATACATAGAAACTTTCTGCTTTGATTCACCTCCTATATTAAGTTTTATGTCCACTGGGCTACCGATTCCTTCAGGAGTACCTTATGGCTCTCTGTTGGGCCCCCTACTTTATCTTTGTGAACGACTAGAGAAGTGTTTCTTGTACTCTAAAGTACTTTTGTATGCTAACGATATGAAAATACTTAAAATCATCACTGGTGCAGAGGATACTATTTTATTGCAATCAGACTTTGAAAGTTTTGAATCATACTGCAATATAAACAAACTAAATTTTAATATTTCTAAATGTGGTTTTGTGTCGTTAACAAGAATAAATAATACAATCAATGGTGGCTCTCACTAAAAGGATACGTCAATTGCCAGAGTACACGATCACGAGACCTGTGATCGTGGATTAATTCAAGACTCTAAACTTAACTATGACAAGCATACAGGATTATTTTGCAATCACCGGCTAAATTTGCAGAGAAGGTTCAGTATTAGTAATATAGGCAAATGGTGAAGAAAAATTAATTAAAACAAGTCTGAAACATTCTGTCATTATTATCTCTTCAATTCAAAATACGTGGTAATGAATTATTTTAACTTACTTTCATTCATAAATATTTAACGTTTACTATTTTATGCACACACACATTCGAAGGGTACCTTATATAGCATCTGCCTCGCTCTTTTTTTATTTACTGTTACATCTCTAAGTACCTGCCTCCGCTTGCTCAGCTAAACCAACAGCTGATAGTGTTGAATGTGACCTCATTACGTACGCTTTGTTACCAATGACGTAACAAAAATATTAGAACCACAGAAACTATGAAATGGTGCGATATTACAGTGTTAAACGTGTTTGCAAAGACAAGGAATTAACGCACGTGTACTACCAATCGGAGAATTTTTTTTGCAGCTAACCAAAGGCTGTTTGACTTTTATAGTTCACCACTCCGTTATATGGAAGTGCTCGAGGTGGTCATTCAGTAATAAGCTTGGCTGTCGAAAAAACAGTGATAGAGTCAAAGAAACCTCCGCACCAACGATGCACCTCGAGTTCAGAGCTTCAGAGTTAGCCAGTACCTACATGTGGATACTACTGAGTTTTTCTGGATATCACCCATTTCATTACCAACGTATACAAGCACTGAATAATAACGATTTTCCACCTCGAAAACATTTTTGTGAATGGTTAGTGGTAATTTAAATGATTGCATATTTAAGTAGTAAAATTATGTCTATAAACACATTACGCCGAACGGTATAAGCGCCGACGCGATGTTCGAGTCGGTTTAGGTCGACAATGCTCGGCACTATACGCATTATCCTGCATATTAACTATTAACCAGCCAGTCCAGTTTTAAACGCTCTCACTGCTAGACGCTACGCCAGGGTTGCCGCTAGTTTTAGATTTCAAAGTTGTCAAAACAAGGCATACCTCAAGAATCCATTTTCGGGCCACTTTTGTTTACTGTGTACTGTGCAGATATGGTAGATCATATCAAACATTGTAGATAATATATGTACGCTGACGACAGATTTACATATCATGAAGCCTGAGGAAAATTAATCAGCAATAAACAAATTAAAAAAGATTTAGGAGGCTTCGCTGATTGGTCAAAATCGAATGCACTTATTCTAAATGGAAGTAAGACAAAGTATATGATTCTTGGAACGGCTAAGCAAATTCAAAAAATTGCGAATCATCGGCTTCAGGTCACCAAAACAAGAAACATAATATTGATGGTCGTTTGCACTTCGAAAATCATATAGCTAATACTGCCAGAAATTGCTCAAAGTCCTGTATCAAATTAGAAATTTTCTGAATTCACATATTCGAATCGGGCTCTGTGACTCGTGGATTCTTTCTAAATTTTTATTACATGGATGTAATTTATGGTCCTCGTCTATTAATACGTAACTAAAAATTCATTCAGCGAGTACAAAACGCCTGCACAAGATTTTGCTTCGAGATACCGTCACGCACTCACGTTAAGACATCACGTTATCGACGGATGCAATGTTTTAAATTGAAATATCGTAGACATTTTTATTAAGCAGCTACTTTTTGGTATAATTAAATATAATATGCCACCTTATTTCTTTCAAAAGTTGGTGTCGTCGCGCGACGCAAATTCAAAGATAATTCGTGCGTTGAGCTATTCTGTCTCCGTGCAATTCCATCGTACCGTCGCTTTTCGTGGGAGCTTTAGGTACGCCACCTCAAAGTATTGAAACGAACTGCCGCCACCGCTAAGGAGCCTGAAAACAATTAAAACATCTAAAAATAAATTAAAAACCATCTAATAATAGTTTAGAAGAACACAAGCTAAAGCGTACTACTTACCAAAATGAATACTGGCACGTGGCACTGGCGGTCAAGAACGCAACAACTAAAGTGAAGTGATGACATAACCTTGAATCCTCTTTACGGGTGACACTCGGATATTGTTCGGATAGGTCCATTGACTGCACAATAAAAAAAAGGTTAATTTAGTGTCGTCAATTAATAATTGATTTAATTTATGTATAAAGTTTTACCGATGAGTGTTAAATATATAATTAATAAAGATAAAGATAATACAATGTTATGGAAATAAATACAAAGTGTATGCATAATAATATGTACAAACTTACCTTCGATTTTAATATTAATAATTTCAGCATAGTCGCGGACGTCCATATGTTAGTATCGGTTCCGACGGTTTCGGCGACATGACAGCATAAGCTGAGTAAGGTTCGTTGGTCATTTTTAATTAATTTTTATTTTACTGTAATTTATAAGTAAACATACTTTTTAAATGTTATATCCATCAAAATGTTGTTTGTTTTTAATTTTTTTTGATATTATTATTTTTCATCGATGTGTCTACAAATGTTAAAATTTAAGTGGCTAATGATGTTTGTGGCGTGTTGCAATCAATGTTTCTTTCTTTCTAAAAGCTACTTTAAAAAAAAATTCTAATGTTATAATTAATAAAACAAATGATTTTTAAGATTTTTTTATCCTTTATAATATTTAAGTAATAAAACATTACATTTTTAGTTTATATTTATTTTCCTAATTTAGTCAGTCTGAAACAATATGTTATATACCCAACTTAAATTTGGAACAACTAAAAGAAGCTTACAAAAGAAATACATTATTTTAATCCATATTAATATTTTTTAGTTACTTCAGTGCACAAAACACAGATACATTTAAAATTTTCATTTACATTGTAGTGTATGTACTGTCTATCCACCTCAAGTGAAAAAAAGGGAAATAGCACCCAAACAAGTCATAAATAGAAATTTACAGATTAGCGTGATATTTCTTGTATGGAGCCAAACCTAAAGCCACCTTCCTTCCTAGATCTGGGTGGACCTGAGTAAAGATCTTAATTGCCCTCTCCTGTATGAATCCAGCAGCATTCTTTAGGCTTGCAACAATGTTTGCAACGCAACGTTCTTTCTCAGCATCATCAAATACTTGCTTATACAGTACAGTAGCCTGTGAAAAGTTATCTTCCGTCTGTCCGCTGTCGTACCTGTCAATATCACCACTGACATTATATCTGTGTTGCAGGCGTTGTGCACGGGGACATTCTTGCGGTCCAGAGAATGAGTTGGGGAAATAGTTGGGGCAACCTTCTTGGTGTTGCATAAGCTGAGGACCATCGCGCTGGTAGTTTGCAATGGTCACTCTGTATGGGCAGTTTACAGGAATCTGCAAGAAGTTAGCTCCAAGGCGGTGGCGATGGGTGTCACCGTATGCAAGCAAACGTCCCTGCAACATCTTGTCGGGGGACGGCTCAATACCTGGCACTAAGTTTGCCGGATTGAACGCAAGCTGTTCAACTTCAGCAAAGTAATCCTTTGGGTTTCTGTTAAGCACCAGCTTACCTACTGGAATCAAGGGGTACTCAGAGTGTGGCCAGATCTTAGTCATATCGAATGGGTTGAATTTGCAGGTCTCACCTTGGGCCATTGTCATCACCTGAATATAGAAAGTCCAGCTTGGGTATTCTCCTCTGCCAATGGCATTGTACAAATCCCTGATAGAATAATCGGGATCTGTAGATTCAAGCTCAGCAGCTTTGTCTGCAGGCAGGTTTTTTATGCCCTGGTTAGTTTTGTAGTGGAATTTTACCCAGTGCGCGACACCTTGAGCATTAACTAACTTGAAAGTGTGAGATCCGTAACCATTCATGTGTCTATAGCCATCAGGAATTCCACGGTCACCAAAATGGTAAATTGTCTGATGAGTTGTCTCTGGTCTGAGGGTCAAGAAGTCCCAAAACATGTCAGGGTCCTTTAAGTGAGTAGCGGGGTTCCTCTTTTGAGTGTGAATAAAGCTTGGGAAGAGAGCTGCATCTCTGATGAAGAATATAGGAGTGTTGTTCCCAACAAGATCCCAGTTGCCATCATCGGTGTAGAACTTAACAGCAAATCCTCTAGGATCACGAACAGTATCAGCTGAGCCGCTTTCTCCTCCAACTGTTGAAAATCTGACAGCAATTGGAGTTCTCTTTCCGATGGTCTCAAAAACTTTTGCAGCAGAATATTTTGTGATATCATTGGTCACTTCAAAGTATCCAAAAGCACCAGCTCCCTTAGCATGTACAACACGCTCAGGAATGCGCTCCCTGGTAAATGATGATATCTCATCAAGGAAGTTGACATCTTGAAGAAGGGCAGGGCCATTCTTACCAACTGTTTGGATGGCTGTTTTAACTCCAACTGGTGCTCCAGCTTTTGTTGTAATGTAACGAGGAGAGTCCTGAAAAAAGTCCATTATTAAATAAAAACAATTTGATTTTTTTAATAAAACTGAGAATTTAATAAAAGGATTTATTTTGAGTATCTATTGATTTCAAGCTCTCTCCAAATATGATTTCTTATGTATACGGGAACACCACACATTTAAATGAAACTAAGTTTTACGGATTTTATTGCGTATATCAACTTATTTTAAAGGTTAATGAGACGATAATCATAGATACGTCAGATTATAATTCAAAAATATAAGAATTTCTGTCGAATGTAAGCATATATAGAAAGGTTAAAAACGACCCAAGAAATAACACACCTAAAAAAAATAAGGAAAGAATAAAGAAACACTCCGAAAAATTAAATCTGGTCTAAACATCGATAATTGTTACCTGTTCCAAACCACTGAAGTTGTATGGGTTACCAAAAATACACAAGCCCAATGCTCCACTACGTCCAATAGTGAGCTAAATCTATTAACCAACTTAGAGATTGGCTCAAAATTTAGCGAAAATACACTCACCGCTCTGGGAACACAGGTGAGCGGAGGTCCAATCTCCCCTCCCTTACCCTTCATTGCCGTGGACTTCACTTGAACCTTAAGCCATTCACTACTTGCTCTTTTTGATCGAGAAGCAGGTGTCCTCTCCGGCTGATACTTCGTACCTTTTCTATACGGGATACAAATCGGATTGGAACACGTTCGCGTATACGTCAGAGAGGTTATCTGTTCACGATACCTCCCCAGTCTTGAAGATATGAACCTGTAATCCTTTGGTTGCGTGTAGACAGTGATGACCATCCCTGCGTCTACGGGTGCCTCTATAGGTCCCTTAGCGGTAATATCAACACAGATTGATTCATCGACCACGGCCGAACGGCTACAGATTCTTTACTACAACAGATCCCATCCGCAGAGATCGTAATCCTTGGTGATTTTAACGCCCAGCATGCTGAATGGCTCGGTTCACGTTTAACCAATAATGCGGGGAGATCTGTTTATGTCTTTCGATTGGCATATGATCTGACAAGACTGGTTACTTCACCTACGTAGATTCCAGATGAGGTTGATCGTGCACCTTCCCTGTTGGAACTTCTGCTGACCTCTCACCCGGACGGATATCAGGTTTCCGTCGACGCCTCACTCGGCTCTTCAGAGCATTGTCTGATCCACAGTGTGGTGCCACTCACGCTCCCTTCTTGGTTGCGTTCTGAACGCTGTCGCAGCGTTTGGAATTATAGGTTGGCGGATTTGGACGGAATGCGGTCTTTCTTTGCATCCTGCCCACGGAAACGGGTTTACTTCTCGTTGGATGATCCCAGGGCTGTTGCTGATTCAGTCACTGGTATGGTGTTTCAAGGAATGGAACTGTTTATTCCATCATCTGTGTTACCCATCGGAGGCCGATTTTAGCCTAAGTTTCATCGCTCCTGTAAGACTGCATTACGCAGTAAACAGGAGTTTTTGAGTAGGCCTGGGCTGATGCTTCGGCGGTCCGGGATGTATACACCAGCATATTTAGAAATAATTATAACTCCGCCTCCAGGTCCTTCAAAAGAGTTGGCGAGAAGAGTTCATTCGGGAACCCGTACATTTTAGTCTCTCACCAAGCATATCAAAGGGAATTTCTGTAAGCCGTCACTTCCAAATCGCAAAAGAGAAAGCCGACCATTTATACTCCCTTTTTGCGTCCAACTTGAATCTCGATGGCGGAGGGCACACACCACCTACCCGCGAAGGCGGTCTGAGTGCTCTATGTCTGATATGCGATTCACACAGTGCTCAGTACGCAAAGCACTCCTCTCCCTTGGCATCCACAAATCGAGTGGGCCTGACGGAATTAACCAATTTGTGCTGAGGATCTATGCTCAAGAGTTGGTACTGAATCCAACGCATCTTTTCCGGTATTCCTACTCCCGCGTGATCTCAAATGCATGGAAGACAGCTTTCATGCACCTAAGAAAAGAAACCGTTATAATCCCTCCAACAACAGGCCTACCGTGTTCTCGAAAATAATTGAGTCCATTATTAACTGCCAACTCATGCGATACCTTTAGGCGCACCAGCTGATTAGTACAGCCAGTACGGTTTCCGTCGGGGTCACTCAGCTGGTGATCCTCCTGTTTACCTAACACAGCGATGGGCGTAGGTGGACGAGTCCAAGAGGGAGGCCTTGGTGGTTAGTATGAACATAGCTCCGACTTCAAGCTGTGAATGCTGGTGTTCCATAAGGCAGGGTGCTATCGCCTACCGTGTTCATTCTGCATATCTACGATATGTTACAAGCCAGTAACATAATAAGTAGTGTGTGGAGACTTCAATATCAATCTCCTGGAAACTTCTTCCATCAGTATTAAATTTTGCTCTTTGTTCAAATCCTATAATCTTGATAAATTATTTTTTGAAGCTACACGAATTGCAGGGTGTAGTGCAACTTGTATTGATAATATTTTTACAGGTGTTGTACCAATCAACAAATCAATAATTCAAAAACTTAGTTCAGATCACTGTGGACAACTGGTTTCATTACCTTATATGCACAAAAAACAGGAAATTGAGAAAATTGTGTTTGTTCCTATTAATGCAAAACGCCTGGAGAAATTTAGAAGTAATATGGTAAAAAACCTTCCATCGCTTTCTTATAAGAACAATGCAGACTTTTTATATGAAGAATTATTTACCCTTATAAGCAATGAATTTAAAAAAACATTTACTTCTAAAACATTCTCCGGAAACAGTCGCAAGGTATTTAATGAGTGGGCGACAGTGGGAATTCATAAAAGCAGACGAAGGTTATATGACCTTTACCATGAAAGATCATATAATCCTTCTGATGCTTTTAAAGAATATGTCAAAAATTATTCTAAAATGTTTAAAAAAGTTTGCTCCACAGCCAAATCGTTACATATTAGCAACAAAATTAAGATGGCTAAGAATAAAATTAAAATGACGTGGAGTATAACTAACAGCGAAACCGGTAATGAAAAACCTCGTAACGCAAACTATCAATTAAAAATTAACAATGAATTGACTAAATCAAATAAAGAAGTCGCAGCGGTGTTTGAGAAATATTTCACTGATATCCCTATTTTGACAACAGAGTCTTTGAATTCTTCTCCAACTGTCGCCGAGTCATTACTCAAACAGAATGTTAATATCTGTTTAAAAGAATTTAGATTTGAAAAAGTATTACCGCAAGATATTGTAAAATACTTCAAAACCATTGATGTAAAGAAAACCGCAGATTTGTGGGGGATTTCCGTGACAGTTATTGCGTCCATAATAGATTTAATTGCACCTCATCTTGCTATTATTTTTAATACTTGCATCGATTCTGGTGTGTTTCCTGATTTAATGAAGTATAGTAAAGTAATACCTTTTTTAAATTTGGTAGTACATTGGACCCCGCTAATTTTAGACCTATTTCTGTACTACCAACTCATAGTAAAATTTTTGAAAAAATTATTTTGGATCAATTGTTAATTTTTTTAATACAAATAAATTACTTCATAAAAACCAATTTGGATTTACAAGGGGTCGCTCGACGTCTGACGCCGGCGTTGAGCTTATGAAATATATTTTTAATGCCTGGGAGAATTCACAGAATGCCTTAGGTGTTTTCTGTGATCTTTCCAAGGCTTTCGATTGTGTTCATCATGAAACATTAATCAGGAAACTACAACATTACGGTGTATAAAATTTGGCGCTTAGACTCATTACTTCATATTTAAGTAACAGAACTCAAAAAGTCGTGATAAATGGTAAAGGTTCCTCCGGATCGGTAGTATCAATGGGCGTTCCTCAGGGCTTGATTCTTGGCCCATTCCTGTTTTTAATCTATATTAATGACTTACCTTATCTTGTAGGGGACAATCACGATATAGTATTATTTGCTGACGATACCTCTTTAATTTTCAAACTCAAACGGCAGTTAATTAATTATGACGATGTAAATAATGCTCTATCGAAATTAGTACATTGGTTTAACGCCAACAATATGCTCTTAAACGGCATTAAGACAAAATGTATTAAATTCACAATACCTAATGTAAAACATTCGAATACCAATGTGCTATTAAATGGGGAGGAGTTGAGTCTTGTGGATACCACTGTTTTTCTCGGTATTACTATTGACGCGAAACTTCAATGGGGCCCCCATATATCTAAATTAGCAAGCAGACTTAGTTCTGCAGCATATGCTGTAAGAAAGATTAGAAGTCTCACAGATGTTGAGACAGCTAGATTAGTGTATTTTAGTTACTTTCATAGCGTAATGTCTTATGGAATTTTGCTATGGGGTAATGCGACTGATATTGAAGCTATATTTGTTTTGCAAAAGAGAGCCGTTCGGGCGATTTATAACCTAAATTGTAAAGAGTCCCTCAGACAAAAATTTAAAGAAATAAACTTATTAACTTTGGCATCGCAATATATTTACGAAAATCTAATGTATGTACATAAAAACATAAATAGCTTTAATAAGAATAAGGATGTGCATTCTTTAAACACTAGGAACAAACATAAGCTTGTAATACCAGTTACTAGACTCCACAGAATCAGTAATTCATTTATGGGGTAATGTATACGCTTTTACAACAAAATCCCAGAACATATTCAAAGTTTATCAATAAACAAGTTTAAAAGTTTTATTAAAGAAAAACTGTACAAAAAGGGTTATTATAATATCAAGGAATACATGAATGAAAATAACCCCTGGGAGTAAGGTGATCGCCACCATGCTGGTTCTATTAAAAATCATTTAAAAATTGTATAAATGAAATTATTGCTAAGTGAAATATGTTTGAAAAAA
The DNA here is from genome assembly GCA_033319125.1 of Parnassius glacialis. NCBI lineage: Eukaryota > Metazoa > Arthropoda > Insecta > Lepidoptera > Papilionidae > Parnassius > Parnassius glacialis. The sequence continues at coordinate 5,181,621 of JAVANC010000004.1, read as the reverse complement.
AATCCCGCTGGGTTTCTTGCTGGTTCTTCCCAGGACAGAGGTATTTTCCGAACCAGTGGTAAATAAAAAATGACTTTCAATAAGAATTATGTAATAATCAATATTGAATAAAAAATTATTCTATTCTATTCATTGTTACGCAGATGACAGCACTTGCAATGCCTTTTACCGTGCCTAAAATTTCTCGGGAACATGTCGTTGAGTGACGGAATAAACTTGTGTCTGTAGTTGAGTCTTTGCTGAACAAAATTTTGATTTGGGGGCGACTAAATCTAGTTCAGTTCAATCCCCAGAAGATACAAGTTTGCACGTTTAACGCTAAAAGGAGGGTTCCTTTTAGCACTAAACCCTTTTTTTGTCATATCTCCTCTGTTTCAAGGCACTCCGCTTGTTGCCTCATAGGAATCCTTGGCGTCGACATATTGGATGACGTTCAGCTCCGTAGTCAATTGGAAGGGAAGGCCGATTTGGTCTCAAAAAAGCTTGGCGTGGTTTATTGAGCGGAACAGTATTTCATGCCGGCGCAACGCTAGCAACTTTACAAGGCACAAGTCCGGCCTCGCATGGAATACTGTTCTGATCTCTGGGATGGGGCACCCTAGCGCTAGCTCCTTCCACTAGATCGCATCCAGCGCAGAGTAGTTCGAATAAGCGACAGAGCTCTTTCTGATCGGCTCATTGGCGTTGCGAAGAGATGTTGCATCTTTTGGCGTATTTTTTCTACCACGGGGTGTACTCAGAGGAATTGTTCGGACTAATTCCAGTAGATCAATTTCATCATTGCACATCACGACAAAACTCGATATACCATCCCTTTATCCGGATAATTGATGGTCCACCACTGTGCGATTTACAAGAAATGTTCTTCTTCGAACAACTTCCTTGTGGTATGGGCTACCACCAGCAATTTTCCCGGACCGATTCAACTTAGGGAACTTGAAGAAAAGAGTCTACTCTTATTTTAAAGGCCCCTACCCCCATTTTTTTTTATATGAGAGGGGGTAATCTCATATAAAAAAAAACAAGAACACACACAAATTATTCCTACCATTTTGTCAGCGAGATCAAAGCCCTACGTCTGGCAGACAATGAAAATATGGTCAGTTTTGATGTGCTGTCACTGTTCACATGCTTATCTGTTGAGGACTGCTTTACAATTTTAACCAGAAAGCTGGAAGAAAACAATATGCAGTACTACTTAGACACTGTCTCACCTACCTATTGTGGAAGGACAAGTACTACAAGCAAGTATGGTGTGGCTATGGGTTCAACTGTATCTCCCATTGTCGCCAATATATTCATGGAGAACTTGAGGAGAAAACCCTTCTTTCTTCTCCCGTAAATCCAAGATTCTACAAGCGGTATGTAGACGATACTTTAACAATGCTGCCTTTAGATAAAGTAACTGCATTTTTAGACCACCTTAACTCTATAAATTCTAAAATTCAGTTTACAATGGAGTTAGAGGCAAATAATTCCTTAGCCTTGTTAGATGTATTAGTTATTCGGAATCCTGATAACACTTTGGGCCACATTGTGTATAGAAAAAAGACCAATACCAACAGATACTTAAACGGCGGTTCTCACCACCATCCTACGCAGTGAGCTACTATGGGAAAACCTTTGTTTCAGAGAGTACGAGGGAAGTACTCGAAACGTCGGGGATTTAAAACAAGTTAATATAAATATAATTTAAATATTAAACATTAAAAATCCGTAAAACTTAAAAATCTGAAATACAAACTTACTACACGCTTTCTACTTGGTTTAGGGCAGATTTTTCAATAATTATCATCTTAATATACTTTTATGATAAAAATTATACATGTAATAAATTATATCTTGACTGAATATAAAAGTGATACAATTTTATTATTAAACTCATACCTACATTCATATAATTTTCTTTTCGAAATTGTTTATGGAGGAGTTTATCCTTTAATTAACTTAATTAACAGATATTTGAAAAATCAGCCCTTAAAGAAATCAAATTGATCAATTAAGTGTAAAAACAATAGCAGTCATAATTCGCATAGCAATAAATTGAACATAGCACAAGACTTGTAAATAATATGTCACAAATATATTTTATTTTAGCTACGCAATTAGTTTTAAGAGATATAAAAGAATTATAACATATAAAAATTCTTTAAAAAAAATTATTCCCACAAGATTATTTTTATCACAGTTAACTTCATGTTAGACACATAGAAAGATATATTAAATTTTTTTGTTCTACTTAAAAAAAATTACAAAGGCAAACTTAATGCTGTGTGTCATTCTCTGCCATGCGATAGGACATATCTTTTTGTAAGTGATGGGTCTCCTTATCTGCCTAGACAGGAACCAACCTCTTGCCTATTTATGCTTAAATAAAAGTACATACACTGTTGTGTTAAGGTTTGAGAGACTGTATAGTTACAGGTAGGGAGGTATTCCATCTTAGTCCTCAGTGGTGACAACACACCAGTGTTAATCTTCTTTATTTGAAGTTGGCTGCAGGTGTCCATGGGCTGTAGTAGCCATTTACCATCAGGTAGACTGCATGATTGCTTGTCACTTCAATTATATTAAGTTAGAGGTTCCTTTGGTAGAGTGGTGAGAGCTAAATGTAGGGCCACAATAAGAAAACAGCAACGACATAATGTGTAATTTAATAGAGATGTGATACCTTATACTATGACATTTAATTTTACATAAAAATTAATTTTTATGTTACACACAGCAGTGCACAGCCAAACATAGTATTTTACCTAACTAATACATATAATTTAACTTAATGACTTTGTAATCATGATAACCACAATTAACTCTAGCATGGGTTCAAATTATGTTATTTGTTTTACTAAGTATTTTAAAATAGTTCACTGTGTATTTGGACTAACCTTCATGGACTTGCTGTAGTTTACAAGCTGGTCAGACGCGGGATCCCTTGAAGCCATTTTGTTAGTGTATGATTGTGTATGTGTGATATATACTTGACGGAGCGACGCACTGGTCGCGTACCGTAACAACAAATAACGCTCGATGTGGTTGTTCACACCTTTATATAGAGTTTTCTGCGGCGATAAACTACTATCATGTTCAAACAAATGTCAACACACTAGCTAGGTATTGGCGACTTAGATATGAATTCAACCCAGTATCAGTCCGACGAAGTCACCCAAAGGAGCGAAACGAATTTTTTATTGTTACTGAGCTCTCTCGTTAGAGTAATATTATGTTGATATTATGTTAAAATTTATATACTGATAACTAAATTTGACCCGATGATAGAGTAGAGCCGGCGAACGGAATGGAGCAGATTGACGGACAAAACTAAAAATTCCAAATTCATGTATTTAAAAAAAGCATTTTCTTAAAAATATTCGTTTATGTTTAATAATGCATACACACAAGTTTTATAACCTTATAGGTTCATAACGTTTATGGTTTTTGTATTGAATAATGATTATTGACAAATAGTGACTATTGATTTGATTGACAAATTGACTTAATACTGACATAGTGACATAGCTCATTGCTATGAATCATTACGAATCATTCTTAAGCATAGATTACATAAATTTAATTTTTTTGACACTTGACAATCGAAATAAATACCAGTTTGCCAAAAAACTAAAAATATGATACACTTAACACAACATAACATGCACGTGCAGAAATCAATAATAATATAATATTATATATTACCTATCACGTCGGCATAATGCAGGACCAAAATCCACAGACATCATATAAGAATGAAACTACGAGAAAATTCATTACTTTTACTTTATTGGACATCTTATTTATCATCTTCAGTACGACAGGTATAAAATAAATCAAATGATATGGCCATTTTAAGTAAATTTAATGAAAAGTGTGTAGTTTCTCCATAGACATCTTGCCTATCTTGTCTATCTAATCTGGAAATAACAATATAACTGTTATAAGTAACTTTAATGTCATCATCATTATCATCATTATTACAGCTCTAAGAGTCCACTATATAACGTAGGCCTAGATCTCTCCAAAGAATGTCACAAAACACTGTTCTGAGACACCTGCATCCATCGACATACTGCATGTTTTACTAGGTCGTCAATGTATCTAATGGGGGTTCGCCCTACACTAAACTTCTCTTACCAGTGCCAGGTTGTCACTCGAGAACCTTCTTCTTGGTTGGTTATCGGTTTTTCGAGCTATATGGCCAGCACACTGCCACATCAGCTTTCTAACCCGTTGGGTTGGATCGATACTCTGTGAATATTGCAGAATACGCAGGGAAATACCGCGCATAATTAATAATAGCTTAATCCAGCTCCACAATAACATACAATATCGTGTGACGAAAAAATTATTGAAAATGAAAAAAAATATTTAAGAGCGTTATTATTAGGCATGCTATATTATATCATTAAGAACGAAAGTTACTTCATAATTAAGACAATTATATGTAGATAAACTTTGCTCTTTAAAGCATGTTATTTGGACACATAGTTTAAAAATAGAAGTTATGGACTTTATGTATAAGATATAACGTATAAAATTGAAAAGCTTGCAATAAGTTATTTCGTGTAGTATGAAACACGTTGGACGAGTTCATTCATACTTTTAGCTGCACGTGCACATAATGATTTTTGTAATTAATGAGTTTTTGCAATAAGCCGACAAAATAAATATTATAATTATTTTACACAAAGCACGGCCCTGACCACCTACATCCATCGACTGCCTGCATGTCATACCCGGTCGTCATTCCATCTAGTTGGCGGTCGCCGTACACTTCGCCTACCGGTACGAGGCTGCCCCTCGAGAACGTTTTTCTCCCATCGGTCGTCGGTTCTTCGAGCTATATGGACGGATACTGTGTACTCTGGTTCTACTGCGAATATCCTTATTCCTAAATTTATCTAAATTATAACTCCATAGCTCGCTTAGCGACCGTCTCAGATCCATAAGTCATCACTGGCAACGCGCACTGGTTGTACAATCTTGTTTTCAGGTTTTCAGTTATACATGACGAGAAGCTGTGTCGTAATTTCCTTTATTTAATAAAATTTAATTTAATTAAATTAATTTAAAATGTAAACATACTCGTCAACAACTTCGAGCAGAGTGCTCCAAACAAATACTGGCATAGGTGTAACATGACGTAGACATTACTCAAGATCTTTGTTTTATCCATGTTAATCTTAAGACCTATCTTTTTTTTATAGGATAAGGGTGACAAACGAGCACACAGTCCACCTGATGGTAAGTGGTTACTGCGGCCCATAGACATCTACATCTATCCTCTATTACAAATCCAAATGCAGATGCGTTGTCACCCGTGAGGACTAAGATGGAATGCCCCATTTCCAGTAAAAAGGGCCTCCGGCCACCTGCACTCACCAAGCGAAACGCAGAGGTAAACCTCTACTTCACGCTGGTATTCTGTGAGGTCGTGGTACCACCCCGGTTCGAGCCGGCCCATCCGTGCGACAGCAAGAGCTGCCGCGTGGCTCTACCACTGTTATATCTGTTGGGATACACTATTGAGGTCATTGAGCATAGTGCTTAGGTCCTCCAGCGATTCTGCCTAAGGACTATATCGTCCGCAAATCGAAGGTGAGTGATATACTCGCCACTGATGTTAATACCGTATCCTTTCCAGTCCAGAAGCTTGAAAACGTCTTCCAATTCAGCGGTGAAGAGTTTCGGGGATATAACATCACCCTGTCTTACACCTCTCTGAAATTGGATAGGTTTCGTACTCTGGTACTGTACTCGGAAAGCCATCGTAACCTTACTGTACAAGCACTTCAGCACTTCGACATACCGACAGTCAACTTGGCACCACTGAAGGGACTGTAGCACCGCCCAAATTTAGACGAAATCAAAGACTTTTTCATAGTCCACGTACGCCAGACATAGTAGCAAATTGTATTCCTCGGACTTCTGTACAATTTTCCGAAGGGTATATATGTGGTCTATGGTGTTAAGGCCTTTTCGGAAGCCGGCTTGTTCGGGAGGCTGAAAGTCATCAAGTCTGCGCGCGAGACGATTCGTATTGACTCCCGAAAACAGCACGTAGACGTGGCTCAGAAGGGAAATCAGTCTGTGGTTCTTCAAGAGAGTGTTGTCGCCTTTCTTGAAGAACAAGACCACCACACTTCTGCTCCACGCCTCCGTTGTAATGCCACCATGGAGGACGGAATTAAAGAGCTTCTGAAGGACTTCAAGTACCGGTTTCCACCCGCTTTCAGAAGCTCCACTGTAATTCCATCCTCGCTTGGGTCCCTGCTGTTTTTAAGGTGCTGGAGAGCCATTCTGATCTTGCTCCGACTGAAGTTCGGGATATCATTGGAATAGTGTCGGATAAGACTCGCTCTTCGATCGTTACTCACACTTACGTGTGGCTCTCTTCTGCCCATAGAACATCACAATCTCACTCAAAATCTCAGATGTCCCGGAAACGAAGCTGCCACACTCGGTCTTCAGCTTCGACAGTTGGCTCTTTCTGGCAGACAAATCTCTAGCAAAGACTTTGGAGCCCTGGTTCCGCTCGATCGCTTCTTCAATATGAACAGTATCAAAGTTGCGTAAGTCCCGCCGCATGCATTTGGAGATATGTCTGTTCAGTTGCCTGTATGATGTCAAATCTACTGAAGACTGCAACTTCATAGCCCGTCTAACAGCCATGAGATTAAGAGTGCGATCGGAGAGTTTTTGTGTTCTTCTGCGGCGGGTCTTGCAAAACTTAGCTCTGACCGCATGGACAGTTTCCACGAGCTTGTCATTGATATCGTCCAGTGCATTGCAATCTTCTAGGCACTGAAAACGGTTTTGTAACTCGAGCTGAAAGGTTTCGGGACTTTGGATTAGAACACGAGGGGGACGGAGCGTTGACTTCATTAGAAGAGACCGCTCCAACTTAACGTTTAGGTTCAGTGTGCCTGTAACCATTCGGTGATCGCTACAAGTTTTTACCCTCGAGATCACTGAGACTTCACTGAACAGTTGGCATCTAGTAGTCATAATGAAGTCAATCTTATTTTTTGTCAAACCGTTGGGGCTCGACCAGGTCCACTTCTTGTGGGGCTGCTTCTGGAAGAAAGAGTTCATCATAAAGAGTCCCTCTTTCTACATGAAATCGGCCAGCTGCTGGCCCCTTGGCATCCGTTGCCCTATTCCGAACGTCTCTTTCTTCAGATCACCGTTCTGTCTTGTGCCTAGTTTTGCGTTGAAGTCTCCCATTAAAACCTTATAGTGGGTTTTGGAGGAATGCATGGCTCTAGATATACCCTCATACATTTATCCATCTCCTCATCGGGATGTGCCGAGGTTGGTGCGTTTAGTGATTCTGAGTATAGCCCTCGTCGACACACTCTTAATCTTTACACCCTTGTTAACGAGAGACTTGTGGACGATAAATCCAACACCTCCTTGGGACTGATTGTCGTCCTGCCGGTGATAGAACAAGTTGCCGGATTCGAGGATTACCGTGTCCTCCCCCTCTCTTCAGACCTCAGATAAACCTATAATATCCCAGCTAATCTTGTCTATCTCTTATTCTAGGTCCAGAATCTTCTCCACAGTCCTCAGGGTACGTGCGTTGTATGTTGCCAGGTCGAGTTGTCTAAGGTGGCAACCAAACCTCCACCGGAGATTCTTAGCACCCCCTGCCCCGACTTTACCATGGTCGCCACCGTAGCCAGGAATAGCGGGGTCGCCGGGGAATGGGGGCCGTCTATTCGTAGCTTTTGTCATGGGGGGATGTTTGCCACTACCACGCTTGGCGAGCGGGTAGCCAACCGCAGTTTTCTTAATTGTACTATTGTTGTCATCAGGAAGACGCTGCTGCCCATCTCCTGCCTGTTTCCCACTGTCGCCTCTTACGGTACCCACGGGAAGATATGGGGTAGTGGACATTCTTAACCGCCACTACACGGCATATAATTAAATGTATTCGTTAAAGTGTATTACTTTCAAAATAATTAGAAGTTCTTGACTTAATTTGTACAAATATTAGAATAGACGCCAATATTTGTTTGTTTGCAAAACGTGTCTGTGTCCGCGGGCTCTAACTCAATTATACTAATGTCGCAGAAAAAATAGTAGTACAAGAACTAATGTTAAAAACACGCTGCCCACGATGCAATAAAATGGGGAAACAAGACATCACCTGTTGCGCTCTCTGTCGTACTTACGGGCCTTAGAGCAGGCATAGTGCCGTGTCGATGTGCTATATATTATGAAAAAGTAAAGAATGCAAAATAAAGAGAAAAATATTCAATATTCAATAATTTCATTTATTATTGGTCGAAAATACATACTTAGACTAAATAAAATTAAGAACCAGCAATGTCTAAATGTCAAATGCCTATAGAGGCATATTAATACACTCTAAACGTAATTAATAATTATTAAATTACCCTTGCCAGGTTAATTAACCGCATATTAATATAAACTACCGCGCGCCAGCGTATACTATTCTTCAACGTTTCAGGAATGAATAAGCAGTTATCGATAAGTAACACACCGCACGCATCTGTCCCTAGCGCACCGACGATTAATGGCACTGCGGGTAGCGACTAGCGCGTGTTAATATCAGATTTAGATTAGTATAGTCTGTGCTAGGCGCTTGCTGCAATGTGTTACGTTTGAGGGTTAAGCTAAAGCCTAATAAATATGCCTTCATTCGCACTGAGGTGCTGTGTAAGCCACCGAGAAAAAACTAAAGACCAAAAAGCCAAAGAGTGACTTTTATACATAACTTACCAGTATTATCGATTAAATACACAGAATTTATTTTTTATCAACTGTCACTCGTGGTGATACTTCAGCGCGTACGCGGCTACGTTATGGTAAAATTATAGATTAACTTCTACTCAGATGTGACACTATTGGCGGGCGGTGTAATCACTCATCAGATAATATAAAATAAATATCAACTACATAACAAATATAATCACGATAAAATATTTGATACCACTGAAATGCATACTTTTATTTACGTTAAACGTTGTAACTTGTATTGCAGTTTTAGGTGTTGTGAATGATGAGGCGCATTCGTGAGGTGCGTCGCAGTCAATATGATCGTGGAAATGGACACCTTATAAAGATAGCTTCACGCAAGATTTCCCGAGGGTAAAGTTCTGATTCGGGAATTGATCCAGGACTCCGAAAACCCAACTAGCAACCCAACCGAAATCATAGTAGAAGAACCAAAGACAACGATAGACTTTAATCTAAATCAGGGTAAAGAAGACCCAAGTTGTCCCCGGCGCTGGTAGGCTAGCTGGGCCTCCTCGGACGGTGTCTCACCCGGCTGGCTAGTCTTCATGGGGACGTGAAGGCCAAACCGAAACCTACAAAATGAAAGTGAATAAACAGGTAGTGAGCAACCATGTATCGGGTACTAGCCAACGACCTGTCCGTATTTACGGAGGGCGACCGCAATGAGGGCATCTATGACTTTTTCTGCCACCAGCGCGGTGCCACTTAAAAGTGAGGTATAATATTTGACATATTTTACAGCAGGGAAGTTAATTTGTTCGGATAATGTAAAGATTGATGTTTCTTTCTCTACTATTATCTATATTTGATATTAATCAAATTAAAAATAAATAAACCAAATCGCAAATATTCATAAAAGTAAAAAAATTTAAAAAAAAGTTTAATATGTGGAAAAAATTAAATAGCAAACCAGGCATGAGGCATTGTTTTGTATATTAATACAATACAATACTCTAGAAACTGATAAAATTTTGTTTAAAACTAACTTCTCAATTTCTCAATTAAATGACACTGTGTAACAAAAAACTTTACCTCAGTGTCAACTAGCGACATCTGGTGAGCAGAAAATTATTAGCGCTCATTAACTGCAGGGTGTATAGCCCTGGCGCAGTTTCCCAGCGTCTGTTCAAGTGCTAGAGAGAACGGAGAAGCTCCCAATGTATTAAACGCTGGGATAACCCCGTCACGGTCAGCTGATAGTGCGTATAAGCGTTGGTAGTTGGTCCAGCGAGAAAGTTCAGGCTCTAATCATACATTGTTTAATCTAAAATCTCAAAAATTCGTAAAATTTGCTAAAATAGGCCTTTAGGAAGTGCTAAGAACGACGAAATATGTATACCATTGAAAATTTAAGGTGATTTTACTTAAGGCGTTATGTCTAAAGGTGGGTATGGATTCATTGCACAACTATTACATACTGTGACTGTTAACAGGAAACTGTCGAATGATGATATCGGTGACGTGTACTTAGAAGTAATTATCGCTCCATTAGTTACTTAGTGTTCAAGGTCTTCATATTCACCAACCATAAAGGCGCTAATCAGGTTAGATATACTTTAATTCTAGCAACATTTACATTAGACATTAAACTTCACCAAATTGATTAATTTTAAAGACGCGCTAGGTATATTAAATTACGTAACCATGTATATTTTATTACGTAAAACAATGGAACATTTCATTTTAATATTAAGTATGTTAGTGTATGTATTTGTTGAAGAATGAACGAGGAAAGAGTGACAAAGCAAATCTATGTTGCAGAAGGGAACGGCAGAGTAAGGTAGGGACGTCCTAGGCGAAAGTTTATCGACCAAATTAGCGATATATTGAAAATTAGCCAGATTAAGAGAACCCTTAACCGACGTGCATGTATGCGTAGGTATTTGGATGTAACGGGGGCGAGAGAGGTGTGTCAGGATCGTGCCGAAGGAAGTCCGTAGTCTCAGGTTACCCCTCTGGGTGACAGGCGTGAGTTTGTATTTATGTATGTATTATGTATTAGTATTTGTCAAGTCTAAAAGGTCCAAGGTCAAGTGATTTTTATTTTATTTTTATACCGTTATTATTTGCTCAGGATATCGCAACTTTACACACAATAAATGTAACTTAGGCCTGATTTTCCAACCGTCAGTTATAAGTTTTCCGTCGAATAAATTGTATCCTATCTGAATACTGGAAGTGAAGCAACAGTAATTTTTAAATTGTTTATGTATAACATAAACAATTTAAAAATTACTGTTATCCTATTAAGGAGTTTTATCTGAGGATGTTTATAGACAGATTAAGCTAATGCTATGAGTCTGGTATTTTTTTACAGGAATTTCACTCCTACTGTGGTCATACTTTGGATTATCTATGGGTTAGGTTTAGAATGAAGTCGCCTGAATTTGAGGAGTCTGTCACTGTGGGGGGTTCAAGGGGGCTTATCTCAAGCGCACCCATGCAATTTTAGCTGCCTGAGCTGCGTCAAAATATTTAATATAATTTTCAAAAAATATTCATAATTTGAGAAAAAATTTTTTTTTGAGAAATTCTTTTTGAGGCTGTAGGGTGGGTGACTTAGAGTTTCAACACCAGATTCCTCAGTAAATGCTTTTGTTCTAAGGGAGGTACGTGAAGAGGCGTTATCGTGATGCAGCATGATTCCCCAAAGCCCAGTCTTTGGTATTCTCTCCCGCTTGCAAAACTTTGGGTAATGCAACTGTAGTATACCACTCAGAGTTAACTGACCTACAATTTTCCAGTTTGTCGGTAACTGTCCTTCTAAGTAGACCCATACCCTTGGTTGCTTTTTATTTTCCGGATAATATTGATAGATCCATGTCTCGTCACCAGTAACGATTTCTGAAACACGCCTAGATGCCCCGTTTTCATAACGTAGACGCATTTCATGGCACCAATACACGAGTCTGTTTTTCGCTTTCGGAAAGCAAACGAGGGATCCATCGACAACAAAGATTCCGCACTACACTATGTATAACATAAACAATTTAAAAATTACTGTTATCCTATTAAGGAGTTTTATCTGAGGATGTTTTTAGACGGATTAAGCTAATGCTGTGAGTCTGGTATTTTTTTACAGGAATTTCACTCCTACTGTGGTCATACTTGGGATTATCTATGGGTTGGGTTTAGAATCAAGTTGCCTGAATTTGAGGAGTCTGTCACTGTGGGGGGTTCAAGGGGGCTTATCTCAAGCGCACCCATACAATTTTAGCTGCCGAAGCTGCGTCGAAATATTTAATATAATTTTCTAAAAATATTCATAAATCACTAATTAATACCTGAAACTTACTTTTGACGTTGATAGTAATCAGTAACAGATATACTCGACCAACGAGAATATAATCACTACGTATATATACTCGACTTCGCTACTCGAGACATAAGCAACATTCCGTTGCTTCCGAGTTTGCTGTTTTTGGACGACTTCGCTACCCCTCTGGAGACCGATTACTTGCTATTTTACGGCGTTTTTGGAAATGGTGGAAGTTATAAAATATGTTTACTTATTAATTATAAAAGTTAACATTTTGGTGTTTTATTTGGTGCAAGATAGAGCGTAGCGAGCTCGGGACTTGGGGCACCCCGATTCTGACAGGTTAGGTTAGAAGTGTAGTGTAGTAGTGTAGTGGTTATTTTTTTACAAACCATCCAGAAATAGTATGAATGGGAGTGCGTGCGTGCGTGCGTGCATGCGTGCGTGCGTGGGTGTGTGCGTGCGTGCGAGCATACGTGCGTGCGTGCATGTGTGCGTGCGGGCGTGTGAGCGTGCGTGCGTGCGTGAATGCGTGCGTGCGTGCGTGCTTGTATGCGTGTGTGCGTGCGTGCATGCGTGCGTGCGTGGGTGTGTGCATGCGTGCGTGCATACGTGCGTGCGTGCATGTGTGCGTGCGGGCGTGTGAGCGTGCGTGCGTGCGTGAATGCGTGCGTGCGTGCGTGCTTGTATGCGTGTGTGCGTGCGTGCGTGCATGCGTGCGTGCGTGCATGTGTGCGTGCGTGCGTGCGTGCATGCGTGTGGGCGTTCGTGTGTGCGTGCGTGCGTGCGTACGTGCGTGCGTGCATGCGTGCGTGCGTGCGTGCGGGCGTGTGGGCGTGCGTGCGTGCGTGACTGCGTGCGTGCGTGCTTGTTTGCGTGCGTGCGTGAGTGCGTGCGTGCGTGCGTGCGTGTGGGCGTGCGTGTGTGCGTGCGTGCATGCGTACGTGCGTACGTGAATGCGCGCGTGCGTGCGTACGTGCGTGCGTGCATGCGTGCGTGCGTGCGTGCGTGCGTGAATGCGTGCGTGCGTGCGGGCGTGCGTGCATGCGCGTGTGTGTGTGTATGTGTGTGTGTGTGTGTGTGTGTGTGTGTGTGTGTGTGTGTGTGTGTGTGTGTGTATGTGTGTGTGTGTGTGTGTGTGTGTGAAAATAAAATTCATTGCGCCACCAACCAGTAAGGGCAGGATAACATCTACCGGGCCAGCTACTCATTAAAATATGATAAATCCGAACAATGCTGCCACATCATTAATATACGAGTATATATTATAGAGAACAATAAGCATGGTAATTACTTAAGTATTTAGTCATTTAGTTGCATCACATTGCGTGCATACAATTATGCGTAGATTTGATAAAAAAAATTAATCTGACCATTATACATTGACTTAGAGAGATACTGATAACTGCGCAATTAAAATTTATATCAAGTTAATGGTTAAAAATTAAATCCGTTTAAAACGAAACCCTCATTAAATACCCGACTAGAAATATTTTTTATTATTGATTTATAGCATATAAAATCAATTAAATTTATATATTGAATTTTTGTATCTAAAATACCTCGGTCACTCAATAAATTTTGAGATGCTCGAAATTTAAAAATGGAACGCACCCGTGTTATATGTTTCTAAAAAGCAAATTTATTTAAAAATAGAACTCCATAAGCCAATTGCTCAATATTAAAAAAAAACAAAGTTCTAGTAATTTTCCTGCTTCCCGCGCCTTTCATTTAAAACGATGGATCTTAACCGTGAACACACAGAATTATTACCTATTATTATATTACCCCGTAATAATTGTATGCGTGAACATTTGCGCGCTATGATATGTTATGATTTTAAATTTGGTTTAACCGAACAAATAAGTTTACAACAGTTCCAATCAGCATTAGGGGACTCAGCTCCATCACGCGCAACAATTTTTAGGCGGTTTGCTGAATTCAAAAGAGGTAAAATTAATCTTAAAAATGACCATAGAACCGGGGGCAAACAGCAGTAACGGCAGAAAATGTATGGACTACTGAAATGTTGGTGCGATAAGACCCACGAATCACATATACGGACATCGAAAGGATTGTAAAGATTAGTTCGGGTAGCATTCATACCATCCTACATCAACATCTTGGAGTGCGGAATCTTTGTTGTCGATGGATCCCTCGATTGCTTTCCGAAAGCGAAAAACAGACTCGTGTATTGGTGCCATGAAATGCGTCTACGTTATGAAAACGGGGCATCTAGGCGTGTTTCAGAAATCGTTACTGGTGACGAGACATGGATCTATCAATATTATCCGGAAAATAAAAAGCAATCAAGAGTATGGGTCTACTTAGAAGGACAGTTACCGACAAAACTGCAAAGACCTCGCAACGACGGCAAAAAAATGGTGGCTAGTTTTTTTTCGCGGAGCGGACATTTGCCGACGTCAATACTGGAAAATTGTAGGTCAATCAACTCTGAATGACATACTACAGTTGCATTACCCAAAGCTTTGCAAGCGGGAGAGAATACCAAAGACTGGGCTTTGGGGAATCATGCTGCATCATGATAACGCCTCTTCACATACCTCCCTTAGAACAAAAGCATTTATTGAGGAATCTGGTGTTGAAACTCTAAGTCGCCCACCCTACAGCCCTGACTTAGCTTTCTGTGATTTCTTTTTGTTCCAAGAATCAAAGAAAAAATAAAAGGAACGTTTTTTTCAAGTGCCGAAGAAGCCGTGGCTGCCGCGATGAAGAATCGATTTCCGATCTGTCAGATCAAGACTAGCAAAAGTGTTGTCAGAGTTGGTTTAGGCGAATGGAACTTTGTATAGAACATGATGGAGAATATTTTGAAAAGATGTAAAATAAATATTAAAAGTATCTAGAATACTTTTTGCAAAGATGTTTTATAGGTCAAAACATCTTTGACTTTTTGTATATTTCAAAACTTGTGACCTACAAAATACGTATTCTAGAAATGTAAAATATGTACTTAGTAATAATTTCGCGTAGATACTTCAAGAGTACAATAATAGGATGAGTGTTAATTTGACGTAGTGATACACTCTTTGAGTGTTAATATCAAATACATGTTTTGTTACGTAATCTCTGTATATAAAGATCAATTGCTGTCCGATAGTCTCCCAAAAACTCGCAAATGGCTCCACCGAATTTGTTAACATTTTTTTTGTGTTTGAGTGGGTATAATTGGACCCAGTAGGTGGTGCTTTTGTCGAGACCAATTATATATACATTATTTCAATAAATTTATTGAAATGATTTCTATTAAACAGTTCTCAAGCCCTAATTTACCTGTGGTCAAAATAATATCTTGAATTTGATATCTATTATGGTCAAATTTTTATTTTGAGTTTAAATATTTATTTTTACTCAAAATATTTCTTTTCCAATAAAGACTATACATTCAGGTATACATATGTAAAATTACAACCTAATTCATTAGGAAACAACTGAAATATGAAGTTTTGAGACGAAACACACCCGGTTTTCCCATAGTGCGGCGGCCAGTCTCATCGGAGACATGCCATCTGCGTAGGACAGGATTATGGTACGAGTGTGTGCGCAAGGACAGGTGCATTCTCTATTCCCTTACTCGCAGATAGTTTGGTTAGAGATCAAGCGCAGGATCAAAGGCTTTATGTGCTATCCGAGGTACGAAATTGAAACAGCCCCAACTTCTAGACTCCGGGCTACTGAGAATTTCTCGACAGAAAAACTCATTAACTGACGTTGGTACTTACGACCAGGGATTCGAACACAAGACCTTATGTGCAACAGTTGCGCTTAGTACCACTATAAACCAAGGAGACAGTCAATCTATCTGATTTTATTTTTTTTATATTATAAGGGTGACAAATGAACATATAGTCCACCTGATGGTAAGTGGTTGCTGTGGCCCATAGACATCTACATCTATCTTCGTTTGCAAATTAAAATGCAGATACGTTGTCAGCCGTGAGGACTAAGAAAGAATGCCTCTTTTCCAGGAATTTTCAAAGGGTCTCTTGTCTAGGGTTCTTATCTACACTTACCATACGAAACACAGCAGCATTAAGCTACTATTTTACGCTGGTATTCTGTGAGAGCGTGGCCCTTCCCCGGTTGAGCCGACCCATTCGTGGTACAACTATACTATTAATATAGCTGCAGCAAGGCTCTACCACGTATAAAATTTAATTAAATATATAATCAAACTTATTACTAAGGTTTAATTTACATTTATATTATATTTACTGTTCGTTATCTTGAAGACGAAGATACATGATAGCTAAGAGGCACGCTCGCTGTACATTTAATGGTACGACGTACGACTACGAGTGACGGATTCGATTCCCACTGGCACTAATGAAGTACTTATTTAACACGTACTCGGTGATGAATTTAAACATCGGGAGGAAATTGCATGTTAAAGAAATAAAGGATTTAGAGGAGCTGTTATGAGGTTCGCCATCATGCATTGGATCTGTTCTGCAGACTAATTGTTCCATACCCAAACCTTTTCAGAAATGAATAATAGCCTGTGCCCACCAGTGAGACAAATAAAGGCAGTAACTACCGAATATACGTCAGCATTTCAAGAACGCGCCGAAAATTGTTTGCATATATTTCTTGAAAGAGCAGACGAGTTAGTTAGCGTAGAGATAGCCTCAAACCTCGTCCGTCGATCAACAGAGCACTTCACTTGTAGCCAAGGTTGATATTTGGAGAAAACGTTGGCATATAATATTAGGGATATTCCATGACATTGATTTCGAAAATATCGATGTTAACCAACATCTCTGATTTGGGTTCAATGAAAATCGCGTATCGATTTTGAGCTTTCAACATCAATATTGATGTTTATGTAAAATCGATCATCCCTAATTACAGTCCCTTCCACACTTTTCTGTGAGTACAGCGCTATGTGTATTTTCCAGCACTGCAACTACATATTAACCCTTGAACAACATGCAATTGTTTTCTCTTTGAATTGTGATTGCTATTGCTTATATACTATTGCATCTATACAAGGTTATTTTACAAATTACAATACAATTGTTACAAATTTGCGGAGAATGCTCAGAATGAGTGATATAGGCAAATGGTGAAGAAAAATAAATTAAAAAATGTCAACTATTCTGTCCTGTTTATCTTTTAAATTCAAAATGCGTGGTGATGCATTATTTCAACTGATAGTCATTCATAAATATCTAACGCTTACTATTTTACTATACACGCACACATTCGTAAGGGTCGATCGGTCGGCAAAAACGTTTTGAATGGAATCGAACACAATGGAGCGCGCGTACGCGTAGTTTTTGCCCATAAATCACATTCAACCTGGGATAGTCTCAAATAAAAGTAGAATCATTATTTACTCGTATTTTCAAAAACTGCAATATCGGTGTATCATTATTTATATATTCGAACTTAAGTGTAAAATTTGGCTACTCTTTGAAAAATAACCCTATATACACGGGGCTAATACTTGTAACACTGCCATAAATCCGAATTTCGGGAATAATATTTAATCTCTTTTTATTTTTTAAGTTAGAAAGACATTGGATTATGGCGCTATTCACGGTCTGAGCCACAGGTTTGTTAATTAAAATGAAATGAAATGAGTATTTGGAAAACACGTGGATAGAATCGATCTCGCCGAGCATGCATGTTGCATTTGTGTTCAATAAATACACTTGCGAAACATCGCGAAATAAAATATAATTTAAAGATTTTTTTTATAGAATAAGGGTGACAAACGAGCGCACAGTCCACCTGATGGTAAGTGGATGCTGTGGCTCATAGACATATACATTTATCCTCGATTAAGAATCAAAATGCAGATGCGTTATCACCCTTGAGGACAACGCATCTGCATTTTGGAATTGGAATGCCCCGTTCTCAGTAAAAGGTTCTCTACGCTCACGCTTTACGCTGGTTTTCTTTGAGAGTGTAGTCCTACTCCTGTCGAGCCGATCCATTTGTAGTACAACCATATTATAGCTGCAGCGTGGCACTACGACGTAAGAAATACGACAGAATGCTTGATAAACGGGGGATGCTACCTACAAAAAACCATATAATATAGATTATATTATGGGTTTTCGTTGAATTATAAATCAATTATGCAATAAGCAACACCCAAGACTTGAGGCTTGTTCTTGTTGTTTAAATGATAAAGATCAATAATTAAAATAATGAAATCAAAAATGTCAAGATATAATTTAAAACTAAAAATTTTGTACAGCCGACTTCAATATAAGCAACTTCAATATAGGTTATTTAAGAATAACTCCATAACCATTGGTCTGACCTTGATTAAATTCATATGGAACCACACGAGAACTATCAGCTTTCATATAAAAGAAGAATCATCGAAATCGGTTCGCCCAGTACAAAGTTATGAGGTAACACACATAAAAAAAAAACATACACTCGAATTGAGTACCGTCTCCTTTTTGGAAGTCGGCAGAAAAGCTACGTGAGAACTCAGAATGACGTAATTGTTTACCATATAAAGGTCAATGCCCTGCGAATATGCAAAATTTTATTGTTTTCAATTTCACATTTTTTAACGTCTGCTTTAAACGAGTTACTGTCTATAAGACATTAAAAAAAATTTGCATTTATAGAATTCGAGCGACTATCTCATTAGTTTTCTGCCGACTTCCAAAAAGGAGACGGTACTCAATTCGAGTGTTTTTTTATGTGTGTTACCTCATAACTTTGTATTGTGTGAACCGATTTCGATGATTCTTTTTTTATATGAAAGCTGATCGTTCTCGTGTGGTCCCATATGAATCCATCAAGGTCAGACCAATGGTTATTGAGTTATTCTTAAATAACCTATATTGAAGTCGCTTATATTGAAGTCGGCTGTACAAAATTTTTAATTTTAAATTATCTAAAGTCGATTTTAACTCCTGTTTGGTATAGTAATACTTTTTTAAATTGAATTTCCTTTTTTATGATTAAAAGGTATTATTCTCATAAGTAGTTTTACAAGATAATGAGGGTGCTTCTTTGGACACAGTCTGGTACCATTTTACTGTGAATTTCTGTAAATATGTAGGTACCTACTTGTTCTCCTTTCCCAATTTACACGAATGAAAAAAATGGCGTCAATGACTAATTACTTATAAATTGAAATAATATGTTGAGTTGTGTAGATTAAAGTCGTATAATTAGTTGACAACACACAGTCAGGACTTGATGGTAAGTGGATACCATGGACCGTATTTATCTATATCTATTCTCGGTTAAGAATCCAAATAGAAAAGTTGTTAAACCAGTTAATTAAAAAAAATATGTAACTAACTACATATTTACAATAAAGTATTTTTTAATAGTCGCAAGGCTTAATGTGATATTTATTGCAGTAGTATTTATGTTGCGGTTTATATGCGGAGAATTATGTTTCACTGGATCGCAATTTCAATTTTATAAATAACTAGCTGACCCGGCGAACTTCGGACCGCTTAACAGTCGATTCCTTTTTTTTAATACTTATTCTGCTATTCGGGACACCGAGTCCGCTAGTAAGATAAAAAAGAAAAAAAGAAAGTTGATAGATCAACAATTACATTATGTCAAAGAATAAAAATTATAAAACACTTAAAATTCTTTTAATAGTCACTAAAAATCACAATGAAAATTACAATTTCTGATTTCTTATTATGATACCTACTTATTATATTTCATTTTATTTTTACTTTTTCTAAATTAAATAAAAATATTGACATATATTTATACGATACGATACGATACGATATAATATTTATACGAAACTAACGTCACTCAATTGTTTTGCCTTCCCGGAAACCCTCCACTAGCACTTAAACTTTATGATATGGTATTAAAGTTCAAATTGACTTTTAAGTATTATTACGAATCTTTTGTATGGGAATATAGATGTTTTTAGACTTTTTCAGGCAATTTCTTTAAAATTTTCTCTCCGTAAGAACCAACTTCGTAATTCAAGGAATATTATAAAAAAAGAATTAGCGAAATCGGTTCATCTGCTCTCGAGATTTGCGCTTAGCAACACATTCAGCGACTCATTTTTATATTATAGACAACACGGGAATCAATTGTTTTATTTTTATAAAAGCGACCCGCCCTGGCTTATCCCAGATATGATCTATTATTGTGACGTTAGTTAGATTAATGATAATCAAAGACCATTTAATTTATATCTATTTTACGTTGTTTCACTACTGCACGTGTACTCTATCTGTTCGTAAAGTTTCCCGACAGACAGACAATAAGTTTAAAAACGATGATTTATGTCTAAATATCACACAAATGATTAGCCCGAAGCCGGTTATTTTAATATTACAGACAGACAATTCAATATTATTTATTTGTATAGATGTAAGCCATGCATTCCTCCAAAACCCACTAAACGGTGTTATTGGAAGACTTCAATGCAAAACTAGGCACAAGAGAGAACGGTGAGCTGAAGATAGGAAAATTCGGAATAGGGCAATGGAATCCTAGGGGCCACCAACTGGCCGACTTCATGGAGAAAAAGGGACTCTTTATGATAAACTCTTTCTCCCAGACGCAATCCGTCAGGAAGTGGACCTGGTGGAGCCCCGAAGGTTCGACAACAATGAGATTGACTTCTTACGACCAGACAACTCACCTGTGATGTCTGTGATGTGAAGAATTTGTCTGGGTCGAAAATTACATAAATGTTATATTTGCTTTATTTGATAGACATTCTCTTTTAAAATTAAATATAAAGAAATGATGGATAATATTGTATTTAAGTGAAATATTACAAATCTTTTTCATTTCAATTTTACACAATGATTTCATACTGCACAATATTTCATATATTATTATTCTTAAGACCAGACGACAACTGTTCTGTGATGTCTCACAGTGATCGCGAGGGTGAAAACTGGTAGCGATCACTGAATGACGCACACTGTTGTTGCAAATGTTGGCGCCATTTGGGATTCGAACAACAAACCGAGGAGCAGAAATATATTTTAAAACTAGCTATTCCCCGTGACTTCGCCGATTAAGGCTAATTTAGGGTTTTAATTATTTTGCGCGGAACCCAAATTCTTTTTCTAAAATATAATTATCCTAAGTTTGTCTTTATAATATCACTAACTCTTTCCTGAAAGAGCCGGTGAAAGTCCCGTCGAAATCGGTCCAACCGTTTCGGAAATTGTGTATTTGTTGTACCGTATATACTTTCACATGCATTTAGTAAAAAGATGTTATTTTGACGTCGTCGTCAAAGAGTTCCAGTAGCAGTCATCCAAGTACACTTTCAAGTCACTCTATCAAGTTAGGAAGTAAGGTCTCATCATAACTAACAAAACGAGGCCAAACTCGGCACATCTAGTTCTCCTCGTCGAGGAGTTCCAGTAGCAGATACCGAAGTACACTTTCAGGTCTATAAAGTCCAAGACGTATAAGTATATTTATATATAAAATATAAATCCTGCGTGCTTTTAAGGAAACAAAATATTTTAATAAAAATCTGTGATTACAATAATAATAATATCTTACCTTAGTCAAGTATGTATAAGTAAGTATGTATGTCAAGTATGTTTTTACGTGGTAGAGCCATGCTGCAGCTATATTAGTAGTATAGTTGTAGTATGAATGGGTCGGCTCGACCGGGGAAGGACCACGCTCTCACAGAATACCAGCGTAAAATAGCAGCTTAACGCTGCTGTGTTTTTTTTAATAACCCTTTTTATACAGTTTCAACTTAAGAAAACATTTAAACTTGCTAATAAAGAGAGCCTGTACACTTTCCGGGAGCTT
This sequence comes from Parnassius glacialis, assembly GCA_033319125.1. Lineage (NCBI taxonomy): Eukaryota > Metazoa > Arthropoda > Insecta > Lepidoptera > Papilionidae > Parnassius > Parnassius glacialis. The sequence continues at coordinate 5,159,825 of JAVANC010000004.1, read as the reverse complement.
GTTGTAATAGCGTATACATTGCCCCAAGAATGACTTACTGACTCTGTGGAGTCGAGAAACTGGTATCACTAGCTTGTGTTTATTCCTAGTGTAGTATATAGTTGCAGCATGGCTCTATCATATGCATGGATGTGTTCTCTAGGTATTATTCTGTGCGAGCGTTCCCATAGGGCACGTACAAAAAGAAAGGCTAGAAATTGTTATAATGTAGGTTGAAGAAATTAATTTATATATCGGTAAAGTTACTAACATTATGATGAATTAATCAAGGCATGGTTCAGGTCAGTTTCTGTAAGAAACTTGATTAGATAACACTCGCAAAAGCAAGCGATACGAGTAATCTATAACACGGGGCATCGTAAGTCGCTCCGGGAGATATGATATGACCTGGAAGTGTCAAAATTATTCTTGTGTTTTTGTTTTAAAAATTATACTCAGAGTAATTACTAGCATAGAGAGAACTCTTTGTACATATGACGCTTAACAGGGTACAGAATAAGATAACTATATTATTCTCACCTTCTTTCTTTTACAAGGTTGTTGCCGTTTTTGCATTCCATAGACACTTCCATTAATGTGCCATTAGTGAAACAAAAATCGTTGTCGATAAATTCATTAGTCTTTGACTTAGTAAAATTAGGGATTTTTATTAGTCAGGTTCGTAATACTTATTTATATCAAATGAAAGTTAATGGAAGATTCATGTGATATCTTACTACAAAAAAATAGCCGAATAATGCGGAATTTGTTACTATCATTGCATAATTTAAAATATATCATGAAAAGGTCACTATGAAATACTGTTTTATATAGGATAGGGGTGACAAATGGGTACACAGTCTATCTGATTTTAAGTAGTTGCTGTGGCCCATAGACATCTATCTACATATATCCTCAACTACGATTCAAAATGCAGATGCGTTGTCACCCGTCAGGACTAAGATGGAATGCGTCATAAAAGGGATCTTCGGTTCCCAACACTCACCATGCGAAACACAGCAGCGTTAAGCTGCTATTTTACGGCGGTATTCTGTGAGAGCGTGGTCCTTCCTCGGTCGAGCCGACCCATTCGAGCTACAACTATACTATTAACATAGCTGCAGCATGGCTCTACCACGTACAAACCTACTTAAATTCACCTGTTATATTTCCGCTAAATTGTACTTAGATTTATTATGGGTTTCACAGGGAATAATAACTGTGTTTGTTTAATCGACACTGGTTCTGCTTCATGGAACGTACACAGAAAATATTGCTACGATAGTGCAATAACAGCGGCACGACCGCGGTCTGCCTTCACTTTTGTCGCTAGATCACAACTACCAATAAATCGATTACGAACGTATTACCCGTTTTCCTCTCTGCTCCGTCAAGATACTATCCATCATTCATTAATTACAGACTATCAAAAGTCCGTTTCCGAACGTAGAAGGAATATTGGTCATAGTTACCTCTCTTAGCAAGTGGGTTGCCAACCGCAATTTTTATTATTTTAGGATGTTATCAGGAAAATACTGTTGCCTATCTCTTGTTTTATCTTCTTTTCTTTCTTTCTTTTCTTCTTTCTTCCTTTTCTTCTTTCTTTCTTCTTTTACGATACTTACAGCATGGTATATGGTCTTGGAGCTTCTAAGTAATAATATATATTATTTGGTCGGAGGTAGTGGATTCTTTTACACCGCCGCCGCACGGCATTATCAAAATCCTGCCTTAATTTCATGATTTCGAAATATTTTCATCAAAGCAGAAAAAGCTTTGTTGAATATAATCGATGGTTTTCCATTAAACAAGTGGTAAGTTTATATAAATTAAAAATAATTGCCTGAATTGAATTGAAAGTATCTTTCAATAGATTTGTCCCTTTTTGCCTTATTTGAACATTAAATTAGAAAAAGCGTCACATGCATACGTATGTATATAATTGTTCTAAGAAATTAAATCATCAAACGTTCATACATAAATATATAAGATTTAATAAAAAGCATAGAGCAAAACAGGCCACCGTCGGACTGGAGGTGAGTAGCCATAGCTTTTTATCCGGTACTGAACTGTCAGTCATCTTATGCGGGGTTAGGGGGGGGGGGGGATCAGTGCACATAATAACTATCGTCTGTCACCACGAAACTCACACATAACAGTTAAAACAATAAACAACGATTTCACAAACACATAGATACATTATAAAAGTACAACGCCCGGTGACAGCGACAACTTGAATACAGACTTTGATTAGTCGCTTGATCGATCTGCATATAGTATGAGGGCGAGCAGCCTGTGTTGGTAAACAAATCAGGAACAATACGAATTTTACAAGTGGTCCAGGAGGAATCGGCGCATGAGTATCAAAAACTATTCCACCTCAATTATTTTATGGGATTCTCTTCAAATTGTCTTACTGATGATATAAATTCATGTTGCCATGGGGAAACTCAGTGCCATATTGTTTACACCGATTTCTTTTTCAATTGTAAGGAATTGTTATCATCAAAATACGAATTCAAAAGACCATATGACTTTTTCCATAAAGTTAATATTTTCAGAGTTATGCATTTTTAAGGGTTTGTTTGGTCCCGAATTGGGATATTTTCGCCTTAATTAAAATAAACGGGTCACCAGGGAGAAGCGCCAGTCAAATAAAAAAAATCACCAAAATCGGTTCAGCTAGAAAAAAGTTCCGAGGTAACACACATAAAAAAATACAATGAACTGAGTACCTCCTTTTTTTGAAGTCGGTTAAAATAGGAAAGAAATGTGCCAATGTCAAGATGACATTTAAATATTGTTTATACGATCATTACTTTTTTACTAACATAGGTATTATAATAATATCGATTAAATTTAAAGATAATTTAAAGTTTACATTTAAATTTTAAAGTTAGTTGTGTATCAAAAATGTGTTGTCTTAAATATTTTGTTGTGGGAAGCCTTTGGGTGTAATAATTGTTATTTTTATAACGCATGCCCTTGATATTTATAACGATCGATTCGATCGTACATACAGTTTTGTCATAACGTAAACAAATATAACCAGTAATTATTTATAGTTTCGTGTGTGATCTAATCGCGGTGTAGGTATTATTTAAAAAAAATACAAGTGCACAAGATTTTTTCGTCAAATAAATCACTGATATATGGAGCGAGACTAACATTGAGCATATTCTGCACTTATGTTCAAACACTTAGACCAAATACAGTTTTTGGCGGCTCCGTGTTAACAATAAAGAATATTTTTTGCATAGGCCTGATTAGATGTGTAAATCTATACAAATAAATAAAATTGGAGTGTCTGTTTGTAATGTCAAAATTACAGCTTTTTACTAAATGCATATGAAAGTATATACGGTACTAATAACAAAAATACAATTTTTATAGTTTTTGTCTGCCTCTCTGTCTGTCCGTCTGTCTGCCTGTTTGTTCCGGCTAATCTCCGAAACGGCTGGACCGATTTTGATGGGGTTTTCACTGGCAGATAGCTGATGTCACAAGGAGTAACTTAAGCTACTTTTATTTTAGAAAAAGAATTAGGGTTACGCGCAAAATAATTAAAACCCTAAATTACACGCGGGCGAACTCGCGGGGAACAGCTAGTAAGAAATATAATATTAAATCTAAAGATTTTATAACAAGAGATATCGCAAATGCTCAAATTCTATAGTCTAGTGCAGGGGTGGCAAACCTTTATGTATCAACGTGCGATTTTTCTAAAGAAATGTTTAATACGGCCATAGACGTGCCGTAAAATAATTTCGACTTCGTGATTACCGCCGCCTCGCGCACTGCGCCCGAACACTCCCTAATTTATTCTGTGGTAGCGTAGGATCACTCGCGTTCGTTCGTAATATAATACTTTATAGAGAACTTTGTGATTGGTGGTGCGCCCGAAATATTGTGTCGCCAACGATGGCACGCGTGCCATTGGTTCACCATCCCTGACCTAGTGGCTCAAGCTATGGACGCTTACTTACAGAAGATGCCGGAATTGGCAACCACACATATTTTACTTTATGCATGCTTGACTGATAATAATCTCTATGTATAAAAAATCAATTGCTGCCCGTTAGTCTTCCTAAAACTCAAAAACAGCTCGACCGATCTGATATTTTGTGTGTGTGTGTGTGTGTGTGTGTGTGTGTGTGTTTAAATGGGTCCATATAGGGTTTAGATTTTCATCCTAGTATGTAGTACTGCAGGGCTAGCATGAGCAGGAGACAATTTTATCCCCAGCGAAAGGAGAAAATGTTTATCCCCTCGCTTAGTTTTAGCCACCCTTCGAGCATGGGCAGACCGGCGGATATAATATCCACAGTAGATAAAATGGAAGATAGACTTAGATAGACTTACATAGACTTTTGTATGAATATAAACATAAATCCACGTCCAAAGAACTAGGATAAAATTCTCCCTTCAAAATGTCAAAAAGCATAATTTTTTATCTTTCATTTGGTACCATGCTACAGACGGGGATATATGGCTACTCGTTGTGTCAAACGGGGATATACTTCTCCCCGTTGCCGTACTTTGACATGAAGACAAGATAATTTTATCTATTGTCGGTGGATATAATCGGGGGATAAATTTTTTGTCCACAGCCCATGCTAGCCGTGTTGTCGAGGTCCATAAATCACGCGTGTGAAGCCTGGATGGATCACTAGTATAGTATAAATAAAAAACTTAAAAAGCACGCATTGATCTTTGATGCTCCTAGTGTGCATAAAAAGTCATGTAAAAAATTTTATTATCTTATTATGATGATCATTGGTTTGATTCTTAATACAAAATTCACAAAAATTCTGATTATTCAGACGTCCGGAAATTAGTAAAATATATAAGAGTTGAATATTCTGTTACATTAGTATATACATACATACATATATAAAAGAGTGATAAAAAATAATAGATTTGATAACTAAAAATACTTTGAAGTCAAGTGATCTCACGAAAATATATTAATTTCTCAGAAGATATTGCCGAAAAGTAGGATAATTAGAAACGGTTCATTTTTTTTTTCATTCAATATAAATTTCTATACTGGGAATTAAGGGTGTATATAAATGAGCCTTACTTTGTTTATTTATTTTGTTGACGATAACTATTCATAGTAAGGAAACCGCTGAGCTATGTGGAACTTCTGATAGAGTTTTTGCGTCTAAATTATGTGCAGTTGCTCCTCAACTAGACTACTCTTTCTAGAATATAGTAGCTCCATATAGTCACCGCAATATTTTATTTATAGTATAAGGTGACAAATGAGCACACAGTTCACCTGATGGTAAGTGGTTGATGGAACCCATAGACATATACATCTATCTTCAATAAAGAATAAAAATGCAGATGCGTAAAAAGGGTCTCCGGTTCTCTACACTCACCTCTGTGAGAGCGTGGTCCTTCCCCGGTCGAGCCGACCCATTCGTGCTAGTACTATACAATTAATATAGCTGCAGCATGGCTCTACCACACACAAAATATTTGCTTTATATATCAACAGATTAGAAAGAATACAAAAACTCTTCATAAAGCATCTCAACTACAAAACCGGTATGCGTCGTCGTGGAACTTTATTTACTAATTTTATTTACATTGTGAAACTCTGTTATTGGCTAAGTGTATTAATATATATTTTAAGTATGTTGGTTAAAAATATGCTGTTGAGTTTCCTAATAAAAAGAAGTACCTATTATTTTTAGTTAATACAAGTATCGAGTCTAATGTGTTTTCTTATCAATGAAACATAATAAAGTCATACCTTTATTCAAATGTGGTACATTAGATTTCGCTGATTGAGGACCTATTTGCCACTTTAAATAAGAAAAAATAATTTGGGTTTAAGGTGTCGCTTGACGACTAAAGCTGGTGTTAATATTATTAAAATAATTTTTAACGATAGTTAAATTCACAGGATGTGTTTCGGTGTATTTTTGTAATATTTACAAGGTCTGCGACTGTGTTTATCACGAGACATTAATCAGGAAACTACAACGTTTAGTAGTAAATAATGTTACTCTTTTAATGTATTAGTTCACTTATAAGTAATAGAACTCAAAAAGTTGTTATCATCTATAATCATTCTTACCAAGTTAATAGTATCAATGGGTTTTCCTCAGGGTTCATTTCTTGGCCCATTTTTTTAAATTTATATTATTGACATACCTTACCATGTAATGGGTAATCACGGTATAGTGTTATTTGCTGATGATACTTCATTCATTCTCAAAGTAATTTCAAGTTTGAAAATCTATAGCAGTTATATTATAAAATCATTGTTATTAGAATGTGCGAGGCAAACGAGCACAGTCCACCTGATGGTAAGTGGATTTTGTGGACATAGACATCTACTTGAATAAGAATCCAAATGCAAGGGTTGCAAAGTTTGAATAGCAATGCCTTGTTACCTGTAAAAAGGCTTTCCGGTTCTCTACATTCACCATACGAAACGCGGCGGCATTAAGCTTCTATTTTACGCCGGTATTTTGTGAGAGATTGGTCCTCCCCCGGTCAAGCCGACCCATTCGTGCAACAACCATAATATGCTGCAGCGTGGCTCTATTAATTAAAAACCCAAATCAGCAAGGCCAATGTCATGGATATGTTTTCTCGAATGTCTAAATGTTAGATCGGTTGAGTTGAACACAAATATCGGTATATTTGTATCTAAAATCGGTATATGGAAAAAATACAATTTATATACAAAACTTTATATTTGTTTGTTCGTATTTTATGCGCTGCCATGCGGTTCATCAGACTGCGGTAAAACTAAATTTATTGCTAGCACTTCTGCGGTTATAGGCCTAGTAGAATTAACTTACAGTGTAACTATAGGTAACTATTAACTATGGGTTACTATTACTATTAACTTAAAGGTGGCGCGCGTATCGTACCGACAAATTTTACCATTTAACTTCAATAAATTATCATTTCATATAAACAATATAACTCTCCCAAATTTAAAACGTTACTTCCACTTTTATATATTTCTGGACTGTGTGCTCGTTTGTCACCCTTATCCAATAAAAAAAAAATTTCTTCCGCGGCAGCAATGCGCCGGGTACCAGCTAGTATCTATATTTAATAAAAATAGCACTGAATTGAATTTCTGGCAAAAAGACAATTATTTATAAATAACTTAAAACTAAAAAGAACACGCGTTTATTGAATTATATAAAAAAATGCATTTGATTTTTTTAAGACACAAACTTTTCATTCGTCATATACAGTATTAATTTTACCTAGTGTACGTCGTTGAAGTATATTGTCTCAAAGTTTTATATGACCTGAAACCTGGTATATTTTTTTCAAAATCCGAATGAATTCACACGGGTAAAATATAGGTACTTAATAAAAGTTTACTACATGTCTGAGGAATATATTATAAATATTTCAAGGACATGTGGACATTGTGTCAACGCTCACTAGAGCAGCACGACGGGCTCATTGCTTCATAACCTCTTAGAAATGAAAGGAGGCCTGCAGCAGTGGGATGTGTATAGGCTGTGACTGCATATATACATATGAAGAAATTACATAATATTAATATAACATTTACTTTATTAATTGTAATTACTTGTTCGTATTGAATGTGGTTGTAGCACGAATATTAGATCGGCTCGACCAGGGCGGTACGACGCTCTCACAGAATACCAGCGTAGAATGTCAGCTGTGTTTCGTATGTGGTGAATGTAAAGAACCGGAGACCCTTTTTAGATACATTTCATCGTAGTCCTCAGGGGTGACAACGCATTTTATAGTTTCATAGTCAAGATAAATGTGGATTCCTATGGGCCTCAGCATCCACTCACTGGTCTGTATGCTCGCTTGTCGCCCTTATTCTATAAAAAAATGTGCACTATATAGTTTCAATTTATGACCTTCAAGCTGAGCGGCCATTACGCCTTCACTCATTACGAAATCGCATATTATCAATAAAAGAATCTAATTATAAGTCTGTACATCATGCAAGTGAGGTATTAACTTAAAGAGGTGATAAGGTGAAGATCGGTACATTTGTTAAACATACATTCATTTAATATTACCTACCTACCTTCGCGAACAATCTATTGATCCGAACAATGGTATCTATAATCAGTTGATTCAGTAATACTTAATTAAATCTAATTTGAAATACATTTAACTATTACTATACAATTTGAAACAATTCTGGAATTTATCGAACTGACATAAAATTGGTTTCATCGTGTGAGTGTAAAATCGATAAGTTTGAGATTTAAATCAAACATGATAAATGAGAAAAGTACAACAGATATAAAGTAGCAAAGTTACAGCCTATACAACATGTAACAAAAACCCTGTGGTTCCCGTTAAGTACGTTATCAGGATCGGTATTCAAACCTATAGAAATAACTTTTTTTTAAAAACTCGACCATTTTATTATTTTATTAAAAAACTTTTATTTTATTTTATGTGGTTTTATTACCTCTTACTCTTACTGACACTAGCCGATGCTAAAGCTAAGTAAAGCGGGATCTTTGACAATCCTCTTACTTCCCAGACAATGCAGAGGTAATAAAACCACGTATACAATTTGCATACAATATTTATTTAATAAAATAAAAAAATATGTTGTTCGAGTTTTTCAAAAAAAGTTATTTCTATAGGTTTGAATACTGTAACTTTGATCCTGATAACATACTTAACGGCAACCACAGGGTTTTTGTTACATATTGCATACGACCCACGGCTGGGTTCAGGCCTCCTCTCTCTTCTCAGAGGTTCGTTCGCCGTGCTGACCCAATGCGTGTTGGCAGACTTCACATCTCTCCGAAATATTTGTTTTTACTTCTCTGACATGCCGGTTTCCTCCGATTCCTTCACTGCTGAGTAGGGTGTAAATCAGCACTTAAAATTACAATTAACAAGTTTCATTGGTGCTACAACAGATTAAAAAAAATTAAAAAATAAGAACTGAACCTTGTTGTGCAGAAATTTGAACCCAAAAAGTTTTAAGGAAGTAAAGTCTTTCATACTTGGAAATAAACTGTAAAAGAGCCTTTGCATCATTAGTTGGGCCAGTTTGTGAGTCGGTTCATATCTGCATGACACTGTCCAATTGACCAAAACAAAATAAACAAAAGGAAATATTTTTCAATATGAAACAGAGCGGTGTTATGTTTGTAGTCTGCATCTTTGTATCCGTGTGGCTGTTTCTGACATCATAGCTCCTGAACGAATGAACCGATTTGATCGTTTTTTTTTCCTTTGAGAGGTGTCTTAATGGAAAGTGTTCTTAGCTATGTTTTAATAAAATATTTTCAGTTGTTTAAAGATTATCAACTCAATTTTTCGCGGGTTTTTAAATTTTTAATTTAAGTTATGATTTTCACTAACCGCTTACTAAGACACGTATATGAAGTATGTATGAAGATGCGTTATGCAGTAATAATAGGCGGTGATTACGTTAGCCGAAGAGGAACATATTCTATGCGAAGAGCATAGAGCAAAACATACTCGATGGTGAGGAGTGACGTCGGCAAAGAGTTTCAACCATTTGCTATTCGCTTAAAAAACTGCACGTTCTTTTCCCAATTTATTCCATTGTGTCATCTGGGCTGGATGGACATGATTATGATAATAATGGTGGTGACGATACTATATACAATTTATTGCAGGAGAAGCAGTGGACTTTTCTGCCGACTTCCAAAAAGGAGACGGTACTCAATTCGACTGTATGTTTTTTTATGTCTCATAACTTTGTACTGGGTGAACCGATTTCGATAATTCTTTTTTCATATGAAAGCTGATAGTTCTCGTGTGGTCCCATATGAATTTAATCAAGGTCAGACTAATGGTTATTTAGTAATTCTTAAATAACTTATATTGAAGTCGCTTATATTGAAGTCGGCTGTACAAAATTTTTAATTTTAAATTATATAGGTCGTAATAAATATTATATGGGTGAAATACATATCTCTGTATATAAAAATAGATTGCTGTTCTTTAGTCTCGCAAAAACTCGAATATGGCTCGACCATATTTTAAAGAGTTTTGTCGTGTAGCGACAATTAAAAGAGAAAGAACCTAACCTAAGAACAGCAAAACAACAAAAGTAGACCAAGAAAATAATATATTATAATTTTTTAAAAGGTATTTACAATCTTATAAAAAAATGAAATATGAAGATGATGGATGAAGTGAGATTACAATTATATTAAAAAAAAGGAATAGGAGAATAGGAGAATTAGTATGATAGTGGAGCCTGGAGCCTCGCTGCTTTTGTAGAAATCGGCACACGCAGAGCTTGAGGTTTCTCAGCGGCGACGGCACGCAGCGCCTGGACTGGGCACACGCGGCGTCCGGAGCCGGCGCACGTAGCGCCTGGGGTAGGTGCGCTCAGTACTTGGAGAAGTAGTCGCCGCGCCCAGAGGTAGCGCGGGCAGTAGGTGCACTCGGCGCCTGGAGCAAGCAGTCGTAGCGTGCCCGAAGGTAGCGTGGCCCCGCGCTTGAAGCAGACTGCCGACGACTTCACGTGTAGATGGAGGCTTGCAGGATCCCGGGGCAAAGCGGCCCCGGGATAAGGCCTTTAATAGATGTTTCTCGTTTGAGAACTGAAGTGAGACTCTTTTATTCTCCAATTGCTCGGCTTTTATACCTTTTTAGAGAGAACGAGAAATTATTTAAATTAAAACGAAATTTATTGTAAATGACCTACAGCCAAAGAGTATTTATGTAGAAAGAACATCATACCAGAGACGAATTTGAATAAAAGTTACCATGACAACGAAATAAATAACGGCTGTCAAATATAAAATTTTTGGTTTTTAGGAATATAATTGGAAAATCATTACATTTAAGTAAGAAATGAGATATTATTCACATAGGAAAAACCAATGCACGGCAGCGTACATGAAGCCTGAAATTGTAGAGTTACAGAGAATTCAATAAAAGACCGAAAAAGGTAAGACTTCATTGACAGCTATTTTAAAAGTACTAAATAGTGTGAAAATATGCAGTAAAATGATATGTTATTGTGTAAAAACGTTACAGGATCCTATGGAAATAAAGGTGATGCAAAATATAAATGGAGAGAATCAAAAACAGAATGAAAAAAATAGTATAAAGTGATGCAAAACATGAATGCAGAATATCAAAGCAGAATGGAGAATTAGTGTACAATGAAATGTAAGTAGTATAACACTACAGTTTGTGTATCTGGGTTTAAAGTTTACAAGAGATGGAAAGTGTGAGAGTGATATCGAAAGAAAAGTGAATGCAGGAAATGAAGAGTGAATGCAGGAAACATGGTGAATGGAGCTTTGCACTCCTTCATGAGCAGTCGGAAGGTATCTAACAAGGCTCATTTGGCTGTGTGGGTGTTGGTTCCGACACTCATGTGCGGAAGTGAAAGTTGGGTATGGCAGAAGATACATGAAAGCAGAATAAATGCAGTTGAGATGAGAGCGCTAAGAAGTATGATAGGAGTTAAACTGAGTGACAGGATAAGAAATAGTGAGATAAGGAAACGTTGTGGTCTGAAAGAAGATGTAGTGACAAAAATTGAGAAAGGTATACTGAGATGGTTTGGCCATGTCGAGAGAATGAATGAAGAACGATTGAGGAAAAAAGTGTATAAGGCGAGTGTGAATGAAAGTGTTGGAAGGGGTAGACCTAGGCGGACATTTCAAGCGGACGTCTTGAAAAAAGGCCAGGTCAAGAGTACCCTAAACCGTAGAGCATGTATGAAGAGAGTAATGAAAGTGGACGAAGCGAAACAAGTATGTAAGGATCGTAGCAAGTGGAAAGATGTGGTCTCTGCCCACCTCTACGGGAAAAAGGCGTGATTATATGTATGTAAACCTTAAAACGAAATTGTACAACCAGTGCGTGTTGCCAGTGATAACTTACGGAACTGAGACGTGGTCCTTCACTGCTGGCCGTATGAGGAAGCTCAAGGTCGCTCAGCGAGCTATGGAGAGGGCTATGCTCGGAGTTTCTCTGCGTGATAAACTCAGAAATGAGGATATCCGCAGTAGAACCAGAGTGACCGACATAGCCCAACGGATTAGTAAGCTGAAGTGGCAATGGGCCGGCCATATAGCTCGAAGAACCGACAACCGATGGGGAAGAAAGGTTCTCGAGTGGCAGCGTCGTACCGGCAAGCGAAGTGTAGGGCGTCCCCCCACTAGATGGAGTGACGACCTGGTAAGATATGCAGGAAGTCGATGGATGCAGGTGGCTCAGGACCGTGCTTTGTGGCATTCTTTGGGGGAGGCCTATGTTCAGCAGTGGACTTGTGAAGGGCTGTAATGATATATAATGATATATATGTATGTATGTATGTATATTTTGATAATTTTTTGTGTGTTTGAGTGGCTCCCTGGAATCTAAACGATTTACAATTGGACCCGGTAGGTAATGCCGTTGTCGCAGTAATAAATATATTATAGAATAGATATGTCTGTAATTCTAATAATAATTTGTCTGTAAGAAACAAGTCTAGGAGGTTATACGAGTAATATAAAAGATACTGAAGTGAAATTAGTAATATTTGGACTTACTTGTAGCTTGAAATTTTATTGTATTTAAATATACTAAACTAAATGCGTCGTCCGAATAAGCATCCTGAAATCGGCTTTGAGCATAACATGCTACCCTGACAGTGTTCTATTGTAGTCTTAGCTCAAAGCAAGACATTCGAAAAGTTAGATTTTATTAAAATTCTTTGATAATACTGTCGCCTCAACATGTAATATGGAATCAAATTTTAAATGTTTAACAGCGATAATCTCTCATTCGTTTCTGTTAGTAGCGAAAATAGATTATTATTGAGTTCTCATAAAATAACATTCAAAGCATTTGTACGAAAGTTTGGTTCAAAGGAACGGGAATTTTCGGATATGTTTTTTGTCACAATCAGAATCAGGTTTTAGTGCTTGTACGAAATACTTACATAGTTTTTTTATTACAGTTAACAATATACAAGCTGATGTAAGGAAAACGAAACAACTTCAAATTATTTATTGACAAGTATACAGGGTTATTTTGCAATAACCAGCAAAGCAGAGAAGGTTCAGAGTAAGTAAGATAGGCAAATGGTAAAGATGGAAGATGGTGGCGCAGTGACTCTGTTTGTGTATCTTATACATATATAGTCCATAGTAATTCGTAGTACCAGCAAAATTGTAGCTAGACAGGGAAAAGGTGTAATCCAAAGTAGGTTATATCTTACTCATACACGGATTTACGTAAGAAACTTCCAGAGATCCGGGGAATAAAGTACGCTATTAGATATTATGGATATAAACACGATTGACGTTACGTCCCAACTCCGTACAAAAACTCCTCCAGCGCGGAAGTCAACGCATAGATAAAATATTTATAATTCGCTAAGATTAAAGTTATCGACATTGACCGTATGATATGACGAAATATTTAACGAGAAGCAAAAACCACCGGCTCTGTAATTCGTTTTCAAATAATAATTATTGTGTTATTTTCAATTCACACAGTACACGGTGTAGTGGCGGTGTAAGATTATCAACCCATATCGTCCCTTGGGTATCGTAAGAAGCGACAGAGGGAATGAAATCAGGAGACGGGCAGCAGCGTCTTCGTTTTAAAAAAAACAGCGGTTGCCTACCCATTTGTCAAGCGTGGTGGAAAATATCGCCTCTATGGGGCAATCTATGGGGAGGCCTATGTTCAGCAATGGATTTTAACAGACTGTAACGGTAACAGTATCACTTATAAATGATTCTCTTCGAACTGGACGTCTATGTGTAGCTAATTGTGATTACATGGTTGTAATCTGTTATTTTAAATAAATATCTCGCTGGGTTTCTTGCAGGTTCGTCCCAGGGCAGAGAGTTTTTTTTGAACCAGTGGCAAACAAAAGAGTGACTTTCAATAAGTATTATTTATAATCTATATTGAATAAAAAGTTTCTGTTCCTGTTTCTGTTTCTATGAGCTTTAAATGTATGTAAAAAGCCGCCATGTTAGTTTTTATTCGAAGTTAAAAAAATACCCTTTTGAATGGACCAAGAACAACGCCGCGTTTTGGCGACATAAGAGACTACGAAACACACTACAAAACCTTATGCTGCTATTTCACGCTGGTATTCTGTGAGATCATACGAAACACTATCTACGAATAGATCGGCCTCTCCCCAGCCGATCCATTCTTTCTGCAGCTATAATACAGTGTAGCGTGGAGATAGTACGTAAAACCACAGATTAACTAATAGTTACAGATTTACTAACCAAACGTGTGACACGTACGCACGGTTCGAGGCGCGGGAGGCTCGGCACTAGTCAACATAAACTCGCTAGACCAGTTGTCGTAAAAATAAATATATTACATATTAATTTACGAATAGAGCCACACTCGACTGATGTCTGGCGTTGTTTGAAAATCATCATCATCATTACAGGCTATCACAAGTCAACTACAGATTGTAGATCTCCCCCAAGGAATGTCACAAAGCACGGTCCTGAGCCACCTGCGTCCATGAACGTGCTGTTTTTACCACTAGTTACTCCATCTAGTGGGGGCCTGCACTTCGCTTACCGGCACGAGGCTGCTTCTAGAGAACCTTTCGTCACCATTGGTTGACGGTTTTGTAAGCTTTTTTGGTTCTTACATATTCATAAAGCTAATATCCGTTCCATTGCTAGGCAAAGGCATCCTATTAATTTATGAGGGGGCTATTGATTCATTTGTCCGTCGTGATGCTCCGTGTTGCCGGTCATCCCATGACTTTGACATGTCTCCCCCCAACACTACGCACTTTTCTCTAATTAGCCCGTAAACAGTGTATTGATGCATACATTGCTAAGTTTGGTAAAGGGAATGTCGACTGCATTCCTAGATGTCACGCATGTCGCGCAAATTTAGCGCTACGGGTTCTGTGGATTTTGTATATGGAATGATTGTAAGCTGTTATTTAAAAGAAAAGTCCCGCTGGGTTTCTTGCTGGTTTTTCCCAGGACAGAGGTTTTTCTTAGAAACAGTTGTAGTTAAACAAAAGAGTAACGTTCAATAAGTATTATTTATAATCTATATTGAATAAAAAAGTTTTTGTTCTGTTTCTGTTTCTGAATAAATATGAGATGGTCATGTAGACATCTGTCGAGGTAACAAGATCTTGTGATCTAATCACAAGATGAATACCTGAATGACAAATGCAATACTATAAATAAATGAATGATTAATATGAATAATTATGGACTAAAAATAATAAATGATATAATAATAATGAATGATATATGTAATAATAATAACTATATTGTGATAATTTAATTTATTAATTTGTACAATATGGAATGCAAATAAATTTTGAGTATTGAGTATTGAAGATTCCTAATTCACTTCTTACGTCAACATGATATGTAGTGTTCTTTAGTTCTTGTTATATGTACATACGGGAAGATATAAGTAGAATAGTACTCATTTTATAATCTGTTAACCGTGTAAGAGATATATAGGCCTAAGAGATTCCACTATCCCATATCATCCCGTAGGTATCGTACGAAGCGTTAGAGGAAATGAAATATAGCAACTAGAGTAAGTGAGGGTAATATGATCATCCGGTTAATATGGTCACTTTCTTATAACTCAAAAACTACAGCCTAATTTGCATAGGTGGCTTTGTGATATGATGATAGTTCTTCATCAGTCATCAAATAATAAAGGTTCAAAAGGCCGCCGCTTTATCGACGCCATTTTGACAGTTGATATTATATTAAGTATGTGAGGGTAATATGGTCACATTAAGCTTTTTGCCCTATAAAACCAAAATTAGGACGAGAACAGAGACAAAAACATAAAGTCGTATACTATAACTAATATATTAAGAAAAAAATAGCAAACAAGCTTTGGAAATAATTAGGAACACTTCGAAAAATCTACTTAAAAAACTAACTACACTACTCAATACAAAAATCGAATAAAATATTTACAATAATATCAACTGTCAAAATGGCGTCGATAAAGTAGCGCCTTTTTGACCCTTTATTATTTCATAAACTGATCAAGAGCTATCGTATCACAGAGCGTTCTATGCAAACGACGCTGTAGTATTTGAGTTATAAGAAAGAGACCATATTACCCTTACGTACTATAGTTAGTATTTTTTTAAGTTATTTTTCGAAGTGTTGCTAATTATTGCCAAGGCTTGTTTGTTATTTTTTTCTATATTAGTTATAGTATACGACATTGTGTATTTGTCTCTTTCCTCCTGCTAGTTTTGGTTGTATAAGGCGGCAAAGCTTTAGGTGACTATATTACCCTCACGTATCTTATCTTTCTTTTTATATATAAAAAGTACGTGTCACGTTGTTTGTCCGCGATGGACTCCTAAACTACTGAACTGATTTCAATGAAATTTTTGGTCAGTGTGCTGTTTGGTCCAACTTAAAAGATAGGATAGCTTACATCTCAATTTATCGTCGCAATACAATATTATTTTATTGAAAATTATTTGTCTATTATTTGACAGTCACAAATCTGTTAGCTCCAAACGATTCTGTCAGATGACGATATCTGTTGACTGGATTGAGTAAATATTCAATAGATGGCGCTATGTTAAAAATACAAACGTTTAATATAAGCTACAATTTAGTAGTATAACCACAACGTGTTGCTGTAAGTATTCAACAGATAGAACAAATTTCAACAAATTTTGCAGACTGTGTGCAGTTTGGTCCAACTTGAGAGATAGGATAGTTTTTATCCCGATAAGTGACCCTCAATTTTTTTTATTGCTAATTTCAGGAGTTTTTTTTGGGAAAGCAAATGGTCGTTCGGAAAGGGCAGAACAACGTCTGCCTGGTCAGCTAGTATATATATATATATATATATATATATATATATAATATATATATATATATATATATATATATAATAATAATAATAATAATAACTAAGTTTGCCAACCAGTTTGTCTAACGTGCCAGCTATGGCATAATTTCCTATGAGATAGTCTATGGGATAGGCCTATATTTAGCAGTGTTTTTGTTAGGATATAAAGTCATTTTATAATAAATGGGCTTAACTTCAAATCGCTAAAATGTACAAAATGATAATTTAAAATTAAAAATTTTGTACAGCCGACTTCAATATAAGCGACTTCAATTTAGGTTATTTAAGAATAACTCAATAACCATTGGTCTAACCTTGATCAAATTCATATGGGTCCATACGAGAACTATCAGCTTTCATATAAAAAAAGAATCATCGAAATCGGTTCGCCCAGTACAAAGTTATGAGGTAACACACATAAAAAAAAAAACAAAAAAAAATAACACTCGAATTGAGTACCGTCTCCTTTTTGGAAGTCGGCAGAAAACGCACATATCCGTCTAGTGTTTCACCACACTAAACGATATGGAACTCAAACTTTTTAGCTGTATGTCGGCTGTATGGGTGTCAGGGCCAGTGATTACAGAAACAGTAATTTCTATCAATGCGCTATGTCGAAATTTATGAGTTGATACATATGTTGGACTTATTTTTAAGGCATAATGAAAGTATCATTTAATAGAAGGGCAATGACCCTTTGCCGCCAACACCGCTATTTTAAGCTGAATAAATTAGAAGTGATATATTTAATATATTTAAATATACCATTATAGTTATTTGTTTTGTACTCATTAGTTTATTTATACAAGTAAATGTGACAAACAAGCTCACAGACCACTTAATGGTAAGTGGATGATGTAGTCCAAGGGTGACAAAATCGATTTCTTTAGGGTTATTTATACATATATAAATACTGTCTTATAAATTTACGCAGAAAGAATTAATACTAAAAACAATCATTAATTAGGAAATAAATATTAGCCAGCGTGAGCAAAAAGGTGCGAAACTTCTGCGGCATCGTAGATTTAACTTATTTTGTGCCAACTTCCTAAAAGGAGACGGTACTCAATTCAACTGTATGTTTTTCTAATGTGTGCTACTTCATAACTTTGTACTGGGTCAACCGACTTCGATGATTATTTTTTTTATATGAAAGCTGATAGTTCTCGTGTGGTCCCATATGAATTTAATCAAGGTCAGACCAATAGTTTTACGAGTTATTCTTAAATAACTTGTATTGAAGTCGGCTGTACAAAATTTTTAATTTTAAATTATTTTCGTATAGATAAATAGGTAGGTAATTAAAGTTTGATGAACGATGTCAGACCTGAGGAGTAAGATGCAACGACTTCTTGTACCTAGTAAAACGTGTCCAAAGTATTCAGACCCACGACTCTACGAGAAACAACAGCTTTATTTAATACGGATTTTCTGAGACACTTGATGCGGGTAACGAGGTATTTCTTGCATGAAAATGTATCAACATTTTGATCCGTAATCAAGAATAGCTGTCCGGGCAGACGTTGTTCTGCCCTTTCCAGGTACCCTTCCTATAAAAATCTTTATATACGCAATAAAAAATTTTGAGGGTCATTTATCGGGATAAAAACTATCCTATCTCTAAAGTTGGGCCAAAATGTACACTATGTGCAAAATTTAATTGAAATCAATTCAGTAGTTTAGGAGTACATCGCGGACAAACAACGTGACACGTAATTATATATATATATATATATATATATATATATATATATATATATATACTAGCTAACCAGGCAGACGTTGTTCTGCCCTTTCCGATGACCATGTGTCCTAAAAAAATCATAAAATTCACAATAAAAAAAATTGAGGGTCACTTATCGGGATAAAAACTATCCTATCTCTCAAGTTGGACCAAACTGCAGACATTGTGAAACATTTCATTATAATCAGTTCAGTAGTTTAGGAGTTAATCGCGGACAAACAATGTGACACGTAATTATTATATATAAAGATATACTAGCTGACCAGGCAGACGTTATTCTGCCCTTTCCGAACGACCATTTGCTTTCCCAAAAAAACTCCTGAAATTAGCAATAAAAAAATTGAGGGTCACTTATCGGAATAAAAACTATTCTATCTCTCAAGTTGGACCAAACTGCACACAGTCTGCAAATTTTTTTTGAAATCGGTTCTATCTGATGAATACTTACAGCAACACGTGGTGGTTATACTACTAAACTGTAGCTTATATTAAACGTTTGTATTTTTAACATAGCGCCATCTATTAAATATTTACTCAATCCAGTCAACAGATATCGTCATCTGACAGAATCGTTTGGAGCTGACAGATAATTGTGTGACAAATAATTTTCAATAAAATAATATTGTATTGCGACTATAAATTGAGATGTAAGCTATCTTATCTTTTAAGTTGGACCAAACTGCACATTGACCAAAAATTTCATTGAAATGAGTTCAGTACTTTAGGAGTCCATCGCGGACAAACAACGTGACACGTACTTTTATATATAAAGATATATATATGTATATAATATATACACACACTGTGTGTGTGTGTTTTTATGTAAGTACTATATAGATATATTTGTATACCATTGTTTAAAAATTTAATACATGTTCACTTTATATAAGTAAGATGTTTCGCACTTGCCAAAAAAACAATTTTCTAAATTTTTGTCTGACTGTTTGTTCCGGCTAATCTCGTCGAAGCGTAATAAGACGAGCGAAGTCGCGGGGGACAGCTAGTAAATAAATAGATGTATAGTATGTGCCAAATCGATTGAGAAAAACGGACAATGACCTTTCGGTCGTTTAACCAGGGGTTACAAACCTTCAATATATAGGCACATTTTATATGTAGTACTTTCTTTATTTATAATGATTTTTTTATAATGATTGATATAATATATATTTATTAACTATTATTAAAAAGTTATGTGAAAGATCGCTGTAGAAGAAAAATCATCTATTGTTATAAAGTACTTTATTCATTTAACAACAAAAAACATTAATTTATAACACATATAAAGATTCGAGTGATAACGACACCGAATAAGTACGTACTTATGCAAAAGATAAAACTTTATTTTTAATATTATATAAGAACTTTATTTTTATTCGGTGCAATCATCACTCGTATCTTCACTTGATGAACTATCTGTAACATTAATTATAAAGCGATCTGCAGTTTGGTCAATTCTATCATCCATGCCACGCATTTTTTGTTCAACCTTAAGGACATGCTGAACACAGTTTTTCCATTTATCTGGCGTGATTTGAGTTAAACCATCTTTAAGTAAATTTTTAACATCTTTTAACTTGAAAGTTGTATTTTTTCGTGCAACGTACCCTTTCACATCTGCCCACACAAGTTCAATGGGGTTAAGCTCACAGTGATAAGGAGGTAACCTTACCACTGTGATGCTTTTTTCTTTTGCCATCTCGTCGGTGACGTAACTTCGATAGTTATCTTTAACTGCCTTTATTTTTTCCATTAAGTGGGTCTTTGTGTCCGAGGGCACGTATGCGATCTGTTTAGATTCTAGCCATTCCTGCATATTTTGTTTCCGCCAAGACATTGTTGGGGTTTTTTCTAAACGTCTGGAGTGGTAACTAGCGTTATCCATAACTATGACATCGCCGCTTTGCAGTTTTTCTATTACTTTTCTAAACCAGTCCTCGAAATGGAGAGCGTCCATACTCTCATGGTAGTCACCAGTAGATGATGATTCAAATACCCAATCACATCCCTCCAAAAAGCCATTTTCATTGCCAACGTGTACAACTATTAATCGCTTTCCTTTACCCGAAGGGGCTTTCGCGCCAGTAGAGTAGCCTTCTAACCGTGATTGACGAGAAGATTCAATTGTGGTGTCTTCCCATACCTTTCCCATAGTATGACCTGCGTTAATCCATGTTTCGTCAAGGTAAAAAATGTTACGTCCCTCGTTTCTTAATATTTGTATTTCTCTCAAATATCTGGTACGCCACAGAACTATCTCTGGGCGATCTATTAGACCACTTTTTCTGTTTCTCTTTATATATTTGAATTTTAAATGGCGCAACACACGTCGCAGGGAAGTTTTGCTCAAGTTTGGCAACTGGTCATCTTGATTTATACTGAGCAAAATTTTGTCTAAAGTCGGTAATTCTCCTGCAAGAAAGAACTGATGCACTTTCGCTCTTATAGCCGATTTATCAAAATCGTCCAACTTGTCAATTACAGACTTTTTTCTTTTATTAATTATTCCCTTTTCTGGTATTTTATGGGAATCTCTATACACGCTTAATACGCGATATATAGTGCTCTTGCTGACTCCTGAGATCTCCGAAACCTTTTCTACCATATTAACGTTTGAACGATACACGTTCGGGCCAGGTGTTTTTGACATATTTGTATACATTAATGATAATCTCTTGTTCCCCGACCGACAAAGTGGTAGGTTTTCTCTTTTTTACTGGTGACGTTAAAGGTGCTCCAGAAGATGGGCCTGTAAATAAATGACAAAAATATACTACCATAGTACTACATCACATAAATACATATTGTTTTAGAAAATAAATACCACATGGTCACATAAAAAGAGCGCTTTAAGAAATAAAAAGGCTACGTCGTCGCATTTGTACCTATTTGTACGTACCTGCTACGTTTATTATGGGTCGGCGACGTCTCTTTCCACTTGATGTTGAAGGACCGGGTCCTTCACCAAATTCTCCTGAACTCATGTCGATTTAGTAACGACCGTCACAGTAAAACTAATATAACAGATTCAAAAAACAAAAACTTAACGATATAACAAATTTAACAGTAAAAACTCAACTAAAACAATGCAATGAATGCTATGAATTACCCGAGACGTACACACGCAAGCGCTATCCGAACACGAATGAAAACAAAATGGCGGACCGGCCCAAAAAAGGTGACGCATCTCTGGCTGCCATTGTCACGTTTCTTTTAGAACGAACTGACGTAACGCGCGTTTTGTTTATTTTAAAGGGATGAATTTGCAAAAGCTCAATATGGTGATTATATTGCTTCAAATATTTTTTTAATATGAAACTGTTATTAAATGAATTGCTGCGTTACTTACCATAAATTGAAATATAAAATATAACACATTTTTCGCGATGTATCGTAAGATTTTACTATGTTTATAGGAACCACAGACAATATTATTTAAGAAACAAAAAAACAAAACATATGTGCTGACCTAGAAGTGGGAATAATATCAATATTTAAATATTGTTATCACATCTAAATTGAGATTTTGTAAGTTACGCCTTTTGACACTCGGCTCATATCTGAGGTCATTGTCCGTTTTTCTCAATCGATATGGCACATACTTATAGTTATTATATTATATTATTATATATATATATATATATATATATATATATATATATATATTATAGTATTTATAGTTGTCTATGGGCCATAGACTGTGGAGGCTGGAGATGTAAAGTGTACGCTGGGGCTCACAGCGTACACTTTACATCGTTTAGACTGTATGCTCAGTTGTAACTCATTTTTATTATATTTTAAATATTTGTATGCCTTCTAATGCGAAACATAGTGAAGTATCACTCCTTCATATCATACCTTTTCCACCAAGTTTGTAACTTTTTTACCCATGTTTTACAAATAAATTATTTTGGATTTGAATTTGAATTTATTAATTCATTCACTACAGCACTTCACAAGTCCACTATCGAACATAGGTCTCACCCAAGGAACGCCACAAAGCATTAACTCATAAGAACAATAATTACAATTGTAATTATGAGCAGACTATAAAAAAGAGCGTGCTCGTTATGTAGGCGTACCGACCTATTGGTACTGTAGTTACGATATAGTTGCAGCGTCGCCTGAACTATCATTATTCAAAGTCATTTAGTTGTCGTATCATTTGGTATAAATAGTTAACTAATCTAAACGCAAAGTTAAAGATTGTCAACATCCTAGTATGTGGATTATTATCAAGCGGAAATATCCTTGAGCCTTGTCGAATTGAAAATATTTGTATATCGGCATCTTAACAAAAGAGAAAAAACATTTAAACGTTTAATTTCAATTTGTTTAACTCAATATCTTTATTTCAAATAAAACTAACGGTCATGGACAAAGTATCAATTGGACTGCATCCATATCGTCCATCGTCAACCATTCAATCCGATTAAGATCGACCGACAAATTACAATGAAAATATTTTAGAACGTTTTTCTTTGCCATAATGGGCCGGTACATACGACACTGTTCTAATTAGAATTGAAATGATTGCACTCCTTTCTAGGAGGTCATTGAACTCGGCGTAACTTAGTATTCTTAGGACGTAGTTATTAAATTGACGTCACGGCGTATGATGCATCGTGTAGTGGCGGTTTAAGAATATCCACTTCCCAATAGATAGATAGAGGATAGAGGGAAACAAATCAGGAGATTGTCAGCAGCGTGTTCCTAATAACGTCTAAAAATAACCATTTACTCGTAAAATTTTGTACAACCGACTTCAATATAAATTATTAAGAATAACTCAAAAACTATTTGTCAAACCCCGATCAAATTTATATGGGATCACATGAGAAACACCATCTTTCCAAATGAAAAAGAATCATCGTAATCGGTTCACCCAGAAAAAAGTTATGAGGTAACACACATAAAAAACATACAGTCAGTTTGAAGTCGGTAGAAAAAACTGCGGTTGCCGAACAAGGCAACTATGGTAAATATACCTAACTATGCCTATGTAGGACTATCTAAGACTGGCTATGAAGACCAGTGTGCTTTACTTGACTTTAACAGTAACGGTACGGCTTATAAGAGTCCATCATGTCTTTTCTCCCCGTGGGTGTTGACAGGCGAATTTTAAAGAATAAGGGTGACAAACTGATAGTAACAAGATGCTGTGACTCCAAGACATTTACATCTATCCTCGATTGAGAATCAAAATGCGTAGTCACCCCTGGGGACTAAGATGGAATGCCTCGTATCTAGTAATAATTTAAAATTAAAAATTTTGTACAGCCGACTTCAATATAGGTTATTTAAGAATAACTCAATAACCATTGGTCTGACCTTGATAAAATTCATATGGGACCACACGAGAACTATAAGCTTTCATATAAAAAAAGAATCATCGAAATCGGTTCGCCCAGTACAAAGTTATGAGGTAACACACATAAAAAAAACATACACTCGAATTGAGTACCGTCTCCTTTTTGGAAGTCGGCAGAAAAGGATGTCCGATTCTCTATACTAACCATTCGAAACAGGAGCGACACATTCGTGCTAGAACTGTAATATAGCTGCAGCATGGCTCTACCACGTAAAAAACGAGAAAGAGTGGTATAACCATATTGTTACCATCAGCCTTACAATACTCAGGCCCAGACTGGCGATGGACAGCAGCGGCAAAGGTATGTATGTGGTACTGCGATTGTTCGTCCGCCTGCAAGAGTGTCGATTAAGATAAATCGCTTGTAGTCTCTGTCGCGACCTAGAACCCTAAATCGATCATGTTTTTGACATTGTTGCTTAATATGTTTGCTAATTATCTTCACAAATCGTCTTTATCATATATTTTATCAGTCATTAAATATTTAATCTTATCTCTGCCACCAATGGCTTACATGTTACTTTAATTTTCTAGTTTTAATAATAGTTATATTGTCAAGAATATTATTCAAATGTTTAAACATATATTAGCTTTAATGAATAATATATTTATTTACATAACATAAAATGCAATATTTTATTAGATAAAATATTAAAAATTTAATAAAAATAAAACTAAAACTAATAACTTAATTTTCATACAGTCCTACTCCCCGCGGTATCGTGCCAAGAACGCTGGCTGCGTTTCGCCGCTGAATCGCTATACTTAGCCTTTGAGCGAGAAAAGAACCAGCCCTCTTATCACCAGCAGCAACGGATGGAGTTCCTTTAGGAACGTTACGCGCGTGGAGTCCACGGACCGATAGTCTCTACAGGAAATGGCACAAATATGTAGTCATCTCTCAGAGACTCATATTTGCGCCACTTACTCCGTTTAGCTGCCTATGATACCGCCCCGGCTCTAAACGAGGTATCGCTGAGATAAGAGGCCGCCAGAGTGTTTTTAATTTGTCTTATTTAATTAGTTTTATACGTGGTAAAGCCAAAGTTATAGCCGCAGCATGGCCAATGAAGAACCACGCTCTCACAGAATATCAGCGCAAAATAACAGGCTTAATGCTGTTGTGCTTCATGTGATGAGTGTCGAGAACCGGATACACTTTTTACTGAAAACGGGGCAATTCATATTAGTCCTCAGGGATCTGGATATCTATTTTTAATTGAGAATATGTATAATCTCTTTGGGCCACAGTAACCACTTACCTTTAGATGGACTGTGTGCTTGTTTGTTTCGCTTATTTTAAGCAAAACCCGTAAAAGAGGACTGTTTTGCAGGGAGGATTGGCATATAATAACATACATAATATACAACGTAATTGCAGATTGTGAGGCCATCCTAAAACTAAATAGTGACAATGCATTTGTAACGCATTTCTTTTTTGACGTCGATTGCAGATGTTAATCGATTGTAGCAGCCAATTACCGTCAGTTTGACTGTTAGTTTTTTTATAGGATAAGGGTGACAAACGAGCACACAGTCCACCTGATGGTAAGTGGTTGCTGCGGCCCATAGACATCTACATCTATCTTCGTTTGCGAATTAAAATGCAGAAGCGTTGTCAGCCGTGAGGACTAAGATAGAATGCCTTTTTTCCAGTAAAATGGGTCTCCGGTTCTCTACACTCACCATACGAAACACAGCAGCATTAAACTGCTATTTTACGCTGGTACTCTGTGAGAGTGTGGTCCTTCCCCGGTCGAGCCGATCCATTCGTGCTACAACTTGTCGTGAAGCGACAATTAAAGAAAAGAAAAATATAACCTAACCTGAGAACAGCAAAACAACAAAAGTAGACCAAGAAAATAATATATTTAAAGTTTCAGAAAAGTATTTACAATTTTATAAAAAAATGAAATATGAAGATGATGGATGAAATGAGATTACAATTAGGTTTTAAAAAAATAAAGGTAGGAGAATAGGACAATATAGTTTTATAGGGGAGCCTGGAGCCTCGCTGCTTTTGTAGAAATGGGCACACGCAGAGCTTGAGGTTTCTCAGCGGCGACGGCACGCAGCGCCTGGACTGGGCACACGCAGCGTCCGGAGCCGGCGCACGTAGCGCCTGGGGTAGGTGCGCTCAGTACTTGGAGAAATAGTCGCCGCGCCCAGAGGTAGCGCGGGCAGTAGGCGCACTCGGCGCCTGGAGCAAGCAGTCGTAGCGCGCGGAGTAGTGTGGCCCCGCACTTGAATTAGAATTCACCGACGACTTCACGTGTAGATGGAGGCTTGCAGGATCCCGGGGCAAAGCGGCCCCCGGGATAAGGCCTTTAGTAGATGTTTCTCGTTTGAGAACCGAAGCGAGACTGTCCTGTATTCTCCAATTGTTTGGCTTATATACCTTTTTAGAGAGAACGAAAAATTATTTAAATTAAAACGAAATTTATTGTAAATGACCTACAGCCAAAAAGTATTTATGTAGAAAGAACATCATACCAGAGACGAATTTAAATAAAAGTTACCATAACAACCACAAAAACAATGGTTGTCAAATTGAGGAATTTTTAGTTTTAGGACTGTTATTAAGAAACTATTAGATTTAAGTAAGAAACGAGATAAAAATCACATAGGAAAAACTAATGCACGACAACGTACACTAAGCCTGAAATTGTAGAGTTACAGAGAATTCAATAAAAGACCAAAAAAAAGGTAAGACTTCGTTGACAGCTAGTTTAAAAGTACTAAATAGGGTGAAAATACGCAGTAAAATGATATGTTATTGTGTAAAAACGTTACAGGATCCTATATAAATAAAGGTGATGCAAAATATAAATGCAGAGAATCAAAAACAGAATGAAAAAAATAGTATAAAGTGATGCAAAACATGAATGCAGAATATCAAAGCAGAATGGAGAATTAGTGTACAATGAAATGTAAGTTGCATAACACTACAAACTATACTACGAGATTAATTTAGCTGCAGCATGGCTCTACCACGTAAAGTTCAGTTTTATGTATAAAAAACATAACTATTCCCGCACACTATGATAGTAATAAATATTACAATTCTTCAGCTTATTACATAAGAAGTCTGGAAGTCGAAAAATACCTATAATAATCCACAGCAAATACACAATAACGTCATTGCAATTTCGAGCTGCAAAATGCATAGCAGAATTAACAAGCTAACTATTTTTCAAGCAGGTAAATTTTTATTTTTTTATTTATTATAAACCTCTCAATTCCACTTGTCAGCCTAGGTCGCCACCATAGTTTGCCTAATTTTATTTCATTCATTCATCATGTGGGAATATTTGACATATACATCACATTTGGCACGGGAAGGCAACCGCAGTTTTTTTAAGGTTCCGTAGCCAAATGGCAAACAACGAAACCCTTATACATTCGTCATGTGTGTCTGTCTGTCCGTCCGTATGTCACAGCCATTTTTCTCCGAAACTATAACAACTATCCTGTTGAAACTTGGTAAGTAGATGTATTCTGTGAACCGCATTAAGATTTCACACAAAAATAGAAAAAAAACAATAAATATTGGGCGTCCCCCATACTTAGAACTGAAACTCAAAAATTTCTTTTTCATCAAACCCATACGTGTGGGGCATCTATGGATAGGTCTACAAAAATGATATTGAGGTTTCTTATATCATTTTTTTTCTAAACTGAATAGTTTGCGCGAGAGATACTTCCAAAGTGGTATCATGTGTGCTCCCCCCCCCCCCCCCCTTCGTCCCTGTAACTTCTAAAATAAGAGAATGATAAAATTAAAATAAATAGTTGATGTACCTTACCATGTAAACTTCCACTGAAAATTGGTTTGGACGAGATCTAGTGAGTAGTTTTTTTAATACGTCATAAATCGTAAATTATGTTACTTTCTGTTACGGAACCCTTCATGGGCGAGTCCGACTCGCACTTTGCCGCTTTTTTTAGCTGACGCTAAGTCCGCCACGTTGCGATCTGTCTACGCAAAGCGTGTCACACTACACAGATACGATAATATATCTGTATTTAGATCTATCCATATAGCTCGCTATGAAATTCAATGAAATGCAGTCTCGCATTACTTATTATTCGCTTATCTCACCCACGAGTTGAGTATGATAAGTGTTCACACTAGACACATACGTCTCTTCAGAAAATTGTATAAAAAAAAATTCAATTTTTTTATTTGTATATACAGTGGATTTCATTTATTACGACCTTGGTTGTAGCGACCATTTACCTATAGCGACGTTAAATCTAAGTCCCTTGAATTTAAAGCATATTTTAGTATAAAATTCAAGTGGCTATAGCGACTTTGGATGTAACGCCGAGTTCGGGTGTAGCGACTGTTTTTAATGAATCATTTGTAACAAATTCCTAGCAATCCCATGCAGATATTGAATCCAGACTTTGGCGACCGGAGTCGGCCGCCAAAGACGCAAAGATTTCTTTCTTACACAAACATTTCTTATCTTTTGTTTACATCCATACAGATGGTCAGCAAATGTTTAACCTTTACCTTTTGTTTATAGATATCAGCGAAGTAGGTAGGGAAACGTGTACGTTTCGGAGTTAAATTTATGATTCAGTTACAAAGTGATATTCTGAGTATCAACTGTAACGTATTAAATTTGTTACCTTTGCCTGTAACGACTTCCGGATATAACGACGAAAATAGAGTGGTCCCTTCATCGTCGTTATACCCGAAATCCACTGTATTTGATCCTCGCATTTCAGTTCAGCAGTGGACTTTAATAAGCTGTAAGTTCTCTTTCTGTCCAGGATTCCTTCCTTTTACCTATGCTGCCACCAAGTAGCAGTGCTTGCACCGCTGTGTTCCATTATGAAGAGTGTAATAGTTACGGGCTGTGAGACGTAGTCCACAGAGATGAAAAGGCATCTGTTGACTTCTTTGTTTGAAACTTGCAGCAGCTGTCCACAACGCCGTCTTAGGCCATACCGGGGCCCTTGGGCACACAAGTATTTAGGGCTCTGTTGGAAAGTAAAAAAAAAGTGAATGACAAAAACATTTTCCCGCTGATCTTACATTTATAATAGTTAATTGGTAAAAATCAAATAATATGTCATTAATCAGATAAGTATGTTGGTGGTTTGAATTGGTTACAATTACGACAGTGGTTTCTTTAGGGATTTCCGTAGTGCAAAATCTTCTATTTTCTACCAACTTCAAAAAGTAGGAGGTACTCAATTCGACAGTATGTTTTTTGTGTGTTACCTCATAACTTTTTTCTGGGTGAACCGATTTCGATGATTATTATTTTTATTTGGAAGTTGACGCTTCTCATCCCATAAAAATTGATCAAGGTCTAACAAATCGTTTTTGAGTTATTCTTAATAATTTATACTGAAGTCGGTTGTACAAAAATTTTCATTTAAAATTATTTATTCCCTTTAGGTGTGAAAATGATCGCTCTCCATTACAATTGGTAACCATTAAGCAAAGGAACATTCTTGTTCTTCTAACAAAATAATTATTAAAATGTTCACTATTTAGAAAAAGATCCGATTAAAATTACACATTTTTAGCTGTAATTATATAAATACATAGATTGCCGAAAATAAAAAAAAATCCTGGCTAAAGTAAGGCGATTGTGCAGCTCGACAAAAACGTTTAGATGGTGGCGAAACATGGAAATACATATTTTCTACTTTGGAAATCTGTCAATGCCATGTCTTCTGTCATACTCGGCAATTTGTGACTTGTCACTGCTCATGGTTACCAGAAAGTGACGAAAAACGCCCTCATTTACTCTCAACTTTTGTCGGGTTATATTTTTCTAAAATAGAAAAAAGAATGTATAGTGTAAGCGAATATATATAATATTTTCCATGGACTGCAGTATCCATTTAACATTAGGCGGGCAGCACTTAACTTCGTTATTCATTTCGTTAAGTATAAAAAAATATATATATAAAAATCATGCGTGAGTGTCGTAGAACACTCGGTTGAAACTAAGTACATTATTATTGATAAACGTATTATATTATTGATTAACAAGTATAAATAAATGAATTGCGTCTATTAAAATGAAGCGTCATTTAATGGAATATTTCATTATTGGCAAGATAAAAAAATGTGCGAGGGAACTGGATATTATTCCATCTCGCTCGCACTAAAGAAAAGAGGTTGTGTCGGAAAAATGTGCCCGTTTATTAGTTTATAGATAGTACCTATAAAAAGCACACAAAGAATATCCTGTCTACGTATAACTCCACAAATATCTTTGTGTCAATATGAGGTCCAAAAGGGCCGCTGTTTACGAGATAGTAAAGGCTATCTATCAGAGAACATGAAGTGTTTATGACGTTTGAGATTGTCACCTCTTACAAAGCCCAAGAGACGTAATTGGGTGTATCAGTTACGCCCCCGCAATACACCAGCCTATTGTTATTTATTATCAATTCATTATAATATGCAAAAAATAATATCTCTTTATAAATATATGACAACTTATGGTATATATTTTTCACATAACACTATCTTCCAGTCGACACTGGTGGACAATAGTGACAAAATTATCTAAAAATTGTTATTCATTTGCGCAATCTTAATTTTGGTTAATAAGATATAATTATTTATGCTTCTTCAATAAACTGAATATATTTAATTATCATTCGTATATTATACAGGGCTATTTTTCAAAGAATAGCTAAATTGTGGGCTTATGTTCATATTATATAAACAATGATATACCCTTACTGCAGTTTTTGAAATTACGAGTAAATAAGGCTTCTACATTTATTTCAAATTATCCTACAAACGTTTTTGCCTACCGATCGACCCTTACGAATGTATGCGTGCGCAGTAAAATCATTTAAAATATTAAGCATTACCACGCATTTTCAATGTAAAAGATAAAAGCGACATAATTATTCAGATTTTTTTTAATTAACTTTCATTATCAAAATGTCGCTCTATGCTCCTCCCTCGGCCGCGTCACCCTATGCAACTGAATATGACACAAACAACTATTCTGTACCGACTACCGAGAGGTATAATTAAACATATTTTAATACTATAATCATCCGATAACATACCTATATAGTGTATAATCCACCATAAATACACTACATTAATAGTTAATTATTAACAGTTAGCCCAGCTACCTTCAATTTCCTTTTTTTCTTCTTCAAAAAAAAACTGAAGGTAGCCGGGCTAACTGTGACATCGGGACGTCAAACATCTCAGTCCCCCCCGTGACCATGGGTTGGTGAAAAGCACTCGAAACGTCGGGAATAAAAATAATAAAATAAACGCGATAAAATCCGTAAAAAACAGTTTTATTCAATGTGTAGTGTTCGCGTAAATATAAGAAATCATTAAGTTTACTATTTACTAAAGATAATTATTAAATTAATTGCTAAAATTACTTCCTTTAGAATTCAAGTGGTTGCTACGACACGTCTCAAACAGACTTTGAGGCATCATAATATAAGTATTTTCCACTTTTGTTTCTTTTTCTTTATTGATATTTTTATAGCTTACATACTTTTTACAAATATCTATACAAATAAATAAAATTGAAGTGTCTGTTTGTAATGTTAAAATAACAGCTTTTTACTAAATGCTAATGAAAGTATTTACGGTGCTTATAACAAAAACACAATTTCTAAAATTTTTGTCTGTCACCGACCGACAGACATGGTCTGTCTGTCTGTCTGTCTGTTTGTTCCAACTAATCTCCGAAACGGCTGAACCGATTTTGATGGGACTTTCACAGGCAGGTAGCTGATTCCCTAAGGAATAACTTAGGCTACTTATATTTGAGAAAAAGAATTAGGGTTCTGAGCAATATAATTAAAATCCGAAATTACACGCGGGCGAAATCGCGGGGAACAGCTAGTATACAATATATCATATGGACCAATAAGAAATGGGTAGAGGCATGTGTCTCCTAGCTAGATTACTTAGTAACGTGAATTTAGCAGATACAGCCGTATCCTCCTTATTGTATTGTTGTACTGTTTGAATTAATTTTAATTTTTGCCGAAAAAGAAACACAAATCTTGATAAGAAACGGGTCCCCCTCTCTCTCTCTCTCTCTCTCTGTGTGTGTGTGTGTGTGTGTGTACATGTGCTCTTTTGTATGCATACAGTATAAAATCATATAAAAAATATGTAACAATGTGACGTATATAATAAAAATAATAAGTATTGCTCTGTATCGTCATTTGGCCTATTTAGCAGGAAAGAGCGGACATTTGGCATTTCATAAATCTGCATTTTTGCATCAATTTTATATTAAAAGTAAGGACCTAGATAATAACATTGTGAATGAAATTTTTTCTAGTGTAAGTGTGCATAGTTTCTTGTCATTCATGTCTTAATAAACTGAAGTAATACTGTGCGCAGTATAAAAAGCTGCCTCACGCCAAGAACAGCGCAGTTTTGATATAAATAACCTTGGTTTAAAAGTAGCAACCTTCAAGATAGCAGTTTGCACAACTTCAAGTGGCATTAATATTGTTTCTGCAATACCACCCCCAAGCTGCCGTCAATATCTCTCAAAAACTTCACAATGTGACGCACAACATGTTGTAAAGAAGTTTTCAAACAAATTAATATAAAGGATAATTTCTTAATATACCTAGCACTGGAAAAAATACAACAGTACGAGTCAATTACTGATAAGTATAAAGATTAAAATAAAACTTGCATATTTTGATTCGCTATACTCGTGCGAGTTACGGTCAAAGCAATGGAATAACTCTAATGATGGGTAATTTGCATTCATTTAACCCAGCTTATCTGAAAGATCTTTGTATTGTTTCCTATACAGTGTAGCATTCTTTGTACGATGTGAATTAAGTTGTACCGTGTTAAGTCTGGTGTAGACGTCTCCAGTATTTAGAAGTAGTATCATATAAAGTTCACCGCGTGGTGACGGTGTAAGAATATCCACTACCCCAATCGTTCCGCTACGACGTGTGACGAGTGAACCGGTGAGACATGATCAACGACATAATGGGCAGCAGCGTCTTCGTAATAACAATAAAAAAATAAAAAAAACGGATGCCAAGCCGCCTGCCAAGCGTGACAACTACGGCAAATAGATGGGCGTACTCAGAATGTGTTTGTTAATATCCTGTTGAGGAATATTATCCCAGGTCCTACTGAGATGTATAAAAAGTTGTTCGTCTGTAACAAAATATTCAGGAAAATCTCTCGGAGTTCCTCTTTGGAGCATATCCCAAGCATGCTCAATGAGATTTAAATTGTGTGCTGGCCATTCTAGGGCCGTGACATCATGTTTGTGCAACCAGGTTGTTACCACCCTGACTGGCCGTATGTGAACGGACAATGTCGTGCATAAGCAGGAAGCTTTAGATCCATTTGTGTTCAATGTGACAAAACTATTGATTCTAGCACCTCATCACGCTATTTTTCAGACGACATAGTGCCCTGTATCCAAACGAGGTATGTTCTACCACCTATACGATATCATTGTAATCAAAAAACAGAGAAGAGATAGGATGACAAATAAAAAAGATTAAGAAGAAGGAAGATAAAATAGAGAAGATGGGTAGGTGCTACCATCTGCTTGGGTTCCTATAATAAGTAAAATTAAATCCTAACCCAAGCATACAACTGCAAGATTTCAAGATACTGTAAGTTGATAATGCGTAGATCGGAACAAAATTAATAATAGGTTCTTACATATGAAATTAGCGTTTTGTCGTACTGACCACTTTGATCTGAAATATATCCTCTTTGGTTAAGAATTCCAAATTTAAATTTATAAATTCATTTAGCTGGTACATTTGAGTTTTGAAAACAGTCATTCATTTGTTTTTTCCTCATTACTTATTTTCTTTGGCGTTGCTTATTACCGCACAATGGAAAACATGAAATATCGGTATATTTACGAGTACGAGTTCTACCGTGACACCTGTGCTGCAGAAAAGGATTAATGATGTGTACGTAAAAGAAAGCACGGTACGATTTTGGTTTCAACCTTTTCGTTCTGGAAATTTTGACCTTCAGAACCAACCCCATGGACGGCCGGAGACCAAAGTGGAAAATGAAGAATTAAAGGCTATTGTGGAAGCGGATCCATCACAAAGCAATTCAGAGATAGCTGCAGGCTTCGGGGTAAGTGATAAAACTGTATTAATTCACTTGAAGAAAATCGGGAAAGTAAAAAAACTTGAACGATGGGTACCTAATGAATTGAGTGAATCGAACTTGCAAACACGCGTCGACTGCTGTGTTACTTTGCTCAACCGACACAATAATAAAAAGTGGATACTGTACGATAACCGGAAGCGCAGACCAAGGCGACCCTTGCCACGCTATCCGTGAATTCCTGCAACATCAGGGGACTTCACTCGAACCTAAACGCCGTCCACTACCATCTCGAGACGGCGAATCTGGCCTTGCTCTTTCTGACCGAGACGCAGGTTTCCTCTCCGGCTGATACTTCGTATCTCTCCTACCCGGGGTACAAATTCGAGCACTCCTTTGTGCCTCGGGCTGGAGTTTGCTGTCTCCAGGCAGCAAACTGTGGAACTGATGTCTGAAGAAGACATCAGTTCTCGACGCCTCGGCAGTCTTGAAGGTTCGGACCTGTCCATCCTTTGGCTACGCGTAGCCAGCGACGACCATCCGCGCGTCTACGGGTGCCTCTATAGGTCCCATAGCGGTAATACCGAAACAGACCGACTCATCGACCACGTCCAAATGGCTACAGATTCCTTGCTACAACAGGTCCCATCCGCAGAGATCATGATCCTTGGCGATTTTAACGCCCACCACGCCGAATGGCTCGGTTCACGTTTAACCGATCATGCGGGGAGATCTGTTTATGACTTTGCCTTGGCATATGGTCTGACATAACTGGTTACATCGCCTACGCGGATTTCAGATGTTGAGGATCATACACCTTCTCTGTTGGACCTTCTGCTGACCTCTCATCCGGTCGATGCCCCTCTTGGCTCTTCGGACCATTGCCTGATTCGGAGTGTGGCCACTCACGCACCGCTCGCGGTTGCGTTCTGCAGTTTGCCGTCGTGTTTGGCATTACAGGTCGGTGGATTGGGACGGAATGCGGTCTTTCTTTGCTTCCTACCCATGGGGGCGGGTATGCTTCTCGCCGGATGATCCCAGCGCTGTTGCTGACTCTGTTACTGATGTGGTGCTACAGGGAATGGAACTATTTATTCCATCATCTGTGGTACCCATCGGAGGCAGATCTCAGCCTTGGTTTGGTCGCTCCTGTAAGACTGCATTACGGAGTAAGCAGGAGTGTTATCAAGCCTGGGCTACGGTTTCGGCGGCTCGGGATATAAACACCGGCTTACTTAAAAAGAAGTATAACTTCGCCTCCAGGTTCTTCAAAAGAGTTATTGCCAAGGCAAAATCAGAGCACATAGGCAGAATTGACGAGAAACTAGTTCGCCTTCCTTCGGGAACCTGTTTATTCTGGTCTCTCACCAAGGCTATCCAAGGGAATTTCTGTAAGCAATCACTACCATCTCTGCATAGAGAGGACGACTCACTGGCCCATGCCGCAAAAGAGAAAGTCGACCTTTTAGGCTCCCTTTTTGCGTCCAACTCGACTCTTGATGACGGGGGAAACACACCGTCGACCATACCGCGGCGTGAGTGCTTCATGCCGGATGTGCAGTTCTCACAGCGCTCGGTGCGCAGAGCACTCCTCTTCCTGGACATCCACAAGTCGAGTGGGCCTGACGGAATCCCCCCAATTGTGCTGAGGACGTGTGCTCCGTAGTTGGCACCGGTTCTAACGCGTCTTTTCCGGTACTCCTACTCCCTAGGCGTAGTCCCGAAATCATGGAAGAGAGCTTTTGTCCACCTGATCCCTAAAAAGGCGACCGCTCAGACCCGTCCAACTACAGGCCTATCGCCATCACCCCCTTGTTCTCCAAAATAATGGAATCCGTTATAAACTGCCACCTCATACGGTATCTTGAGGATCACCAGTTGATTAGTGACCGCCAATACGGTTTTCGTCGGGGCTGATCAGCTGGTGATCTTCCGGTCCACTTGACTCATAGATGGGCAGAGGCAGTAGAGTCCAAGGGGGAAGCATTGGCCGTTAGTTTGGACATTGCGAAGGCCTTCGATCGGGTTTGGCAGAAAGCGCTTCCTTTGAAGCTCCCTTCCTATGGGCTTCCCGAGAAATTGTGCAATTGGCTCACCAGCTTTCTTGCAGATTGAGCATCAAGGTCGTTGTAGACGGTGCATACTCCGACTACAAGCCTATTAACGCTGGTGTTCCACAAGCCTGTGTGCTATCACCAACGCTGTTTCTTCTGAATATCAATGATATGTTGCAAACTGGTAGCATTCATTGCTATGTAGATGACATAACTGGTGATGCTCTATACACCGGCCGTGCCAATATTTCTAGGGAAAACGTCGCCGAGTACCGGAACAAACTTGTGTCTGAAGTCGAGTCTTTGTTGAACAAAGTCTCGGATTGGGGGTGACTAAATCTAGTCCAGTTTAATCCTCAGAAGACACAAGTTTGCGCGTTTACCGCTAAAAAGAATGCCTTTGTCGTATCTCCTCAGTTTCAAGGTTTCTTGTTGCCTCAGCCAGTATCGGAATCCTTGGCGTCGACATATCGATTGACGTGCAGTGTCGTGGTCACTTGGAAGAGAAGGCCAGATTGGCCTCTAAAAAGCTTGTATTTCATGCTGGCACAACACCTGCAACTTTACAAGGCGCAGGTTCAGCCTCACATGGAATACTGTTCCCATCTCTGGGCTGAGGCTCCCCAGTGCCAGCTTCTTCCACTTGACCGCATCCAGCGCAGAGCGGCTCGAATCGTCGACGACCGAGTCCTTTCCGATCGACTCGACTTATTGGCACTGCGAAGAAGTGTTGCATCTCTTTGCATTTTCTTTCGCATTTACCATGGGGAGTGCTCTGAGGAATTGTTCGGATTAATCCCAGCCGCCAAATTTCACGAACGCAATTTGCGGCAGAACTCCCGATACCATCCACACCATCTGGATAATTGGCGGTCCACCACTGTGCGATTCAGAAGATGTTTTCTTCTTCATCCAACTTCCTTGTGGAATAGTTTACCACCAGCTGTTTTTCTGGACCGATACGACTTAGGGACTTTCAAGAAAAGACCCTACTCCTTTTTAAAAGGCCGGCAACGCATCTGCAATTCCCCTGGTGTTGTGGTTGTTCATGGGCGGCGGTAGTCACTTACCATCAGTTGAGCCGCATGCTCGTTTGCTACCTCTCCTATAAAAAAGACGTGATTAACTATTGACATTGTGACGTCAAACACCTCAGTCCCCTCCGTAACCATGGGTGTTGTTGTGTTCGAAACGTTGGGAATATAAAATAAGTTAATATACGCAATAAAATCCCTAAAAACTAGTTTTATTTCAAAGTTGGCCATGGTTTTTGCTTGGTTTTGGCATCACTTGTAATGTTTGTAGTATTCTGCGTATCTATCTTTGTTTGTCAGAATTCTATATGAGGAAATGTATTGTTTTATTGTGTCTAATGGAGGTGAAGTAACTTAAAAAAACATTCTCTTTAATTTTTAAGTAGCTAAATCTACAAAGCTTACTCCATTTGAGTATAATATATATATATATATATATATATATATATATATATATATATATATATATGCAGATGAAGGAATATAAAAACGTAAGCATCTGACAATGGACTCGATGTAACAAAAACTCGGCATGCCTAGAACTGCCATCACCTAACTTTCCCCTCGGGTTTTGGCAGTTTTTGTCCGGCATCGAAAAAATTGGTTGAATACAAGTTTCCTCCCCGGACGCCTTCGATAAAAATATTGTTTACAGCAAGAATAAAACATACAAATCGGTGTCATTTTTATATTCATTTAGTGGCCTTACTCGTATAAAAATATAAACACATTATTTTTTATTACTGCCATCGTTTATTGCAGAACTTAAGTTCAGAAAAGCCACAAAATTCGTCCAGAAACGTGCCACCTGCATCCATCGACTTTCTGCATGTCTACCAGGTCGTCACTCCATCTATTACGGGGCTGCCACTCGAGAACCTCTCATCTTTACCGGTTGTCGGTTCTTTGAGCTGTATGGCTATTGCCACTTCAACTTACTAATCCATTTTATAACTTTGTTAAACGTTCTATCACGCAGAGAAACTCTTAGCTTAGCTCTACATATAGCTGACTGAGCGACCGGCTTCCTCATAAAACCAGTAGCGAAAGATCATTCCGATGAGGAAAAACTTATTTTACTTATTTAAATCTAAGTCTTAATATTTTCTGGACACAAAATATGTTCCAATGTGCCCCGGACATTTTTTGTGAACTCCCTCCGGATGATTCCTTGACGCCCTCAAAATTAGGACAAATCTTGGTAAATTCAAACGGATGGCAACCCCAGGCATGACTCTACTCTCTAGTAATTATAATTTAATATTAAACATTTTGTACAGCCGACTTCAATATAAGCGACTTCAATATAGGTTATTTAAGAATAACTCAATAACCATTGGTCTGACCTTGATCAAATTCATATGGGACCACATGAGAACTATCAGCTTTCATATAAAAAAGAATCATCGAAATCGGTTTGCCCAGTACAAAGTTATGAGGTAACACACATAAAAAAAACATACAGTCGAATTGAGTACCGTCTCCTTTTTGAAAGTCGGCAGAAAATGTTCTCAATATCGGGAGCGCATTTTAAACACTGAAGAGTAGAGAGACCACTTGTCATCATCATCGTCGCTATCATTAGCTTTTGTATTTCAAGCCAACTGGGTAACAACACTAATGTCACAGAACCTCACCTCTTGACATGACCTCTTGTGAAGTGTCAGAGATATAACGCGACCTTGAAATTACAAGTAAATGTTTGCAGTATCTTCACATATCGTACGACAGGAAAAAACAAAACTATTTTTTATTTTTTACATCACTTGCCTACAGTAAGATAAGTAGTTGCGAAATATAATTATAAATGTTTCTCTATGTAAATATTTTCTTCTTGATAAGTGCTAAAGCCACGCTGTAGCTATTTTACGTATTTTTGTAGCAAGAATACCAGCATTTAGACACGCGGTACAGCCATGCTGCAGCTATATTATGATTGTAGCACGAATGGGTCGGCTCCACTGGAGAAGGACCACGCTCTTATAGAATACCAGCGTAAAATAACAGCTCAATGTTGCAGTGTTTCGTATGGTGAGTGTAGAGTAGAGAACCGGGAAAGTTCACTGGAAACCAAGCATTCTGTCTTAGTCCTCAGCCATGACAACGCATTTTGTATAATTCTTAATCGTTACTTTCGGACTTTTACTAGCATTAACTTAGTAAATCTTAGATTTTACCTCAAAGACACGTAAAATGTTGAAAAATAGTCATGTCTACAAGTGTTTGACGCATTATCGTGCTCGCGGACCGTGTGCAGCATCTCATCCCCCCTTACACGTGTCACTTCTCTCCGCTCGACACAGTCAGTGGCAGACCAAGTGTACGATGGCCTTCTATTAGATGGAGTGACGACCTGGTAAGACATGCAGGAAGTCAATGGATGCAGTTAACTCAGGACCGCGCCTTGTGGCATTCCTTGGGGGAGGCATGTATGTACAGCAGTGGACTTGTAAATGATGATGATGAAAAACTAATGAGTAGTAAGCTTAGCCAACGAAGGTATTATGTTTCTGAGAAATAACTAAATATTTTTTCATTTTACAGTATTCTACTTTAAAAAGTCGTAATAATATTTTAAGATTTCGCAGATTAACATGATTCAATGTTTTATAAATACTTTCTCCTTTTATCACACATTTTTATTTCCAAAACATTTACTATTAGTCAATAGTAAAATCTAGCATGTACTCTAATGGTAAAAGCCCGAAAAATCGCCTCATTTTACACCAAACCTTACATTTACCGTCTCAAGTTGGTAAATCCTAAGATTAAAAAAACCTAAGCGTTACCCAAATACGGGATATTACAGTAACATACATAATTAAAGGTCAGTCCCGTTGGCCTCGTATGTACTTGAAGATTTAAGGGATATACGTATGAGCGGCATCAACATGAGTGAGGTGAGACATCCCTGTTTTACTGATAGTCCACGTGATGGTAAGTGGATGGTGTGGCCCATAGACATCTACATCTATCCTTGATTAAGACTCAAAATGCAGATGCGTTGTCACCCCTGAGGACTAAGATGGAATGCCTCGTATCCAGTAAAAAGGGTCTCCGGTTCTCTACACTCACAATACGAAACACAGCAGCATTATAAGCGTATTTCTTAATTGAGGACAGATGTAGATGTTTATGGGCCACAGAATCCACTTACCATCAGGTGAACTGTGTTTTTTTTATAGAAGAGGAAGCAAACGATCGACTCACCTGATGGTAAGTGACTACCACCGCCCATGAACAACTGCAACACTTTACAACAACTAAAAGTTAACAGCGGTAGAGCCACGCGGCAGCTTTTGCTGTCGCACGGATGGGCCGGCTCGAACCGGGGTGGTACCACGACCTCACAGAATACCAGCGTGAAGTAGAGGTTTACCTCTGCGTTTCGCTTGGTGAGTGCAGGTGGCCGGAGGCCCTTTTTACTGGAAATGAGGCATTCCATCTTAGTCCTCACGGGTGACAACGCATCTACATTTTGATTTATTATAGAGGATAGATGTAGATGTCTATGGGCCGCAGCAACCACTTACCATCAGGTGGACTGTGTGCTCGTTTGTCACCCTATACTATAAAAAAACAACAACTTTAGAAAGGCGTAAACTCTTTTCTTGGAGGTCCCTAAGTCGTATCGGTTCGTGGGTGAACTGTGTGCTCGTAGGCCCTTATTCTATAAAAAAAATCAGGTGGCAATCGTAGTCGGCTTCGTTGTGATGTTAGACACATGATTTGGTTGTATTGGGTGAATGTATTACCTTCGAATATAGGCAGATGTATTTTTAACAGACTTTTATTAGCTTGACCTGAGGA
This sequence comes from Parnassius glacialis, assembly GCA_033319125.1. Lineage (NCBI taxonomy): Eukaryota > Metazoa > Arthropoda > Insecta > Lepidoptera > Papilionidae > Parnassius > Parnassius glacialis. The sequence goes on along the minus strand of JAVANC010000004.1, from coordinate 5,118,916 downwards.
CTAAGACGGAATGCTTCGTTTTCAGTAAAAATAGTCTCCGGTTCTCTACTCTCACCATACGAAACACATCTGCTATTTTACGCAGGTATTTTGTGGGAGCGTGGTCATTCCCCTGTCGAGGCAACCGATTCGTGCTAAAACCATAACATAGCTGAAGCGGGGCACTATCATTTCAAATGGGAATTGGGAGCCATTATAATTAATTACTATTGTGATTGCTTCATTCTTTGTCCTCAAGGTAAACATAAGTGTTGACCTTTGTTTCAAGTTGGTACCACGTAAAAAACAAATGAACGACCTAACGATGATCGAAAAGTAATATTTAATTACTTACGTAAAATCCTGTCATCATTTATTTATTATATTGTAATTGAAGCCGCATTAAATATTTTTATATCGTACATACACTTGATAAGTTTTTATCAAACTTTATCCGACAGATAGTACACCACGAAGTGGCGTTGGAATTCAGGATTTCGCTAACACATTCGATTAAAATGTGTGTTATGTCGAAATATGTATTTATAATGCGTACAGCTAAGGTATGGAATAATTTGCCAGCGTCTTTCTACACGGTTATAATAATAATGTGGGTATATTCACGGTAAAGTGAATAGAAATTTTTCCCAGTATCAAGTTGTCTATATTCCGTGTATGTGTTAATCAATAAGAAAGTAAAATGTCTATGCAACATTGAGTGCTACAACTAAAATCATATTCTAAAATATATATTTTTTTTTATAGGATAAGGGTGACAAACGAGCACACAGTCCACCTGATGGTAAGTGGTTGCTGCGGCCCATAAACATCTACATCTATCCTCGTTTGCGAATCAAAATGCAGATGCGTTGTTAACAGTGAGGACTAAGATGGAATGCCTCATATCCAGTAAAAAGGGCCTCCGGCCACCTGCACTCACCAAGCGAAACGCAGAGGTAAACCTCTACTTCACGCTGGTATTCTGTGAGGTCGTGATACCACCCCGATTCGAGCCGGTCCATCCGTACGACAGCAAAAGATGCCGCGTGGCTCTACCACTGTTAAATGTATTATATTCTTTTTAATTTTTCTATAGTATTATTCGCGATAAAAAACATACAGCGTAAAATAAAAATGCGCACCTGATTGCGCATAAGCATTGTATAATTTACATTTAAAATTCTGAATCTAATGCGAGCTACCGAATCATAAAATAACAACATGTAAAATAACATACCTACTTCGAAAGAATGTTGTGTCAAATTACATAGCAATAATTTTGTTCAGTTATGCTTCTACGTCTGCCGAGAAATTTCCTGAAGTTTTGCAAAGAAGTTTCTTGTAAATTTGTGTGAGAAGGCCTTAGCATAGTACTCTCTTAACTACAAAAGGGATTCTCTAATTAGAAAAACGAGGAAATTTTGTCTTTCTACTTCCATTTCTTCCACGGACCTCTACTCCCTCATGGTGATCATCATCAAGGGTACTGTTGAGAATCAGATTCTCTCCTATAGTATGGAGTATTTACCGAAATCGCAACGCTTACTATGCCCGTTCCGGATTCTTTTAATCCTATATACCTGCGTTAGGCGTCGTACCGTGCCGAAACAGAATCCAATACCCCATATTACTCAAAGAAGCGTATTGGGAAATTTCCCACGAGATTTTATGGCACTCGATAGATAAACACCTCGTATATATTTAGTGAAATATCCAGACTGTCACGGCGAGTAAAAAAGCAACGGTAAGGTCACCGACTCTGCTAAAATTGTTGACGACAATAGTGCTAAAGCACTGTTATTCCGCAGGTACCTAGGGAAAACTCACGAGCAGAGAAGGCATACGAATGTTAAATAAAGGTGCATTGTCATCCCTGAGGACTTTTTTATGAAATAAGGGTGAAAAACGTGTGCACAGCATTGAAGTATAGTGTACTTACGTACTACATAATAACTCAATGGTGCACAGTCCACCTGATTGTACGTACATATCTATTCTCAATTAAGATGGAATGGTAAGTGCAGCAGAAGAGGTGTGTGGAACAATAAAAAAAGGCAGTAGTAAAAGAAGAGATGCATGGTGGGACGATGAAGTGAAAGAAGCTGTAAAGATGAAACAGAAAGCATGGTTAGACTACTTGGCCTCTAGCAATGATAAGGATATGAGAGAGAAGATGAAAGAAATATATAAGCTGCAGAAAGTTCACACGAAAGCATTGATTGAGGAAATGCGAGAAAGGTGTAGAATAGAAGCGGACGAAAGGTTGTCGCACAACTTTAAGGAGAACTCTAAACTCTTCTGGAAAGAGGTTGAAAGGACCCGAAGTGGTGCGACGGCCTTAAGAATGAACAAAGTGCTATCGAGAACTAATGACGTCGTCACAGAAAAATCGGACGTCATGCAGCGATGGAGCGAATTTTATAAAGAAATGTATGCGTGTGATGATCTTAGTGGGGGATCCGGGGATGACGCCGTGACTGGTACGCCAGACCCGAACCTTGATGACACTGAGGTCATCAGTATGAAAGACATTGAACGTGCGATTCGACGTTTGAAATGTTGTAAGGCTGCGGGACTAGACAGAGTTACTGCTGAAATGGTCAAGTATGGTGGGCCTCGCGTCTGGGATAGCTTTTATCTGCTGTGCAATTTGTGCTGGCGGACGGGGGATGTCCCGGATGATTGGCGATCCGCAGTCATTGTGCCTTTATATAAAGGTAAAGGTTCACATTTTGACTGCGGGTACTATCGGGCGATCAGCTTGACCAGTTTAGCAAGTAAAGTCTACTCGAAGGTTTTGACACGTAGGATGCAAGAGACATCGGAAAGACTTCTATGGGAGGCACTATGCGGATTTAGACCTGGAAGAGGATGCATGGATCAAATGTTTTCTCTCCGCATGATCACGGAAAAGCTTCTGGCTGCTAACCAGAAAATTTTCTGTGGTTTTGTGGATCTTGAGAAAGCATTTGATAAGGTTGTAAGGAAGAAAATGTGGGAACTGTTGCCGGGGTACGGTGTGGATGGTCGATTGCTAAGGGCTGTGCAGTCACTTTACTGTGACTGCAAAGCCTGTGTGCGGGTAGGGCATGACCTGTCACCCATGTTTAGCGTCCAAACGGGCGTAAAACAGGGTTGTGTCATGTCTTCCTGGCTGTTCATACTGTATCTCGACAGCTGTTTAGAGAAGCTGAAAGATAGCTGTTTGGGTGTGAAATTGGGTGACATAAAAGTAAATTGTCTGCTGTATGCTGATGATGCAGTGCTTATTGCACCATCAGAGGCAGAACTGCAGGCATTAGTCACGTATACACGTTAATTTCATAAATTAAAGATCTCCGTTTGAATGCTAATAAAACTAAGGTTCTGGTATTTGAAAGGGACGAAGAGAGAACGAAGTGTGAAATATGGGTAAATCAGGAATGTCTAGAACAGGTAAATGAAATTGTATACTTGGGGAGTGCTTTTAGCCGGGATGGAAGATGTGATTTAGATGTGGACAGGCGTGTCGCTGCCGGGAACAAAGTCAATGGTGCCCTGACTGCGTTAGTCAAAAGGCAAGGCATAGTGAAGAGTGCACGCCTTGCAATACATAACGCAGTGTTGGTACCGACTTTGTTATATGGCAGCGAAACCTGGGTATGCCAGAAGAAGCATAAAAGCAAGTTGAATGCAGTGGAGATGCGATCTCTTCGTAAAATGTGCGGCGTTACCATGGCCGACCGAAAGCGAAACGAAGAGATTCGCAATATGACAGGTTTGAAAGATGACCTTATCACAAAAATTGATAAGGGCGTGCTTCGATGGTTTGGGCACGCTGAGCGAATGAGTGAAAACCGAATAGTGAAGAAAATATATAGCGCGAAAGTTAATATTAAAAGGTGTCGAGGTAGACCGAGACTAACTTTCGAAGACCATGTAAGCAAACTGCTCGAAGAGGGGAGGGTCAAGAGTACTCTGATACCTACACGTGCATGTATGAAGAAGATAATGAATCTGAAAGAAGCGAAAGAGGTATATAAGGATCGTGACACTTGGCGATCTGTTCTCTCTGGCTACTCCGTCAGGGATTGAGCGTGATGATAAGTAAGTAAATAAGTAAGCTTTTTGACATTTGAATCTTTTTGTAATAATTAAAAATTAAAAATTTTGTACAACCGACTTCAATATAAATTATTAAGAATAACTCAAAAACCATTGGTCTCACCTTTATCAAATTCATATGGGACCACATGGGAAGTACCAGCTTTCAAATAAAAAAGAATCATCGAAATCGGTTCACCCAGTAAAAAGTTATGATGTGACACACATAAAAAACATACAGTCGAATTGAGTACCGTCCCCTTTTTGAAGTCGGCAGAAAATTAGATATGCTAATAGTGTCGAAACAGGTCATAGTTTAGGGGTATTTCCACGGGAATTAAAAAGAAAGAATTCATATTACTTATTAAAAACTGGTTTAAGGGTAGTGGTAAAATTAAAAAAATTGTACAACTGACTTGAATATAAATTATTAAGGCCAAACCTTGATCAAATTTATATGGGACTACATGAGAAGCACCAGCTTTCACATGAAAAAATAATCATCAAAATCGGTTGACCTAGATAAAAAGTTATGAGGTAACACACATAACAAAAAACATACAGTCAAATTGAATACCTCCTCCTTTTTGAAGTCGTTAAAATAGAATTTACAATATAATAAATTATTACCGTAATTAGTCGGAGGCCACAAGACTTAATGGACTATTCCCCATTTCGTTTTCCATTGACACTGCGAGACATTTTCTTTTCGATCCAATATCACATTATATAAAATTGTGATCAACATTGAATTTGGTATAATTTGTAGTAAATATGCTGTGTCACATATTTACAAATCTCATCGTCCACGAATAAAGTTGAAATGACCTTCTCAGAGGTCAAGTCGCAACGAACGCATGCCCCACCGACAACGTACGTCGCATAAATTTCCATTTAAATTATTTTACATTATATTGGAATTGTTTTTCCTAAACTTACTGACGTCTGTAATTATGTTCATAATTAGAACAACATATAATTTGAATAGCATAATTTTTCACTCTACATTTGAGTGGCCCATGTTGATTTTTCTAAGATAGGCTGATGATGAAGTAAGCTAAGAATAGTTACAATCATAGACTTAGAATATACTGGCGTATCTAAGTCTATGGTTACAATAAACGTCACGTGGTGGCGCCGTAGATCGATCGGCCGATTGCATAACAATATATTTATAACATTAACGTCAATTTAATCAAATGAAAACAATTTCGTGTTGCGTTTAGACTGAAATTATTGGATGATTAAAATTAAAAAAAAGGATAAAACAGACTTAAAAAAGAATTGAAAAACAAAAGACAAAAGCAATCCTCTATTTCTAACGTTTCTGTAGCTCTTCAAAGATCGACTGCTAGACAGGGACCTCAGCTATAACTATAATCCCGATTTGGTTAAATACTCTTACACTTACTTTCACTTTGCTATTTTGCCTCCTCTTCGTATTTCCTCTGACGTATTCGCCACTTTCACGCTGCCGCCTCTGATGATGGGGTCATGTATTCTATTACACCTGTACCACACGGCAAAATAAATTACGATAGCACAAGAAGTTGTCTCTGTGACCAAAATTGACGAGGAAAACATTATTATAATATAAACTAGCGACCCGACCTGGCTTGGCCTGGATTGTAGCGATTATTATCAATTTTTCGAATACAAAAAAACTATATTTTTTTAAATAAAATATACTATTTTTCAAAAAATATATAAATGGTATATGTTTCGTTAGAATCGGTATAGCCAATCCGATGATAAGCCCAGACACATAGATAGACAGACAAACAAAAATTTTGCAAATGACTATTCATGTCGTAAATAGTGACATACAAATAACAGCTCAGGCTCTTCTTTTTTATAGAATAAGGGTGACAAACGAGCACCTGAATTGGTTGCTGTAGCCCATAGACATCTACATCTATCCTCGATTACGAATCAAAATTCAGATGCGTTATCATTCTCGCGTGACTAAATTTAGTTTAGTGAGCAGTGCGGTTGCAACTACTTTTATTGCATGAATAGGTCCGCGTGAATATTATAGTATTATTGACATAGTCTTCTCCCCTCCTACTAGGGTTACCAGATCCCACAATGAGTTTTCCTGGCAATATACCTGACTTTTCAATAAATTTCCTGACATTGACGCACAGGCAGCAAATAGTTCGAGAGCTGGTAGACGTTTTTGGGTAGCTATTTGACAAGTTTTCAGCGCGCCTCAAATACCTACCCAAAAATGTCTTTTATTATAGGATAGGCTGACAATATTTAAAATTTTTAACAAAACACTTTATTTAAAAATTTCTAACAATTTAAAATTTTTCGTGTTTCCCTGACAGAGCTAAAATTCCGGACATGTCAGGAAAATTCCTGTCATCTGGTAACCGTACCTCCGATCCGCCTGTGGCCCTCGTTGCTCTATGGCGTGAGGCTGTTAGTTAGAATTAACTTTTCATGAAAAATATATTCACGCCCTCTATTTGGTTTTGATATTTCTATTGCTATCAACTATCAACATTCTTTACTCTCGGATCAGTTTAACTGCTAAGATACCAAAAGTATTGAAATCCTTCAGTTTTTTTTTATTTTGCTACAGCTATAAGGTTGATGGTTTTTGCACATTACATTTAAACCTCAGGTTGTGCTTTTATTAAATACTTTAGAAAATAAATCAGAAGACCAAAGAGTTAAGTTCAACTTCATAAACATGGTGACTGTTCGCAATTCGCAATGGTTTTTTTAAAGAGCTTATTACTATATTTTAATAGGCTGAATGAGACTGTTACATAGTTAGAATTGATTCTTCATGGAAAACATTTTGCACGCCCTCTATTTTGTTTAGATCACACTATTAACACTCGTTTCATTTCAAATTTTACTCACGAAACAATTTAAGATCAACTTCCTGTAGATTGCAACCGTTATTCGTTATGTTTTTTTTTAAAGACGGTATATATTACCCCAAAAAGAGAGTAATATATTTCGAGAGAATGCATATGTACGAGTATGTATGTCTATTTCCTTGGCACGCTTCGTAGCCTAAACAGTTTAATGACAAAGGCTATATAATAATTATATATTGCATATGCAAATACAAAAAAGGTTTATATACCGTTTTGGTTGTTATAATAAAGGCTGACTATAGCTTGAGGCTGTTAATTAAGGCAGAAAACAGCAAAAACGCTCATTAACGAAATAAAATAACAATTTAAAACAACTTAATTTTTCGTCATAGAGTTTTATAGGTAAAGCTTTAAAAATACTATATTTTATATAAAAAGGTCGACAATTAGACTTGGACGTTTGCAGTAAATTTCACAATACGCGAGCAATCAGGGTTCGATCTCCGCCGGCACCAATGAAATTTACATTTAAGTGCTAATTTATCACCACGTGATCGGCGGTGCATGAAGACACCTTTATGTCTGAGGTTTAAAATATTTCTGAAATCCGCCAATGAAATTGAAGGTTATACGTGGCGGAACCACTCAGCAGCTATACTATATAGTTGTAGAATGAATGTGTCGGCTCGACAAGGGAACGACCACGCTCTCACAGAATACCAGCGTAAAATAGCAGCTTAATCCTGCTGTTTCGTATGATGAGATTAGAGAATCGGATACCCTTTTTGATGGAAACGAGGTAATCCGTGTTAGTCCTCAGGGGTGACAATGCACCAGTATTTTCATTCTTAATCGAGAATTGGTTTAGATATCTATAGGGCATACTCGTATTATCCACTTTCCATCAGGTGGGATCTGTACTCGTTTGTCACCCTTCTTCTGCATAGAAAAGGTGTTCTTTTTCTTGCTTTTGGACGTACATTTATGGCTTTTCTTGTTGTATAATTTCACTTTGATATTTGATTTAATTTCTTCGAAAAGAATGATCGAAATCTACACGATATTATTAATTTAAAAGAAGAAGAATTCTTTACAGTTAACACTGAAGGTACGCTGTCTGATATAATAATTATCAGCCTTAACTACTTAAAATAGTTAATTATTGCATAATTAAGTATTAATTATCTTTATACCTGTCTCTTTCTATAGTTATTAAATAAAAAGAGAGACTAAAATGGCGTCGTTTATATGAGTAAACCCGTATGTCGTATAAGATTAGCGGGTAATAAGTTTAAATGTCTTAAAATATCGGCACAACTTGAAATAAAGTTTTAGCATTTATTTTATAGGATAGGGTGACAAACGAGCACACAGTCCACCTGGTGGTAAATGGTTGCTGTGGCACATAGACATCCACATCTATCCTCGTTTGCGAATGAATAATGCAGATGCGTTATCACCCGTGATGACTAAGATGGAATGCCTCTTTTCCAGTAAAAAGGGGGGTCCAGTTCTCTACACTCACAATACGAAACACAGCAGTTATAAGCTGCTATTTTACGCTTGTACTCTGTGAGAGCGTGGTCCGTCCCCGGTCGAGCCGACCCATTCGTGCTACAACTATACTACTAATATAGCTGCAGCATTGCTCTACCACGTATAAAATGTTAAATTATTTACATTATCCATCCTTCCATCCATACATTAACCTATAAAATTCCATCGTTGAACATAGGCATTTACTACGTGGTAGAGCCATGCTGCAGCTATATTACTGGTATAGTTGTAGCACGAATGGTTCGGCTCGACCAGGGAAGGACCACGTTCTCACAGAATACCAGCGTCAAATAGCAGCATAACGCTGCTGTGTTTCGTATGTTGAGTGTAGAGAACCGGAGACCCTTTTTTACTGGAAACGAGGCATTCCATCTTAGTCCTCGCGGATGACAACGCATCTGCATTTTGATTTGTAATAGAGGATAGATGTGGATGTCTATGGGCCACAGCAACCACTTACCATCAGGTGGACTGTTAACAAAAAAACACCCTAATTCTATTAAAAAAAAATAACACGCTAGGCAGACGGGTTGGTAACCGCAGTATTTGCAACGTTGAGTTATTATCGGGAAGATGCTGCTGGCCAAATTATATTAGACACGTCTATAAAATACTGACTAGATCAAGAGCAAATGTTTTACTTTAGTGAAGCGTTGTATCTGTGGTAACGTGGCAAACGTTGTAGCTTATAGGATTTTTGAGAAAAACATCATTGAAGAGCGTACCCAAAGGCATTTAAGTAGTTATATTTTAAATCTCTTTGAGCGTACCATATATTTGCGACCAATTGCTAGGGATCTGCTTATTATTTTCTTGTATTTTTTTTGAAAGATAAGGTTGTAACGCTCGCATATTTGCGCCATCCATCATGAGTGCATCTGAGGATAATCCTCTTTCGCCTGCACCAGAAGTGGGATAAAGTTCCAGCTATTGCCCACACATAATCTTCGAATAACGCGATGAAACCGTGGTGTATGCTGTCAGCGTGGGACGCCGCGGGCAGCCGCTGCTGCTGACCGACATCTGATGCGTGAGGAAAGTAAATTTGTCGTAAATATTGCTTTGAAAAAGTATTTTGTAGTAACAAATGGTTAACTTTTTAATTCGGTGAGAGAAATGCCTGAACGCCAAGCTTATTTCAATTGACTAAAGTGAGTCTATTTGGGTGATTAATGACCTTGTTAAATTGTAAAGTTATTTACCTCATTTTATTTTTGTTTTGACTACGTCAACAGCCATACGCCAGCCGTAGCTCAAAGAGTGGGTGCGGTACGCGTGTGGTGTTGGTAGAGGTCTAGTTTATGTAGTCTATATCTATATCTAGTCTATATCTAGTTGGTAGAGGTTTAGTCGTTGTTGAGATGCAACGGGGATGACTGAACATAGAGATGAGTGCTCGTAAAAATAAAATGAAGTGTAGTATATATTTGTTGCGTAACGAACGTTTAAAAATGCTATGGCTCGACATGGCTATGGCTGGACATTTTATTTTGTGATGTAAAATTTCCTTTGAATTGATCAAGTTGAAGTAGAATTAAGTATTCAAGAAGTTGCCGGAGGTATTTTCAAGCGTTCATACTCTTAGTCACTTGTTATTACTATTTGCTCGCTTTGCACGAATTTACTTGTGAGTCATTCAGGAGCGAAGAACATCTGAAGGTGTGGTGGAAGGCCTTTGTCTCGTAGAGACTACTGTTGGTCGACTTGGAACGAACTGATAGTCGTTGTCTCTACAGTAAATCGTATCACAAGAAATGATGAAGATAGGGATAGATAAACAGTTTATTGCTAGTCATTGCGGCATTGTGATCACTATGTAGGTATAATCAAATAAATAACTTAAATGATTTCTCTGTGTCTTGGCACACTATACATCAAGATTTCTTCGGGAAAACTTGGCGGGATTAGTGTCCAAAAGTGTTATTGTTCCGTAATTATTATTATATAAAGCATGTTTTGTTAAGTACCCTTAACCGACGAGCATCTATGCGTAGGTACATATGTGGACGTAAAGAAGGCGTTTTATCACAATTATTAGTAACGCTGCATATGCCAACCGTGAGTAAAAATTCAAAGCAACTTTTGCATTTTAATCTAGACCATCCAAACTGGGATGAAGACGAATGTTGTAATGTAGAAAATATTATTGCACAAAATAAACGCTTAGATAGAAAATGATTTGATTTGTTAATGGCATTTACAATCGCTTTTAAAAGATCATGCAGCTAATTGTCTAACCGAGCTTAAGTTTACTAAAATGGCATGTTCCTTAGTAAAGAAACCAGAGTTAAAGAAACAGTGTGTGAAACTGCTCTTCGCTTATGATCCCTCATCGAGTAACTTCCTAGAACAATCACGTCTGATGAAGTTATTACTGGATTTATTATCTTAGTTTTATGTTCATGCGAAATTTTATTTACATGGGGTATATTTTAAAGTTCGAAATGTTTAGCGATGTATCGGGGAATTGTTTAACATTAACATGCTATAAATTGAGAGAATGAGTGGCCTTTTTGTGTTCTAATGTTTTGATAAGTGTAGCAGTCTTGCTCTGGATATTATGTGGTCGACAGAATTGGTGTTTGATGTTGAGAGTTGGCTATGTGTGAAACTGTATATATAATATATAATTTTTTTTCAATATCAAATTATCGATATAACGTCCAAAAATATTAGTTATAAATTTCGATACTTCTAAATAATAATATCGATATATTATCAACAGTCCTAGTTCAAACTTTAAGCTCGATCGACGGGGCCGTGCGCAGACGTGCGCTACATATTTGGCTAACCAACCTCTCACTGCGTCAGTTGGAAAAAAAACCGGCCAAGTGCGATTCGGACTCGCGCTCCGAGGGTTCCGCACAAATCCGTATTTTAAAATTATTAAAAATATTTTTATTATATGATGTAACTAAAAATTTATGCTTTTCGCAATTTTTCCTTTATCTGTGCTACAATACGTTGCATCGTACCAAATTTTAAGATTCTGAGTTCACGGGAAGTACCCTGTAGGTTTTGATTCCCTGATTCCCTTGCGAATGTCGAAAATTTGCGGCATAAACGGCTGTATCTTTTGATTGCGTTGGCTTAGAAGTTTGATTTTTTCACAGCTCCATGGGACAGTAGACTTGAGTATTTCATATGAATTTCAGCTTGATACCTCCACGCATTCCTGAGAAAAAGGGTCTTGACAGACAGACAGACAGACGGACGGACAACAAAGTGATCCTATAAGGGTTCCGTTTTTTCCTTTTGAGGCACGGAACCCTAAAAATGAATTCATCTTCTGAAGAGGGTATTCTACTTACTGCGACTGTGGTTTGTTGCCATTTAATCATTAGAAAACCAAAAAAAAATTTAATTAATGATTAGAAAGAAGATATTATTATCTCATTATGTAAAAGCTCGACGAATCCAATTGGATCCTTAAATGTCAAAATTATAAACCCCCCCCCAAAGAGTATATAATAATTAGAAGGGACCCCTTAGAACAATAGATAAAGAATATTCAGAAGTTCAGAACTTAGTGTACAAATAAGCAAGGTATAGAGCGCGCGTATCGCTCAATGCCCATTATGCCATGGGTAAAATTGACGCCTATGAGTATTTGTACTTAAGTTATTAATTTGATTATGTAAGTATTTGTAAATATTAGGTAAGCGATAATTATAAGTTATGTTTTAGCTCAATAAAACATAGGTTCGAATTTATGAAACGATGTTTATTAACAAACACAAAAATCTAATTAATTTACTCTCCCGTTAAAAACCATATCATACAGGGTTAGTGGGAACTCGACAACTTCCTGGCAGAGCATGATAAGGAAGTCAAAACAACTAACACAGCTACAAATTAGGCTAGGTATGAGAACCATCAATTCACCCTAAATCTCTAGGTCAGAATTAAATAAAATACACACCATAATTTGTAGGAAAATATTCCATTAACAATTGCTGTATTTGTTTAATGGTAACTAAATTAGTCAGTACAAAGATAAATATTTTGATTTATGTGTATTTTTGTACTCGTATCGGTATTTTTGTATAATATGTCCCGTTCGTACTATCATATTTCGTTGTCGTAGACGTTGGACATCAATACAATTTTCTAGAAATAAAATTAGTTATTCATCTAACTTATATCTACCTTGTACGATACACTGACTGATCACCTAGGTTGGGTGAAATTCTTATATTTCAGAAAAAAATATAAGAAAGGTTAAAAAACAACTTGAGCTAAGTCAAAACGCCGTTACCACTTCGCTGTTTTGTTTATATCTAAACGTGTCGTCGGTTGGGAGTAGTGGAGTCGGTAGGCACAGGGGTGAGAAGATAATCAAAGAACATTCCACATATCTCTGCCTCTGTCTAGCACTCGTGTCTAGGTCGTCAGTCGTCTGGATTTGTCCTTTTCGGAAATTGTAGAAGTGAGAAAGACTAATAATTTTGGTTAGGTTGTATTTATTCAATTATCTGTTTGCTGCTGTTACTAGTGGTAAAGTTCAATTTGGTGTCCAGATAGAAGGCGTATAAGATAAATCTTCATATTTCTAGGAAGTAAAGCCTTATTCTAGTTTCTCTAAAGATGTATTAGGTAGTAAAGGACAAATTGGTTTTTGTTTAAAAACTAAGTACGGTCGTAAAGAATAATTATTAAACATTATGTGCTTTAGATCGTAAATATTTAAGTATACTCAATTTATACAATCTATACGATTAGTCATCATGAATCATTTGTGATTTACAGTCATAATTCACAATAAAACTGCACTAAAAGCCCTAAAATTTCGGGTAGTAAAAAACATTTTTTCGAGAATTTCGCTATTTTGAGAATGCAGTTCGATAGAAAAAGAAAAAGTTATTAAAGATGGTGTAAATAATTTGTAACATACAACTTATAACATAGCCACGTAGCTTAAGTAAGGAAGGTATCTAAATTACATATATAAAGTCACGTTATAAGTCGTTCTAATGTTCCAAGTAGTTTTTTTTTATAGGAGAGGGGGCAAACGCAAAGCTTGCGGCTCACCTGATGGTAAGTGACTACCACCGCCCATGAACAACTGCAACACCAGGGGAATCGCAGATGTGTTGCCGGCCTTTTAAAAAGGAGTAGGCTCTTTTCTTGAAGGTCCCTAAGTCGTATCGGTCCGGAAAAATCGCTGGTAGTAATCGATTCCACAAGGAAGTTGTGCGAGGGAGAAAACTTCTTCTGAATCGCACAGTGGTGGACCGCCAATTATCTAGATGATATGGATGGTATCGCAAGTTCTGTCGCGATGTGCGATGGTGAAATTGAGCGGCTGGAATTAGTCCGAACAATTCCTCAGAGCACTCCCCGTGGTAGATGCGATAAAATACGCAAAGAGATGCAACCTCTCTACGCAGTGCCAGTGAGTCAAGCCGATCGGAAAGAACTCGGTCGTCGACGATTCGAACCGCTCTGCGCTGGATGCGGTCAAGTGGAAGGAGCTGGCACGGGGGGGCCCCTGCCCAGAGATGGGAACAGTATTCCATGTGAGGCCGAACCTGCGCCTTGTAAAGTTGCAAGCGGTGTGCCCGTATGAAATACTGTCCTGCTCTGCTGAGCACGCCAAGCTTTTTAGAGGCCAATTTGGCCTTCTCTTCCAAGTGACCATGAAACTGCACGTCACTCGATATGTCGACACCGAGGATACCGATACTGGCTGAGGCAACAAGGGGAGTGCCTTGAAACTGAGGAGATACGACAAAGGGAATCTTTTTAGCGGTAAACGCGCAAACTTGTGTCTTCTGGGGATTGAACTGGACTAGATTTAGTCGGCCCCAATCCGAGACTTTGTTAAGCAAAGACTCGACTTCAGACACAAGTTTGTTCCGGTACTCGGCGACGTTTTCCCGAGAAATATTGGCACGGCCGGTGTATAAAGCATCACCAGTGCTGTCGTCTGCATAGCAATGAATGTTACTGGTTTTCAACATATCATTGATATGCAGAAGAAACAGCGTTGGTGATAGCACGCAGCTTTGTGGAACACCAGCGTTAATGGGCTTGTAATCGGAGCATGCACCGTCTACTACGACCTTGATGCTCCGATCTGCAAGAAAGCTGGTGATCCAATTGCACAATTTCTCGGGAAGCCCATAGGAAGGCAGCTTCGAAAGAAGCGCTTTATGCCAAACCCGATCGAAAGCCTTCGCTATGTCCAAACTAACGGCCAACGCCTCCCCCTTGGACTCCACTGCCTCCGCGCATCTATGGGTCAGGTAGACCAGAAGATCACCAGCTGAGCGACCTCGACGAAAACTGTACTGGCGGTCACTAATCACCTGGTGATCCTCAAGGTACCGCATGAGCTGGCTGTTAATAATCGTTTCCATTACTTTGGAGAACAAGGAGGTGATGGCGATAGGCCTGTAGTTGGACGGATCTGAGCGGTCGCCTTTTTTAGGGATTGGATGTACAAAGCTATCTTCCATGAGTCCGGGACTACGCCTAGAGAGTAGGAGTACCGAAAAAGACGCGTTAAAACCTGTGCCAACTCTGGAGCACACGTCTTCAGCACAATAGGTGGGACTCCATCAGGCCCACTCGACTTGTTGACGTCCAGGGAGAGGAGTGCTTTACGCACCAAGCGCTGTGTAAACAGCACTTCCCGCATGGAGCACTCACACCGCGGGATGTTCGGCGGTGTATTTTCCCCGTCATCTAGAGTCGAGTTGAAAGCAAAAAGAGAGCCTAGCAGATCAGCTTTCTCCTTTGCGTCATGGGCCAGTGGGTCGTCCACCCTGTACAGAGATGGCAGAGATGGCTGACAGAAGTTCCCTTGGACAGCCTTGGCGAGAGACCAGAATGCACGTGTTCCCGAAGGGAGGCGAACTAGTTTCTCGCCAATTCTGCCGATGTGCTCTGACTTTGCCTTGGCAATGACACTTTTGAAGGACCTGGAGGCGGAATTGTACTTCTTTTTAAGAGCGCTGGTGTTTACATCCCGGGACGTTGATGCGTCAGCCCAGGCCTGGTAGCACTCCTGCTTATAGCGTGATGCTAGTTTACAGGAGCGACCAAACCATGGCTGGGATCTGCCTCCGATGGGCACTACAGAGGATGGAATAAAAAGTTCCATACCCTGAACGGACGGAACGCACGGAGTCTGCAGCCATTTGGACGTGGTCGATGAGTCGGTCTGTTTCGGCATCACCGCTATGGGACCTATAGAGGCACCCGTAGAAGCGGGGAAGGTCGTCGCTGTCTACGCGCAGCCATAGGATGGACAGGTCCGGGACCTTCAAGACTGCCGAGGCGTCGAAAACAGATGTCCTTCCTGACGTATACGCAAACTCCAGCCCGGGGCACAAAAGAGTGTTCAAATTTGTACCCCGGGTAAGAGAGATAATTATGAAGTATCAGCCGGAGAGGACACCTGAGTCTCGGTTAAAAAGAGCAAGGTCGGCTTCGCCGTCTCAAGATGGTAATGGTAACGCTGTCCATGTCCAGGTTGGAATGAAGTCCCCTGATATTGCAAAAATTCACGGATAGCGTGAAAGGGGTCGCCTTGGTCTTATTGCTCAGCTTGCCCCGAGCAGTATTAGTCCAACTTTATCAACGTGACAAAGTCATGATGATTTTTGGTAACCGGAACGACGGTTACGGTTATTTAAAAATAATCCCAAGTCTAATCGCCTCTTACGAGACCCACGGGATGGTATGAATATTCATACGCCGCCACTACACGGTAACTGATAACTTCTCAAACCATTTTATTTATGGACAACGTCTTGCAATCGTTGTTTCTCTAGCGCTCAATTGACCTTCATACAAATAATGCGATATTTTAATTGTTGATATTTTTTTATATTTGAATAAGAACTTAGTAATGACTCTAAGTTATATTATTTCCTTCATTAAAAAAAATTGTCTTTAGCCTAACCTACTATCAAGGTTATAATTTTACAATCTCCTTGCCTACTATACTCTTTGGCTTGACCATAGATCTAACTAAATTGGTAGTGGTTATAGCTGACGCTTGAGTGGGTCCAAAAATGTGGGAGGGATTCAAGGAACGGAAGAATGAGCAAATGTATGGAAATGACACTTTGAATTGTGTTACTTTAATTTTTTTGAATTTACCAAAAACTACTAAAGAAATAATGAACACTCCATGGTGTTCATTATTTCCTTAACCGCCATTTACGATAACATGACGTTCGTCGTTCATTTATTTTAATATTAAAAGTGTTTCGTTATAATAAAATTATAGTGTTCAGATAGGTGATACGAGTGATCTTGAAAAAGACCTCTGATTCTGATGTAATCGAAAGAATTCAATCAGACCTATTTTTACACCTGTTTTGAAACGGGGAGTTGTCTTCCTTTCCTTTTCCGTCCCCTCTCCCCACCCCTCATTACGCTATTCCATCTACGACTCACGGTTATTTCTTCTATAAACATTACGCATTAGTATTTGACCAATAACGATAACGTTTAATTGTATATAACGAGTGACGTAACGGAGATAAGGTTTTGTGTTTTCGACATTTATCGGTAGAACGTATCCCTCGGAACTAGGGTTGCCAAATTTTCAAGAACTAATAAATTATACAATGCAGAGTTAAATAGTATTATTTGTTTGAATTGTTAATGCATATTTTGTACTTTTTGCGGTACATAACGATTTTATGTGTTATGGTTACTTAGTAATCTATGGTACCTTTGATTTATAGTAAAGGAAGTAAAAATAAGTTAATATACGCGATAAAATCCGTAAAATTAGTTTTATTTAAACGCTTAATACGATTCGTCATCCCGTCTAATACGCCATCTGGGTCGGAAAAGTTACGTTTGCTAGTGATTGGTAAGGCAAAAAATCCACGTTGCTTCAAAAACGAGAAATCGCAGGTAGCGATTTCTCGACATATGATGCACATTCTCGAGCTTGGATGACTGACATTCGTTTTAATAACTGGTTAAAAGCTTTAGATGATCACTTCCAGATTATCCGAATGCGACAAGCAAGTTGCAACCGATGGATCAGGGCATTATAAAAGTCCTTAAACGTGGCTACAGAACACGATTGATACATCGCTATCTTAAGAAAATGTAAGACCCTGACAGCAAATGACCCTTGACTGTGCGTGACGCGATCCGAAACATTGCAACGACATGGCAAGCAATTTAACCTGAAACCATACAAAATCGTTTCAAGAAAGCAGATTTACGAAATAATGAAGCTGATGTCGTATTGGAAGAAGAACCCGCGATACTGCAGGGTTTTTCTGGATATTCTTCCACTGATGAAAATGTTGCACATTTGCTGAACAATTGTTGTTATTCAAGATATGAATAACACCCAAAAAGAGGCCCTAAGTGATGACGATGAAGATGAAGGAGAGTCAATTCCGATTTTGTTAAATACAGAGGCATTATCAGTAGTAAACGATTTAAGGCGCTATGTATCTTCTTTCGGGAAAAGTGAAGACGCACTCATCATCATTACAGCCTTTCACAAGTCCACTGCTGAACATAGGCCTCCCCCAAGGAATGCCACAAAGCACGGTCCTGAGCCACCTGCACCCATCTACTTCCTGCACCCCTTACCAGGTCGTCACTCCATCTCGTGGGGGGTCACCCTACACTTCGCCTACCGGTACGAGGCTGCGACTCGAGAACCTTTCTTCCCCATCGGTTGTCAGTTCTTCGAATTATATGGCTGGCCCACTGCCACTTCAGCTTACTAATCCGTTGGGCTATGTCGGTTACTCTAGTTCTAATGCGGATATCCTCATTTCTAAGTTTATCACGCAGAGAAACTCCGAGCATAGCTCTCCACAGCTCGCTGAGCGACCTTGAGCTTCCTCGTACGGTCAGCAGTGAAGGACCACGTCTCAGTTCCGTAAGTCATCACTGGCAACACGCACTGGTTGTACAATTTCGTTTTAAGGTTTTGAGGTATGTCTGACGAGAAGATGTGTCGTAGCTTCCCGAACGCTGCCCAGCCGAGTTAAATCCGTCAATTGACCTCTCGGTCGAAGTTGGACATACCTAGTCGGACTATTTGTCCCAGGTAAACATACTCGTCAACAACTTCGACCTTAGTGCTCCCAACAACTACCAGCATAGGTGTGACATGGACTTTAAACATATTCTTTGTTTTGTCCATGTTCATCTTAAGACCTATCCGTGGGGAGACACTATTGAGGTCATTGAGCATAGTGCTTAGGTCCTCCAGCGATTCTACCATAAGGACTATATCGTTAGCAAATCGAAGGTGAGTGATGTACTCGCCATTCATGTTGATACCGTATCCTTTCCAGTCCAGAAGCTTGAAAACGTCTTCCAATGCAGCGGTGAAGAGTTTCGGGGATATGACATCACCCTGTCTTACACCTCTCTGTAATTGGGTAGGTTTCGTACTCTGGTTCTGTACTCGGATAGCCATCGTAGCTCTACTGTACAAACACTTCAGCACTTCGATATACCGACAGTCAACTTGGCACCGCTGAAGGGACTGCAGCACCGCCCAAATTTCGACGGAATCAAAGGCTTTCTCATAATCCACATACGCCAGACATAGTGGCAAATTGTACTCTTCGGACTTCTGTACAATTTGCCGAAGGGTATGTATGTGGTCTATGGTGCTTTTTTTACAGGATAAGGGTGACAAACGAGCACACAGTCCACCTGATGGTAAGTGGTTGCTGCGGCCCATACACATCTACATCTATCCTCCTTTGCGAATCAAAATGCAGATGCGTTGTCACCCGTGAGGACTAAGATGCAATGCCTCATTTCCAGTAAAAAGGTGCTAAAGCCCTTTCGGAAATCGGCTTGTTCGGGAGGCTGGAAGTCGTCAAGTCTGTGCGCGAGACGATTCGTAATGACTCTCGAAAACAGAACGTAGACGCGGCTCAGAAGGGAAATCGGCTTGTAGTTCTTCAAGAGAGCGTTGTCACCTTTCTTGAAGAACAAGACCACCGCACTTCTGCTCCACGCCTCCGGTGTAATGCCACCATGAAGGACGGAATTAAATAGCTTCTGAAGGACTTCAAGTACTGGTCTTCCACCCGCTTTCAGAAGTTCCGCTATAATTCCATCCTCGCCTGGGACCTTACCCTTTATAAGGTGCTGGAGAGCCATTCTAATCTCGCTCAGACTGACTTCTGCGATATCTTCGGAATAGTGTCGAGCACGAGGGGGATGGAGCGTTGACTTCATTAGACGAGACCTCTCCAACTTAACGTTTAGGTTTAGTGTGCCTCTAACCATTCGGTGGCTGCTACCAGTTTTCACCCTCGCGATCACGGAGACATCACTGAACAGTTGTCGTCTAGTCAGCATAATGAAGTCAATCTCATTTTTTGTCGAACTGTCGGGGCTCGACCAGGTCCACTTCCTGTGGGGCCGCTTCTGGAAGAAAGAGTTCATCATAAAGAGTCCCTCTTTTTCCATGAAGTCGGCCAGCTGCTGGCTCCTTGGGTTCCGTTGCCCTATTCCAAATTTCCTTACTTTCAGCTCACTGTTCTCTCTTGTGCCTAGTTTTGCATTGAAGTCTCCCATTAATACCGTATATGGGGTTTTGGAGGAATGCATGGCTCTAGAGATATCCTCATACATTTCCTCCACCTCCTCATCGGGGTGTGCCGAGGTTGGTGCGTAAACCTGTATGACCTTCAGCGAATACCGTTTGGTGATTCTGAGTATAAGGTACGCAACACTCGTCGACACACTCCCGATCTTTACAACGTTGTTAACGAGAGACTTGTGGACGATAAATCCGACACCTCCTTGGGACAGATGGTCGCCCTCCCGGTGATAGAGCAAGTTGCCGGATTCGAGGATTACCGTGTCCTCCCCCTCTCTTCGGACATCGGACAATCCTATAATATGCCAGCGCAACTTGTCTATCTCTTCTTCCAGCTCCACGATCTTCTCGTCAGTCCTCAGGGTGCGTGCGTTGTACGTTGCCAGGTCGAGTCGTCTAAGATGGCAACCGAACCTTCACCGGAGATTCTTAGCACCCCCTGCCCCGCCGTTACCATGGTCGCCACCGTAGCCAGGAATAGCGGGGCCGCCGGGGACTGGGGGCCGTCTGTTTGTTGATTTAATCATTAGGGGGTATTTGCCATAGTTGCCATGCTTGGCGAGCGGGTTGGCAACCGCAGTATTTGTATTGTAATTTTGGCTATTATCAGGAAGATGTTGCTGCCCATCTCCTGCCTGTTTGCCTTTGTCGCCTTTTACGACACCCACGGAAGGATATGGGGTAGTGGATATTCTTGACCGCCACTATACGGCACTGCAAAAGTTAAATTATATTAAAAGCCTTGTCATTAATAATGCACCAAAATATTTTTGTCAAACCAAAATAATTAATTATTTTAAGTAATATCATTATAAAGAATAATTAACTATGATGTAACGTATTTAAATACATATACATATGCACAACATTATACCTTTCTAACAAATTTATGAATTTTAACAGCGGTAGAGCCACGTGGCAGCTTTTGTTGTCGCACGGATGGGCTGGCTCGAACCGGGGTGGTTCCACGACCTCACAGAATACCAGCGTCAAGTAGAGGTTTACCTCTGCGTTTCGCTTGGTGAGTGCAGGTGGCCGGAGGCCCTTTTTACTGGAAATGAGGCATTCCATCTTAGTCCTCAAGGGTGACAACGCATCTGCATTTTGATTTGCAAACGAAGATAGATGTAGATGTCTATGGGCCGGCAAACACTTACCATCAGGTGGACTGTGTGCTCGTTTGTCACCCTTATCCTATAAAAAAATACGTATAGGTACCTATAATTCAATACCTACACAGTATTAGTAAATGATGTTTTATTTTTCCTATCCCGCGTAATACGCTATCCCGCTTAAGTCGCGATTTTGGCTGGGTCTCTTCAAAAACGTCTTAAGCGGGTTTTACTGTATTTGTTGCATAGGGGATTTTTTACCTCCTGTTCATATCCTATTGTCACCTCTGACAGCACCTATCAGACATCAGAATATACAAAATTTAGGAAATGGAAATAAATATAAAAATATATATAATATAGAGTATCCTGATACTCTATTTAGAGCACCTTGACAGCCCTACTCGTGACCTATAGTAAATATGAATAATTGTACAGATATTGATACTATAACCAGAGGTCACTCAGCTGTTACCTCAGAGCATAGAATATAACCTATAACCTTATTATATAATTGCACGGAGTTTTTAACAAAACTCTCGGCTTTAAATGGAGACAATTATATTCTAACTATATTATAGTTATAATATAATTGTCTAATTTTATATCTAACTGAATTTAAAATTTACCTAAAAATTTTATAGGTGGTAGAGCCAAGCTGCAGCTATATTAGTAGTATAGTTGTAGCACGAATGGATCGGCTCGACCGGGGAAGGACAACGCTCTCTCAGAATATCAGCGTGAAAGGGCAGCTTGACACTGCTGTGTTTCGTGTGGTGAGTGTAGAGAACCGGAGACCCTTTTTACTGGAAAAGAGGCATTCCATCTTAGTCCTCACGGGTAACGACGCATCTGCATTTTGATTCTTTATTGAGGATAGATGTAGATGTCTATGGGTCACAGCATTCACTTACCATCAGGTGGATTGTGTGCTCGTTTGTCACCATATCCTATAAAAAAAGGCGGTTGCTAATCATGAGCTCTGAGGTTTGAATCGATCGGGCCAAAATCAGTCCGATCTGTGCCCTCTGCGCCAACTTAGCATCACAATGTCACATTTTTTGTATTCTACTTTTCAAATTCAATAAGAAAATTACCCACTGAAGTTGTGCGCGAATCGTAATAACTTGATGGTGTCATTTTTAGGTACCGACACGTAAAACGACACCATGAAGTAGTGCGCGCGCATCGTAAAAATTCACTCTCATAGTTTTTTCCAAACGTCCCAAAAGAAGTAGAACCACAGAATAAATATAAGTTCAAAAAATATATTTTAACGCAGTTTTATCTGTAACGGTTTTAGTATTTGATTTCAAATTCAAAGTCCAATCGTTGTCGGAGAGCCAAAAATACTACAGGTTAATTCTACCCTACCTACTTAATTAAAATATACTACAGGTTAATTCTACCTACTAAGTATTATATTGTCTGCTATTAGTCACGTAATATTTGTAAACAAAAATAACAATTAAAACACAAAAATCTTAGTTTTCTTGCTTTTTGTTAGCAATCTCTTCAATAAGAGCAGCAAATTCTAATCTATTGGTTTATCTATAAATTACTTTAACCCAAAATTTTATAGTGGATTATCATTGACGGTATTTTAATGTTCATTTAATTTGCTGCAATTTTTGTTTCTTTACTTGCCGTTTTGACAATTTATTTGCGTAGATTTCTAACCTTACATTTCGTATAAAATATCCAAAAATTTTAAGTATTATATTAATACACAAAACAATGAGCCAGTGGTTTGCTCTTTACTTTTTGCATATTATTAACTTTTTTTTTAATTTTCTACTTTTATGAACATCTATGGTTTGGTTTATTTATTTTTATTCTTATTGATATAAAATATAGGTAATAGTACACAAAGAAACATCAACCTTTACATTTTCCGAACAAATTAACTTCCACACTATGAAATCTTTCAAATATTATACCTCACTTTTAAGTGGCTCTGCCCTGGTGACAGAATTAATTAATTTTTTAATGTAATTAAGACGTCGTTCTAGTTGTTTTATATCTTATGGTAATTATTGCTTAATCCTCTCAAAAGGGCCAAGAATTTTCTTTGCGCCTGCAAAGTCCGACAAACAAAAAGATCGAACTTTTCAGTAAGAGCAAGAAACATTGTTTTCAATTTTAACAAATCATTTAAGAACTAAATACCTATATCACAATTTTTTTTAAATAAAATAACGCTGACAAACCAGCACACAGTTTACCTGATGGTAATGACTGTAAGTGGATGCGGTGACGTGTTCGAATAGAAATCAAAATGTAGAACAGATGCGTTGTTAAAACGTCTTCATATTTTCAATACTTTAGAGCAGGGTTTCCGAACCTTTTTTGACCAGGGCCTACTTTGATTTCGTTGCTGTTAGCAGCGACCACAAGGTAACAGAAAAACTGTGATAATCTACCAATAAATTTTAATCACAGTTTTTAATATAATTAAGATACAATAAACCGAAAAGAAGCGTTCGTTCACAGTATTATTCGTGTATTTATTGTAAAAGAAATCATATATGTTTGTTAAAAATAATAAATGTGTTATTTAAAACCATTAGGTAATTAAAATATATAAATCTCTCGCAGACCATATTAAAGCTCTTGGAGGCCACTGGTTAGGGAACACTGCTTCCGAGAATAAATACACCCGCCAGTATAACCAAGTCTATGTAAACATCTCGGTGTGAATATTGTTAATAGAACCGTTTTCAGCGTGTTAACTTTGACTTGACACATAAAATTAACAACTCATATTTATCGCACCATAACTTGTCTGAAAATGATGTAACAGAATGACTTTGTGTTTCTAATCTATTTTTCTTTTGGTGGACTCTTTTTACTGGAAGCGAGGCAGTCCATCTTAATCCACAGCAACTTAGCACTCTCTGTGAAAGAATGACTGAATGAATATTGGCAATGCAAGAAAATCCCACTACTATTTAAATCTTATAATAAGACTAAAATTATGAATATACAATCATCCCCTGTTCTCGAATCATTTTCGCTTAGCACTTGGTTGTCCCGCAATGATATTGAAAATATATTATTAAGTGAATTAGAGACTGTAAAACAATCCAAAAAAATTATATGAAAAAAATTCTCTTAAAGTGAATATTATTAAAGAACTTGAAAATAAGTACCACGATTGGCATAAAATCTACACAGACGGATCAAAGAGTGCTAAGTTGCAAGGAACAGTTTTTTTCGATTCATCTCGAGCAGTTTCTAGATGTTATAAAGTTACTAATGACGTTTGTATTATGACCCTTGGACTCATTGCTATATCCGAAGCCCTAAGGTATGCCGCAAGCTATAACTGGAACAAAATTTATATATACTCGGACAGCAAAACTGCTACCCAACATTTGGCTCGATCCACCTCTGGAATCAGACGTCTTTCGATAGCCTATACCATACTTTCCCAATTATATCAGTTCAGTCTACGTGACATCTGTGCAAGAGTGCAATGGATTCCATCAAACATTGATCTATTGGGTAATGATGAGGCAGATAGATTAGCAAATTCTGCTTGTGTAAATGGTGTAGAGTATAATATTAACCCTTGTTACTCAGAAGTACTGCCAAAATTTAGAAATTCATGTCATATCGAATGGAAAGAATTTTTCAATGAACGCTCCAAAACGAAAGGTATTTGGTACAAAACGATACAGAGTGAGCCGCCCCGAATATCCTGGTTTATAAACACAAAATTAAATAGAAATATTATTAAAATAATGTTTAGAATAAGAACAGATCACATCCCATCAAAAAAAATTCTTAAGAACTGATTCACGTAACTGTGAAACGTGTGGAGTTATTACTAAAAAAAAAAATAAAAGAAAATGATGTAAGTCTTCTATTGAAGACTTACATCATTTTTAATGGAATGTGAGCGGAACCGAGGGGCAAGGGAATTATTTTTAAGGACCTATAAGATAAATGTGTACAATATGGGTATTGCGCAAGGCATTCTACATGCACCCACCTCGGATATTGCATTGAGTATGTGCAGATTAATAGTAAATGTATAGATTTTAAGTTAGTTATAATGGGATTGACATGTTAACAAATAAAAACCCCTAAATAAATAAAGAGAAAAAAAATCTTAGTCCACACAGGTGACGACGCATCTGCATTTTGATTCATAATCGAAGATAGATCTACTTAGATGTCTATGGGCCACGGCAACCACTTACCACTCGTTGAGTGTGTGCTCGTTTGTCACCCTTATCCTATAAAAAATCTATAAAAAGTAATGGCTGAAACGAATTTTCTGATGGAAATTAACCGGTGAAAATCAACATGGTGCGCTGGTGTTCTTCCCACCAAGATTAAAAGTAATTTAGGTACAGCATTTTTGTCTCTATCTGGCATGAGATGTTACGTGGTAGAGCCATGCCGCAGCTGTATTACGGTTATAGCACGAATGGGTCGGCTCGACCGGGGAAGGACCACGCTCTCACAGAATACTAGCGTAAAATAGCAGTTTAATGCTGCTGTGTTTCGTATGCTGAGTGAAGAGAACCGGAGACCCTATACTATAAAAAAAAGAAAATTGGTTTAATTTTCCAATTCTTTTGATTTTATATTTGTAACATTGTATATTGTACAAGCTTATTTAAATTGTTATCATTCGTTGAAGATAATGTTAAATGTAAATAAAAAGCAAACGCGATTTAACCTTGACAGGAATATCGCATATTTTCCTTATAATTTAACAACTAACCGATAAAAATCATGTTATTGGTCGCAATGCGTGTTCATACAATAAGTTAGTAGTTAATAACAGCCTATATACTTCCCACTGCGGGGCACAGGCCTCCTTTCATTTCAGCAGGGCTAGCATGGGCAGGAGACAATTTTATCACCGGGGAAAAGAGAAAATGTTTATCCCCTCGCTTAGTTTTATCCACCCTTCGAGCATGGACACACCAGTAGATATAATATCCACATTAGATAAAATGGGAGATAAACTTAGACTTAGATAGATTTTTTGTATGAATATAAACTTAAACCCACGTCCAATGAACTGGGATAGTATTGTCCCTTTCAGATGTCAAAAAAGCATAACTTTTTATCTTTCATTTGGCTCCAAACTACGGACGGGGATATATGTCTACTCGTTATGTCAAACGGGGATATACTTCCCCCCGTTGCCGTGCTTTGGAATAGGGACAAAATAATTTTATCTCTTGTCAGTGGATATAATCGGGGGATAAAATTTTTGCCCCCAGCCCATGCTAGCCGTGCTGAGAGGGTTTAGGGCAAGGAATGTCCGCCGCGCTGTCCCAGTGCGTGTTGGTGAACTTTACAATAAAATATGTTTTTCTTATTTCTTATACATGTAGGTTTTCTCACGATGTTTCCCATCGCCGCCGAACACGTGGTAAATTAGCACTTAAAATTGCAATTACTAATTTGAATTTTGCCGGCGGGGGTCGAACACGGGTTGCTCGCGTACTGTGCAATTTACAGCAGGCCCTTAGCCTAAGCTATCATGGCTTTACAATAAGTTTCGCTAATAAAATATAACTAATTTCAAAAGAATCACAATAAAGTTGCTGACTTACTATAGAATTAATGTACTAAGGTAGCGTAAACTATAGTGATTTATAAACTATGCAAAATTAGCATAATTTCCTACACTTTCATAAATTACGCAATTGAAACATAAGGCTTAACATTTTATATTACTTAATGGGCATTGATGTGGGCTGTACGTTATATACTCCTAGTACAAATTATCAATTGTCCTGTATTACATTAAAACGTAACATTCTTTGTCCCAATAAAATAAAATAGTTGTTTAGGTGTCTCTTCAAATGTATGTATGCAGTTGTTCCGTCCCCATCCTATTTATAAATCCGATTAGGATGAAAGTTCAGTGAGTTGTTATTGTGCACGCGCCTGCGAATATATCTGACAATAATAATACGTAAAGTGAAAATGACTTTAAAAAATAAAAAAATAATAATATAACAGCTTCTGAAGTCGGTGCTGATACATAGTGTATCGAAGAATTATGAATAAAGCACCAACTTTAGAAACTATTATGTGGAAAATATTTTTTTTTTAACTTTTAAAGTCGGTTTTATTTTTCCTTCAAAGTTTTATTATTAATAGACTTCAAAAAAAGACAGGAAATGCTCAATTGGACTATATGTTTTTATGTATGTTACCTCAGAACTTTTTTCTAGGTGAACCGATTTTGATAGTTCTTTAGAAGCTGATGCTCCTCATATGGTTTCATATTCTGATCAAGATCTGACCAGATATTTTTGAGTTATCCTTAATAATGCTTATATAATTGACTTCGACTACATTGACTTATTTTATTTATATTGAAGTCGGTGGTACAAAATTTTTAATTTTACTTAATTTTAATATACTTATTTTGCCCTTTTGAATG
This sequence comes from Parnassius glacialis, assembly GCA_033319125.1. Taxonomy (NCBI): domain Eukaryota; kingdom Metazoa; phylum Arthropoda; class Insecta; order Lepidoptera; family Papilionidae; genus Parnassius; species Parnassius glacialis. The sequence goes on along the minus strand of JAVANC010000004.1, from coordinate 5,091,364 downwards.
TGGTCTAAGGAATGTATAACAAGTTCAAGGTAACAACTGGAATGTCTTTAAAATAGGTATATTAAAATCTTTATTACCTCCTCTCACCCTGAGCAAGGAGCTTTTATTTAATTTATTTAGACCACCGCTGAATTATATTTCACAATCACAACCTTTATAAAGCAATTTATTACATTAAGAATAAATAATTAAATGTCTTTTATTAATTATTAATTTCATTTAAAATTTAAAATTTTGTTTTAAAATTATAACAGATCTATAGACATAATAAAATCATGATGAAAAAGATATTAAAATAAAATTGAGTTATTATCACAAATTTTAGTTGTTTACTTAACTTCAATCGTACTGTATTGAGTTTTAAGTAAACTTATTTAATGAAAAGAAGAATAATTTAAATCTGTTCAGCCGTTACAAATCATCATAGAGCAACTTTTCGTCATGTGCCGGCGGTGATCGGTCCGGGTCGATCGTACACTTCTGCGAAAATTACTTTAAAATATTATTTAATATGTGGCTTAACCTCTGAATAACCATGACGCTTTATAAAGCTCTCAATCATAGTATAAAGAATTTAAAAGACAAAAAAATATCAATTCAGGGTTTTAAGAGGATGCCAAGCTTTTTTGTAAGATCTAAAAGCGCGTAATGTTTTTTGAGTTTTCCCAATATCTATAAAATGATATTCATTAGCGTAACAAAATGGAACGATACATAATGATACCATCCATCTGCACACAGTTTAACAAATTCGAAATTACGTTTGCTTTTGCGGGATTGTCCCGCAGAACTATTATTTATGTCAATATTGCTTATAATTATTCTTCTTTTCTTTATTATAATGCTTGATCATAATCCCACCTGATGGTAAGTGGCGATGGAGACTGTCAGTGACATATTTGTCAATATTACAGAAAACAGGTGATTATAATTACAGAAATGTAGTAATTGTAAAAAAGAGTAAAATTGTTGAAATTGCTGGCTATTATGAGAAAAATATTATTTCCAAATAATAAGTTTGAAATAAACGCTGAAACTCGATGAGATTTATGCATATGAAATAAGGGAATTAATCTAATTATTAATTAAATCAATTGGAAAGTTAAAAAAAAAACATTGAAATCTTTGCATCTGGGGGCACGGCAGTGCCCCCGCCAAGTTGAGCAAAAAAGGGGCACGACCGTACCATCCTTTTCTCGAAGCAGTTCAGGCCATTTTCGACCCCCTATAACTTCGTTGTGGATAAAACTAGAAGCCTGAATTTAGCCAGTAACCAAGCATGCATTGTATAAACACGGTATATTTCAAATTTCAGTAGTTTTAGAATTATAACTAGTCAAAGTTTTTTTTTAATTTTCTGACTCACTCACTCGCGCTAAACAATCTAATTTAATATAATATTTATTACTGGTGAGATACATTGTGTTTTCATGCGATGGCCAAGTCAATCTATTTATTTAGAACATAAAAGATTTTTAATATTGATATGGTCACTATAAAATGTTGTTAGGTTAGCTAATTACGTAATAACTTTAGACAGAAGGACCCTTAAGTAGGGACTGAACAAATTAACCGACTTGGTATTACATAGATCTCATAAGTTTTTACGGTAGAAGAACTGAGTTGCGAGACTTGGTTTTTTTTACAAGTTATGTTTTTGAAAGCATACAATTTACATGAAGAGAAGTCGTGGCCCTGTAGTGGCGGCGTTATATCGGAGCGTATTTTGCGTACCACATATCCTCGTGGGCGTCGTAAGAGACCACAAAGAGAAACGAACCAGGAGATGGTCAGCTGCGTCTGCCTAATTCATTTCTAACACCCATTAGATTAAGGGTGTTATGTGATAGTTGCAACGGGTTTTACGGAACTTAGCTTCGACAGCATGGACAGTGTCCATGAGCTTGTTATTTATATTGTCCACTGCAATCATCTAGGAAATTACAAAGTATGACAATGAAGCCCCAAACTGGAGTTATCTATCATTTATTTAATATTTTACAGACAATTTGCCGACTTGGTGGCTCCTGGTTTTATGTTCCTCCTAAGACAGACCTACTAGGGTGGTTATATTAGGGTGGCGCCCAAAAAATTTGTGCCATAACGCTCTAGAAAGAGTAACACACAAAGTCGTAAGCAACACATTGGAAGTTATCTAAAGCCGCGTCTCCACCAAAGTTTTGTTGTCAAAACAACGTTTGAATCTGGTAGTACATTAGACCCCGCCAATTTTAGACCTATTTCTGTACTACCAACACTTAGTAAGATTTTTGAAAAAATTGTTCTTAATCAAATGTTTTTTTTTTAATATAAATAATTTACTTCATAAAAATCAATTTGGTTTCACAAGGGGTCGCTCGACAACTGATGCCGGTGTTGAGCTGATTAAATATATCTTTAATGCATGGGAGAATTCACAGGATGCTTTGGGTATATTTTGTGACCTATCCAAGGCCTTCGATTGTGTTCACCATGAAACATTAATCAGGAAACTTCAACATTACGGTGTAGAAGTGATGCTCTTAAATGAATTATTTCATATTTAAGTAAAAGAAACGCAAAAAGTTGTCATTAACAATATGAGCTCTTCCAGGTCGATGGTACAAATGGGCGTGCCTCAAGGCTCGATTCTCGGCCCCTTTCTGTTTCTTGTGTACATTAATGACTTACCTTACATAGTAGGGGATAACCATGATATAGTATTATTTGCAGATGACACTTCTTTAATTTTCAACAATTACTAAAATATGACAAAGTAAATAATGCTATATCTAAATTAGTAAATTGGTTCAAAGTTAATAATTTGCATTTAAATGGTACTAAAACAAAATGTATGAAATTCATGACTCCAAATGTCAAACAATTAAATACTAATGTAATTTTAAATGGGGAGAAACTGAGTCTTGTAGATACCACCATTTTTCTTGGAATCACACTAGACGCGAAGCTTCAATGGAGCCCCCATATATCAAAACTAGCAAGCAGACTTAGTTCTGCAGCATATGCTGTAAAAAAGATTAGAAGTCTAACTAGTGTTGAAACAGCTAGACTAGTTTACTTTAGCTATTTCCATAGCATAATGTCGTATGGTATTTTGCTATGGGGACACGCAGCTGACACTGAAATTATATTTGTTTTACAGAAGAGGGCCATAAGATCAATTTATGATTTAAAGCCTAAAGAGTCGCTGCGACAAAAATTTAAGGAAATTAATATATTAACTTTGGCCTCTCAATACATTTATGAAAATGTAATGTACGTACACAAAAATAAAAGTAGTTTTACAAAAATAAGTGATATTCATTCTGTAAATACTAGGAACAGACACAAGCTAGTAGTACCAGTTACTCGACTCCATCGAGTCAGTAATTCATTATTGGGGCGATGTATACGCTTTTACAACAAAATTCCAGAAAATATACAAAATTTGACCTGCTCAAAGTTCAAAAACTTTATTAAACTAAGTTTGTATAAAAAGGGTTATTATAATATTAAGGAATTTATGGATGATAATAACCCCTGGAAATGAGGTGATCGCTACCAAGCTATTTCTAATTTGTTATGTTGTTAATTTGTGTAACATCATGATTGTAAGCTGTTATTTATAAAAAAAAGTCCCGCTGGGTTTCTTGCTGGTTCTTCCCAGGACAGAGGTTTTTTCCGAACCAATGGTAATCAAACAAAAGAGTGACTTTCAATAAGTATTATTTATAATCTATATTGAATAAAAAAGTTTCTGTTTCTGTTTCTGTTTGCCAACAAAAATTGTTCATTTTCGGCGGCAACATCAAAGGAATACGCTTGTTGCCAACATTTGTTCCCTCGGTGGAGACGCTTGTTGATAGAAACATTTGTTGACAAAACGTGTTGACAATTGTTGTGTTGACAACAAAACTTTGGTGGAGACGGGCCACAACACGCTAGAACTCTGTAAAGTCAGAATTATATTAAAAATCTTACCACATTTACGAGTACAAATAATATTATTATAAATATTGGCATTAATTCTTAGTTGCTTTTGTTCTGACTCATACCTTAATGTAAATAAACATCACTCAAATTGTAACGTTTTATTAAACCTAAAGAGGAACTTTGTTTCCATATTAATGTTAGAAATTTTAAAGTTATATCAAAATAGGGGACATGACGTATTTCAAGGATTGTTCAAGGAAAATATTTAGCAAATTTTCTTCTATAAACATTATTATAAATTGTATTCAATGGTAACTTTTCTATAAAGAAAATATTTTTGGCGTATTAAATGAAGTAATTGTTTGTTTCTCTTTATAGATCTTTATAGAGTTTTTTATAGAGTATGTTAATATTTATTTGGGGTGCTTCTATAGAAACTGAAGAGAAGACACGATTATAATTACATAATATGCAGGTTTATTCACATTCAAGCAAATATTTTATACCCGCTTTTGGGCTCTACCGCAGTCGGTTAAAGGCAATGTAAACTATGCTTAATACTATACAGTGTATTATATTGTGTATGTAACACAACATAACACACCAGACCGAACACGCGAGAAGATTCTTGTGTTTTCATGATTAAAGCAGCCGCAAATTCAAAGCAATTTTAGAAATAAAACCATAATATACAACTTAAAAGGGTATTTGTTCAGTATCTATGTTGTTCTTTTGCGAGGATTTGTGGTCTATCAAATCTAATATAATGGCGGGGACGATCTTGAACATGTTCACAGACTGCAGACTTCCCGATACGTCGGTGCCTCACGTCAGCTATATGTTCTTTAACGCGGGTTTTTATAGATCTTTTTGTTTGTTGTTAGGACATTATATTAGATTTGATAGACCACAAATCCTCGCAAAAGAACACCGATTCCTCCCAAGGATGATTCGCGAGGCTATTGAAATTAAAAAACATCCTAATTTCAATAGAGAAGATGGATGGGTGCTGCCATCTGCTTGGGATCCCATAATTAATAAAATCAAATCCAAACCCAAGTATACCACTGCTAGACCTCAAGATACTGTAAGCTCATTCTGCGTAAATCGAACCAAAAATTAATATTAAAAAACTGAAGGTAGCCGGGCTAACTATGACAGCAGGACGTCAAACACCTCAGTCCCCCGTGACCACGGGTGCTGGAAAGCACCCGAAACGTCGGGAAGATAAAAATAAGTTAATATACGCGATAAAATCCGTAAAATTAGTTTTATTTAAATGTGTAGTGTTCGCGTAAATATAAGAAATCATTATTAATCACATTATTGTTATTTACTTGTTTTCAAACTTAAAAGTTATAATGATAACGGTCGTGTTGTTACGGATTTGTTTACTAACACGCCCTCATACAATATTATGTAAATCCGATGATCCGAGTTGTCGTACCGAGTGATACTGTTCTAATATATCTATATGTATGTGAAATTGTTAGTTTAATGTTTAAATTTTTATGTGTGAGTATCGTAGTGACAGACGATTGTTTTTGTGTGCGCAGATTGCCTTCAACACCGATGAATTGCTTGTCATGTTAATTGCATTTTAAGTGTTAATTAACCACGTGCTCGACGGCGAAGGAGGAAAACTGCATAATGTTTATGCATATATAACTTTATATATAAAAATTACTAACTGCATAATGTTTGTCCGCGATGAATTCCTAAGCTACTTTATTAATTTGTCATAAGACTCAAATTATATGCTACAAATTTCAAAGCGAGTTAGACGCGGTTGCAGACACGCGTGGCGTACGCGTGGCGTGCGCGTAGCGGGTGCGTGTCGTCGGAACGCACCCTTAAGCTGAACGCACATATGTCCGCGCCGTACGCGCCGTACGCGCCGTACGCGCCGCACGCGCCGAATTTTAGAATTCGTTGTATGAAATCATATGAAACCTCGCACACTACACCCGCACCGTACGCGCCGAATTTTATAAAATGCGGTAGGTATACGATATCGAAGGACGAATGCTGATGACGTCATATAACGCGGCGCGTTTGGCGCGTGTGGATACTCAGTGTTGTGTAGTGTTGCCAACTTAGTGGATTTTCCACTAAAACTGGTGGTTTCGACTTACGTGATAGTTTTTGTATTTTTATAACTTAATTAATTCGTAATTTATTATACATAATTTGATTTTTTTTACATCGGTTATCAATATGAATACTTAGTAATAAATTATTTACATACTGAACTAAAAAAATGGTTAAATTTAATTCAAAAACCCAATTATACCTGATTACTTAATTATCAATAGAAATACTTACCTCAAACATACAACAAGTCTTTTTTCTGGTTCAATTGGTCTTCTAAATCTTGAGTTTTCCATAGAAAGATATGGTTTTAGTACATGTACCAATTCTTGAAGTACCTTGTATGTTAAATGCAAATATCTGAAAAATCGTTCATCATCACCTAATAAATCTTTAAATAAAGTATATCCCCTTCATATTCTCCATACAATTGCCTTTTTAAATTTATATTATGAATCCAGAATCTTTTTCTCAGAACTTTTTTTTCTTCTTCCTATGCCAATAAGCAGGCTATTACTATATTTCTTTCCATAGTGATTTCGAGCGATCAATTTCAATGTACTGTTTCACACCAGTGGTTGGAAAAAACTACAAAAGTTGTTGGTAATACAAAAGATTTGCGGACGGTGCGGACGATGCGTACGGACATATGTGCGAGGCCATCAGTAAAACTCGGCACGTACGGCGCGTATACGTTGCGTACGGTGCGGACATATGTGCGTTCAGCTTTAATCACGCTATCGAAACTTTCGAAATGTTCCTGTATATATAAAATAACTCAATGGTAGTACCATCTGGGTTTAGCACTTCACCCATCTGATTTATTTTGCTCATCTAATAAATCTTCTTTTCCTTCACAGCCAAAATAATTTAATATTTTTATTATTTCTTTACTAAATAGGAATACAATAATACTAATGCCTATACCTACTCTAGCCAACTACTGTCACTTCCACTAAGCTTACCTTAAATGCTTTAGTGGTTCACGAAAATTGTCGAATGGCTGATTCGAACCCACACGTTATAGTTAGTTTGGGTGTTAACACACGGGGATCGACGGCATCGATCGATGTGAATGGATTAGTCGACGTCAATCGATAGTTTCTACCACACCGATCGATCGATGTTGGAATGGATTAGTCGACGTCGATTGAGCTGCTTGATTATTCAAGAACCCGCCCCGCTCTACTGACCGCTATGTAAAATTTCATCTAGATGAAATAAGCGGTCTCTGGCCTTAAAAAATGGTCGCATCTAGAGTTTTCTGTGTTTGCGTCTCCGTAATAATTGATAATTTGAGGAATTCACTATTACAACCGAGTATATAAGACAGATTTCAAAATCAGTTCCTAAAGCATCACACTTGATTCTATATTCCATCTTTACTTTAAAAGACTGTAATATGACAAAGAATATAAACTCATTAAATAAACTTTGTATAAAAAAACAATGCATTGTACTATATAAAAGAATGCGGATCTAGTTAATTTCTACGCAGTAAATGTGTGGAATCTTTTCAACGCAACGAGGATGCGTGAATCAACCATTGAGGTATATATTAAATACCTACTAAGTACTTCAATGGAATACTTCAATAGAATCAACAGGTATAGACTTGGTACAGATGCATTTGTAGTACTAACATGTATAATAATTTTTGCGAACATTCCTATTTTAAAATCTGATATTCTGAACTATTATGATAGAAGAAAAGAATGACATGTTTGCCATAGAAAAGGAGATACTTCCAGCCAGGCAAGGTGTTTGATCCGGGAAGCAGCCAACGCCTGTGTTATTTATTAGAAGAGAGTAGGGTAATTATAATCTATACAAATAAATAAAATTGAAGTGTCTGTTTTTAATATCAAAATAACAGATTGAATAAAACTACTTTTACGGATTTTATCGCGTTTAATTAACTTATTTTACATTATTTTATAATGTGTAGTGTTCGCGTAAATATAAGAAATCATTATCTAAATAACAGCTTTTTACTTAATGCTTAATGAAAGTATATACAGTAGGTACTTATAACAAAAATACGATTTTTAAAATTTTTGTCTGTCTTTCTGACTGTCTGTTTGTTCCAGCTAATCTCCGAAACGGCTGGACCGATTTTGACCAGACTTTCACTGGCAGGTAGATGCTGTTATAAGAAGTAACTTAGGCTACTTTTATTTTAGAAAAGGAATTAGGGTTCCGCGCCAATCAATTAAAACCCATGAAATCCATTCGTAATAAATTACGCGCAGGCGAAGTCGCGGGGAACAGCTAGTTAATAATATAAAACTAACCTTTAAAGGAAAACCCAATTTAAAATGGATTCAAACAAAGTTACAAATGCTGTTTATTACCATAAAGTTTTAATTAAAACTACCCAGTCTCAAACGCTCATATTCAACGAAGTCAATTTTGCTTAATATATGTAGACTTTTTAAAATAAGAGAAAAAACCTTTGTGCCTTATGTACGGTAGTAGGTGATGATGATGATGATGATGATGTAATAAATAAAATAAAAATATTTCATTTCGACTATCATGGATCATATATATTAGTATTACGAGTATATCTCTCTTACAAAGCAATAAGGACCGTGGCCGAGCTCACTTGACTACTCTAGCGCCATCTATTATCTATCTACGGAAGCGGTTGCGATGTATATCGATATGAAAATTTGACGCTCTAAATACATCGTTCTTTATTTAATACATTTCCATAGATGTCGCTACATGGTACCGCTAAGTAAGATTGACGAAGTCATTGGGCTCTAGTTTACCTACATTTTAGTAAAAACTAAAATAAACTAGCTTACTTAAGGTAGCTCCAAGGTGGCCCGCAAAGTTCAAATTTTCTTGCGTTTTTTGAAATTTGCCAGTTTTTCCAGAAAAACTCATTCAAAGGGCTAATATGAACTTACAGGGTTGTATTGGTGATTTTAATGATAATAATTCTGTAAACACATAATCGCTACGGTCGCCAATCATATTTTGTTAAATATACAACCTAACCCTGACCTGCAAATTCCAAAAAAGTAAGAAAAATTGTATTTCGCGGGCCACCCTGGCGCCCTAAGATAGGAACGATTTGATGTCACATGAACATTACAGCAATGGTTGAAATAGGTACCAACAATCGAACCTGTCAGCAAACATCCTAAGCCCATATTTATCGCATTTATCCAGTCTTATTAACAAATTTTTGACCCAATTATTGGGATTTTCATTCAAGAAGTTCTCAGTGGTAACAGGAAGTTTGTGGTGTTTCACCCACGTGCCTCGGAAAGCACGCAAAGCCGCTGGTCGTGATCTCTCTCCGGTCGTGTCGGGTTACCGACCCATCGGACGAGAGTGAAGGAAAAAAAAGTGCACCTGTGCTTGTGTATACACTCGGCACTATAGTCCTGTCCTTCCTCTGTTCAGACTAGCCGCCGTAAATGTTACTTTCGCCGTACATTTTTACCTTTCTACTTTCACCTGCTCCTTATTTTTCTTTTTTTAAATTTTTTTTTCTTATATGTCTTTCATGGGAGTGCTAGTTATAATAGCTGAATGTTATTTCTAGAAGCCTGCTATGATTTATAATGTGGTAGATTAGGAACACTAACAACATCTTTAAGTGATATTGAGTTGTTCACCACAGTTAAAGGAGTCATTGGTCTTCGTATTGTACGTGGTAGAGCTACGATGCAGCTATATTACAGTTGTAGCACGAGTGGTTCAGCTCGACCGGGGAAGAACCACGCTTTCTCAGAATACCAGCGTAGAACAGCAACTGAATACTGCTGTGTTTTGTATGGTGAGTGTAGAGAACCGGAGCAGTACCAGGCATTCCCCTTAGTCCTCAGGGAAGACAACGCATCTGCATATTTTTTCAACATTTTTAAAAGGTTTTTACGTGGTAGAGCCATGCTGCAGCTATATTAGTAGTATAGTTGTAGCACGAATGGGTCGGCTCGACCGGGGAAGGATCACGCTCTCACAGAATACCAGCGTCAAATAGCAGCTTCATGCTGCTGTGTTTCGTATGGTGAGTGTAGAGAACCGGAGACCGTTTTTACTGGAAAAGAGGCATTCCATCTTAGTCCTCACGGTGACAACGCATCTGCATTTTGATTCGCAAACGAGGATGGATGTAGATGTCTATAGGCCGCAGCAACCACTTACCATCAGGTGGACTGTGTGCTCGTTTGTCACCCTAATCCTATAAAAAAGATAAATGGCCACAGTATCCACGTATCATCAGGTGGACTGTGTGCTCGTTTGTCACTTATATCTATATTTTAAAATTCTGTTTCACCAGATATCGTTAGTTAGGACTAAGGTGAAATTATTTGTGACGCAGAAGGTCATCATTTTATATAACATATTTAATATTTAATTATATATATTTAATAAAAAGCTTTTCGGTTTCTCGTGTACGTGCATATACAAAACAATGCCCAAGTGCTGTATTCTTTAATTTTTCACACATTTTTAACTTTTTCTAATTCTTTTACGTTCAGAAATATCCGTTGTTTGGATTATACATGATCTGATACTGATCTAATTAACATACTCGTAATATATAAACAATATTTCAGAATAATCTCTACAATTTGATGACCAATTAACTTTCCCCGCTATAAAATCTGTCAAATACCAACGAAATATGATTGCAGAGTAGTTCTGAAACTTCTAAATGATAATTTTATCTCTATCTCTTTTTCATCAGCGAGTTTAATAATGTAATCTGGAATGAATTTCTGGCATAAACGGGAAGATATAAGAGGCCACCATACGATGTCCCTATGATGAAATGGTGTTATGGATTATTATACGCCGCCATACTTCTTTACTTTTCTTTCTGTTTTGCGAAACCGACTGCCTCGTTAGTCTAGTAGTCGCAGGCACTGCTACTGATCATGTGGTTTAGGGTTTGAATCCCAGGTTGGGCGAAATATTTATTATTTAGTTTTCTTGATCAAGTAATTCTTAGTAGCAACTCGGAGTGAGAATTTTGACGAAGTTTAAACCCCGTGCCTCACGTAAAGCCGATGGTCATGCGCTTGAACTCTATCCGGTCGTGTCGGAATACTATCCCATCGATTTTTACTGGAAAAGAGGTCAGCTCGACCGGTGTAGAACCACGCTCCCATAGAATACCAACGTGAAATAGCAACTTAACGCTGCTGTGTTTCGTATGATGAGTGTAGAGAACCAGATACCCTTTTTACTGGAAATGAGGCTTTCCATTTTAGTCCTCACAGGTGACAACGCAGCTGCATCGTGATTCTTTATTGAGGATAGATGTAGATGTCTATGGGTCACAGCAACCACATACCATCAGGTGGACTGTGTGCTCGTTTGTCACCCTATCCTAAAAAAAATAAACATTACGTGAACACAAATATTTTTAGAAACGAGCCGTGATGACTCAAGGGGTATAAGCGCTATTTACAGTATGCGAGCAAAAGGGGTTCGATCCCTGTTGGCACCAACGATATTGTTACTATTATTATAAGTGCTGATGTACGACAAAAAAAATTTCTAAAACATAGTCCGCCAACTCGCATTGGAGTGGGCGTTTGGACAATTACTTGCTCGAAAACCCTCACAAATTAGAGGAAGCTTGTACCCAAAAGTGAGGCATAAACATATATATATATATATATATATATATATATATATATATATATATATATATATATATATATAGGCCGAACTTTATACAACTTTAAATAAAAGATTTAAAAGGAGGACTGATCGACATTTATTTATATAAATCTTAAGACAATAATAATTTTTAAATACTGTTAGGTCCGATTTTTCAATTCTCATATAAAATGTATTCATAGACAGTAACTTCAAATAAAGTACACGAGAAACAAATAAAAAATGACAGTGGTATAAAAAAATTGTTCAGTTGTGTCACTTCCAAATTAAGTTTTATTATTTTATATTTATTCAATGGATAACTTTTATTGATGATCGGAACATCGCCCTAGAAATATTTAGTTCTTACATTTTGCAAAATAAAAACCTATATTATTCGCAACTAACTCCAAAAACCTTCATGGAGCTTTAACCAACGTGTTGATCTTTGCGTAGCGCACTACGGATGTATTGGGTATAGGTACCGGTATTTGGGAGAGGTTGTTGTTGAGGGCCAAAAGTGGAGGGAGGGCTAATGATTGCACTCCGTTCTCAGGGGGGATCATTGCGACACCATTGACGACTTTCACAGGCACACTAGTAACATCCCGTTTGGATTTTGAAGATAGCTGCGTAACCTTGGGTTGTTTTGAATTTCCTGTAAAAAGTATAATAATAATGACTTTATTATGCGATTACAATACGTTTATGCGCAGGGCATGTATGGGGGAGGAAGAAACGGCGGCCCACGTGCTACTGAAATGTCCGGAGGTCGCTACGTACAGGGCTAAACATTTCGGCACGCCGGGATCACTCCCCGAAGTTGCATGCAACATCAAGGGACTGTTGAGCTTCTTCGGAGAGATCTCATGGCTCGAATAATCACATTATTCCTGCCCACACGCAAAATACGCGCATTCACGTGGAGTTGCGGAAAACAGCCCGTCGTAAACTAAACTAAACTACGTTTATGCGACACCATTAACTGGATCCTTGGCAGCTCAAGGATTTAAAGCTCATTAAATATGGTAAAAAATATACATATTTGCTGATTATAATTGGTAATAAAGGCTCTCCTTTATGCGGCATTAATATACTGTTAATTATATTGCTATATTAATATATCTAATAAATAAATAACTAAATAAAATAATTTTTAAGCTTTTGTTTTGTTTTATTTAAAACACGTTACCTTCACACTAGCATTTTCCCCTGTATCGCGAGGGCAGTATACATAGATACATAAATTTCACAAGAACAAATATCCATATCCGGAACAATTATTTGTTGGTTATTACTGTGTGATTCGAACCTTTAGCGCTGCGACTCGTTAGTAAGCCACTTCGCTTCGAGCGTCAAGTTTTGAGAGGTCACAAATTGTATTTCAATAAACACTACCCTATTTTATCTGGGTATTTGCGTATTATTATACAAAATGTTGTGCGTCCTAGATTGAGGCGATTCTGCTCTGGACCATATTTTGTTGCAATCTATGGGTAAGATTAAGACTGAGTTTATCAGTGCACTTGTGATGACTGCAATCATGATAGAGGCACTGAGAATTTGTTTTACAAATAAAACGCCTGTAATATAAATTAAGGCAATTATTTCTTTTTCGCTTTTTGCCTTTCGGACGCACTGAAAACCAACGCTATGGTTTTATTAATAGCATCAGCTGAATGAGGTCCGTTTCTCGAACTGACGGTTATTCACGATAGAGCCATGCTGCAGCTATATTATGGTTATAGCACGAATCGGTCGGCTTATCCGGGGGAACGACCACCCTCTCACAGAATACTATCTAAGTACTGTATGGTGAGTGTAGAGATCCGGAGGCCCATTCCATGTCCTCAGGCGTGTCAAAGCATCTGCATTTTAATTCTTAATGGATGATAAATGTAGATGACCACATACTGTGTACTCGTCTCACTTGTTCCATATAAAACATGAAAACATGCGCGAGTGTCGTGGAACACTCGGTTGGAACGAAGTTCCTTTCGTAGTATATTATTATTTAATATTATTTAATTGGCGATATATTGAAAATGGGCCAAATTAAGAGTACCTTTAACCGACGAGCGTGTATGCGTAGGTATATGGATGTGGAGGAAGCGAGAGAGGTGTGTCAGGATCGTGCAAAATGGAAGTCCATAGTCTCTGCCTACCCCTCTGGGTGACAGGCGTGAGTGTTTATGTATTATGTATATATGTATTATTATTTATAAACGTACTAAATTATTGATTAACTAATACAAATAAATGAATTACTAGCACCTATTAAAATGAGGCGTCATTTAAAATAAAATAATATTTCTTTAATGGCAAGATAAGAAAAAGTGAGATGGATTTTATTCCATCTCGCTTTCATATAGCTGCCAAGGTCGTCTACACTACGTCAGAAGGGGTCTTGGGCATTATTGACAATAGGGAACTAATCTGATTCCCGTTAACCACTCCAGTTAAACTTTAACGTCATTATATTACATTATTACATTTTGTTAACATAGTTTACTGATCGTTTTGGGTTTAAAAAAGAGTTTTTGCCACGAAAGAAGCCTTGCAGTGGGGCTATAGTCTTCGCAAAATTTAAGATTTGTTTAGTTAGCATATATTAAAAGTTTTAAACGGACCTTCTTTATTGGTACAGACTATAGTTTAAACTTGCCACTAATTATAAACTCCTTTTTGTAATAATACAGTTAATGGTTGTGTTAGGTTAGGAAGGCGAACCCAAGACTCTGATTTCGCAATTCGGGTCCGTGGCGTAGTAGTTTAGCATATTGAGTTGTGGCGTTGAGAGCCGCGAGTTCATATCATATATTTATCTATGTATTATTATCTGCCTCCACGATACAGGAGAAAATCTGAATGTGTGTGTGAGGGGGTTCCAATTCCAATAAATATTTGTATTGCCAAATTGTTTTTTATGTCTTTCCCTCTTTCTTTTTTTTCTTACCAGATATATTTAGCGCCGGCTGCATCGCCGCCAACTTCTCCAACGTAGACCATGGCAAGATCCGGTTGGATTGGTTTCCATCCTCTGCGACTGGTGCCACTCCGACCGTGCTCTGCGCGGTCACATTGGTCATAAGGGGGTTAGAGATGCCACTCAAGTTCACAGCCGATCCGTTGTGATGGTAGAAGGTGATTGCTTCTTGATTGCCTCTGCGTGGACACAAATAAAAGGCCTTTTCAATTTGAAACTGTTTTTAGCAAAGAAGGTGGTGTTGTACATTAACTGATATTTTTTTTTATAAAACTGAAGTGACCAACGACCACTTGATGGTAAGTGGCTACTGCCGTCCATGGAAACCGGGGGACAAAGGGGGCAGACTGTTCAGCTAATGTTAATCGACTACCGCCACTCACCTGAACCTCGGGAGGAATTGCAGTTGCGTTGCCGGCTTCATAAAAAGGAGTAAGCTTGTGTCTTAATAATAAATTATGAGAATTAAATTAATGAGCCGTGCTAGCTCAGATGGTTGGCGCTCGCGGTAAATTTCACAGTACGCGAGCAACCCGGGTTCGATCCCCGCCAGCACCGATGAAATTGTTAATTGCAATTTTAAGTGCTGATTTACCACGTGCTCAGCGGTGAAGGAAAACATCGTGAGGAAACCTGCATGTCTGAGAAATAAGAAAAAAAGTATTTCGAAGATATGTGAAGTTCGCCAACACGCATTGGGGCAGCGCGGCGGACACTTCCTTGCCCTAAAAACCCTCTCAGAAATGAGAGGAGGCCTGTGCTCAGCAGTGGGAAGTATATAGGCTGTAACTTTAACTTTTAACTTTGTGTCTTAAAGGTTTCTTCTCCTTTATCAGCCCAAGCCTCTTTCATTGTAGAGAAGATTTAACTTAATCGTCACGCTTGACAGGTGATCGACAACAGTTCCAGACGTATCGCACGTGTGACAATTCCCATGCTGATCTCGGTATTTAATGACCTATAAACAAAACGGTTTGCCGTGTAGTGGCGGTGTATGAATATCCACTCCCCCATATCATTCCGTGGGTGTCGTAAGAGGCGACAGCGGGAAACGTATCAGGAGGTGGCAGCAGCGTCTTCCTAATAACGACTAAAAATAAAAAAAATCTGCGGTTACCAATTCGCTCGCCAAGCGTCGCAACTAGGGCAAATATCCCTCCAATGAGGCAATCTATGTGGTAGGCCTATGTCTTGGACTTTAATAGACTGTAACGGTAACAAAGTGATTATGCAAGGTTATATCGCCATCTATCGACAGCCATAGGACTTATCTGCCATTCCCCACAGTTGTCTCTTACGAACCCTCAGGAAATGGCATGATGGATTCTCTTTCGCCGTCACCATACGATTATTTTTACTTATGACACATAGGCCTTTATTTTAAAATTGGTTACTTACTGTTCCCTTTCCATTGCTTCGTCAGTTTTATTCGTTAGGATACCAACTTGGTACACCGTAGCTCGGACCACGTACCTGTAACAAAACGCATTACTGTAGACCAATTTGTTTTTTCTTATCGTGGAGAAATCTCCATGGATATCTTCTATGCTGGACTCCCACCAACTAAAGCCTCACGGGGGTATCCATCAGTGTATAGCAGGAGTCCCGGAATCTCCCTTAGGAGTGTAATCAGGGCCCCCCTCTCGCTATGCTTTATTGGAAGCAAGTCGCGAGGCAATACTTACTGCCGCCAGCAGTCTCGCAGTACTATCACGATGTCTCGGGACCACTCCCGAGTCGTCTTCCTCCTCGGGAGTTATAATAATAAATAATAATAATAAATATTTTTTTTCGTAAAACATTAAAGTTACATCATATGATCAGTGATCGAGGTCACCTAGTAAGCAAAATAATGCCTGTAACAGGTGACTTCGCTCTTCCATAGCTAAAATTACAGTATTATTAACGAAATAAAGTAACTAATAAGGAATAATAAAGATAGTAAAAACATGACTTTAGTATCCTACATTCAGTCTCATAGCAGTTACATTACCAGGCGTTCGGGCACTCGTTTGTTTTGGACTAGACCAAGTTGTCTTTGTCGAGTTCAACAATAATTAATAATTAGAAATTTTGTACAGCTGACTCCAATATTAATTATTAAGAATAACTCAGAAACTGTGTATGGGATCACATGTGAAGCACCAGCTTTCAAATAAAAAAAGAATCATCGAAATCGGTTCACCCAGTAAAAAGTTATGAGGTAGCACACATAAAAAAAAAACTCGGTAGCCACTCAACGGTCCGCCCCACGCGAGTGATTCTCGCCTGAACCCTGTCCGCGAATTAAGGCCCTTCGCACACGGCGTCGTATCGTAAGCGTATCGTAACACGCCCGTAGGACGAGAGCAATACGAACACGTACATGCTCAAACAAGTCCGCATACGAAGCGGTGCTGCAGCGAATCGTAGGAGATGTTTATTGTCATTACGATAGTCGTAGTGTACTGGCGTAAAATATGAAGCGTAAAAAATTAACTGTTCATTAATTTCTTTAAAAATTTAAGTGAATTTAAATTCTTTTAACTTCTTACGACTTTTCATTTCAATAGGTATGAACAGAACTGAAAAATTGATTGAATTCGTGAAACTGTGTGATGCGTTCCTTTGTCTATGTAATCATTCATTAAAGTGATATATTCAAGGAAAGATGTAACGGATAACACTTGGGCAGAAATATTGTCATAAATATCGCTTTCTACTTCTTACACAATCAAACAATAAAAATCCTCTTCATCTAAAGAGAAAGTAAGATAATCTATAAATTCACCCAAAACATCTGGTACCGTTGACACCATGATTTCAAGTGAGATCTTACAAAACGATACGCCTTTGACGATTCGTTTGTAGAACACTGCAGGTCTCGTACGCGTTGCGTCATAACGATAGGCTTACGATACGACTACGCTTACGACTCGTGTGCGAAGAGCCTAAATGTCACTATTTTTTACGACCGCGCGCAAAAACGATTACCACTGAAAAATTACTATAGCTACGTTCAAATAAAAAATATTCTCAAAAGACTCAAAGAATTCAAAACTTTATTTTGTTAAAAAATAAAGCCTGAAAATAAAGCTTAAAAATGGGAATATAAAAAAAAATCGTATTTATTTTTTATTTCGTGTTTTACAAGAAAAGTGTAATACTTACTGGAGACAATTATTTTATATTATAATAGTACATGATATTATCTTTAAAATGACACCAATATCAATAACATACAATAATCATATCAACAATAACAATATCAATAATATACTGAATATACATAAGTATATAATGACATCATCCACTCCGCTTGTCGCTACAGCATGCGTACTGCAGGAAGGGGAGCGAAATACAAACCACCGTGGTGGACTGAGGAACTGGAGGCCCTCAAACAGGAGGTGATTAACACTCATCGCATGATTCACTTACATAACACCGCAATTTGCCTCTGAATGATCTTCTGACAAAACTAGCTACCAAAAAAACAGAGTACTCTAATAAATTAAGATATGAATCAACTAAACACTTTAAGGAGTTTTGTAATCTTCAGACAAAAGAAAATGTGTGGTCACTGACAAATAGGCTTCTAAAAGCAAACGGACTAAGACGGCACCCAGTCACCTTGAATCTGGGTAATGGGTACACCAATAACGTAATAGAAACAGCCGATGCTATTTTAAACCATTTTTATCCTGACGACCTACCTGATACAGAACCCAGACACCATCAACTCAGAAATTTATTCAATACTCTCCCACATACACAGGACGACCCACCTTTCTCTGGAGAGGAGATACTGGAATATCTTAGACAAATGAACTCGAATAGGGCCGGGGTGCCCTTACGTCTGACATATGCAGCCAATTTGCTAGTGATTATACTAAATTGCTTACGGATATATTTAACCGATGTTTATCGCTAAGGTATTTTCTAAAAAAGTGGAAAGTCGCTTATGTAAAAATTATTCCCAAACCGGGAAAGATGGGCTGTGGAGAGCTGAGTTCATTTCGCCCAATAGGCCTCTTGCCTGTATTTGGCAAGGTGTTGGAAACGCTGTTTATTAAACGAGTAACCAGTGTGTTGCTGCAATCAATAACAAAATCAAAACAATAAACAATTTGGCTTTACTAAACATAAAAATAGTACACAGGCTATCAATACTGCTCTTAAAATTATTAAACAGGCCAAAGAGAATAAGAAATTACCTATCGCTGTCTCACTAGACATCAGAGCAGCCTTTGACAACGCCTGGTGGCCGGCGCTTTTCCAACGACTGCGGCATATTAGCAGCCCTGCCAACATTTTCGGACTCATAGACAATTATGTTCGCGATCGTGAAGTGCTACTTGACTACGCGGGTGTGCGTGCCTCAAAAATAATGTCTAAGGGCTGCATTCAGGGCTCGACATGCGGTCCAGTAATGTGGAATATTATTCTAGACGAGCTCCTTGACATGGAGCTTCCAGGGGGCAGCTACATACAGGCATTTACGGACGATGTGATGCTGGTAGTCTCGGCTGGGAGTGTTGACAGTTTGCAAAATATTACCAACCATGCTCTCCATAAGATAGCCGAGTGGGGAACCAGCGTAAAACTGAATTTCAGTCCCTCGAAAACACAGATGATCGCTTTCACTCCTAAGGCCAAAGCTGCCAGAATCACTATGGGCGTTAGTTGAATACTCTAAGCTATGGGCGGATGTGATCTCACCTTTTCATCGGAAATAAAATATCTGGGGGTCATCTTAGACGAGAAGCTTTTATTTGGCCGTCATGTACGTTACGTGATTAATAAAGCTGTGCGGTCATTTAACACCTTATGCATTTACACGCGACCTACTTGGGGGCCTCATCCTGAGAACATCCGCACCATATACCAGCAAGTAATTGAACCTATTATCACTTATGCTGCTGGTGTATGGGGCCATGTAGCCCATAAAAGTGCATCAGGAGGAGCCTTGAAGGTGTACAACGTGGCTTTGCTATTAAAGCATTATGAGGCTTTCGCACAGTGTCTACGTCTGCGGCCATAGCTCTCGCTGATCTGATACCCCTAGATCTTAAAGTAAGGCAAGTCCACAACATTGAAAAGTCTAGACTTACAGGCACTTCTCATTACATTCCCAGCGATCTTCCTTTAGAGAAACCCACACCCATACACAAATTACTACACCCAGCAGAGAGACTTAAAATCAATCCTAAACTCACCACTTCACAGGCGGAAGTCGATGCTCATGTTGGACTTGACACAACAAAAATTTTCACAGATGGCAGCAAATTGGAAGACGGAGCAGTTGGCACTGCTTTTGTCTGTTACCATTCCACACGACACACAGACAAAACCACTCAAACGTACAATAACGCACATACGGAAAGCTCGATAGAAGCTATAAAGAAATATATACTCCACTCAACGTGCACTGTATTCCAGGCCGAACTTTTCGCAATCCTTAAGGCTTGTGAATGGGCAGCTGATAAGCGGTGAACGCATACAGTAATCTACACGGACTCTCTTTCGGCCCTACATTCCATACAAGACAGATCCAATACACACCCAATTGTCAACAAGATTCACCATACTATTCACCGACACAAATGTTTTGGCACCACCGACTTTGCCTGGGTCAATAGCCATACTGGCATAGCTGGCAATGAGGCGGCAGACATGGCGGCTAAAGCAGGAGCTAAAGCACACAAGGCACCTGACTATTTCGCAACACCTACGTCTTATATAAAACACAGAATTAAAATTGAGACGCACACTCTTTGGCAAACCAGGTATGAGAGCTCTGAAACAGGCAGACATACCAGAGAATTACTACCGACACTGGATCTCATACAGGAACTTAGAGCGGCTACAAATATGAGTTTCCACTTGACTCAGGTTCTCACCGGCCACGGATACCATAAAAGTTATTTGTTCAGATTTAAAATCACCGCGGATGACAAATGCCCTTGCGATTATTCAGCTACGCAAACTATTGAACATCTACTCCAACAATGTCCCGCGTTTAGTGCCGCGAGAAATGATCATGAATTAATCTGTAGCATTTCTGGTGTGTCTCCTTCTAAAATAGCCGAACTCATTAAGAAAGAATCAACTCTGAACTCCTTTGTTAAATTTGTTAAAACAATTGTATACAGACTTAAAAAATTTAATAATACCTAGATATAACTTAGGCACAATATAGATAAAACTTTAGATTTTATGGTACCTATTACAATTCAAGTTTGATTTTGTTAGTAATTTCATCAGTTTATATCAACTAGTTTCCAGAAAAATGTAACTAATTGAGAGTTTTCTTTCGTTTTAATGATTTTATATTAACAACATTTTCTTTAATAGTCCTAAAACGTTAAATTTTTCTAGTGTATATACAGTGTATATAAACAGAAAATTTGTAAATAGAAACTCGTAAATTTTATAATTATTTACTCGTACGGTCAAAGCAACACCACTGTATCAAATCGCAGTGCTGTTTGTAATTAGCGGTCTTTGTATAATAATCTTGCACTTGTTTACAAAACTATATTAAAATGTGTAACATTAGTTAATAAACGGCTACTAGGGATGGTGTAATCTCTGGTAGAGAAAAAAAAAGTATATAATGTTTACCCAATATAAATTTGAATAAATAAGTAAATAAATGAAAAAAATAGGTTTTAATAATTTCTAGACACATCTCAACAGATATTTCGTTTATAAATTGATATCAACGTGTTAATAGTGAATCATTATTTTATACTTTGCATTCATTTAACACAAAAAACTGATTAGAATACATTTTAAACAACATATCAATAAACGATGATCGCGTATAGTGATTAAAATTTAGAGCTAAATTATTATACGTAAACGTTTTGGAATTGTCCTAATGAAACATATGTCCTAAAGAAAATATCTTCACAATTAGTTTGATGTACAATAACATTAGAAATAACGTATAAAAATAGAAAAGTTATCACATTTTTCATCGAATTTCCCACACATTAACATTCCACAAACAAAAATGGAGATTAACTTTTTTTCCTAAATATTTTGTTACTATTATACAGATAAAATTCACTTTCACAGACTACAAATTTCATATAGCACCATCTATAATTTTTACTGTATTAATAACAGCTATCTTTAGATGTCGTTTGGTGCCTAGACAGGTGAGGCCCCGCCTTATGGTATAAGTGTTCTGTGGGTGAGGCCATAATGGTTTTTGGGGACTGTAGTCACCGTGGACGGTTGAGTGGGTAGAAAACGATTACTTTGTGCGAAATATTTGTAGTTTTAAGTTCTAATTACGTTTTACATATTTGCCGTTACTAAGGCTCCCCTTAAATTGTTTTTAGGAAGACATTGCTGCACGTCTCCTGGTTTGTGGTCTATTGCCTCTTTCGACACTCACGGGACGATATGGGGTGGTGGATATTATTACACCTCCATTACAGGCTAATGTATTCTTTACATGACTTTTGCTGGATTCCAATATTTAAGAAACGTTTGGTTCCGGTAAGGATCCGTTTTCTATTTGCATACGAGGTGCATGTAAAACAGTCTATATTACAAAATATTCATATTTCATACAGCAACTTAGGATGACATAAAATGAAAAAAACTTTAAACGATTCATACATAGTTAGCATACATGAAGCGTATATATATATATATATATATATATATATATATATATATATATATATATATATATATATATAAAATAGAAACCCAGCGTAGAGGCGGAGCTTTACAAAAGCTTATTCTGCTTTGTAGCGTTTCTACGAACGGGGTAATTTAGTCAGACATACCATACATAGTATAAGGTGAAAAGGGAATAATTCTCGTAGAATTATGATAAATGCTAAATAGTTATCCCACAGGAACTCCGCACTTTTTTGTGTATATTTGCTATGCTTAATTATAGGATTCCATTTTTTTTTTGGATTGGTCGTGTCAGTTTGCCGTCCCATCGGGCTATGAGAGTGAGGGAATAGAGAGTGCACCTGTGCTTGCGCATACACTTGGGCACTATAATCCTGTCCTGCGCAGATGGCTCGTCTCCGTTGAGACTGGCCGCCGTAACCGAAATTCGGTCTGGAGGACATTATTATTATAAGATTCCAAACAGATGGTGGCACCCATCCATCTTCTCTATTGGAATTAGGATGTTTTTTTTTATTTCAATAGCCTTACGAATCGTTTTTGGTAGGAATCGGTGTTCTTGTGCGAGGATATGTGGTCTATCAAATCTGATCTGATCTTGAACACTTTCACAGTCTGCAGACTTCCCGTAGCGTCGCGTCGGTCGGTATAATTAATAAAACTAAATCCAAACTTAAGCATACCACTGCAAGACTTTCAAGATACTGTAAGCTCGTTCTGCGTAGTAAAGTAAAGTAAAGTTGCAGCCTATTTACGTCCCACTGCTGGGCACAGGCCTCCTCTCATTTCTGAGAGGGTTCTGCGTAGATCGGATCAAAATTAATATTCGAAAAATGAAGGCAGCCGAAAAAGTTGATATTAAACGCGATAGAATTCGTAAAATTAGTTTTATTTTATAGGAACGACAGGCTGTACTTACGAGCTACTAAGCAAGCCATCTTATCGTTTTTATTTGAAGTTTACTACAATTGTACTTATGTCGGTTGCCACATGTACTCGTAATTAGTTAAACTGGTTCTTTACCGCTAAAATGTTATTTAAAAAAACAATGTCCTTAAAAATTATACAAGCAAAAGAAAAATAATAAAGCATACCCACAGCATTTAATACCTAAGTGTCCCACCAGAATCCGGTTTCTACCGATAACTATAAAGATTAAAATTACTAAGTAAATAAAGGTATATACTTACATGTCTTTAGGTTCAGAAGAGTTTGAATCAGGTTCTCTGACGCTTCCACATAGACCATTTTTCAGCAAGGTCAAGAGTATTAACTGTAAAACCTAGTAAATAATGTTAATAATAATACTTCATTACATTATATCTATAAATTAACAATTTATGTCATTACTAACTGACTCGGTAGACTAAACATAAAATTTGTTATAAGTAAGCCTTGTGGAATATTTAGAGACGATGGCAGGAGATCCGACGGTATGACATTGGTCCCTTGGGAAAAAGGTAAAGCCCTAGTGTGGGATGCTACTTACGTAGACACTGGCGGCCGCTTATCTCAGGGGTACCTCGTTTAGAACCGGGGCGGCATCAGAGGCAGCTGAACTAAGTGACGCAAATATAAGTCTCTGCGAGATGATACCAAATTTGTGCCATTTGCTATAGAAACTATCAGTCCGTAGCGTCCACGTGCAGTGGAGTTCCTACAGGAACTCCATCCGCGGCTGGTCGTTACTGCTAGTGAGTGGTAAGAGGGCTGGCTCTTTTCTTGCTCAAAGGCTAAGTATAGCCATTCAGCGGGGAAACGCAGCCAGCGTTCTTGGCAAGATGCCGCGGGGAGTAAGACTGTATGATAATTAAGTTACTAGTTTTAGTTTTTTTTTATTATAGTTTTTAATATTGTATATAATAAAATACTAGTATCTTATAAGTAATAGATTCAAGCGTTACTTTGTGGAAATCGATTAAATTGAAGATGTTTAAAATTAATGAGCCAAGTTCTTTACCTGCATAATAAAATAAACCTAGCAAGCTAACAGCATAGCAAAGTGGCGAAGCAATCAGCTTTGTAGCGGTTTCTAACGGTTGCCGTTGAGCAATCAGTTTCAAAATAGGAGGTTCAGATGCCTGGGTGATCAGTAATCGATTGCTGAAAACAGAATTTGAAAATTCGAAACCGTTCTCGAGATAATCGTGGGACAGACGGACAGACATCGTGAAATCAATAAGTGTCTTCGCAAGCTTCGCCACTTAATAAAACGATACTACGACCTAGTTTGAGGAGCACCCCGCCCTGGGTGGGTGGACTATCTGGATGCACTATCCCCGTCACCACAAATCCCAACATCAATACACTAGGGAAGTCACACCATCGTCGTCGACAATATGACACGCGTTTCGCTTCTAAAATAGAATGCTGTGAGCTGTGACTTAGCGGTCACATAATTTTATTTTTCTACGCGAATCTTAGTTAAAGAATTATTAACATCTTTACAAAATTTATATTCTAGAATACAGATCCAGTTATCGGACCCTTTCTCTTCTTCTTTAATGCAGAGTGTGTGGGAGTCACCCTCACATTGCGTTTATTTTCTTTAATAATTTAAAATTAAAAATTTTGTACAGCCGACTTCAATATAAGTTATTAAGAATAACTCAATAACTACTGGTCTGACCTTGATCAAAGGGACCACACGAGAAGTATCAGCTTTCAAATAAAAAGAGAATCATCGAAATCGGTTCACCATGTAAAAAGATGTGGGGTAACACACAAAAAAAACATACAGTCGAATTGAGTACCGTCTCCTTTTTGGAAGTCGGCAGAAAAATAACAATTGACTTACCAGTGTCTTCATACTCGGTGGTCGCAAACCGACTTAGTGTTTGAAAAACTCGCATGTACTTACTACTTATAAGGTGCAAGGCATTTAGTACATGTGAGTGATGATGTGAATTAAAACTAATTAAAACGAACATATTAGCACCCGCGGTGTCCCGCGTCAAAGTTGTAACGTTCACACTATCATGCATAACTCACGCTTATTATGAGGCCGCATTATACGAGTTCAAACTATCACATGAAAACTTTCTCATATTTCTGAGTGATAATGGTTGCAGAATTTAAGTGAGACTAAGGCATGTCGAATGGTGAAATATGTTCTAACAATCGTTCCCTTTGTACATTGTCATCATCTTGTTTTTTATTTTTATTTTATCTTTTAACTTACCAGTAGTATTTCCAATGTGTAATTCCTATCTAAAGTTTGTAATAGTGCTATAAATTAAGTTCAGAGAGAGTTCCAATTTCGGGACAGGCTAAAAATTGAGTTTTTCTGTCAATAAAATCTCAGTAAACTCGGATTCAAACAGTTAGCGTTACCCGGAAAGGACGTAAAATCGTTGGTAGTGCGCCTGATCTCACTTTGGTCGTGTCGGATTTCCGTCCCATGGGACCAATATGAGTGAAACTGTGCTTGCGCACGCACTCGTAGCTAATTCTGGTTAGTCTTTGTTGAGACTGGCCGCCATGATTAAAATTTGGTCTGGAAGAAATTTTTACATTGTTATTATTTTTCATGATACATTTTCCTCACTGATCACAGTTGAGGATCGACCTTCGCGAATGTCATCATGGAGAGAAACATACAGGAAACCATACGGTGGTTAAATGAGGTGTTTTTCGCCCAAAAGCATTATGAAGATGAGCAGTGCAGTGCAATCTTGCCGAGACTGAACTTTAAAATAAAATTAAAAAATTATCGCACTAAAATCTTTTCGTGTAAATCCCATTTTTTTACGTTTTTTTACGTTTTACTTGTGACATCCACGACTTTTCTGCAACCAGGGCGGCGCCACTAGAATGTGAGGTATAATATTTGACAGAATTCATAGCGGAGGGAAGTTAATTTGTTCCGAAAATGTAAAAGTTATTGTTTCTTTCTGTAGTATTACCTATATTTTATAATTATAACATTAAAAATAAAGAAACAAAACCACAGATATATAAGATAAAAGTTAAAAATTTAAAAAAAAATGCAAAAATTAAAGAGCATACCACTGACGCATTGTTTTGTATATTAATATAACACTAGAAACTGATAAACTTTTATTAAAAAAACCTTCTTAATTAAATTACATTGTGTAACAAAAAACTTTACCTCAGTGTCAACTAGCGACATCTGGTGAGCAGAAAATTATAAACTTCATTGGCAAGCGATTTCCCGCCAAAACTATTTAAATTATTAAATGAGATTCATATGTTTAGAAAAATATAAATTCGAAATTCAAACATTTAGGAGTGGCTAGGAGCACAGAGCTTTTAGTGTGCCATATGTAGGCCTTGTAGATTGCCTCTTAAAGGGGATTTTCCCTTAGTTGCCACGCTTGGCAGGTTAGCAACCGCTGAGTTTTTTTTTCAGTTGTTATGAGGAACACGATGCTGCCCGTCTCCTGTTTTGATTCCCTCTGTTGCCCCTTACGACACCCATGGGACGATATGGGGTAGGGGATATTCCTACACCGCAACTCACGGTCAGATAAAAAGTTATTCAGGTTCTTATCGTTAATTGTGCATCGAAGAAAACCAGTCTGGATCCTATAATAATGTTTGTTTGGAAGTCATGCAACGCATAGATCTTAAAATCAGAGTATCCAACACTATACGAGTAGACGTTCACCGTGAAGATACTCGTCATATGTCAAAATTTGATAGTAGGAAAATAGAACTACTGCAATAACTTTCTATTGGTAAGTTAACAAATTGTTATATATACTGTCGAGAATGAGTGTAAAATAAATGAAATACGAACAAATGAAGGTAGAACAGTAACCTTCCACTTGCTCTAGCAGTATAAAGTATCGCGCAGTCGACGAAGAGACATCAGTTCGTAATTCTACGAGTCTTACTGCCGTTACTATACCCATAGGATTATTCTACTAATGTAGTCAAGGCAGGTAAAGTTGCTGAGAGGCTGCCCTGTGTTACATTGAGATGGGTGGTGATGCTGTTGGTTTGCATGCTTTGATGTTACCGTGTAATTGGATCATGATAGTAAGCAGGGTTTGTTACCGAGTAGTGTTCTTTTATTAAAATAATTTTGAGAATAATTTCTAACATCAGCAGTGGAGTAATTTCTTACAATACATTATCGAATGTTTCAGAAGATTTAGGTGTAACCGTATTAGAAAACTGAGCTTATCTCAACTTGACTGGGTGTATCTACGATTCGATTGTAACTGTTATCGCCTGAGAACAGAGAGATTGTGATACAGGTGTGTCTTTTGCTTTAGTGCGATGCTGCGTTTGCGTCAATCGGCTGTGTCGTCACTGCGTCCAAAGACCGGAATCTTAGTCATAGTCTCTTAAAGACTATATAGCGATCGTAATTATATGTTTATAAAATGTTTAAATTTAGCGTGTTTTGTTATGTCTCTTGATATATCAAATTGATCTACTGTGTAGAAGTACACTGTGACAACTTACTTATTGTGTTGAGGGCTTTTTTTATTTTAATTTTTTATAGTGTTTTAGATTAGAACTAGACTAATATGGCGGTGAATAAAATTATGATTACAGCTGGCATCATCACTGTGGTAAGTGACCTAGTAATATTTGTAAGAAAGGTTGGCAAACACAGTCCATCTGATGATTTAATGGTAAGAAGGTGCTGTGACCTATAAACATTTTAAATCTATTCTCGATTAAGGATAAAAATGCACATGCATATATTGGAGGTATATTAATGTTATATAATTTTAAAAATGACCCAGATTCTCCTCACTAACTATTACGAAACACAGCAGCATTGCGTTGCAATTTTTTCCATTATCTGTGAAAGCGTGTTGCTAAGATAAAGTAGCAAGCCCTACCACGCTAATTACTTTTTTTTAACATTAAACTTTAATACTGACCGTTAATATTTGAGGTTATGCAATATTTTCTCTCTATTTTATCTCATTCTTCATCAATTCCTTGGTTTTTCTTTTCCATTTTTTTAACCTAACCTACATAATATAATTTTACGAAAGCAGCAAAATATTATTACTTAGGAAGAATCAGTGCTGCAGTAATATGTCTGTGGAAGTTGGCGATGTTTCCTTGTGCTTTTTAAAGTACGTAAAGTCGTTGGTCCTGCACCTCATTTCTCTCCGGTCGTGCCGGGTCGCCATTTCATCGGACTATGAGAGTGAGGGGATAGAGACTGCACCTGTGCTTGCGCAGACGCCCGCGCGCGATTTTCCAGTCTTGAGCAGATGGTTAGTGTCCGTTGAGACTGGACGCAGTGACCAAAATTCGGTTCTGGAGGACATTATGTCTGTGGTATAAATACGACCAGAAAAGAACCATGCAGTCAGAGAATAGGATAAATAACTGACGACTAGTACCGGACGACTCAACCCTTTGATATTGGCTCCACTATCTGACTTAGTTTTTTATATTTGCCTACCAAAAGTCCACTGTTGAACAAAGGCCTCCCCATAGATAAACTCACATGGGCTATACTATGGTTTGCAACCGCAGTCTTTATTTTTTCGTTGTTATTTAGGAAGACGCTTTTTTATAGGATTAGGGTTGACAAACGAGCACACAGTCCACCTGACGGTAAGTGGTTGCTGCGGCCCATAGACATCTACATCTATCCTCTATTACAAATCAAAATGCAGATGCGTTGTCACCCGTGAGGACTAAGATGGAATGCCTCATATACAGTAAAAGGGCTGCTTCCCAACTCTTGGTTTATTTCCCTCTGTCACCTCTTATGACTTCCACATTTTATATCTGCTATAAAAATTCGAGGTTACGCTGCCATTTATCGAAAGCTACTACGCATGGCAAATAAAATGTTTTGATTGTATTCGTTCTGTTGAATAAAATTATAGCTGAGTTAATTGCAATTGGTGAACTCTTTTACTGTATGAAACAACGCCTGGTGCAAATGTTAGTCCTTAAGAATCAGAGGTGTTGTTCCGAATGTTTCACATGTATTCGTTAATTTAATATAGAACTTAGTATCTAAAAGGATAAACGCGTGTCCCCTAGATTTAATAGAGAAGTTCATCAGTTAGAGATAACGGCAAGGGCGGTGCCATTGAAAAAGAAAACTATCATTTTCTATATCTTCGTGTTTCCAAGTTTTATTAAATTTTGAATTTTTTAAATAGCGTTGCGATTGTTGCAGGTAGTTAGTGCTTGTAACATTACTCATACAAATAAGGAACAAAGAACAATGTTAATATTGCAATGCGAACATATTATTTCCTATATGTACAAATGTTGTATGTTTATTTTGTGTTATTTTACGAATTTGCAAAGCGAGTTCTCTTGTTTGTTATTTTGATATTTTAGGTTGTTTTTATATAAGTTCCATCAGGGCTATTTTTATTTAAATAATAAGTATTATAAATTGACACCTCCAGCTAACTTGTAAAAATTAATAGTGTTCAAATCATAATGTTCAAATGCAATACGAATAAAAATGACGTAATAAAATATTGATATAAAATACAATAAAGATATGTAAATGAACAATAATATAAAAGCCGTGGTAGCTCAGATGGTTAGCGCTAGCTGTAATTTTGACAGTACGCAAGCAACCCGGGTTTGATCCCCGTCGGCAGCAATGAAATTGTTAATTGCAATTTTAAGTGCTGATTTACCACATGCTCGACGGTGAAGGAAAACATCGTGAGCAAAAACCTGCGTGTCTGAGAAACAAGAAAAAAAGTATTTCGAAGACATGTGAAGTTCGCCAACACGCATTGGGGCACGCGGCGGACATTCCTTGCCCTAAAACCCTCTCAGAAATGAGAGATCTGTACCCAACAGTGGGACTTATATAGGCTGTAACTTTAATAATATAAAAATATTTTCACGTCAAATTGTTTAAAAACTTGAATGCGTCCTGATTTGTCCTGGATTATATTTTTCGTGTGTATTTCTATACATGTTTCCATTAAATTAATGAAACGCGTATAGAACTAGATCTTTTTGCATGTCTTTCAATAGGTTCAAATAGGTAATAGCAAAAGTGTTCCGCGATGATATCTTTAATTTCATTTTTGTCGAAAGATATGCAACTGTCATGGCAAGATAGTGATAGTTGACGTCAAAGGAGAGCCGTTGTCGTGGCGTTTGAACGTTTAGATAATATAATGAGATGTGTGTGTTAGATAGCTTTTTCTTTTTTCTTTTTACACAATTGTTGTATTTAGGTTTCGATATCTAATCTATATATTAATACACGAAAAGAAAACTTAGTACGGTTTAAGCATATTGCATCTTTTAGAATGTTTTCAATTATTTTTATAGAATAAAGGTGACAAACGAGCACACAGTCCACCTGATGGTAAATGACTACTTTGGCCCATAGACATCTACTTATTATATCCTCGAATCAATATGCAAATGCGTTATCAGCCGTGAGGACTAAGATGTATGCGCCGTATCCAGTAAAAAGGGTCTCCGGTTCCCTACACCTACTATGGTAAGCTACTATTTTGCGCTCGTGTCGTTTCAAATGTTCTTTTTCCTAAGTTTCTTTCTTATGTTTAAAAATATAACATTCGAAGTTCAAACATTTATGAGCGACCAGGAGCGTAGAACCGTCAGTGTGCTTTACTTCAGATCTTTAAAGAGTACATTAAATTAATATTTATTATAATTTTTACTTTAATAAACGCTATAATCCTCCTTCATACTCTCTCTTCATACCTCTTAGTGGAGATATTTGTTGCCACGACTGGCAGCCGGGTTGGCAACCGCAGTTTTTCATTATTTTGAATTATTAGCGGGAAGATGTTTCTTCCCATTTCCTATACTGAGCTAACAGCACGGTCCTAACCTAACCGTATGTATCGACTTTCTGCATACCTATTTTATCAAGTCGCCACTCCATCTAATGAGGAAACTTGCTTGATCATCGGTCGTCGCTTTATAGACAAAGTCGTAAAATATTTTTTTTATGTGTGTGTTTTACAGTTGTTATAAAAATATTACAACACATTAACCATTTCTTGTGTTCAAAATATATTGAATATTATAAATATTAAGTATTGCTAAGTACATTTTAATATAGTTACAGAAATAACTACAGACATTGCATAATAATTAACCAAAAAAGTTAGAAAGTGAAACCTAGGAAGCAAAACATTTAATACTGTTTGCACTATTACAGCATTAATATTCATAACTAGCTGGTACCCCGCGCGTAAAAAAGAAAAAATAATTGTGGAAATATCGTTTCAAATTTGGAAGTGTATTTAACTAGGAATGAATAATTATTGAAGTTTAGTGGCATACTACTTTCAAATGAATTTGTTGTTACGATACGTGCGCCACCTACTGTAAGTTAATTGTACTATGCCTATAACAGTATATTTATTATATTAACAGTGGTAGAGCCACGCGGCAGCTTTTGCTGTCGCACGGATGGGCCGGCTCGAACCGGGGTGGTACCACGACCTCACAGGATACCAGCGTGAAGTAGAGGTTTACCTCTGCGTTTCGCTTGGTGAGTGCAGGTGGCCGGAGGCCCTTTTTACTGGAAATGAGGCATTACATCTTAGTCCTCACGGGTGACAACGCATCTGCATTTTGATTTGTAATAGAGGATAGATGTAGATGTCTATGGGCCGCAGCAACCACTTACCATCAGGTGGACTGTGTGCTCGTTTATCACCCTTATCCTATAAAAAAAATAACCTTCGCGCAAAAGTAAGCAATAAGTTGACAAAGTTTTACCGCAATCTAATGAACGGTATGGCAGTGGGTAAAACACGAACAAACAAATATTAGTTTTAATATTTTAAATTATCTGGTACCCGGCGCGTCGCTGCCGTAGAAGAAATAATTGTGAAAATATGGTTTTAAATTTGGAAGAGTTCTATTGTTTAATTAGGAATGATAATACATTCATCGAAGTTGAAAATAAATTTGTTAGTACGATACGCGCGCTACTAAGTTAATTGTTCATTACATTCATACATATATACATTCGCGCAAGTTCAGGCAATAAGCTGGCAAAGTTTTAGCGCAATCTCATGAACGGTATGGCAGCGCATAAAATTCGAACAAACAAATATTAATGTTAATATGTTAGATTATAACATTCACAGTCACATTATCAAAATATTATTATTTTAAAAAATCCGTTTTAAGTTACTCTTGTTTCAACAATTCACTAATCGAATAAAAAGTTTTATTAACAGAATATTATATTAATACACACAACAAAGCATCAGTAGTTTGCTTTTTAATTTTTTGCACATTTTTAACACTTTTTTTTCTACTTTTATGAATATCTGGTCTGGTTTATTTATTTTTAATGTTAATAATATAAAATATAGCTAATAGTACAAAAAGAACCAATAACTTTTACATTTTCCGAACAAACCATTGAGTTATATGTAGTACATATAACTCAATGGAACAAAATAACTACATCGCTATGAAATCTGTCAAATAACCTCACTTTCTAGTGACGCCGCCCTGGTGGTAGAAATAGTCGTGGATGCCCTCATTGCTGTCCGTTAGTCTCGCTAACACTCGAAAAGGGCTCGAACGATTTTGATGAATTTTTTTATGTGCGTTTGAGTGGGTGGTTTAGATTAAAATTAAGCCCGGTAGGTGACGCGGTTGTCGAGATCACCCGTGCGAAGCCGGGGCGGATTTCTAGCCTTTTCCAAGCGACATCAAAAAGGAGGAGGTTCTCAATTCGAGTGTATGTTTTTTGTATGTATGTTAAGCGATATCTTCACAGATACTGAACCAATTTTGATAATTTTCTTTTTATTAAATAGGTTTTATTAGTTATACTTCAAGGGTGTTTCCCATATAAATTTGGAGAAAAAATTTCACCCCTAAGGGCAGCAAATAAACAACTTTTTTTTTAGGAATTTGAAGTTGGTTTTACTTTTTGATAAAAATTATAATTATTCATATTAACTTTCTACAATAATGAGGTTCAACTAGTACGAGGGTCAAGCCAAATAAAACTAGATAAGTACTCAAAATTATAATCGTAATTATCATCATCTAATCGTGCAGTGGCGGTAGGGTTGCCAGATGGTCGGGATTAGTCTGGATTCTCCCGACATTTTGAATGATCTCCAGACTCCCGACTAAACTCAAAATCTCCAGACAAACGGCTTCTCGGAAAGTTCTCTCTTCTCTCTTTTGCCCACTTTAGATCATTTACTGTATTGTTAGTCTACTGTAAAGCAGTATTTTATGTTGAAAAGTGAAGACGAATGTCGAAAAGAGATATTAATATGGGAGTTTCTAACAAAAAGTACATGCCATATTGATAATAATAGTGAACGGGTTGACGAATACAAACGGAAATGGGTTTTCAGAAACGTATTTATACTTTGTAACGTAATGTTGGAGTTCCAAGTAGCAATTTTAGGATTGGAAAGTGCTGCATGCATTGTCCTAGAACTTGGAAGTATAATGAAAAAGCTAATGAGTCATCTTAAAAAAAAACAGGTTGTATGACAAATTCTTAGGTAGTAGAAAAAGAATGTTTCAGATAGTGAGAAAAGCCCTTTTTGTGTCAAAGCTGAACATTTTTAAAACGAGCTTACTTTTTAGATACTTGCAAGAACACTATTTTTCTGAGAACTCTGTATAAAAACTCGCTGTAGTGTCTTTAAAAGTTGCAAATTTATTTACTTAGGAAGAGTTATCCGTGTTGCCTGACGTACTTAATATTTCAAACGATATTGACTTTGAAACACTTAAACATCTTCCAAAAAACATGGACATGTAAAATGATAACATTTGGACATGTTTTTAAATGCAACCAAAACGACCTAAAACTTGAAAAATAATATATCATTTGTGTTGCAGTTTCCTATAAGTAATGCTTACTGTAAAGAGGTTTTTAGTTTGCTATATAATTTATATACCAAAGAGAGAAATCGTTAGTAATTTGAATTGAACTTATTTCAAGTAAATTGATTGAATTTAAAATCATTTCTGAATACTACTAAAGGACCTAAAGTGGGGGAATCAGTAAAGTCCAATGCCAAATACGTGTGACAAACTAAAATTTAAGTGTAACATGTCAACAATGTTAGGTCTTTTTGTAGCCTATTAGTTAAAAAAAAATATTTGTTACGTTTTTATTTTTCAATTTTATTTCTCCCGACAACAACCTCAAAATCCCGACATTTTCAAATTTTGTCCAGATATTTTGGCCTTCCGATCTGGCAACCCTAAGTGGCGGTGTAAGAATATCCACTACCCATAGAATTATTACGCATAGAATACTAGTACGCGCACCGAAAGTGAAGCAAGTCAAACTAACGCGAAACCGCGTAAGTTGACTCGGCGACGCCGACGCGTCAGTGCGAAACGTCACGTCTTACAGAGAAGAGCTCGCGAAATATTGTAAAAATTACCGTTTGTGTTGTAAAATATTGTCACAACGGTGATGATAAACATAAAAGAAGTGATGGTATTACATTTCACATATAATTTTATACATTTCATTCATTATAAGTACGTAAAACTAAAAAAAAAACTTACCTAAGCTCTCATAATACAAATGTTGCTAGTTGTGGGGAAAAAATCACAATTTTCTTTTAAAAATATTTATTTTCTATTTGTGTTTAAAACGTTTAATCGCCACGCTCTGTGTAAAACTCAAATGTTTATATATAGATACCTACTTCTCTAAGTGTTAACATTATATTAACAATGGGTGCCTATTTAAAACTAATACGGAGTGATCAGCTAATCGCGATTTGTCGACGCCATTTTAACGCAACTATTTTATTTTAATTGCTTTTTTATTGACTAAGGTTACTTAAGGTTAGAGTATAGAATAAAAACTTTTTTATTTACAAAATCATGAGATTATTAATAAGAACGCCTTTACTAACCAGATGTCACTTTACACCCAAACATTGACCAGATGTTACGTTAGACCCAAACATAGCCTATTTTAACCGACTCCCAAAAAGAAAGGTTATCAATATGTATGTACACTGATTTCTAAGCTTGATCAATTCGTATATACATGATGAAATTTTAGTGGTTGTTGTCCCTCAGCCAAATTATACTGTCTCGATAGTAGAGTGAATTTATTAAATTAAAAAATATTACAATTAAAAAAGGGCAGATTTACAATAGTAATACCTCACAAGCTATTCCGGCGTCCAAACTATGTCGTATCACTACGCTTGAGAGTTCATGTTATGAACATTTATTAGTGGCCCTTCACTGTGTAGGAAGCGCGCGGTAGCACGTGAGATAGACGTAATACTACATTACGTCCAGCGAAATTTTTTTCAGACTTTATTATAGTAATTCGGTATAAGCTAGCCTGCACGCCCGACCTACTTGCGAGATATTGCTATTGGTTTGAGATCGCATTCGAGTTTTGTTTTTCTCGATTGTAAATCTGCCATTTTTATATCCTAACAATTTTATTTTAATAAATCTATTGTACTACTAAGGCAAAATCATTTTACTTCGGGAAAACAACCATTAAAATTTCAGCGTGTGTATTGGATCAATCTGTGTGTATATCCTTTCAAATAAAAACATCTAAATCGGTTTAGAAATTGTAGAATTCTGAGGTAAAAAACATTAAATAATACACCGAATTGATAACCTCCTCCATTTTTGAAGTCGGTTAAAATTAAACATTACACGATGTGCTTATTTTATTCGAGCAAATTAATTGTGTTTAATAATATTCTTAAATTTTATTACGTCTGCATTTTTTACCATTAATATATGTATCATAAAGTTATATTAGTAACATCATTATCGTGTTTATTTTATTCCATTTTATATTATCATAAAATACTTCTGCTAAATAATCTTCGTACGTAATACGTAATCTTTATTATATCGATTTTTTAAAATTCATCAAAAAATAGTGATTTGCACAATTTGATTGCAAACGCCAGAAACTGGTATCACTGAATGGCGTGTATGTGTGCGTGTGACGAGCGTAGGCACATTCGACTCGCGCCCACTAACATAATGACTTTGCATCATTTTAACGCTCGTGTTTTGTACTGGACTGCGTTTCTATGCGTAATAATTCTATGCCACTACCTCATATTGCCCGATTTCCGTTTGTGTTATAAAAAGTGATACATACATACATATAATCACGCCTCTTTCCCGTAGGGGTAGGCAGAGACCACTTCTTTCCACTTGCTACGATCGTTACATACTTGTTTCGCTTCGTCCACTTTCATTATTCCCTTCGTACATGCTCTTCGGTTTAGGATACTCTTGACCTGGCCTTTTTTCAAGACGTGCCTGATTTGATCAAGAAACGTCCGCCTAGGTCTACCCCTTCCACCACTTTCATTCACACTCGCCTTATACACTTTTTCGTCAATCGTTCTTCATTAATCCTCTCGACATGGTCAAAAAGCGATAGAGGGAAAAAAATCAGGCGATGGGCAGCAGCGTCTTCCTAATAACGACTAAAAACAAAAACAGCGCTTGCCAACCAGCTTGCCGCGTGGCAACTATGGTAAATATCACCCCAATGAGGCAATGGGCTTTAATATTTAATAGGCTGTAACAGTAACGGTTATCATCTTTAGCCTGCGAAGTTCACAGCTGAAAGTGGGTTTTCATCCTTCCGGATTGGTGATCAGAGTTCGGTTCTGATAATGAGGGTTAGTAATCTTCCTTTCACCAGATGACGCTAGTTGCGACTGAAGCTATGTTTTTTCTTACACAGTGTAATTTAATTGAATATTTATCACTTTCTACTTATACCGTACTGGCCGACTGCTTAGAAGAAAGGCGTTTCTTGGCAAGAATCGTAACCTCGCTCTTTCAATTGTAATCTAGGAGCACGGTAGTGCTCCCGCCATCATCATTCATCATCATTACAGCCCTTCACAAGTCCCTAACATAGCCCTCCCCCAAAGAATGCCACAAAGCACGGTCCTGAGCCACCTGCATCCATCGACTTCCTGCATATCTTGCCAGGTCGTCACTCCATCTAGTGGGCCTACACTACTACCTACCTACGCCCTACACTTCGCCCGCCGGTACGAGGCTGCCACTCGAGAACCTTTCTTCCCCATCGGTCGTCGGTTCTTCGAGTTATATGGCCGACCCATTGCCACTTCAGCTTACTAATCCGTTGGGCTATGTCGGTCACTCTGGTTCTACTGCGGATATCATCATTTCTGAGTTTATCACACAGAGAAACTCCGAGCATATCCCTCTCCATAGCTCGCTGAGCGACCTTGAGCTTCCTCATCCGGCTAGCAGTGAAGGACCACGTCTCAGTTCCGTATGTCATCACTGGCAACACGCACTGGGTGTACAGTCTCGTTTTCAAGTTTTGAGGTATACTTGACGAGAAGATGTGCCGTAATTTCCCGAACGCTGCCCAACCGAGTTGAATCCGTCGACTGACCTCTCGGTCGAAGTTGGACTTACCAAGTCGGACTATTTGTCCCAGGTAAACATACTCGTCAACAACTTTGAGCTTAGTACTCCCAACAACTACCGGCATAGGTGTGACATGGATATTAAACATGATCTTTGTTTTGTCCGTGTTCATCATAAGACCTATCCGTTGGGAAACACTATTGAGGTCATTGAGCATAGTGCTTAGGTCCTCCAGCGATTCTGCCATAAGGACTATATCGTCGGCAAATCGAAGGTGAGTGATGTACTCGCCATTGATGTTGATACCGTATCCTTTCCAGTCCAGAAGCTTGAAAACGTCTTCCAATGCAGCGGTGAAGAGTTTCGGGGATACGACGTCACCCTGTCTTACACCTCTCTGCAATTGGATAGGTTTCGTACTCTGGTTCTGTACTCGGATAGCCATCGTAGCCCTACTGTACAAGCACTTCAACACTTCGATATACCGACAGTCAACTTGGCACCGCTGAAGTGACTGCAGCACCACCCAAATTTCGACGGAATCAAAGGCTTTCTCATAGGCCACATACGCCAGACATAGTGGCAAATTGTACTCCTCGGACTTCTGTACAATTTGCCGAAGGGTATGTACATACATATCTGTGGTCTATGGTGCTAAAGCCTTTTCGGAAACCGGCTTGTTCGGGAGGCTGGAAGTCGTCAAGTCTGCGCGCGAGACGATTCGTAGTGACTCTCGAAAACAGCACGTAGACGCGGCTCAGAAGGGAAATCGGTCTGTAGTTCTTCAAGAGAGCGTTGTCTCCTTTCTTGAAGAACAAGACCACCGCACTTCTGCTCCACGCCTCCGGTGTAATGCCACCATGGAGGACGGAATTAAAGAGCTTCTGAAGGACTTCAAGTACCGGTTTTCCACCCGCTTTCAGAAGCTCCGCTGTCATTCTATCCTCGCCTGGGGCCTTGCCGTTTTTAAGATGCTGGAGAGCCATTCTAATCTCGCTCAGACTGACGTCCGGGATATCACCGGAATAATGTCGGATAAGACTCGCTCTTGGATGGTTACTCACACTTGCGTGCGGCTCCAACGATGACGTGTACAGCTGCCCATAGAACCTCTCAATCTCACTCAAAATCTCAGGTGCCCCGGAAGCAATTCTGCCACATTCGGTCTTCAGCTTTGACAGTTGGCTCTTTCTGGCAGACAGATCTCTGGCAAAGACTTTGGAGCCTTGGCTCCGCTCGATCGCTTCTTCAATACGTACAGTATTGAAGTTGCGTAAGTCCCGCCGCATGCATTTGGAGATCTGTCTGTTCAGTTGCCTGTATGCTGTCAAATCTGTTGAAGAATGTAGCTTCATCTCCCGTCTAACAGCCATGAGATAAAGAGTGTGATCGGAGAGTTTTTGTGTTCTTCTGCGGCGGGTCTTGCAGAAGCTCCGACCGCATGGACAGTTTCCACGAGCTTGTCATTCAAATCGTCCACTTCATTGCAGTCTTCTAGGCACTGAAAGCGGTTTTGTAACTCGAGCTGAAAGGTTTCGGGACTTTGGAACAGAGCACGAGGGGGACGGAGCGTTGACTTCATTAGACGAGACCTCTCCAACTTAACTTTAGGTTCAGTGTGCCTCTAACCATTCGGTGATCGCTGCCGGTTTTCACCCTCGCGATCACTGAGACATCACTGAACAGTTGTCGTCTGGTCATCATAATGAAGACAATCTCATTTGTTGTCGAACCGTCGGGGCTCGACCAGGTCCACTTCCTGTGGGGCCGCTTCTAGAAGAATGAGTTCATCATAAGGAGTCCCTCTTTCTCCATGAAGCCGGCCAGTTGCTGGCCCCTTGGGTTACGTTGCCCTATTCCAAATTTCCCCATGTTACGGCCTGCAACTGCCTATCCCAGGAGTAGGATCCTCCGCGGCCCATGAACGGAAAAACCTACAAGCAGGTACAGGTCGGGCGTCCTAACGCCAAGGGTTAAAAGTTTCTAATTACATTAAACGATTCGGGGGGAGCGTTACACCATAATAAAAGGGAGCTTACTTACCTCTATCCAAGGCTACTGGTCCCTCAGGATTCGGTCAGGTCGCGTGTGGATGTATAGTGCTAGGAAAGTAAGGGTCAGTGATGTGTATCTGGGTGTGGCTGGTAGTGTTATTGACCTCATTAGACCGTTACCCTCTGCAGCAGTTCGGCCCTCAGCACCTCTCCAAACTACGGTCTCCTTCCGCAGTCACTTTCTTCGTTTTCTACGATGACAGTTCTTTAACTCTGCCGTACGATTAACTACCTCACAGAAGCCACTAACTCTTGTTTGTTATAACGCCTGACTCGCGAAATGAACACAGAACGTACGGATCAAAGGTCACCGTTATTTCTAGAATGTCAAATACCGCACTAGTAACTAATACGGTGGAATCCACTTATACAGATTCTGAATTAGACCCTAAGTCCCGAGATGAAGCTAACAAAACAGGAATGCGCGTTACAATTCCCAGTGGTATATTTACTATACGCGCCTATTATATTCCGCCTCCGACTTCCCGACCAAGACGGGACCGCGTGCTTCTCTCTCGACGCGATCAAAAGGACTACTCGTTCTAGCGTGCCCTCAAAACGACCGGACGTCCAAAACCGGTATCGTAGAGGCACGCACGCCCTCTGACGTCTATTATTGACACTAACGTTTTTGCGCGAACAAACCCCCGTCCCGGACATAAGGATTTAGGTCCGCGAGCAAACCAGTCAGCGGGACAGGGTCGCGACGGCAAGTTGCAAGACCGAATCTACAACCAAACTAGGCCACCTTACGCACCCCATCAGATCTTGCAACCCTAACCAACGCCTTAAAATTACAGCCCCAACGTGGGCTAGCCGGAGCGTTGAACTGGATGCCCTTCCTGGACATCGCAGCACATAAATAAGTCCTATTCCTAGACAGAAGTCCGACGATCTCCTTCAAACACCTATCTGCGCTCCTATGATTAGTTCCGCAATCCGACCGGATCAGGTCTGAGTCAGGAGCTGAACGAAACGCACAGATAGTCCCTAGTATGAATTTTCAAACAAGTAGGCATAACCAAGCCATCCTATAATCATTTACCAAATGGTGCGACAGCTGATTTCCATCTGATAATCTACAAACCAGATAGCCCTTTAGACAGGTAATCCTATGCTCATATTTCAACTAAGTTTTCAAAAGCATCAATGTTCAATTACAGAATTAATTAAAACAAGTAATCACCGATGCACATAGGTCAACTTGGCAAAGTAAACAAAACAATAAACGTAAGAGACAGCCCTATTTCTTATTTCAAATAAATATCTTAGACAGTGCCAACAAATCTAAACCAAAAGAGAATTGACTCCTATTTCCTTCGGCAACAACAGGGTTATCTAATTTCAACCTTCCTTATCACAAAGCAAAATTTTTAAACACTATCACAAACATATACATAATTTTCAAAATAGCGCGCCATTCAAAAATCAAATGAATTCAAACCCTCCTTTAAGCCCAAACGCGACAATCAAATACAATTACAAAGCATACGCACAAGCATTAAAAAAGGGCACACAATTTAATCTCAATTTTCCGTGCAACAACAAACGCAGTGATCAAATGTATTTACAAAACATATGCAGCAGCATTTAAAGGAGTATTTTAAATTCAATTCTTTTAATCACAACCGCTACAATATGAATTTCGCGGAAAACTCAAAGCATTTTAATTTTAATTCAAAGAATTCTTAACTAAGTGCTCGACCAAACCAAATCCAATACCCCTCGAGAGCGTGATTCAACGCTCCAGGGGGCCCCAATTCTCCCACCACCAAGTGGAGGCCACACCGCGTGAACCCGAGACTAACAGAGCGCAACCGCTAACAGTCGCCACTCGGGTTGTACGCCCTCACTGAGGCCGTCGGCAACAGAACAGCTTGACAAGTAAGTGGACTGTTGACGGCTTAAGACTCAGTAGAGGCAGCCATGGTGGGAGCTAAGGCGGCAGCTAGCTAGGGCCGCCTCCATCAAATGGGGTACAGTGGTACATCAGTCGCGGCCACTCAGCTAACGGGAGTGAGAAGGGTCCAGCGGACCGATGAGTGGCCGTGAAGTTCCTCTTCGCACGCTGAGGGGGGGCGATGACACCCCCGCCCCTGGGGGAATTACCCCCCGACTGGTCGGGGGAGGGACCCCTTTCAAACCTAGGGGTCTGTTGGCTAGCCGGCGGGCGCCGAGCGTCGCCCGTCAGAGGGCGTGGCGGAGCGCCCCCGCCCGTGGAGGTCGAGGGCCTGGCAGCGCCCCGAGAGGAGACGCCGTTCGCACCCAGGCACAGTACGGCATGGTGATTGCCCTGGCAATGCAAACAGGGACGCCGGTGCGGACAGTCTCGCTGGAGGTGCCCTTCCACACATGAGTAGCACCAGCGGCGCTTCTTGGCGATAGTTCGCCTCGCCGGAACCGGCTTACTTAATAATTTCGGGCAAGACGTTACCCGGTGATCAGATGCTCGACAATAGGAGCGGGGGGGGGGGGGGGGGGTTGACGACGACTTGCCCGGCGGATTCCGCCTCTCACTGGGCACGGCTCGTAAGTCGTCAACGGTGACCGCCGCGTTCTCAATCTGCCGGCACTGCTCCTCCAAAAATCGCAGCAGGTCACAGAATGGCGGAATATAGGAGGCCTCGTCCCAGCCGTACCTCTTCTCAAAAAGTATTCTAAGGTCGAGAGGTAGGCGGGACAGCACGATGCGGAGCAACAAAAAGGCCCATTCGCCCACTGGTAAATCCAGCCGCCTCAACGTATTACAGGCCACCAAGACTGGATCCAACAGGTCCAGACGTAGTCTGGCCCGGTCACTAAGCAGCTGGAGGCTCAGAAGCTGCTTAACATGTTCGTCCGCAATTCCCCGGACGTTGGCATATCTTCTGGCTAGGAGGTCCCGAGCAGTCTGGTAGGCGTCGTCCGACAAGCTCAAATGGCTGTCAACGCCCAGGGCCTCCCCCTCCAGTGAGGCCAGGAGGTACGCCATCTTCTGGCTCGCGGTCAAGTCACTCCGGGCGTCCACTAGGCCGTCGAAAAGACCAACGAAGGTCAGCCATTCGGAAAGGACCCCGGAGAACCTTGGCAAGTCCAGAGTTGGGAGTCGTCCCAACATCTCCGGCTGAGCCTGCTTCCGAAAGGACTCGGGCAGGCCACTCGTCCGAGCTTCACGCGCCTCCTCGGTATACCTGCCTTCAGCCTCGATCAACTCGTCCGTGAGCGAAAGGAACTGCTCATAGTCTGCGAAGCAGGAGTCCAGGACTCCCTTTTCCACATCCAAATCCTCAAGCTCAGCGTAAGCCTCCTCCACTGCAGCCCTTCGAGCATCGACCTGCTCGAACCGCTTCAT
Organism: Parnassius glacialis; assembly: GCA_033319125.1. Classification (NCBI taxonomy): domain Eukaryota; kingdom Metazoa; phylum Arthropoda; class Insecta; order Lepidoptera; family Papilionidae; genus Parnassius; species Parnassius glacialis. Next base: position 5,048,385 of record JAVANC010000004.1, on the reverse strand, counting down.
CAAGTTATAGATCCTATCCGGTCGACCTATCAAAGCATGGGCGCTGGTGGCCCAGCGTAACTCAGTCCGCAGGCAACGGATTAGCATCTTGGGCGAGGATATCACTACTAAATACAAATTACGACGCGGCTCGAGCACAATTACAAAAATAACAAATAACAAATACAAAAAAAAATTAACAGCTAACAAATGCAGTTCCTATCAAATCGAGTTGAATAGAAATTAAACAACTAAGAACCGCTATTTATCAAATCAAATACAAGTTAGTACAAAAGAAAAGACAAATCAAATTAACAATAACAAATACTAGTGCGATCAAATCAAGTTAAATTCAAATTACGTAAATACAAATTATTACTCTTTAGTTCAAATACAAATTACAATACGAAAGATACATAACGAAGATACACATCAACAAAAAATGATCAACAAAAAATGCCTATCTCGGAAATCGACCCTTCGATAAGTAATCCACTACAACTATCCAACAACGATAATTAAACGATTACGTAAAAATAACCATCTACCTACATGACGCAAACTCCCGCTTGTGCGCTAGCCGGGCGCGGCTTTTCAAATTTACCCGCTAACAACAAAAAAAGCAAGCCACCAAAGAAAAGGATTTTATTATTACGTATATAATAAAAAAATATATTTTTACGTATTACCGACGGGCGTGATTGTAGACACAAATTAAACCAATCAACCCAACGCTCCCTGCCATCAAAATTGTTTAATTTTTATCAAACACTACAGTCGGTGGATCGACCGGGAATCGATCCCAGTACCGCGCTCTGCTACCAAATGTTACGGCCTGCAACTGCCTATCCCAGGAGTAGGATCCTCCGCGGCCCATGAACGGAAAAACCTACAAGCAGGTACAGGTCGGGCGTCCTAACGCCAAGGGTTAAAAGTTTCTAATTACATTAAACGATTCGGGGGGAGCGTTACACCATAATAAAAGGGAGCTTACTTACCTCTATCCAAAGCGACTGGTCCCTCAGGATTCGGTCAGGTCGCGTGTGGATGTATAGTGCTAGGAAAGTATGGGTCAGTGATGTGTATCTGGGTGTGGCTAGTAGTGTTATTGACCTCATTAGACCGTTACCCTCTGCAGCAGTTCGGCCCTCAGCACCTCTCCAAACTACGGTCTCCTTCCGCAGTCACTTTCTTCGTTTTCTACGATGACAGTTCTTTAACTCTGCCGTACGATTAACTACCTGACAGAAGCCACTAACTCTTGTTTGTTATAACGCCTGACTCGCGAAATGAACACAGAACGTACGGATCAAAGGTCACCGTTATTTCTAGAATGTCAAATACCGCACTAGTAACTAATACGGTCGAATCCACTTATACAGATTCTGAATTAGACCCTAAGTCCCGGGATGAAGCTAACAAAACAGGAATGCGCGTTACAATTCCCAGTGGTATATTTACTATACGCGCCTATTATATTCCGCCTCCGACTTCCCGACCAAGACGGGACCGCGTGCTTCTCTCTCGACGCGATCAAAACTATTACTAATCGTTACGACTACTCGTTCTAGCGTGCCCTCGAAACGACCGGACGTCCAAAACCGGTATCGTAGAGGCACGCACGCCCTCTGACGTCTATTATTGACACTAACGCTTTTGCGCGAACACCCCACTTTCATCTCACCGTTCTCTCTTGTGCCTAGTTTTGCATTGAAGTCTCCCATTAACACCGTATATTTGGTTTTGGAGGAATGCATGGCTCTAGGGATATCCTCATACATTTCCTCCACCTCCTCATCGGGGTGTGCTGAGGTTGGTGCGTAAACCTGTATGACCTTCAGCGAATACCGTTTGGTGATTCTGAGTATAAGGTACGCAACCCTCGTCGACACACTCCCGATCTTTACAACGTTGTTAACGAGAGACATGTGGACGATAAATCCGACACATCCTTGGGACATATGGTCGCCCTCCCGGTGATAGAGCAAGTTGCCGGATTCGAGGATTACCGTGTCCTCCCTCTCTCTTCGGACCTCGGATAATCCTATAATATGCCAGCGTAACCTGTCTATCTCTTCTTCCAGCTCCACAATCTTCTCGTCAGTCCTCAGGGTGCGTGCGTTGTATGTTGCCAGGTCGAGTCGTCGTAGGTGGCAACCGAACCTCCTCCGGAGATTCTTAGCACCCCCTGCCCCGCCGTTACCATGGTCGCCACCGTAGCCAGGAATAGCGGAGCCGCCGGGGACTGGGGGCCGTCGCTTCGTAACTTTCATCATGGGGGTTCATCATTGCCATAGTTGCCACGCTTGGCGAGCGGGTTGGCAATCGCAGTTTTTTTATTGTATTTTTGCCGTTACCAGGAAGATGCTGCTGCCCATCTCCTGCCTGTTTCCCTTTGTCGCCTTTTACGACACCCACGGGAAGATATGGGGTAGTGGATATTCTTAACCGCCACTACACGGCAGTGCTCCCGCCAAGTCGAGCAAAAAAGCCGCACGGTCGTACCATCCTTTTCTCGAAGCAGTTCAGGCCATTTTCGAAACCCTATAGCTTCGTTGTGGATAAAACTAGAAGCCTAAATTTTCACTAACCAAGTAAACATTGTATAAAATCGCTATATTTCAAATTTCATTAAATTTTAAACGGTAGTTTAAGAATTATAACTAGTCAAACTTTCTTAATTTAGTCACTCACTGACTGACCGATCATCAAAACTCTAAGGCACTTCTAGCAGACATAGAAGCTTCAAATTTGAAATATAATTATTGTTTAATATACAAATCGAAGAAAAATTAAAATGTTTTGCAGTTTCGGTCCAGTTTTCGAGATACACCAACTGCATAAATAACTTTGTATTCCTATATAAATATATAGGATTACAAAGTTACATTTGCAGTTAATGAATCGGTGTACCTATATACGTATAATATAATGGAATAATAGGTGTAGATAGATAACCTATATATAACTATCTACAAAAAGAAATGAGATACCATCAAAAACATAACTTGTAAAAAAAGAAAAGTCTCGCAACTCAGTTCTTCTACCGTAAAAGTTGTGAGATCCATGTAATACCAAGTCGGTTAATTTATTCAGTCCCTACTTAAGGGTCCTCCTGTCTTAAATTATTACATAATTAGCTAACCTTACAAAATCTTATAGTGACCGTATCAATATCAAAATTCTTTTATGTTTTAATTAAATAGATTGACTTGGCCATCGCATGAATCACGATTATATTAAATTCGATTGTTTAGTGCGTTGCCAAGTCAATTTATTGAGAATTTATTGAGAAATACAATTGATTTATTGAGACTGCTTTTTTTACAAGTTATGTTTTTGATGGCATTCATTTTTACCGGACAACTAGATAAGGAAGGTTTATGTGTTTCGCGCGTACCTATCTTGTATGCATGTATCTATGTATGTTTGTTTGTAAATTTCTTTATTACCTAGTATCTTCCAAATGGCAGGATGGATTACGACGGTTAAGGTATCGTTATATTCGTCTTAAAAACCCAAGTGTTCTTAGTTAGCTGTTTGAAAAAAAATGGCGGATTTTTGGCATGAAATAGTAATACCTACATTAATAAAAAAAATAATAATCAAACCTACCGAGTACCGGGTATCAAAATTCAAAATAAAGAAAATTAAAAGGGGAGCACAAACATAATATACGCATAGTCCACATTTGCATGTCGTGGCAGCATTAAGATGACACTTAGGTTTAGTTTGGTATTTATGTTACCTTAAAATCCATGTATTAGTGTTCGTCTTGTTGGTTGTCCTTTTAAATAAATTAAAAAAATAATATAAATATATATAACATATATGCTTAAATTTAATTAGGAATAATAGATTTGTTTAAAAAGTTTTTAATAGCGTAAAAAAAATGGGCCATGTTTATATCGGACCTCGTGCTATCTTAAGAAATTTATTTTATACGTGTGTCGGGACCATGAAGCTAATTGCTTCATGATCGGGACACTAAAAGTCTAGAATAAAATAAATAATTTAAAAAAATCAAAAACCCGACTGCAAGAAAGACAATTTAAAAGTTAAATTAAACCGTACTTCGAATTAACAGACTATATTATTATGAGCTAAAAGGCCTTAAATGCCCGCATTATGTTTAGTAGCAGGCGGGCTCCAAATTATAAACCAAAAGAAACTTAATCGGTTTCGCTTGCTCAGCTAGTTATATACATAAATATGTGTATGTCTATTCTTTCTTACCTCTTTGTTTTAACACATAGACTTAGTGTACCTAAGTACTTACTTTACACCGCCTTGCCCTCCCCCTTTCATTCTTCCTGCAATCCTGTTCATTCATTGGTTGTCTGGAAGAAACTGCTGTCAGCAATAAGACCGTCCATTGCATACTTCTTTTGTTCAAATAATTTCTGTATGTTTTGTATGGTGGGCAATAAAGAACATTAAATAAAAATATATTAATACACAAAACAATGGCCCAGTGTCAGTCAGAAAACAATCACTCAACTTAAATCACTTCCACCAGCTTTATATTGCACTGATATAGTAAAAAAGTACCACCCGTTTAGTGTCGGGTAAGAATACCCAATACCCCATATCTTCCCGTGGGTGTCTTAAGAAGCGACAGTGCGAAACTGAGACAGAGGATGGGCAGCAGCACGTTTTTTTTATAGGATAAGGGTGATAAACGAGCACACAGTACACCTGATGGTAAGTGGTTGCTGCGGCCCATAGACATCTACATCTATCCTCTATTACAAATCAAAATGTAGATGCGTTGTCACCCGTGAGGACTAAGATAGAATGCCTCATTTCCAGCAAAAAGAGGCTCCGACCACCTGCACTCACCAAGCGAAACGCAGAGGTAAACCTCTACTTAACGCTGGTTTTCTGTGAGATCGTGGTGCCACCCCGGTTCGAGCCGGCCCATCCGTGCGACAGCAAAAGCTGCCGCGTGGCTCTACCATTCTGTTCTGATGTTTCTGGTAACAGCAAATTACAATAAAAAAACTGCGGTTGCCAACCCGATCACCAAGCGTGGCAACTATGGTAATATACCCCCATGACAAAAGTTAAAAAGACGGCCCCCAGTCCCCGGCGGCCCCGCTATTTCTGGCTACGGTGGCAACCATGGTAACGGCGGGACAGGAGGTGCTAAGAATCTCCAGTGGAGGTTCGCACCTTGAGGACTGACGAGAAGATCCCATAATCCGATGAAGATAACAGATAGACAAGTTGCGCTGGGATATTATCTGAGGTCCGAAGAGATTACACGGCAACGGCCTCAAATCCGGCAACTTGTTCTACCACCGGGAGGACGACCATCTGTTTCAAGGAGATGTCGAATTTGTCGTCCACAAGTCTCTCTTTAACAACGTAGAAAAGATTGTGAGTGTGTCGACGAGGATTGCGTACCTTATACTCAGAATCACTAAACGAGATTCGTTGAAATCCTGATGAGAAGGTGGAGGAGATGTATGAGGATATCTTTAAAGCCATGTATTCCTCCAAAACCCACTATACGGTGTTAATGGGAGACTTCAACGCAAAACTGGGCATAAAAAGAACGGTGAGCTGAGGGTAGGGAAATTTGGAATAGGGAAATGGAACCCAAGATGCCAGCAGCTAGCCGACTTTATGGAGAAAGAGGGGCCCTTTATGATGAACTCTTTCTTTCAGAAGCGGCCCCACAGATAGTGGACCTGGTCAACCCCGACGGTTCGACAAAATTGAGATTGACTTTATTATGACGACTAGACGGCAACTGTTGAGTGATTGCGAGAGTAAAAACTGGTAGCGATCACCGAATGGTTAGAGCCACACTGAACCTAAACGTTAAGTTAGAGAGGTGTCGTCTAATGAAGCTCACAAGCAACGCTCCGTCCTCCTCATGCTCTAATTCAAAGTCCCGAAACCTTTCAGCTCGGGTGACAAAACCGTTTTCAGTGCCTAGATGATTTCAATACAGGGGACGATATGAATGACAAGCTCTTAGAAACCGTCCATGCGATCAGAGCTAAGTTTTGCAAGACCTACCGCAGAAAAACACAAAATCTCTCCGATCACACTCTGAATCTCATGGTTGTTAGACGGGAAATGAAGCTGCAGTTTTCAGCAGATTTAACAGCATACATGCAACTGAACAGACAAATCTCCAAATGCATGAGGCGGGATTTGCGCAACTTCAATAGAGCTCGTATTGAAGAAGCGATCTGTCTTCCAGAAAGAGCCAACTGTCAAAGCTGAAGACCGAATGTGGCAACATCGCTTCCGGGACACCTGAGATTACGAATGAAATTGAGAGGTTCTATGGGCAGCTGTACACATAATCGTCGAGACACACGCAAGTATGAGTTACGATCCAAGATCAAGTCTTATCTGACACTATTCCGATGATATCTCGGACGTCAGTCTGAACGAGATTAGAATGGCTCTCCAGCACCTTTAAAACCTCCCGGGCGAAGATAGAAAAAGTCCTCGGGCGAAGATGGAATTATAGCGGAGCTTCTGAAAGCGGGTGGAAAACTGGCATTTGAAGTCCTTCAGAAGCTCTATAATTCCAACCTCCATGGTAGAGCTACTCCGGAGGCGTGGGGCAGAAGTGCGGTGATCTTGTTCTTCAAGAAAGCCGAGAGCAATTTTAGTCGAAAGAAAATATTGTTTGGATTTAATACACTAAAATTTAGGCTCTACGTGGCTAAAAATAAGGATTGTAGCATTTATATTTTATGCCGCACTAGTGGTTGAAAATTAATAAATTAAATAAATCAGTTACTGTGAAATGTTTTTGTTTTATACTTCATTTAATTTAAAGATTTCACTTCTACCGTGTGTGAACTGCTGCACACATGTATTTTCATCTAATTTAATTTATATAAAATTAAACTACTATTACAAAAGAACAACATTAACCCTTCCATTTTCCTTACAAAATAACTTGCCCGCGAAGAAATCTATTAAATATTTTACCTCATTCCAAAGTGGTGCCGCCCTGGTGGCTGATAATGTCCTGGTAGCCCTCATTTACCTCGGAACTACTAGTCGCCTCTTGATGAAATGTGGTGACGAATTCCCTTACGCATATACTACGCTATAGTCAGCACACAGGCAAAGAGAAATTTTTGTACCCCTTTTCTGGGGACGCGACAGTGCCCCCGCCAAGTCAAGGAAAAAAGCGGCACGGCCGTACCATTCTTTTCTCAAAGCAATTCAGGCCATTTTCGACCCCCTAAAATTTCGTTGTGGATAAAACTAGAAGCCTGAATTATCAGTAACAATGCATTGTATAAACACGGCATATTTCAAATTTCATTCAATTTGAACTAGTAGTTTAAGAATTATAACTAGTCAACGTTTCTTAATTTTGTCACTCACTGACTGACCGATCATCAAAAATCTAAGGCACTTCTAGCAGACGTAGAAGCTCACGTTTAGAATACAATTAGTGTTTAGTTTAAAAATCAAGGAAAATTAAAACATTTTGTAAATTCAGTCCAGGTTTCTAGATACACCAACTACATAAATAATTTTGTAATCCCATATATATATATGTAGAAAGGGTAATTGAGTATAGTACGGAGACTAATTTTGTAGTTAGGAATAATAATTAATTCGTTTACACGAATTAATTATCCAACGAGTCGAGCATAAACTAGTAACGGAATACGACAAGCGTACCGTTCCACGTCAGAGCCAAGACTGTCCTAACGGCGGCCGCGCCGTCCGTTTTATAGAAGCAAAACGAGCGCCACTGCAGGTGCAATGGTGCAGGTGTGCGGAACACGTGTTATTTACAAGAATTCTATCTAACTGCACCGACGGTTACCGCGCCGCACGTACAATGGTGCTGGTCCCGTCACGGCCATACTGACATGCGTGCGTCCTCGCACGCGCTCCATCACAATTTTAGTTATCTGTAGACAAAAAAACATCGTTCGACTATCCTGACATAACAGCGTCTGGTCCGGTCTATATTGACCCTTCAGACTTGGGTGATAATCAGTTTTGTTCCGGCAGTAAGCCCCACAAAACTTTAATCAACTTTATGCGAGATCGTAATGGTTAGTCTGTAGCTTTTCTATTTTCTCTTTTTTTTTTCAAGTACTGTTTTCGCTAGTCCGGAATCACTATTCCTTATAGCCATATCATTGGACCGGCACAAAGCCCTGCAATGATAGTAAGAACTATTTTTTTTCCTACTCTCTTTTTTTAAGTACTATTTGCTAGTCCGGAATCACTATTCCCTGTAGCTATATCATTGGACCGGCAAACGCCCTGCAATGAACTATCATTGCAGGGCAAAAAAAAAAGAGTAAGAAAAAAGTGGTTCTTACTAAGAACCACTTTTTTCTTACTCTTTTTTTTTCAATTCAATATAGAACAGGTACAGACCAACCATACCGCAAACATGTACCTGTCACAATCACACAAAAGTGTATCGTGAGGGACGTAGTGACATGATAACACCTAAGTATGTAAACCAACAGCAACACGACACATCCCAGTGCAGCATAGACCAGCCTTCCTGCAACTCCATGTTCCTTTCCTGCACAAGAATAATTACTTCGCTAGAGTGTTGCAACGTCTCTAGTATTTTCTAGATGCACAGACACGGCTACCTCTGACTGTCGCACGTCCTCGTGCGGTTGACAGTGAACAGCATACGGTCTATCAGTTATCACTACCTGCTAACAGATATTAACTCTTGTTAAATATTACAACGGTCGACCATCCCAGACTTCATTTAAGTCTGGAACGCGCCGATATGGCTACCTTCAGGCAAACGCACTCCAGCTTTTCGTTCTGCCGAGTTCGTGCCACAATCGCGCCAGCGAGCCGTCGCGCCGTAGCCGTACTAGCTCTAGCAAATCATTGCATTGCTTTGTAAAATTAAAAGAAATCGAGATAAATGTATTGCAAACCATGGAATTCCGAGTTTCCAAAATTCATCACATATTCTCTTAAGAAACGGCAACAGTATGACATTTGAAAACATTGCAAAAAATAACAGAAACTATGTGTAGAGGCAAATACCACAACATTTCAAAGGGAAGGAGGTAACTGCGCAAAATCTACGAAAGCCGACCTCAGACGTCCATTTACAGCGCCAAAGCACCATTTGTTCGACGGCCGCTTAAATTGCCCTGCCGTAACATCAGCCGATAAGTTACCGTCTGTAGCGGTGTAGGCTCAATCTTACCAGCGCTCGGCCGTACCTGACCATGTTCGATTAGCCGTCACAACATCTTCCTCATTGATCATTGTTGTAGAGACTTCTACGAATCCCTCGACATCAAACCCCAATCTTGTCGACGACACAATATTCGGAGCAAACTGCAACACTGATCAACACATTAGAACACAAAAATGTCACTTATTATTTTCAATTCAAGGCGTGTTAAAGTTAATCCTTTATTTTGGTACATCCCTTTAACGTTTTGAACTTCAAAATATAGCAAATGATAATCATGTTTCGCGTGAACTATCAAATTACAACATAACTTGAATAAGTTAATTAGAAAGCCTCCAACCTTTTTCGACGTTTGTTAACATATTTAGGTACATCAAGAAATAATGAAAATACTTGCGGGGTACCTTTAATACAAATCGAACAAATTAAAAAAATTGGCTTAAATAATTTCACTTTATCTTTTCTCTACACTTTAATGATACGAAAATATCGTAAGTAGCATAGCAAATTTCATTACGGTATTTAATATAAAAACAGATTCATCAATGCGAAATGCATTACAGTCTTCCACAAATGTAATAATCCTCATACTATTCGAAGATTAAATGTGGGCAAAAATGGGGACTTTATCCTACTTCTGATGTAGAAAGGGTAATTGAGTATAGTACGGAGACTAATTTTGTAGTTAGGAATAATAATTAATTCGTTTACACGAATTAATTATCCAACGAGTCGAGCATAAACTAGTAACGGAATACGACAAGCGTACCGTTCCACGTCAGAGCCAAGACTGTCCTAACGGCGGCCGCGCCGTCCGTTTTATAGAAGCAAAACGAGCGCCACTGCAGGTGCAATGGTGCAGGTGTGCGGAACACGTGTTATTTACAAGAATTCTATCTAACTGCACCGACGGTTACCGCGCCGCACGTACAATGGTGCTGGTCCCGTCATATATATATATAAGATTACAAAGTTACATTTGCAGCGAATGAATCAGTGTATCTGTATATATATAATATAATGGAATAATAGAGAAGTTGTACCAAAATCCCGCAAAGTATTAAATAGACTAAAATGACCGAAAATCCGTAGTTGGTATTGAAGAAGTAGATGGTATCGGAAAGGAAAAAATCTATAAAATCTATAAAAAGAAATGAGATGCCATCAAAAACATAACTTGTAAAAGAAGCCAAGTCTCGCAATTCAGTTCTTCTACCGTAAAAAGTTGTGAGATCCATGTAATACCGAGTCGGTTAATTTATTCAATCCCTACTTAAGGGTCCTTCTGTCTCAAGTTATTACGTAATTAGCTAACCACTCCACTTGACCGCATCCAGCGCAGAGCGGTTCGAATCGTCGACGACCGAGTTATTTCTGATCGGCTCGATACACTGGCACTGCGTAGAGATGTTGCATCTCTTTGCGTATTTTATCGCATTTATCACGGGGAGTGCTCTGAGGAATTGTTCGGACTAATTCCAGCCGCTCAATTTCACCATCGCACATCGCGACAAAACTCGCGTTACCATCCATACCATCTGGATGATTGGCGGTCCACGACTGTGCGATTTAGAAGAAGTTTTCTCCCTCGCACGACTTCCTTGTGGAATCAATTACCACCAGCGAATTTTCCGGACCGATACGACTTAGGAACCTTCAAGAAAAGAGCTTACACCTTTCTAAAAGGTCGGCAACGCATCTGCAATTCCCCTGGTGTTGCGGTTGTTCATGGGCGGCGGTAGTCACTTACCATCAGGTGAGCCGCATGCTCGTTTGCCCCCTATTCTATAAAAAAAAAACCTAACAACATCTTGTAGTGAACATATCAATATTAAAAATCTTTTATTTTTTAAATAAATAGATTGACTTGGCCATCGCATGAAAACACAATAAACCTCACAAGTAATACGTATTATGTTAAATTAGATTTTTTTAGTGCGATTGCCAAATCAATCTATGTATTTAAAGATTTTTAATATTGATATGGTCACTATAAGATTTTCTTAAAAAAATATCTTACTTATTTTTTTGCTATTGTATTCGCTTTTTTAATATGATAGGGTGACAAACGAGCACACAGTCCATCTGATGGTAAGTGAATGATGTGACCCATAGACATGTACAATGCAGATGCATTATCACACGTGAGGACTAAGATGAAATGCCTCTTTTCCAGTAAAAAGGGTCTGCGGCTCTCTACACACAGCATACGAAATTTTGTCATTTGTTGTTAAACATTTTGCCGTATCTTGCAAACACACTCAAGTTACAGTTTAGGTATGTACACAGTTCGGTTCATCGTTTTTACGTTACGAAATTTTATCAGCGATAACCGATAACCAAAGTCCTCTGACGCTATAGTTTGTGTTTGTGTGCTTAAGAGTTTTTGGAGAAATTTCGTTATCATTTCCACGAGAGGTATTTGAAATGATATGTCTAAGAATTTTCTAAGCACTTTAAACATTGTGTTGGATATTGAATATTAAGGACAAACTATTCGGTTTTGTCTTTTAATTGCAAGGAACCCTAATAAAAGTAAAATGAACAATCTACGTCATCGTGTAGTGGCGGTGTAAGAATATCCAATAAAGCACACACCCCATCTAAATGGGGTGTGCAGAGTGTGGAAGGGCGGATCCAAGATTTATTTCTGGGAGGGGCACATAGGCCTTGAGTCAAGTGTCACTCATAGTGTTGTACTATGCTGTTTTTAGGATAAATTCTTTGTCAATGAAGTGCAAGAATAAATATATAAAATACTTATAATAAAGATCAAATAATGAGCAATTACATGTTTAGAGATAGCTTTATTTTATGTTTTCTGCTGAAGATATCGAGTAATTCTTTAGCGTTCATCTTCGTAGCAATTTCTTTCTTCTCCTTCGTTTTGAACATGCTTTAAGCCGTCCATTTAGTCAATCTTTCCTCATACCGCAGAGAAGATATGTCTTCAACCTGCGTAAGGTGGAAATAATTTCTCGGCAGTCCTGGTTGTCCCATGAAACGTGCACAATAATTGGCTCAAAGTTCTTATATTTGCAGAGCCGTTGCTCTTTTCTGCTGACTTCCAAAAAGGAGACGGTACTCAATTCGACTGATGTTTTTTTTTATGTGTGTTACCTCATAACTTTGTACCGGGTGAACCGATTTCGATGATTCTTTTTTTATATGAAAGCTGATAGTTCTCGTGTGGTCCCCATATGAATTTGATCAAGATCAGACCAATAGATTTTGAGTTATTCTTAAATAACTTATATTGAAGTCGGCTGTACAAAATTTTTAATTTTTAATTATTTTCTACCGACTTCAAAAAGGAGCCGGTACTCAATTCGACCGTATGTTTTTTTAATGTGTGTTACATCAAAACTTTTTACTGGGTGAACTGATTTCGATGATTCTTTTTTTATTTGAAAGCTGGTGCTTCACATGTGGTCGCATATAAATTTGATCAAGGTCTAGTCAATAGTTTCTGAGTTATTCTTAATAACTTATATTGAAGTCGGCTGTACAAAATTTTTAATTTTAAATTATGTAGGCATCTGCTAGTGTTTAAGGATATTTTCTCTAATCTGTTGCCAGAATTGTAACACGCCTTTTAAAGCTAAAAACAAGGTAGATCCTCTTTATATACTTTTGCACCTTGCAAAACATCCTCTATGTCTTTATCAATTAAGTTATGGGACAACAACTTTTGCAGTTTTCCTATTCTTTGCAGCTGAGTTCTGGGAAATCTAAAGGATATTTAATTCAATAAATAAGCAAGAAAAGGAATATACACTGAGAGTGGGTAATATTCTTCAACAGACTGAGTCTTAATATTCGATCTGTTTGTTTGACGACCGGTTATTCTACGTGCCGTTCAAATTTCGTTATCGAGGGTCTCAGCTTTATGAAAAAGTTTTTTAAATGTGTCCGTGCTAGACTTTGCCTCTGCAAGTTACTTGTAGTCATATCGACACACATTGAAGTACATCGACTTCAATGACATATAAGGATCGAGATAAAGAGAATGTGAGTATCAGCGAGGATTATCCAGCTCAATAAATTCCGACGACATTGTAGCTTAAAGCAGCGAAACCACAGATGTAGAACGCCTGTCCTCTTGATCAGCCATTGTTTGCAAAACTTCATGAAGACGTGGAAAGACTTCAAAAAATGTCAAAACCGCTTCATGTCATTCTAACCATCTAGTTTCACACTTTTCTTGAATGAACCTATGAAATATGTTATCGCCAATTAAATACGCTAAATTGCTAACTCCCAACCATGCTGTTTTTGAAGAATAATAAAAAACTGATTTAAAAATTAAAAAATCAAGTAAGTGCAATATAAAAGTCTAGTATGGTAATTTTTTTTTGTTTCTTATTATGAATCAACATTTATGCATTTATTTTAAATTAATTACTATTTACGGCCTAAAATTGGAGTAAGCATACTTTACAATTACAACTATTTTTTTTATGGTGATTAGTTTGGGAGTTATCAGATTTTAGCAATTATAGTATTCTTATTGAAAACAAAGTAAAAAATAATATAGCTGTTAATATCGAGACAAATTCACAAAAATAAATTGAACATTACTATCACCAACAATTACAACCTTTAATTATGCTGAAATTTTTTTTTATATTATAGGGTGACAAACGAGCACACAGTCCACCTGATGGTAAGTGGTTGCTGCGGCCCATAGACATCTACATATATCCTCTATTACAAATCAAAATACAGATGCGTTGTCACCCGTGAAGACTAAGATGGAATGCCTCATTTCCAGTAAAAAGGGTCTCCGGTTCCCTACACTCATCATGCGAAACACAGCAGCGTCAAGCTGCTATTTCACGCTGGTATTCTATGAGAGCGTGGTCCTTCCCCGGTCGCGCCGACCCATTCGTGCAACGACTATACTACTAATATAGCTGCAGCATGGCTCTACCACGTTGAAAAATTGTTGTAAAATTCTCTGAAATCCACTGGCAGGCCAACCCGCCAACCAAACGTGAAATAGAAAACGTACTATAGAAAATATATGCTATCTATATCGGCTCTAATCGTCGACGACTGAGTTCTTTTTGATAGGTGCGATTCACTTGCAATGCATACCTTTGCATTTTCTATTGCCTTTACCACGGAGCGTGGCGTGAATAGTTCAGATTAATTCCAGCCGCTAAATTTCACCAACGCACATCATGACACAACTCACGATACCATTCACACCATCTGGGTCCTTGGCGGTGCACGACTGCGCTTTTTCCTAAGAGTTTTCATCCTCGCACAACTTCTTTGTATAAGACTTAGGGGCCTTCAAGAAACGAGTTTACCACTTTTAAAAACAATCAGCAATGACCCAATTCCCCTGTATTGCATTTTTTCATGGGCGGCACAATCAGGTGAACCGCATGCACGTTTATTTGCTCTGCAAAAAATATATATCATAAATAAAAAGTGCTTTTGGAAAGTCAATAAAATGCACTATCGCAATCGGATAGTAAGACAGATGCTGCCAAGCTATTCCATTCCATTGCTGTACGGACGACGATAAACTAAACCGTTTGGTTGCAATGTGTCGTTGAAAGGATTTTATACATGTGTTACAGGTGCAGGCGGTTGGACAGCTAATTTTCACTGGCTTAGGCCTCGCACAGTACTTCTGCATCATCGACTTCCTGCAGGAGCTGCCGCTGCTCCTTTACATCAGGATATTATATTTTCACAGTAAGATATATCTATTATATGATATTAATTCTTTTTCATCATCAGCTCGTTAAAACTCACTGTTGGGTATGGGTCTCTTTTGCCGTAAGGCGAATTGGTCTTTTTAACTAACCTAAACTTCTATCCCACCTGATGGTAAGTGGTGATTCAGTCGAAGATGGTGAAGTATACTAAACGTAATAAAAGCCTATTCACTCTTTCTTTGAAGACACCTACATTATATACGGAAGGAAAGGGAGATGCTGGCAAATTATTCCACTCGTTTTCTGTACCCATGACGAACGACGAAAGAAACCCTTTGGTTCGAAAACGTGGTATGTCAACAACAAATAGGTGAAGACCAAACAAACGCCTTGTGGCCCAATGATAGAAGGGAGAGAGAGAGAGGAATTAAGTTATGCAATTCCTGCGAACACTCTCCGAAATATAATCCTGTCGAAAACTAAAAAATTTGATACTTTGTACCTGTGTTTAATATTGGTGAGATTGGTTTCAACTAGATTTGGGTTACCAATAATCTTTCTAGCATGACTATCCTTGAGATTCCATTTGACCATACTTAGCAGGTGGATAAAAGACCGAAGTACGAGACTCTCTCTCTCTCACCTGTTGCTGTGCTGTCTATCCTCATTCTGATTAAAGTAGCATATAATTTTCATAGCACTAATCATTCCATTTTATTCAGACCCAGATCATTGCGGATTCCGGATAAACATCGGTCACGCTATCGACGGTATCGCCGACCAGGCGTTTGTGCTCATCACTCGCGAGCCACTCCCTGTATTCCGCACCTTCATCATCAACTGCATCAGCGTTGGTCTCAGCACCCTCTGGATTATTACCAGCGGCATCTTGATGAGTAAGAAATAGAGCGTTCTCGGGCTTCCGTAAGCTGATATATACCTAACTAGATCACTAGAGAAGGTCGCCGCATATTTAATACCACTAATGCTGTAATAGTTCCAGGTCTTCCTGACTTCGCGTTGCTGGTAAGAATATCTTAACAGACAACCCCAACAACTGAATTTTCACCGACGAGGGATTCGAACCGGGGACTATCAGTCTAACCATGCGGTATGCTGCTGCATTACTTTTTAAGAAATTGAGTGGACCTGTGGATTCGCTCATCTATTTTGAATCATCATATCATCGAAGAATATTGTCTTCATATATACTATATATTTCACATATATGCTGATTTCCTCAGGATGTTTTCCTTTGCCACCGAGCACGTATTAAATCAGCACTTAAAATTGAAATTTGCAAATGTTGTCTCTCTTTTTTTTATAGGACAGGGTGACAAACGAGCACACAGTTCACCTGATGGTTGCTGTGGCCCATAGACATCTACATTTATCCTAGTTTGCGAATCAAAATGTAGATGCGTAGTCACCCGTGAGGACTAAGATAGAATGCCTCTTTTCCAGTAAAAAGGGTCTCCGGTTCTCTACACTCACCATACGAAACACAGCAGCATGAAGCTGCTTTTTGACGCTGGTATTCTGTGAGAGCGTGGTCCTTCCCCGGTCGAGCCGAACCATTCGTGCTACTATACTGTATACGTATTAAGTGGTTGTTGTGACCTGTTGTCACCCGTGAGGACTAAGATGGAATGCCTCTTTTCCAGTAAAAAGAGTCTCCGGTTCTCTACACTCACCATACGAAACACAGAAGTGTTAAGCTGCTATTTTACGCTGGTATTCTCTCTTACATAAACCAAACAAAAGACGCGTAAAAGAACATATAGTTGACGATGATCACGAAGCAACGCGCTTCGAGAAGTCTGCAGTCTGTAAACATGTTAAAAATTGCCACAGGCATTACATCGGATTTGAAAACCACAAATTCCCGCAAAAGAACACCGATTCCTATCAAGGATGATCCGTGAAGCTATTGAAATTAAAATAATAACATTAAAATTTGAATAGAGAATATGACTGGGTGCTATCATATGCTTCGGATCCTGTAATTAATATAACTAAACGCAAGCTTCATCATCATCATCATTACAGCCCTTCACAAGACTTAATATAAATTATATAAAAATAATATTTGAAACGCGATAAAAACCGTAAAATTAGTTTAAGCAATATTATTTCATTTCCAAACATGATAAGTTTTCGCAGTAATTCCGTAGTTAAAAGGAATCGCTTAGTTATATCGCAGCGTGGTTCTACCATGTGCAAAGTATAACTGTAGTGTTTCTTACAGCTGGGGGTGCGAAGAACGCCCGGACAAGACTTGTGCGGTGGCCGTGGATCATCACCACCGTGTTCACGTGCGTCCTGGATGTCGTTGCCTCGGTCACATTTATCAACGACTCCTTTTATACGAGGGTAAGTGAATTATATGTACCGTGCGATAATAGATACGGAGAAATATACTGTCTCTATCTCCAAATGTAAAACTGAGCAAAGCTGACAAATTTTAAGTACATCTGTCATATAAAGTATGAGTTGAACCTAAATCTTACACTCTGTTCAAATAATTTTGCTGAACGTGATAGCTGTGTCTGACTAAAAAGTGGAGATTTCAAAATTATACGACTCAATCTTTACTGCTCTCCTTCTCTGACAATTCCTACATTTTTATCTTGATATAACCAAAAAACAACGTTCTTGACGCATTTCAAAATATATGTATAATATATGGTCTAAAAAAACTCATTCTTTCTGATCTCTAATTCATCTTATATTAATTTTTCGGAAAGAACTTTTTGGAAATCCAATGGGAACCTTTTCCTTGAATGTGACATGTTCTCATTTTCTTCTTCTAAAAATATTTTTCTTTTCTTGGAGACATTCTCTTGAACTTCTTGCCGCAGTCCATTTAACTTTCCCTAAACTAGATTTTTTATAAAACTTAATATTAAATGAACATTATTTGTTCTTTTCATTTCTCGTTTTCTTTCTTTCATTTTTCCTTTCCATCTATCAAAATTATCTGGCCGAATCATAACTCCTCTTTTTCTTTTAACTATATCAAAAAAAATTTAAGGTATTTTTACCAATGTAAAAAAAAATACTCTTAATAAGAATTACTTGTATGTAATTTAATATTGATTTAAAATTATTATATTCTATTTTATTCTATTCTAGATATCACCGACAAAAATAATATTGACTTCAAAGGCTATGTTTAACGTTCAAAATAACGCACTACGCTCAAAGACTCAATATCTGGAGAGTTCCGAGTTATTAAAGTCTCAGCTATTTTATTTACCTTTTTCTTCGGTCCCAAACGAAACTTTTCCTTTAATGTCCTATGCACTCATTTTCATTTTACAAAAATATTTCAATTTTCTTAGAAGCAATCTTTTGAACTCCTTGCCGATGTCCATTAAACGTGCACTACACTAGAGTATTTTAATACTGTCAAGTAACATTAACTGTTCCTCTAACTTATTTCTCTTTAATTAATTTTTTCTAACATTTTAGCTTATAGTATATTGTCTTCGTAGTACATATTTTTGTATTCTAAATAATATTTTTAACATTTTTATTTTCTTAAAATTGTTCTTCATACCGCCTCCTGTTCAATTTTTAAATTTATTGATTTTTCCCTGACGCAATACAGTGTTTTACTCGTAAGCATCTAATGTACGAACGAAACGAAACGAAACGAAAAGTCTCAGTAAAACATTTTTAACTACACTGCTGGGCCGGTATTTAAGGGACCGGGTAACTCTTGTTTTAATTATCACGCTTGTCAGGCGAATTGACGACTGGAGTACGACGTTTTGACACTGCTACCCGCTACCGCGCCGCGCCGGCCCGAATATTTTACGTATAGTATGCCACGCAGTTGTTGGAACGAAGTTCCTTATCCGACAGTACTAATTTGGCGGATGGGGGCTAGGCGAGAAAAAGTGTAAGATTTTTCCGTCACGAACCCTTTTCTATAAGAATTATAGAAAGGGGTTAGATAAGAAATATTTTTTTATATGACGCTTCATTTTAATAGACGCTAGTAATTCATTTATTTGTATTTGTTAATCAATAATATAATAAGTTTATCAATAATAATGGTCTACGAAAGGAACTTCGCTCCAACCGAGTGTACCACGACACCCACGCAGGTTTTTTTAGGCAAGTACAAAATAAAGTTACATACTTATCTGAAATACACTTCAAATCACGTTGACAAAGTGCACACATAAATAATAGCAGCGTTTTCTTAGCCACGTTAGGGTATTACTACACCAGTCGATCGATTGTCGATCGATGACATTGATTAACGTCGATCGATGTCGATCGATTGGTGCGATAGCTTTAGCTGATCGACAGACACTGGTCGATAAAACGTTGTTCAATTATCCATCGACGTCGATCGACAATTAATCGATGTGGTTGTGGGTTCATCATCTGTATTTTTTTAAATGTATACAAAAGAGGGCGTGTTATTGTTGGCCAGTACTCTCTTGCTCGTATTATTATTACGGAGACGCAAACGCAGAAAACTCTGGATGCAACCGTTTTTTAAGGCCAGAAATAGCTTATTTCATCTAGACGACATTTTAAATAGCGGTCGGTGGAACGGGGTGGGTTCTCGAACAATCAAGCAGCTCGATCGACGTTGACAATCCATTCCATAGAGTACATAGAAATGTTTAGCCTGTTACGACACCCTCGGGTTAAACTGGAATGATGGATCCTCTTAGCCGCCACCACATATCAGCTATATGGTGGGGACTACTATATATTGAGTTAATATCATAGTAAATATTTTATTTTCTATCAGACGCTATCGGACATTATGTCGTACGTTGGTGGCATGGTGAGTGGGGCTGGAAACGCAGAGCTCACCACAGCGTGGGCCGCTTGGGTGATGACGATGCTGTACTCGCGTTTCGTCGCACTGTTCTTCATTAACCTGCTACTGCTCGTGCTGGTGGTGATTGACGGCAACCTACAGAGAAGCAAGGCTGACGTGGTACGCTATTATAAGTAATATTCTCATTTCAAAGATAATTATAGAGTAGGTTTGCAACCAATATTCGGCTATTATTCGGTATTCGGCCTATTCGGTTACTTTTATCATATTCGGTCGAATACCGAATAATATGTTTTGTTATAGTCAGATAAATTAATGAAAGAAGTCTGCAGAATATTCGGTATTGGGCGTGTGTCTGAGTACACTATTCGTTGCAAGTCTATTACAGAGCAATTAGTTAGTCACGCTCCTCATGTGCGTATTGCCGAACCTCACATCTCTTTGAAATAAGTTTTATCTTCACACTAAAAAATCACTTGTAAGTCAGTACTTTAAATTACATCTAACAATTTCATTGGTGCCAGTGAGAGAGAACCGGATACCTTTTTACTGGATACGAGGCATTCCATCATAGTCCTCAGTGGTGACAACGCATCTGCATTTTGATTCGTAATTGAGGATAGATGTAGATGTCTATGGGCTACAGCATCCACTTACCATCAAGAAGAAAGTGTGTTCGTTTGTCACCCTTATTCTGTAAAATAAAATTTGCACCTGTCAACTTGAACTAACACTTGACTTGAGCTTCTTTTAAATGGGCTATAGATAAAAATATGTTCGTAAAATTAAAACGAGATGTCGGTTTTAATATGCAAACGAGAAAAAAAAATAAGCAGGCGTCTAATTCACTTCTAACCACTTTCTAATTACCCAGATTTATCTCTATAAAATTCTAAAATACGTTTCGATGGCTAAATCATTATTGGCAGCGCTTCGCACCGCGGGTTCGAATCTGGAACGAAGGCGAATGGACTATAAATGTTCCCTGTTCAAGTTATGTATGTAAATCGTCTCCACGATACAGGAAAAATCCCTAGTGTAACGGGATAGACATAATCGTAACTTATATATACTAACAATACCTTACGGATTTAACTATTTTATTAGATTTAGTTTTAATATTGAATTATTTGTTTGAATTATATAATTAATAAGTCAAAACATTTATAGCTGAAGAAGCATTTAGATAGTAACCACATGTTCAGTACCTTTTTAAATTTTGTCATTCATATTTTAAAAAGAGTCAGCAATGTTAATTTTAATGGCATTATAGGAAACGCTTTTAGTGTGTTGTACTAGTTTCAGATAAAATGAAGTTGTCATTTTAAAAGGCTTTCTAGGATTTTTACGTTATTCAAAGAAATATTTATATTTCCGTGCAAATAAAGATACCTCTTTAATGAATAAACAGGGTATTGGCAAAATGCCGAGTTTCTTAACACTCACTGTCCGGTTTGCAGACACTATTGTAAGACAATAGCAATGACCTATGTGTAGTGCCGCAAGCGGGACAGCGAAAAGGTTAAAAAGACGGTCTACAAGAGTCACTCTGAGAAGCCCCGCCAATGTTCTAATGCACTTTTTTGCATCTTAAATATACTGCCGATATATGGGGCGTTGCCCCAGAATATTATGCCATATGCTAAAATTGATTGCACATATCCATAGTAGGCCATGTCCAACAGCAGCTTCATGACCATGAGAAGCAGGATTTCTACAAAATAGCACCTGTTTCAATTAACTGTCTATTTTCAGCAAGTGGAAGCTCCCATTCCAGCTTCCATTCCAGCTCCTCCCACACCTCCAATCATGGCTCCGTTATCTACGTGTTCGATACGAGACGAAGAGGCCAGTTTGCCAAGTGAAGAAGTGACTAGGATACCGCGACCCGGACTGAGTCATGCCTTCCGTAGGATGAAGACACTTCTCTTCAATCGCCAGGCTACACCCGCGCCGCGTCACTCATCTGCGCCTGAATCATTAGAGCCTACGCCTGAAAGGTGTCATTATTTTTTCTTTGTTTTTTTTTTAAATGTAAGTGCACATTGATGTGTTGTGCAGATGCATTGTTGTAGCTCTACTACACAAACAGTCGTTTGAGAGAACCTTGAGGACGCCTTTAACTTTGCACGTGAATAACGATATTATGATATCAGATTATGATATTATGATAGTCATTTTTAAGTTATATTTCTTTTGGAGCGTTTGGGAAAAATGTTGAGTGTGAATTTTTACGATGCACGCGCACACTGACACCATGCAGTTGTAAAGATGCACGCGCACACTGACACCTAAAAGCGAAAACTTCAATGGGTAATTGAAGTTTTCGCCTCTTGAGTTTTTTTTTTGTTTTATTACGCTTAGTGCGTACATAAGTACACACACACACACACACAAACACGCACACACACACACACACACACACACACACTTTTTTCACTTATCCAATAACACGTTTTTATAAAATAGTCCTGATGGTAGTCCACTACCGCAGTCCATGGACACTTGTAATCAACTTCATACAAAGAAGGCTACAGATGTGTTATCACCCCGAAGGGCTCAGATAGGATGCCTCACAGTCCGTGATTTTCCTTATACGATAAGGGTGACAAACGAGCACACAGTCCACCTGATGGTAAGTGTTTGCTGTGGCCCATATACATCTACATCTAATCACGATGACGAATCAAATGCAGATGCGTTGTCACCCGTGAGGACTAAGATGGAATGCCTCGTTTCCAGTAAAACGGGTCTCCGGTTCTCTACACTCATTACACAAAACACAACAGCGTTAAGCTGCTATTTTACGCTGGTATTCTGTGGTTAGGGCGTCCCCCCAAGTCGACGCACACCAGCTCGTCCCCATTGGTGTGGAATGCAGCGCGCAAAGCGGCGATGGGAACCGCCACCCGTCACGCACAGCCCGACACGGCGGAAGGTGGAGGACGGAGTGCAGAGTTGGCACGTGGAATGTTAGAGGAGGCATGAGAGATAAGACGAATGAGTTGATCGAAATAATGAAAGAAAGAGAATTAGATGTCGTGTGTATGTCGGAGACCAAACGGAAGGGCAGTGGTATTGAAGAGCTCCCTGGCGGGACGTTAGCTCTATGGTCCGGAGTCCCGGAGAGCGGTGCTTGGAAAGTTTGGCGATAAAAGGGTTAATGATGCTGGTAAGCTTATACTGGCTGTATGCAAGGAAAAGGGTCTTCTTGTGACAAACACTATGTTTAATCACAAGTAAATCCATATGTATACTAGAGAAAGAAAGAATGAGAGAAGTATGATCGATTGTTCCTAGTGGATGACCGACTGCGAAAACAGGTGATGGATACGCCAGTGTTCAGGGGTGCTGACCTGGGAACGGGTCACTATCTAGTGATTACTAGATTTAGGGGTCTGTTCGCGGGTTGGCGCTACCGGACGGCAGTAACAGAACCACAGTCGGTCTGTCGCATCCGAAGCTGGAAGCTTCAGGAAGCAGATACTAGGGACAAATATCATGCGAGGGTAACCGAAAAGCTTGACACCATCGATGGCAGAAAAGAATGTGTGGAAAGAACATGGCAGAACCTTAGGGATGGAATGGTAAGTGCAGCGGAAGAAGTGTGTAAAACGATAAAAAGAGGTAGTAGTAAAAGAAGAGATGCATAGTGGAGTGATGAAGTGAAAGAAGCTGTAAAGAAGAAGAAAGCATGGTGAGACTACTTGGCCCCTAGTAATGATAAGGATATGAGAGACAAGATGAAAGAAAGATATAAGCTGCAGAAAGTTCACACGAAAGCATTGAATGAGGAAGTACGTGAAAGGTGTAGAATGGAAGCGGACGAAAGGTTGTCGCACAACTTTAAGGAAAACTCCAAACTCTTATGGAAAGAGGTTGGAAGGACCCAAAGTGGTGCGATGGCCTTAAGAATGAACAAAGTGCTTTCGAGAACCAATAACGTCCTTTTAGAAAAATCGGACGATGGAGCGAATTTTATAGAGAAATGTATGCGTGTGATGATCTGAGTGAAGGATCCGAGGGTGACGCCGTGACTGGTACGCCAGACCCGGACCTCGATGACACTGAGGTCATCAGTATGAAAGAGATTGAACGTGCGATTCGAAGTTTGAAATGTGGTAAGGCTGCGGGACTACACAGAGTTACTGCTGAAATGGTCAATTATGGTGGGCCTCGCGTCTGGGACAGCTTTCATCTGCTGTGCAAATTGTGCTGGCGGACGGTGGATGTCCCGGATGATTGGCGATCCGCAGTCATTGTGCCTTTATATAAAGGTAAAGGTTCAAATTTTGACTGCGGGTGCTATCGGGCGATCAGCTTGACCAGTTTAGCAAGTAAAGTTTACTCGAAGGTTTTGACACGTAGGATGCAAGAGAAATCGGAAAGATTTCTATGGGAGGCACAATGCGGATTTAGACCTGGAAAAGGATGCACGGATCAAATGTTTTCTCTCCGCATGATCACGGAAAAGCTTATGGCTGCTAACCAGAAGATTTTCTGTGCTTTTGTGGATCTTGAGAAAGCATTTGATAAGGTTGTAAGGAAGAAAATGTGGGATCTGTTGCCGCGGTATGGTGTGGATGGTCGATTGCTAAGGGCTATGCAATCACTTTACTGTGACTGTAAAGCCTGTGTGCGGGTAGGGCATGACCTGTCACCCTTGTTTGGCGTCCAAACGGGCGTAAAACAGGGTTGTGTCATGTCTTCCTGGCTGTTCATGCTGTATCTCGACAGCTGTTTACAGAAGATGAAAGATAGCTGTTTGCAGTGCTTATTGCACCATCAGAGGCAGAACTGCAGGCATTAGTCACGTGTATAAAAGAGGAATGTGAAATTGAAGGTCTCCGTTTGAATGCTAATAAAACTAAGGTTCTGGTATTTGAAAGGGACGAAGAGAGAACGAAGTGTGAAGTATGGGTAAATCAGGAATGTCTAGAACAGGTAAATGAAATTGTATACTTGGGGAGTGCTTTTAGCCGGGATGTAAGATGTGATTTAGATGTGGACAGGCGTGTCGCTGCCGGGAACAACGTTAGTTAAAAGGCAAGGCGTAGTGAAGAGTGCACGCCTTGCAATACATAACGCACTGTTGGTACCGACACTGTTATATGGCAGCGAAAACTGGGTATGCCAGAAGAAGCATAAAAGCAAGTTCAATGCAGTGGAGATGCGATCCCTTCGTAAAATGTGCGGCGTTACCATGGCCGACCGAAAGCGAAACGAAGAGATTCGCAATATGGCAGGTTTGAAAGATGACCTTATCACAAAAATTGATAGGGGCGTGCTTCGATGGTTTGGGCACGTTGAGCGCATGAGTGAAGACCGAATGGTGAAGAAAATATATAGCGCAAAAGTTAATATTAAAAGGTGTCGAGGTAGACCGATACTAACTTTCGAAGACCATGTGAGCAAATTGCTCAAAGAGGAGAGGGTCAAGAGTACTCGGATACCTAGACGTGCATGTATGAAGAAGGTAATGAATCTGAAAGAAGCGAAAGAGGTATGTAAGTATCGTGACACTTGGCGATCTGTTCTCTCCGGCTACCCTGTTAGGGATTGTGCGTGAAGATAAGTAAGTAAGTAAGTATTCTGTGAGAGCGTGGTCCTTCCACGGTCGAGCCGACCCATAATGAGCAAGGCTCATTTTCATATCATTATATTCTTCATACGGTATCACTGCAGCAAGCACTGCTAACTCATCATAATAATAAGATATGTTAATGCCTCGTTTATACATTTCAATAATTAAAAATTAAAAATTTTGTACAGCCAACTTCAATATAAATTATTAAGGATAAGTCAAAAACTATTGGTCAAACCTTGATCAAATTTATATGGGCTGATTTATAGAAACATCAAAATCGGTTCACCCAGAAAAAAGTTATGAGATAACACATAAAAAAATACAGTCGAATGGAGTATCGTCTTCTTTTAAAGTGAGTCATAAGAACTGTTCATTGGGACGACGCAATGTCGACGAACGATAAATAAACATTTCACGTGGTAGAGCCACAAAAAATATTTATTTCTTTCTAAAATGAAAGGCAAATACTTTATGAAAATATTTCGCGAAAGCCGCATAGGAATCGGTTTAAAGAGAGAATCGGTATCGAGAATCAAATCAGTGTATCCAAACAGATCCCCTCGAGCCGCGGATGACAAGAAGAGGACTGTAAATTTCCCGGAGAATCTTCTCTCTCTACCGCAAAGGTTGGAGAACTTGATAGCGGAACAACAGCGAAGGCTGGACCGGGCCGTGATAGACACTTCAGGGCGGAACGTCCCACGTGCCTCGCAGTCCTTACCGCAGCTCTCTACTGAAAATGAGCAGGACAATATAACGCCTGAAATAAACCGCGGGTAAGTAGTAGACATAGTTTTCATCATCATCATAATTACAGCCTTTCACAAGTCCACTGCCGAACATAGGCCTAGCACAAGGAATGCCATAAAGCACAGTTCTGAGCCACCTGCATCCATCGACTTCCTGCATGTCTTTTTTTATAGGATAATGGTGACAAACGAACACAGTCCACCTGATAGTAAGTGGTTGTTGTGACCCATAGATATCTACACCTATCCCTGATTACGAATCAAAATGCAGATGCGTTGTCACCCTGAGGACTAAGATGGAATGCTTCGTTTCAAGTGAACAGGGACTCCGGTTCTCTTACCATATGAAACACAGCAGCGTTAAGCTGAGAGCGTGGTCCTTCCCCGGTCAAGCTACAACTATAATATAGTTGCAGCATAGCTCTACCAGCATGGTACCATTAACTAGTCGTCACTCCTAGTGGGGGCCACCCTAGCCACATTTGAATTTTAAGCCCTGAGTGCGAAGTCTTATGGCTCCAGAAATCTGATAAATGGAAAAGATTTTTTTATATATAAATATAAAGAAAACAAAAGAAAAATATATTAAAAGTAGGTTGTGTATGTCACGCTGGTGGGTACATGCCTCGTTATAGAGCAATTGACTCGACTCGACTCGCCGCCAAACTGTCATTAGAACCAAACAGTTTTGCTTCATCTTTTGTAATGCGTACAGCATAGGAGTGGAATAATTTACCGTCATTCCTTCCGAATATCAATCAATCGGTCAATCGGTCAAGAACACTGGTCGAGTCATAGACAAATTCAATGCCCTTTATTTATTTTTACTTTTTTCTACGTCATTGCTTTAAGTACATTCAAGTAATTTACTTTAGGATATTCCTCAATAAGAGTAGAATAATTGGTTCAATGGATGCCAATGACTACAAAGTCATCATGCACTTTTTTATACGAGATGGAGTGTGATGAGATACTGTGTTGATTTCGTGTTGCTGTTTAGATTTATTTTTATTTATTGTTTGATTCATCTACATTAAAGCTTATTCATTATCATTATCAGCTATGTGACGGGGGCACATGAGTAGATAAACGGAACAGAGATAAAGCTTCATACAACCGCGCCAATCGGTTGCACTACTACAAGCACGCAGGACTTGTGTGCGTGACCACTGGCCGCTTGTCGCATACGCAGCGAGACTGGAAAAAACCGGTTACATTGGCACAGCCAGTGGACAATATCTCGAGCCTCGGTCACACATAGCGAACACTCGCTGCGATTAAGTACTCGCTGCAAGAATTGGCTATGTGTGACAGACTATTCGCTGCGAGTGGAATTCGCTGCGGATTGAATTGAACATGTTCAATTTTACTCCCTGCGAATGAGCACTCGCTGCGAGAATTCGCGAGTATCCGTTCTGCTTCAAACTACACGCCTGTGCATAGGTCGTTTCGTTGCTACATGATACGTGTGTGTTGGTCAATCAAATTAACCGATAAACGATTCCCTAAAATGGGGAAATTACGGTATAATAATGAATAACATAACATGTCTACTTCAATCCATCTGCATAGACAGACAATTAAGGCAAATACTCGCTACAACGAGAGCCCCAAGTCAAGCTTGGATCACGAGGCGATGAGGAAAATTATAGATTAACATTTTTTACTACATTCCAGCCATTGTCTTTTCATTGTCTTTTACTTCACTTTACTCTCTAGATGTAAAAAAATATATGCATAAGCTAAGAATTGCGTCAAGAATAAAATAAAAATTATGTTTCTTAAATAGTTTGCCCTTCCTCAATTCGGTATGTAAACTTCTGCAAGGGTTCAGTATTATATTTTTGCTTTATACATAGGTACTAGTATTGTTATAAACACCATTTTAAAATATTTTTGGGTTCTAAGCAATAGTTAATTTTTAATACTTTTATTTTTTTTTAACAGTGGTAGAGCCACGCGGCAGCTTTTGCTGTCGCACGGATGGGCCGACTCGAACCGGGGTGGTACCACGACCTCACAGAATACCAGCGTGAAGTAGAGGTTTACCTCTGCATTTCGCTTGGTGAGTGCAGGTGGCCGGAGGCACTTTTTACTGGAAATGAGGCATTCCATCTTAGTCCTCACGGGTGACAACGCATCTGCATTTTGATTCGCAAACGAGGATAGATATAGATGTCTATGGGCCGCAGCAACCACTTACCATCAGGTGGACTGTGTGCCCGTTTGTCACCCTTATCCTATAAAAAAAACATTTTTAAAATATTCCTAATGATGACGTCAACGAGTTGAGTGAAGAGTTGGCAACCTTTTTCAAGCATAAAAAGTCAATTGAAATTTTACCTACATGCCATGTTATATATACATTGATGATTACACTATCCAAATACAAACATTGCTTTCGCGTGTTTTATTATCACTTAATTTAAAATAATTGTAAAAAATTCTGTCTGGATCATAAATAACTTTTATTAATACACTGTTATATTTTTAAGTGTTTGAAAATTGAAAATGAATACAAACTAGGAAGACAGTCCCTCGTAGCATATCGACGGTCACCGCATGGTTTATTGTAAATCAGTTAAATTAGAAAGCAAGCAAATTAAGAAATGAAAAAATATAACCTTATTATTTTATAAACTAAACCGAGAAATTGTACTATTGATAATTTCTCAATTATGACAGTATATTTAAATCACTCAAGTATACCTATATATTTAAATCTCTTTTAAATCACTAGACTAGATATTGGTCTCATTTTATTCTATTCTAATCACTTTATTGATTTCAGATTATGTTATGACGTCATTTTGGAGATGAAATGAATGTCAATGAATTCCATGAAATTTTATGAATACCATTCTTAATTTTTAAGACCAAAATAGAGTTTATTAACGATAAATCGTGAAACGGTTTCAAAATCAGGATAGCTTATAATTTTCTTTACATACCGAATTGATTGCACTATCCCCGTCACTACTAATTCCAATACTCCGATGGTGTTGGGAATCTAGTTGACTGATTGCTGAGGTCTTTCCTACTGTAGTGGTGTTGAGATTAGTGGAGACGCAAAGTAACACCTGATTCTTCTAATTATCACTTTACTTTTCCAGATAATGTCAACATGATGTAACGACTTTTAATGAAGCAAATTTTCTAGGCTCTAATATTTTGTAAATAATTTATTTCATTTTACTCGCCTACCTACCTTGCTTTCTTGCAACTTTCATGCCTTAATGACTCAGTTTGAAGAAAAAAAAGCAAATATTAATAGATTTGACCTTGTAGTAGGTTTAAATAGCAACAAAACAGTAGGTTTTTTTTTGAAAAAAAAAATTCATTGGTTATACATAAAAAATATTTTCTAAGATATTATATTCGTACAACGCAGAAGGCGCGGTACCGCGGCCGAACTACAGGGCCAAATGCCTTGGGCTTACATCCCCGCATCAGCCCACCGCATGCGAGACCAGTTGCCGCCTGATGAAGATTTACCACCTGTCCCGCTGCCTGATTACTCCGCCATACCCTCGTTTAGGAAAACTTGTGAGTCGACGTATTTTTTTAAATAATATGTCACGATGTGGCCAGTGCTATCCTTAAAATTCTCTCGTTCAAACTTTTTGATTTTGGCGGTAATACACAGTAGTTTTAAATATTACTAAAATATGTTTATGCATTGTAATGCTTTTTGTAAGTAATAGTAAAAAAAATGCTACATCTGTACGTTATTTTTTTAAAAGATTATTTTTGAAATAAGATTTTATCAATAAAAATTCTGCTTCGCGATCCAAGTTTAAATGGAGAAATACAAAAATGATTTGTGGCCATTAATTAATTCATATTATTTCGTCCGGGATTCGAACATTCGGGTCGGGATTAGCATGCAATCAAATTTATATTTACTATTAGTTTTTATAATAAACTTTAATATCATCCATCCAAGACTTTTTTATGATCGGAATCAATAAAATTTACAAAATTAGCGTATTACCATTTTTTGCTCGTTCTTTTCTACAATATTGCAATATTCTAAATGCTAGAACATCTATAATATCGATTTCATTTTTCATTTCATCTGTCATTAGTATATATATCTGTGATCAATATGTTAACGATGTATTCTCCCATTTTCATAATTTTTGTATGTGTGTGTGTATGTATGATAGCAACTATAGCATAACATTAATTAAGATATTTTTTTAAACTCTAACTCTAATGTAACATTATCTGATGCATGTTGTATTTACTTTAAATCCAAGATAAATTTAGGTATATGGACTTGTTATCTTTGTTGTTAAACCGAAATTCTTATAGATACAATGTAAGATCACTTGTAATAGTGTAATGCAAAATAATTTTGTTTTTTTTTTGTTATTTAACTTATTGTGTTATTTTTTAAGCGAAATGTCTATAGAAACATATTTCAAGCTGCTAATACGTAAATGTTTTTATTTTTAAAATTATAAAAAAAAATCTTGATTTTTTCAGCCGTTCATCGAGCTGCTTCGAGTCTAAGTTCTTTGACGCAGAAAAGGGAGTACCTTGCAGCGAAGGCGGCGCGTCGTAAGTGTTAGTTTTATTTGTCCATATTATTCATCAAATATCTAGAATTTATAATAAAATATTGTTTTGTAATTAGAAATAGTACCGTGTAGTGGCTGTAGTGGTTTTAGAATATCAACTATCCCAAATCAACCCGTGGGCGTCTACTGCGAAGTATACGTAATACCTAGAACAAAGCAGTTCTTCATTTATGTTCACGCATATATATAAATATATATATATATATATATATATATATATATATATATACATATTTACATTCATCGCGACTGGAAGTCGCTAACAAAAAGCTAGCAGCCAAGAAAACAAATGGTAAAAATAAAGTTTTGTACCACCGACTTCAATATAAATTAATAAGAATTAGCTGGTCTCCGCGCGTTACTGTCGCAAAAGAAATAATTGCGGAAATGTCGTTTTAAAGAACATCGGTCACGGCCCATACATGCTGTGACCTGCCTATAAAATATCGCGAACATGACTAGTGTATGGATTAATCCATTCCCTCTGGGCACAATCTAAATCCTAAATTGAAAATATATTATTTAAAAACCGAGGATCATATAACGTTACACTTATGTTTTTCGTCACTTTTGAGATAATGATGTAATAAGTCTGCAGCCATGACTACAACCTCAGCTAATACAACAAAAATTACCACAAAACCACACAAATTAATCAATAACTTTTCTAATCTTTTCACTGCTCAATATCTAAGACATTATTTATTTTTGTAGTGTATTATCAACAATATCATTTTTAAAGGATATGGAAAGAATTCCGAAATAAGTTACACATTATAAATTGACAGTAAATATAGAATGCACTAATACTTAGAACGGAACGTATCTCTATGAAGTCTGTGGTATTAACAGTGGTAGAGCCACGCGGCAGCTTTTGCTGTCGCGCGGATGGGCCGGCTCGAACCGGGGTGGTACCACGACCTCACAGAATACCAGCGTGAAGTAGAGGTTTACCTCTGCGTTTCGCTTGGTGAGTGCAGGTGGCCGGAGGACCTTTCTTACTGGAAATGAGGCATTCCATTTTAGTCCTCAACTGCTGACAACGCATCTGCATTTTGATTCGTAATCGAGGAGAGATGTAGATGTCTATGGGCCACAGCAACCACTTACCATCAGGTGGACTGTGTGCTCGTTTGTCACCCTTATCCTATAAAAAAAATCCTTCTCACATTGCAACTCGTGTTCAGCGATATTCGGCTACTTACATAGATGAAAACGTATAAAATATTAAAGCGATTTCTCCTTTCAGCCCCTCTGACGCAATCGGACGTTCTGTACTAAGACAAGTTGTATCCGCAATATCACAGTTTCTTAAACGAAAACCTCGTGCTAATCAGCTCTTACAAGAATAATCAAGGAATAATAGAACCAGAGGTCGTTCAAAATCAAATATATTTATAGTAAAAATATCAATGTTTACTAGGAGTATTTTAAAAGTGAAAGTACCTATGTTTGTTTGCATCTTTGTTCTTTAATCACGCTTGAATGTCTACACAAATTGTAATAAAAATCTAGCACAGAAGTCGATTATGTCGTAGATTAGGACATTGGCTATGTACTTTTTATAAAAAAATATTGTTTAAGTTTAATCTACGCCCTGCAAAGTAACAGTATTTAATATTATATCCAATATACGTGGGTAATCATGTTCTTATAGAAATGGTAGGAATTTCATTATGTAAGTGATATTAATTTAACAAAAGTAAAATGAAACTATAAGCTGTTTACAGAACATACGTGGCGAGGGCGTGTGGCGGTGGCGGATAATCAAAGAAACATAAAATAGACCTTAATCGATAATAATAATACGACTAAAAATGGGACGCGCCACGTAGGGCACTTCTCATTCCGACAAAAACGACGCTATGCAACATAACTATTAGGTCTATTTTATGTTTCTTTGACTATCCGACACCGCCACACGCCCTCGCCACGTCTCTTCTGTGTAAACCGCGCCTAGCAGTAAATTTTCAAAAACGCTTAAAAGATTGTCGTTTGATCATTAATTAAAGTTTCTGTCAAGAATAATAATTGTACACGTGAGTGAGTGAATAGATAAACCGCAGGGCTAACATGGGCAGGAGACATTTTTATCCCTGGGGAAAGTAGAAAATGTTTATCCCCTCGCTTAGTTTTATTCACCCTTCGAGTATGGGCACACCGGTGGATATAATATCCGGTTTTTTGTATGAATATAAACTTAAACCCACGTACAATAAATTAGAATAAAATTGTCCCTTTCAAATGTAAAAAAGCATATTTTTTTATCTTTCATTTGGCTCCATGCTACAGACGGGTACCTACGTGTCCACCACCACCCGGTGGTGGACACGTAGGTACCTATTTCTGATACATATCTACTGATATATACTTATTAGCGAACCTCTTTTTAGATATTACTAATAAGACCTTATCGATTAGAAATTTATAAATGATTTCATCGCGTTTAACTTACTATTCCAATAGATCGGAACAAAACTATTACCATTACCATTGTAGCCTATCTAAAGTTTACTACTGAACATAGGCTTAAGATTGAATCATAGGGGGATACACACTTTAGATGCCAAACTTGGTAAGCGGGTTGACAACCACAATTTTTATTATATTGAATTGTTATCAGGAAGATGCTGCTGTCCATATCCTGTTTCATTAGTCGCCACTTATGACACCCACGAGCCGAGAAATAATAAGTTATTCAATTAGGTGTCGTAAGAGGATATTTCGGAACACTTTCTTATGCCGCGTCTCCACCAAAAATGTTGACAACTGTTGACAAATCAACAAAAGTTGCCAACATTTGTTTCCGAAAATGTTTCAAAATGTTCCAAGAAGCGTCGCCACCGAGGGAACATATGTTGGCAACAAGCGTATTCCTTTGATGTTGCCGCCGAATGGAAACACGGGTCCCGATAGAGTTTCAAGTTTTGTTGCCAACACTAAGTGATCACAGAAATATTTGTTGGCAACACGTGTCGTCAACTGTTGTGTTGGCAACAAAACTTTGGTGGAGACGCGCCATTACATTAGGCATATGCTATAATGGCCGCTATAGAAATAAGTTCGTATTAATAATAGGATAAATAAAGAGTTTTAATTTTAAGTGAGTTGTGTTGTCTTAATTTACTTTTAAGATTGTTACTGAAATTGTGAGATAATCAAATTAGGTAAATTAAATGTGTCAAAAGGCATCCACGGCTTTTTCTGCGTGGAAGTTAATTTGTTCGAAGAACGTAAAGGTTAATGCTTCTTTCTGTACTATTAGTTTTATTTTATATTAATTAGATTAAAAATAAATAAACCAAACCACAGATATTTATAAAAGAAGAAAAATTAAAAAAGATCAGTAAAAATGTGTAAAAAATTAAAGAGCTAACCACTGAGGCATTGTTTTGTGTATTGATATAATACTCTAGAAAATGATAAACTTTTATTTAAAGCTAACTTCTCACATTGCGTTATATGTACTATAGTACATATAACTCAATGACTTCTCAATTAAATGACTGCGTAACAAAAAAAAACGACGGGTTGCACTCCGGGAGTGCCGGCAGAAGTGAAAACTTGAATATTAACGTTGTGCATTTTTAATATTTTGGAATGGTGGAGATTATTTATTATTATCTTATTTTATTTATTTTCATTCGAAATTATTTGTTTGGTAAACCTACACCGCATATGTGATTTTTGTGATGTTATGAAAATATAGGTTAATGCCATAAAGTATAAACATATTACAAATATTACATTTATAATGTGTTAGTACATATGTATCTATATTAATAATTTCGTGAAGCAGTACAGTAGACTCGATCGAAACCTAATCTTAATAATAAAATTATATTAATTAATAAATGAAAATTAATTAAACCTAACTTACTTCCTCTCATACGCCACGCCGGCTGTCTACTCTCCGTCCGTCTTACGAATTTTCGATCAGGACACGTGACCTGACGCGAGTTTAACATTTTTTACCCATTACAAAAAAAATGCACAACGCTGCTAAAGAAGTTTTCACTTCAAAAACTTTACCTCCGTGTCAACTAGCGACATCTAGTGAGCGGAAATTAACCCTCATTGGCATCATTGTGGACGTCGAAATCCAATATTTTAACCACGGTGTATAAAAAGAGCATAATCATTTTTATAAGTTTTATTGAGATAAATGTGAATTTTTTTAGTAGATAATAATATTATATTTGAGCTTTGTGGATGGGTTGTAAGATTAACATAATATCATACAATTTTACAATACCATCAAAGTGATAATTTTAAATTTAATAGTAATAAATTAATATTATAAATTGAAAAATTGTGTTTAAAGTAGCTGTGTGTAAAAACCAAAACGTTTTTTAAAATAATAATAAAATAATAAATAATAATCAGCCATAGACAACGTACGTTACGCGTCATGTTTCTAAAAAGTCTATGGTATGTTTTGCATTGTCATTCCTCTTCTTTGCTTTCGCATTTCACTTAAATGTGACATGCGTTTAGTTTTTTCGAGGTCAACAGAACGTCAACAACCTTTTTAAGTCATCTGATGAACACATGCATATTCCAAGAATGAACACTGTGCGATTTCCTCATATCAGCAACTCTGCACTCTAAGCAGACGGGTTAGTGAGCAAAGAGCTGGTACCCTCGCACAGTAACCTAAGGTTAACATTTTTATTTACCGTAAGAAATATCGATTATTCACCTCTTTTGTACCGTAACATAGGCGATCCCCATAATATTGCCTCATAGGGGGATATTTGCCATAATTGCCACGATTGACAGGCCGGATGGCAACCTCAGTCTTTTTATTATTTTAAGCTGTTATCAGAAATATGGTCCTGTTTCATTTCCCTATGTCGCCTCTTACGTCACCCACGGGATGATATGGGGTAGTGGACTCTCTTACGTAGCCACTATACGGCATGTTCATTAATGGACTTTAGATAAGTTGTATTAAATGACATAAATGAATTTGTATTTTACCTCACTTGTGCTTTTTAACTGCAGAAAATTGGTCTGTATTTAAAAAATAAAACACACACATAGAGGTTGTAAATTATAAAACATTTTAAGTTAAATATACATAGATAATTTAAATAATATTTTCTTTTATATTCTTTAAAAAAACAATCGAATTAATCACTGGTTGAGTGTTATAACTGGTTGTAACAATGATAGCTATAAAATAACAAATATTGCAATTACGAAAAGTAATGTTTATTGTTATCATAATATTATGTTGAGAATGAATTGTGCCGAAACCTTTTATCGATTTTGTAAATAAGGTACAGTTATACTTTACATTAGTCTATCTTTTTAATTATATAAGTGTAAGATTGTCTTTTTGTATTATTAAGCAGTTTTGTATTTTGTATGTAATTAATAATTATACGGTACACATTAACATTTGTTGTAATATATAATATCACTAAAATAGACTGGTTTTATTTCATTTCACACCTAAGAGAAGATTATTTCGAGCACACTATACAAAATCAATAATTAAAAACACACCAAGTGCGAGTCGGACTCGCACATAAAGGGTTCCGTATCATCGCAATACTGGCTTCTAGTAAGGGAGCCCCTTTTAGTTTTTATTATTTTTTATTATTTGTTGTTATAGCGGCAACAGAAATACACATTCTGTGAAAATTTCAACTGTCTACTTATTGCGGATCGTGAAATACAGTCCGCTGACAGACAGACGGACGGATGGAGATGAACGGACGGACGATCAGACAGCGGAGGCTTAGTAATAGGGTCCCGTTGGTTACCATTTGGGTACGGAATCCTAAAAATAGACAGGAAAAATACTACCTAAACTAATTTTTTTATATATTTATACATCTATACATATAAAAAGATGATATATTCGTCAGTAGTATCGAAATAATTGCCTTTTATTGAGCTTTCGGGGTTGACTGAATATCATTCAGATATGAATTACCCATTTTTAGAATTTTCGTCGTCTGTCTGTCTGTGTCTCTTCTGAATAGTTAAACTGAAATGATGAAACTTCATGATCAGATAAAGAATAATGACGTGAGTAATATAGGCTATATTTTATCCGAAAGTCTTTTCGGAGAAATCAAAAGGATTATAAAGTAAATGATCCTTGATGATTATCTTAAATCTAAATGACGGCACATTAATACTAATAGATCCCACCCAGGCGAAGCGAGGGCGGGTCACTAGTCTACCATATTAATAATACAAAAAAAAATAATAAAAAAACGCGCGATGTCGTCACGACCAATAGATACGGCAACAAATAATATCAACAACAAAGAGAGTAAAAACCCAGCGACCGCATCGTTGTCTGATGGTGGAAGGGGGAGAGATGAATTAAGACATTTAATTTCCGCGCATACTCTTCGCAATGAAGCCTCGAAGAAGTACTCGAGGCAATCTTAGTACGTCTCTCAACTGAGTCCACCGCTGCTAAATGACATATTGCAGCACCAGTCTATATAGACTGGTGCTGCAATATGTCATTTAGCATATATATGGCAGCATTACTCTATGCACGATCGGACTTGTGCCTAATATAATGTAAGAATTAGTCCCCGCGTCAAGTACCTCCGTAACCTTCCAAGGACACCTAGTGCTCTTGCGGCTGCTTTAACTCTAGACTTGATGAACCATCCATAGTTGAGGTTCGCAGAAATTAACACCCCGAACAACTAAAGGCGGTCAGTGTACTCCGAAGTATATCCCGGAAAGTACAAGCTAGGGTGAGCGAACTCCTTTTAGCGGTGAATACAGACACGCTTGTGTTTCGGAGGCGTTAAATCTGATTAGATTGGCATCACCCCATTTGAAGAATGTCTGTAGTGAGAAATTCGCACGCTCAAACATAAATAACATCTGTTTTGGACTGCATTTAATACTAATAAGAAAAGTCTAGCCCGAGTATTTGGCTGGTATCTCGTAACAAATGTGTTGCATACCCATAGATACCAGGCATATGATAATTATCACGCATCAGATCATTAATATGCAGCAGGTAGACAAACACGGAGAGAACGTTCACCTTAGGAACTCCCGCGTTTATCACCATTGTATCGATTGCTCAGAAAGTCCTTCACACAGTCAGTTAGGACAGGGTGTAAGCCGTCCGCTGTAAGCTTGCCCAGAAAGCGAGCGAGCCAAACAAATGCCTTCGAGATATCAATAGAAACAGTCAGCGTTTCCCCACTGTTGTGTGAGTTATATACGCTAAAAGGTATCCAGTTGACCGTTTTCAGCAAAGCTTTCCAAACTTTATTCACTTCTAGACTCCGCAAGGTTTTAATAACCTCCTTGCTGATGATGTAGGCCTTCGACATAAAGGTACCATAGTGAGGTAATTGAGGAGGTACGCTGTTGTTAATGTCTGCACGCGAATTGCAAACAGAAAGAGAAGCAAAGAAGTACGCTTTCTCCTTAGCCGAATGCGCCAGTGAGCCATCTGTTTTTATGAGCTTAGGCAATGTAGACCGGCAGAAATTTGTCTGCACCGCTTTGGCGAGAGGCCAAAGCTCTACTGCCAGATCTTTTGGTAGAGATCTTTGTGCCGATGCTGTCGAAACGGCCTTACCGTAATGTTTTTTTACAGGATTGGAAAGTGGTTTTTCGTAATGTTTTTTCTACAGGAAGAAGAGGGCCAAACTGCCAAGGCGTGGGCGGTTTGGATAAAAGCCATCTTCTTATGACTAACATCCAGAGCTATGCGGTTCCGAGCGTCGACTCAGGATAAATACGTTATATGCTTGTGCTTCGCAGCTTTGATTTTCAACACAAGCATAAGTATATGGTGTCTCCCCACAGATTATTATATATCACACCACCTACATCTTACGACTGCCTGCATGACGGCGAGACCCTTCAAGTTGTCACACGTTGTATTCTCCATTACAACTTGATCTTGCTCTTAATAGGATGAGACTCCTACTAGAAAACTATCATACCCCACCTAAATACCATAATTTTTTACAAAAAATTGATTTAGCCGCTATTTCAACTCAACTCCTACGAATCAGAGGAGTTGAATCTAAATCCAATCTTTTTCCAATTCTTATTCCCCTGGTGTTGCAGCTTTTCATGGGCGGTTGTTGACTCACCATCAGGTGAGTCGTATAATCGTTTGCCCCATTTCTAAAAATATCAGTAATAGTAATAAAACAAACAGTCATTATTATTAATTAGCTATATTCTATTAAAATCCAAATATATCGAATACAGAATCTCGAATATAGACGACGCTGTCAATATGTAAAGCAAAACCTTGAATTTCTTGCTGTTTAAAACTGATCCGATATACCTGTGTGCGAAATATAGAGTTTAGACTTGGGAAGGAATACTCAGAATTCTATTAACAAGACTAAGTACAGGGTAGGACGATGTAGGCGTCAAATGAAAGAAGACCGAAGTGAGCACTAGAGACCCAGTCACTACTGCTTTGGCACTATATGGGTGGTCACTGCTCGGTGTCACACCATCAGCAACGCAGTAACTAGAGTAAAACAGGCTCCATGCACGCCAAATCCAGCACGCAGTTAGTAGCCCAGTGAAAAGGACTTCCGGTGATGTCATAACATACTGATGACGGCGTTTTAAACACAAAACCTTTTTAGAGGCGATCACAATCAATCAATATTGAGAACTATCTCAAAACTATTATAGTATGTATATATAATCCAAGTATCATGATGGGTACAACCAACGTATAAAAAAACTCACAAATTTAATATGAATATAGTATTTGAGACCAAGTAAGGATTGTTTATCCTATACAGATGACATAGAATATATGACATACATTAAAACACTTGGTCTAGATTATAAGTAAATCAAGCAGAAATCAAAGAGTATATAATGACAGAAGCGTTATCTTAGCCCTGCCTTTTTGATAATTTGTGGTTGTACTCCTAACAATGAAGGCATCCACGACTTTTTCTGATACCAGGGCGGTACCGTTTAGGAATGCACCTCATTCTTGAAATATTTGTCAGATTACATGGCGGGGAAAGTTTATTTTGTTAGGAAAAATATAAGGTTTAATAATTCTTTCAGAAATATTAGTTATCTTATCTCTATATATAAAATAAAACAATTGCTGTCCGTTAGTTAGTTATTGTGACCGATTTTGATGAATTTTTTTGTGCGTTTGAAGGGTACCTAGATGGTTTAGATTCATATTTGGACCCGGTAATTGGCACTGTTGTCGAGATCCAGAAATTACCCGCGCGAAGCCAGGCGGATCGCTAGTATTTTATATTAATTAAATTAGAAAAGAATAAACCAAACTATGGATATTTCTAAAAAGAGAAAAATCAAAAAGAGAGTTAAAAATATGCAAACAATTAAAGAGCAAGCCATAGATACATTGTTTTTGTGTTTGCGTACTATACAAA
Source organism: Parnassius glacialis (assembly GCA_033319125.1). Lineage (NCBI taxonomy): Eukaryota > Metazoa > Arthropoda > Insecta > Lepidoptera > Papilionidae > Parnassius > Parnassius glacialis. The sequence goes on along the minus strand of JAVANC010000004.1, from coordinate 5,008,420 downwards.
TTAGAAATCGATAAATTTTAAATTTGCAACTTCTAAGTTATAATAATATTGTCTAAGAAATACTGTACCACAGTGCCAACTAGCGACATCTAGTGAGCGGAATATTATTAGCCCTCATAATGGCTTGTAGCTTCTGTTATTTAAAATACTAGATGGGAATGCCAGATCGGAAGGCCGAAGTATCTAGACAAATTAAGAAAATGTCGGGATTTCGGGTTTAGTGGTATGTGCCTTCCTCTCCCCAGTAGTAAAATAAATACATGTACACCTAGGTTAAGTGAGGAAAAATAAAGAGATATTGTAATGAGACAGTCACCTCTATTGGTCCGATCATCATATGGTAACCCTGCCATTTGGTGCGCTGCGACAATGCAAGCGCACCGTCGCGGCCTGCAAGTGTTGAAAAAAATAAGAAAAATAATGTATATATACAATATAATATAATATTAACGGAGTGAACGCAATCCCGGAGAAGACAAAAAAAAATAATATGACAAATACAAGAGGAGGCCACAAGAGTGATTTTATAGACTGAAAAAATTAAAAAGTATGTGAAGCCAATTAACGACAAACAAGGAAAATTAAATGTGAATTTTTTTTAATATAATGATCGAAGAACAAAATTCAAAAAACGGCATATTTATCTAAAAAGGAAAAAAGTGGTTGTACAAAGTCTTAAATGAAGTAAAAGAAGTAAGCACTTTTTTGCCCTTGTCCATAAAATAAAACAACAAAATTACTAAAACATGGTTACATCTTAAAATATTATTATTTAAATGAGATAAAGTGAAGAAGGGATAAAAGTGTTGTTTCTAAGACTAAGCTTTTTCATCTTTTATACATATCTCTAAAGAAAACTATCTGTGATGTTTTAAAAACTACTATACAGCGTTAGTAATAAAAATATTCTATTATACAGCTGATAAAAAACTAATGGCTGTATGATAGAATCCCTAACATAAATAATACAGCTACTAAGACTATAAGACAATCGAAATATCGTTTAGGCTGTTTAGCAAATTGTCGCCATTTTAGGACCTATAAAAACAAAATTTAAATTGTAAATTTAGGAATATGAGACATTAGTTTTAGCCTAACCCATTATTTTTAGTTTGCCAAACGATCACTGTGCCCCAATATGCATTCATATTCACTAATTTAATTATTTTCTTATTCTAACCTATAAAATCAATATTTACATACCATATTTAGTATTTTGTCCTTATATTATTTCGTTATTTTGCTGGCGCAGCAATTTTTTGATAGAAATCATATACAAGTTTACCATAAATCTAATTTTGCACTTTCTATTCACCAGTTATCACCGTCAAAACTCAACTCCAATCCAGGTAATTTTAATATGTAATATAATCTTTCACTCACTAAATGTCGCCATCATTCATTAAAATATATTAATAAATCTATTAAGTTATGTTTGTCATAACATCATTTGTGATACCGTTCAAACACCAATTTAGAACGTTTATCTCTAAAAGATACTTATAAGATAGTATTTGTAGTGTAATAGTTTCCCTGTACACCAAACAGCTGTATAAGCGCTTATACAGCTCTTGTACAGCCAGTAAATGAAGCCTCTAGTATAAAAAGGAACTCCAATACAGCTCATATACAGCTTGCACAGAAAATTGAGTGACAAAAACGTTTCCCCATTTTTGTACAAAATTAGAAAGTATGTATTTAAAAGGTGTGAGAAATGAAAAAATGGAATGTTCAAAAGTGTGAATACGAATGATTGAGATGCTAAGTTTCGTCAATATTGGACTGATCACCCAAATACCGATGAACGCTTAAGCTCCTGGTATGGAATTCATTATGAACGAGAATAATGCAGGCATTGTAAGTGGAGCATGCAAGTGTATAAAGTAATCGATAGAGGCAAATAGATAATAACATGTTGTGATGAAGAACACGGTAATGTATAAATAAAGAATGAAGTAAGAGTTATAAAGCGAATAAAAATAAAACAAAAGTTGATCTTGATATGATATTAATATAGGGATACGGGAATGTCCATCACTGGTACAGCCTATTGTCCTCGAGCAGGGTATGTTTCCATGATTGGATGAAAATCTGAGGTAACGGGTACTAGGGAACAATACCTTCAGTACAAGTGAAATGTGAACAAGTTTACTCATATGAGTCCTGTTGGGAACCAGAGGAGTCTTAAATTTGTTACCCTTGATAATGGTACATAGAGGTCACATCCTACATTGGATCATAGTGTGAACTCAGTTTTCTCCGTGACAACTGTTGGAGTCTTTTTAAAATTACTTAAACGTAGACCTCAAGGTTGTGCGCACAACCCAAGGTACACACTTTTACCTTGATACAATACGATAAAAAGTTTATGTACCAATAAAATTAAAAGAATGTTACGAAATTGTAATGTAATACCCAAATAAATGGGGGGCCCATGTTTACAAAGTACCCGCGCCTTAGGTTATATATATAGAACCTAAGGCCTATTAATTGAATACAAAGAAAATAGAGTATGAAAGTAGAGTATGAAAATAAGTACAATTACATGAGAAATAAGGGGATCCGCGACCAAATCTATAAAGTTAGATAAGTAATTATGTGCATTTCTGTATTAGAGCTATTAATGTTATCCAAAATGCTACTAACAAGTGACACATGTAATAACTAAAGGGATCGATGCACACAACTACACGTAAACAAAAAAGAAATCAAATACAATAAACACATCTTCGCTTAATTGTTTAGGTACCACATTTTATATGAATTTACGATTTTTTTTTTTTCATATTTAGGCACACCTTAAATTTTTGTTTATGTAAAAGAAGAATGGGGTTTTTGGGCCTGCAGTTAACTAATTGGTTTATTCTTTAAAAAATTGGCCATATTTTTCTTAAGCAAAATACAAAAAAGCAGCTCTTTTTACAATTTATAGATTTCGAAAAAACAATAAATATAAGAAATAAGTTAGAAGATTGATTGTGGTGAATTCTTTATGGCAATAAATCGATTACCATAAAGAATACATTAGTGAAATTCTTGTCTCTGAACGTTATCTACCAATAGATGACTTCTTCTTCTTTCTTAGTTTTATGGCCCCTCTCATGGAAATACATTTGTATAGTCCCACCAACTTATCTGTGAACTGACAGCTGCGGCAAAATTGTGAACTACAGCCGCCATTTAATCAAATGTCACTCGATACGTCATTGTTTTGAGAGTTTATAGAAAAATAAAAAATGCCGAAAACCATTAAAAGTGATTCCCGAAACATTATTTTAAAAGTATTAAACATTTTGTGAGCAAGAAGCTTGAGGGCAAGCACCGATAATGCCTTTCAATCAGGTCTATAAAAGAATATCAGCTGCTACGGCTCAGTATTGCTATGTTTTATTCCTTCCTTTCGTATTTCCGATAGATGGATTGGTTAATGCAATTCATTTCTTTTTCAGATGTTAGTCAAGGATTCATTTCCAAAATAGATAAAGAACCGGAAACCGCATAAACCACAGGAACGCAAATTAACACGCCCGGTAAAATAGGCATAAAGGCATATTATTTAATTAAAGTTTAAATTGTTCAATTATGATATTTTTGTTTCTTCTGGTTCTTCGACATATATCTGTTAAATCTGTGTTCTAGTCTTTTTATTCCGTGACTAATTTATTACCCTAGTATGTGGATTCTACGTAGGAATATAAGACCCTTAGATGGGAATATTCCCGAACTGGCAACACTTCAGCGCAGAAGCGCCAAGCTGTCAGTTCACAGATAAGTTGGTGGCACTATATTTCGTACAAACGCCCCTCTTTTTAGAATTCTGCCAATGTCAAGTCAGTATAGATGACTTCTCATTTTGAAACTTTACTTGACAGTTCAAACTTCAAACTATTTACTTAAAAGAAAAAGACAGATTTTCGATCCGTTTTAAAAGAGCGCAATATAATGTATTCTCGATTAAATTGAGTATTGCATACCTTAAGCGAAAGCGCAAGGTATTGCATACCTTAAGCGAAAGCGCAAGGTAATGTTCTACTATCGCCTAAAAATTAAAATTCCAACATTTTATCGAATAAAATCCTATCTAGCAATCATATTATACATATAAATGATATAAAAAGCACATTGTTAGAAAGATAAATGATTGTTGAACTTATTAATAATTTTTTTAAATCGATTAATTGCTATTTTTAAATAAAAAAAGGGTTTTAGTGGCTTATGGTGTGGATTTATCATGTCCCTGTGGCTTGTAAACACTATAACTTTTGAAAATATCAATTGTTTAACTCAATCTATTTTTTAATCTCTTCATCTATCATGTGGGAAGCCACTGAATGTAAATGGCAGTGTAATTTTGTTTTGTTTAGCTATAATTAATTTTTTTCGGCTCCAAAATGGCGAAATTTTCGTTGATTTGGTTACCTCGTATATAAATTGTTTCTGTAAATGGGGATCTACAGCCACAGAGTAGTTTAGTTCACAAAGTACCTTTGTATTAAGTTTTCGTTTTAGTTCGTTAGTGTTTCTATATAGTTTGTGGTTCGGCTTCAGTCGCCGTCGTGAGTGGACATTGTTTCGGTTGTTTTCAGCGGCTCAAAAAGATCGCTGTACAAAATACAAATACACAATATTCGAATAACCAAATTTCTTAAATACTTGATTATAATAATAATAAGAGATTTTTTTATTACAATATTTAAAAGCACAGAATAAATAATAGTAGTACGTACTAAAAGTAAGTAGTATAATTTTTTTTGTCATGGGTGACATTTTCATGCTTTTCGAGGGTGTCGAAACCGATAGGGTTGTCGAAATGTAAATCCAAGATGGCAGCCGCAATAGGTATCAATTTTTTCATCATGGGTGTCATTTTCATGGTTTTCGAGAGTGCTGAAGCCGATAGTGCTGTCTAAATGTAAATCCAAGGTGGAGGCTGCAATAGGTATAAAATTTTTCATCATAGGTGTCATTTTAATGGTTTTCGAGGGTGTTGAAGCTGATAGTGCTGTCAAAATGTAAATCCAAGATGGCGGCTGAATCAGGTACCAATTTATTCATCATGGGTGTCATTTTCATGGTTTTCGAGGGTGTTGAAGCCGATAGTGCTGTCAAAATGTAAATCCAAGATGGCGGCTGAATCAGGTACCAATTTATTCATCATGGGTGTCATTTTCATGGTTTTCGAGGGTGTTGAAGCCGATAGTGCTGTCAAAATGTAAATCCAAGATGGCGGCTGCAAAATATATCAATTTTTTCATCTTGGGTGTCATTTTTATGGTTTTCGGGAGAGTTGATGCAGATAGGGTTGTCGAAATATAAATCCAATGTGGCGGCTGCAATGGGTATCAATTTTTTCATCATGGGTGTCATTTTCATGGTTTTCGAGGGTGTTGAAGCCGATAGTGCTATCGAAATGTAAATCCAAGATGGCGGCTGCAATAGATATAAATTTTTTCATCATTGGTGTCATTTTCATGGTTTTCAGGGGTGCTGATGCCGATAGTGCTGTCGAAATGTAAATCCAAGGTGGCGGCTGCAATAGATATCAAGTTTTTCATCTTGGGTGTCATTTTCATGGTTTTCGAGGGTGTTGAATCCGATAGTGCTGTCGAAATGTAAATCCAAGATGGCGGCTGAAGTTGGTACCTATTTTTTCATCTCGGGTGTCATTTTCATGGTTTTCAAGAGTGTTGAAGCCGATAGTGCTGTCGAAATCTAATTCCAAGATGGCGGCTGCAATAGGTATCAATTTTTTCATCGTGGGTGTCATTTTCATGGTTTTCGAGGGTGTTGAATCCGATAGTGCTGTCGAAATGTAAATCCAAGATGGCGGCTGAAGTTGGTACCTATTTTTTCATCTCGGGTGTCATTTTCATGGTTTTCAAGAGTGTTGAAGCCGATAGTGCTGTCGAAATCTAAATCCAAGATGGCGGCTGCAATAGGTATCAATTTTTTCATCGTGGGTGTCATTTTCATGGTTTTCGAGGGTGTTGAAGCCGATAGTGCTGTCGAAATGTATTTAAACTACTTTAATCATGTTATACGTAATATTTTTAATGCGCTTAAGGTATGCCCAATTGGATTTACCAATATATTTTAATACCTATTTTCGATTAATATTCTGTGTTAACTAGGGGAGATAAAAAAAATTGCGTAAATATAATAAAAAATACAAATATTAAAATTCCAACAAGTAAACAGTTACAACAACAATTCAAGTAATCGATCGCAGATCGATATATCCCTAATATTCACTTCACTTAGTTGTTGTTGTTTTAACTTTCGTTAATCGTTTCACCATTTCATTTCTTATTAACCACAGCTTTTTGGTGATTTTATACTGATCCTGCTTTTATATCTTTAAGTAATTATAGTGAAAAATAGCCTGTTACAGTGTAATAACAGTGAAAAATCACCTTATACAGTGTAGGTAATAGATAATCTCACTTTTACTTATTCTACAATAACTCAGCTCCTAGATTGACAAATCTTGCCAGATTTTCAGATATGAATTGTTTATATATACGCTTTCAAATGGTCCTACTTTCATCTTGACGTCTATGACGTCTATGGAATCGTCTCCTTCTCCTTTGTATATTTTAAACTAAACTAGGTATAATATATTGCTTACTAAAGTCAAATCCAAAGCGTGTAGATAAGCTATTATTATTAATTTAATAATGTAATAGTATTTTTTTTTTTCTCTATAAGACAACGAAACCTAAAATTATGTTACCTGCTTAAAATACAATTGTCTTTTCTAGTTAATAAATATTTTGTTAAACACACTTTAGCTGTGTACCTAATAATGTTTTCTTTTTTTATATAAACTAGCTTCTGCCCGCGACTTCGTACGCGGATCCTGTTGCTTATGCCAGCGACAACGGGGTCGTCAAAATCGAATAGAATAGAATAGAATAGAATAGAATAATTTTTTATTCAATATTGATTATTACATAATACTTATTGAAAGTCATTTTTTATTTACCACTGGTTCGGAAAATACCTCAGTCCTGGGAAGAACCAGCAAGAAACCCAGCGGGACTTTTTTTTTAAACATAATTTCACTTAACAATAATTTTGTTTATGTCTATGAATATATCATTTAAAAATTGTATTTTTAAATGATATTTTCATAGAACCAGCATGGTGGCGATCACCCTATTCCCAGGGGTTATTTTCATTCATGTATTCCTTGATGTTATAATAACCCTTCCTGTACAGTTTTTCTTTAATAAAACTTTTAAACTTGTTTATTGACAAACATTGAATATGTTCTGGGATTTTGTTGTAAAAGCGTATACATTGCCCCATAAATGAATTACTGATTCTGTGGAGTCTAGTAACTGGCATTACAAGCTTATGTTTGTTCCTAGTATTTAAAGTATGCACATCCTTATTCTTATTAAAGCTATTTATGTTTTTATGCACATACATTACATTCTCATAAATATATTGCGATGCAAAAGTTAATATGTTTATTTCTTTAAATTTTTCTCTGAGGGACTCTTTACAATTTAGGTTATAAATCGCCCGTACGGCTCTCTTTTGCAAAACAAATATAGCTTCAATATCAGTCGCATTACCCCATAGCAAAATTCCATAAGACATTACGCTATGAAAGTAACTAAAATACACTAATCTAGCTGTCTCAACATCTGTGAGACTTCTAATCTTTCTTACAGCATATGCTGCAGAACTAAGTCTGCTTGCTAATTTAGATATATGGGGGCCCCATTGAAGTTTCGCGTCAATAGTTATACCAAGAAAAACAGTGGTATCCACAAGACTCAACTCCTTCCCATTTAACAGCACATTGGTATTCGAATGTTTTACATTAGTTATTGTAAATTTAATACACTTTGTCTTATTGTCGTTTAAGAGCATATTGTTGGCGTTAAACCAATGTACCAATTTCGATAGAGCATTATTTACATCGTCATAACTAATTAACTGTCGTTTGAGTTTGAAAATCAAAGAGGTATCGTCAGCAAATAATACTATATCGTGATTGTCCCCTACAAGATAAGGTAAGTCATTAATATAGATTAAAAACAGGAATGGGTCAAGAATCGAGCCCTGAGGAACGCCCATTGATACTACCGATCCGGAGGAACCTTTACCATTAATCACTACTTTTTGAATTCTGTTACTTAAATATGAAGTAATAAGTCTAAGCGCTAAATTTTTTACACCGTAATGTTGTAGTTTCCTGATTAATGTCTCATGATTAACACAATCGAAAGCCTTGGAAAGATCACAGAAAATACCTAAGGCATCTTGTGAATTCTCCCAGGCATTAAAAATATATTTCATAAGCTCAACACCGGCGTCCGACGTCGAGCGACCCCTTGTAAAACCAAATTGGTTTTTATGAAGTAATTTATTTGTATTAAAAAAAGTTAACAATTGATCAAATATTATTTTTTCAAAAATTTTACTGAGAGTTGGTAGTACAGAAATAGGTCTAAAATTAGCGGGGTCCAATGTACTACCAGATTTAAATAAAGGTATTACTTTACTATACTTCATTAAATCAGGAAACACACCAGAATCGATACAAGTATTAAAAATAATAGCAAGATGAGGTGCAATTAAATCTATTATGGACGCAATAACTGTAACGGAAATCCCCCACAAATATGCGGTCTTCTTTACATCAATGGTTTTGAAGTATTTTACAACATCTTGCGATAATACTTTTTCAAATCTAAATTCTTTTAAACAGGTGTTAACATTCTGTTTGAGTAATGACTCGGCGACAGTTGGAGAAGTATTCAATGACTCGGTTGTCAAGATAGGAATAACAGTGAAATATTTCTCAAACACCGCTGCGACTTCTTGATTTGATTTAGTCAATTCATTCATCATTCATCGAAGATCTGAAACGTCTGATGTTGAATTCTAAGAGCCCGGGGACGGGAAAGCAACGAGATTCGCGAGAGATTCGAGACGTTCTAGATCTTTCATTTTTGTAAGTCAACAGGATATGCCCATCAGACTAAACAACTTTTGCTAAGTCGTCATTCCTATATATATTATAGTGTCGCTGGGCTTTGGATGAAGTGTAACTCCTTGTGTGTTATTAAGTTAATTTATTGGTAATATTGTTTAGATCACGTTCACATGAGGCTTAAGTACTTATAGAACAAAAATACTTCAGCGCAAAGCTTCCGGGTAAACTACGTTGAAAGTCGACCCGTCCGGCACGTGAACATAAAGATTTCTAGAACTGCTAACCCGGGAAAGAGCGACGTACAAATGACCATGCGAGAAACAACTGACACCGAGATCTACTCCAGCAACACGAAAAGTCTGCCCTTGAGCCTTATTAATTGTCATTGCATAACACAATGAAACTGGGAATTGCGTTCTTTTAAATTGGAATGGAAGATTATTTGGTATTATGGGAATTCTGGGAATTAAGACGGTTTCTCCTGCACCGCAACCTGTTAAAATTTGAGCCTCGATTATATTTTATTGCAACTGGGTTACTTTTAGCCGAGTTCCATTGCAAAGTTGTGGTGGTCTTAAATTTCGGAGCAGAATAATCGGAATGCCAATTTTTAAACAAATTTCATGAGAAGGAAGTCCGGGCATATTTAAAGAATTTAAAAATTTCTATCGGGTAATTAGTGGCTTCTTGTTCATAGACCATTCTATTTATTGAACTATAAACTTTGCTTTCCCCCTGTATATTCGACAGTATTTTGTTATTAATCTCAGATGCCTGGTCATTGCGAGGAGTTAAAATGGATCTTTCACATAGCCAAAAATTGTCCCTATTTAATATAATTGTTACGTCACCGTAAACCGACAATATGAGATGTGGTTGGGATTGCACTATACAACATAACTCAGGCGTCAGAATAAGTTTTCCTTGGTGTAGTTGTGGATAAGTACCTTCCCCAATCTATAATTATTTATCAGAAAATTGACGATCATCCGGGTTATCTCCATTTCTCACTCGCACGTTTATAGTCAAATGTACCGATTGTATATCACGCCACTAATAAGAGCTTTTTAGGCAAACCCTAACCTCACCAGCTCGGGTTCCCCGTGGTATTACCGGTAAGGTTTGTCGGAAATCACCACAAAATAAAACCGTGATACCGCCCATTGGTCGATCATTTTGTCTTATATCCCTTAAAGTTCTGTCTACCGCTTCTACTCCTTTTCGATGGGCCATCGTACATTCATCCCATATGATTAAATTACACTCACATAATACCTTAGCTTTGCCGCTATTTCTTGAAATACTACAGGTCAATGTTGTATAACACGGGATCTGCAATCGGATCTGGAATTTCAGCACTGATTGAACTGTCTACATAATTAGGTCGATCCTTATCTTTTAACCAAAGCAGGATATGTGCGTGAGGTAAGCCGCGTTTATGCCACTCAACACTATACATATAACACAATACATCTCCAAAAATGTTATCTTTGGTAAGTAGATCTATCATTGATTTTAATTTTAAATGAAAAACACATGCGATAATATCATGGCGGTCATGCGGTGCTTGACCCTCAATAAGCTCCCGAGTGATTTCATCCCACTTGGGATTGGTAGTTACAGTAATAAATAAGTCGGGACGTCCATATTTTCTTACGTAACAAAAAGCATCTTGAGTACATTCGTGCATGTAGCGTGGACCACCAGTAAAAGAAGAGGGTAAAATAACTAAACGGCCAATATTCACCGTATCATTGCGTTTTGCGTTTCGCTTGGTGAGTGCAGGTGGTCGGAGGCCCTTTTTACTGGAAATGAGGCATTCCATCTTAGTCCTCACGGGTGACAACGCATCTACATTTTGACTTGTAATTGAGGATAGATGTAGATGTCTATGGGCCGCAGCAACCACTTACCATCAGGTGGACTGTGTGCTCGTTTGTCACCCTTATCCTATAAAAAAAACTGTCGTAAGCCCTGTGGGTTTCGTAAATACGTTGCAAACGATTGTCTCTGGAACGGATAACGATATCACGCCTACCACATTCCCGATCGACCAATACTACAGCAACTTCATTCGTGGGTAGAACGTTATAACGCCCAGCGTGTTCCTGAGTTGGACGCCTATCGGCATTTATAACAATTTTATAATTGTTATCACCATCTTGAGGAAGAGCTTCTAATGCCGATTTAAAACTGCATACATACGAATTAACCTGATGCAATATATTCTGAAGTTGTGAAATAAGTTCAGTATTTAAATTCGGGAAATATTGATTTCTTATATTCGACTGTTCGTTGTAGTCGGATCCAAAATATATTTGAAGAAACTTAGGTTGGTCTTCAGGCAAAAGGGATTCTATCAAATGGTAAACCTGACCTTGTATCTTAAATGTAGGCATGAAAGGACCTTCTGAGATTTGTTGAGCACCAAAGGATGTCATTTGAAACGCACTATTATAAGTGTAAATATTGTCTAAGAACTGTTTACATTGCACATGTTCCCCTAAAAGTAGTGACTTCAAAGGTTCCGGTGGATCTTCGAACGAAGGCAAACTTATTTTACCTCCAGAACAACAGAAACCAGCCGACGCCTTACTCCACTTTGAAGCATTACAAAAAAAACATTCTACGTTCATATCGCCTATTACAGAAGACGATCTGTAATCAATTGTGAGGTTATAAGCAAACCCACTTTTATATTTGTCGGACCACGCCACCGAATTTGTAGATTGATCTTCTATGTGTACATCTAAGTCATTAAGACTATGTCGAAATCTGTCTGCAGTAAGATGGGCCTCTCGCTGTTCGTCGTTTCAAGAGACTGAATATTTTCAATTCTTAATCTTTCATTAGACAAACTTATTAATCGTTCTTGTCTCAAAGAATTGTAATATTCGCGTCCCGGCTCTAGTTGTTGTTCATGCTCATATTCATCTTCAAGAGATCGAATAATATTATGGTGCACCCTATCATTTGTCAAACGGTCTTCATATTGAGTAAAAGTTTCAGATTCTCGAGATAAAATATGACGTTCGAGATCAGCTGTGAGACGTAATTCCCTCTCAGTGTAGGTTTCGGATTCGCGAAATAATGTATGTCGTTCGCGGTCAGCTGTGAGACGTAATTCAGTCTCAGTGTAGGTTTCGGACTCGTGAGATAATGTATGCCGTTCGCGGTCAGCTGTGAGCCGCAATTCTCGTTGTGAAGTAGTTTCAGCTTCTCAGGATAACACATGTTGTTCTCGGTCAATGGAAAGCCTTAGCTCTCGTTGAGAAGAACTTTGAGACGCCCGTGATGTAGCTTGTCTCGCTCTGTCAGCTGCTAATCGCATCTCTCTTTCTGGAGAGCTTTCATTGGCTTGAGAAGTTGAGGCACTAACTCTCATAGAGTTTAACCGATATGCTCTTTGCTCTGCCGATTCTTGAGAACGCACATTTCTCATTCTCTTAGCTTCTCTCGAATTTCGAGATAAAGTAAATGGTTTTTTAGGTGGCATTGTGTATTTTATTTTTAGTCGACGGCATTCAGTTCCGCTATGTTCAATTAGGGAACATGAATAAAATAGGCGACTCACACGATAGGCAAATTGTATATTTAAATAAGAATAAAAAATACAAAATAATTTGGTGGCGATCGGGTCGCGAGCTATCGGCGAGTGCCGGTCTTAGGCGCGGTGGTGAGAAACCCCCACGCACTTCACATACTCCCCGCAAACACCGTCGGTGCTGTCGTAACGGCGCCGACATACTCCCGGCGCTGGAAAGCTTAACAGCTTTCAAGATCTTCCAACTCATCGGGCTTCGGTAGTAGGACGATTCTGTTTAGGGCGCGCCGCACAATTCCTCTTGCAGTGTCTATATCTGCGACGCGTGTCAATCCGTCAGATCCCGTGACGTGGTGGTGGTGAGTTTTCTTACACGTCCGAGACGCCAATAGAGCGGTGGAGCGTTTTCCTCTTTCAAGAGGACTAGGTCGTCAATTTGTAGGCTCTCTTTGGACTTCGTGCGCCATTTCGTTCTCAACTGCAGCTCCGCAATGTACTCGTGGCTCCAGCGTCGCCAAAAGTGTTGCTTAAACTGCTCGATGCGCTGGAATCTGTCGAGACGATTGGCATTAGCGGATTGTAGACACGGAGATGGCAGCGAGCTTAGTGGTCTACCAATTAAAAAGTGGCCCGGAGTTAAGGGATAATAGTCAGTGGGAGAGGAACTTAATGGACATAGGGGGCGGCTATTTAGGATACATTCTATTTGTGTGAACAAAGATGACAATTCCTCATAGGTTAGGTGCGTAGTCCCTAATATCCTAGCCAGGTGGAATTTGGCTGACTTTACACCGGCCTCCATCAAACCATTGAAGTGAGGAGCGTATGCAGGCAAAAAACAAAATTCAACGCCTTCGTTAGCGGCAAAATTAGCGATAGTTTTGGCATTAATTTCAAAAAACTCTTTAAGTTCCTTTGAAGCAGCTACAAAGTTTCCACCATTGTCGCAGAATATCTGCTTTGGTAGCCCTCTCCGTGAAACAAAGCGTCTCAAAGTTAATATAAAAGCATCCTTGGACAGCTCACTAACAGCCTCCAAATGGATGCACTTATACCTTAAACATATGAAAATACACAAATAACATTTTGTAATTTTACAACCACGACCTTTGCGATCCGTGACCATAAATGGCCCAGCGAAATCAGTCCCTACTGTAATAAAAGGAAAGTCAGGCATTAGTCTTTGAGCAGGTAGGTTGCCCATTATGTTTTTCATAGACTGACCCTTAAAACGCCTACATACGGTGCAATTATGCACAGTACGTCTAGCCAGACTTCTTCCACTAATGGGCCAAAAACGCGTTCTAATAGAAGCCAGTAAGGCTTGGGGCCCTAGATGTAGAAGCCGTACGTGTTCTTGTTGGAATAAAAGTTGAGTAAAATGGTGTTTAGAGCTTAACAACATGGGATGCTTCATATCGAAACTATATTCAGAAGCCTGAATTCGACCACCTACTCTTATCACTCCTTTATGTAAAAATGGATTAAGTGCCGAAATGTGCGACTTAGGACTTAGGGAATTTCCTTTTAATAATAAATCGTATTCTTTAGGGAATGCCTCTAATTGGGAAATATACACTAATGAATTAAGAGTTTTATTGAGCTCGGCGGTAGTTAAGGAACCTGTAATTTTAGTTTTAGAATTTTTACAGTTATTAATAAATCTATGTACATAGGCTAAAATGTGTTGTAATTGTTTTAATTTAGAATATTTGTTAAAGTTAATAATTGATTGATAATTATCACAAATAGCAACTGGATGTGCTTTAACTTCTGGCAAATTCTTCATCTCAATAATAGTCTGCGACTGCATAGAAGGCCACTCGGACTCTGGCAACGATGGACATGGACGATTGGACATGTATTTGTCCTTCTTTATTTGTAGAGCGAAGGTACAAACATGCACCATAGGCGCGTTGCGATGCATCGCAAAAACAGTGGATTTCAGCAGAGACTGGATATTCTATTGATACCCATCTAGGTATATTTAGTGAAAAAAGGCATTTAAGTCCATCAACAAAAGGTCTCCAGACATCGACAATATCCTTTGGAGCGGGCTCATCCCAGTCCAATTTGAGTAACCATAAGGTCTGAATTAAAATTTTGGGAACGATAGTGGACAAGGATAGGAGGCCCAAGGGATCGAAGATCTTGAAAGTTGAAGAAAGTATAGTGCGCTTAGTGACGACCTCAGACTGATCCACTGCAATGGGAAAATTAATGCTGTCGGTCGAAGGACTCCAATCTAGGCCCAGCGTATTTGTAGAGTGACTCAATGTCAGGATGCCGGATGACTGGACAACGTCTGAAGGCAGTAAAGAAGGTAAGTTGGATCGGTACTTACGTAAATCAAAACCGCGGCCCTTAATAAAAGTCATGAAATCATCTAGGCTAGGCATATCCGAAGCATTAACATTAGCTTGAATGTACTCCTCCCATTTAACACGCGTGTTGCTGTCTAATTTCGCTGAGACTATGAATATGATCAGGGTATCCCAATGATCAGTTGGCTGTTTTAAAGTATTTAAAGCACGTAGGTTTTTTGTGACGTGGTCTACTAGAAATCTTAATGACTTGTCAGACTTACGCAACGGCTCAATATTAAACAAAGATTTCAAATGATTATTTATTAATTGACGAATATTATTAAAACGCTCACAAAGAAGACTCCATGCCTCAGGATAATTATTGTCGCAAACTTCTAAATTACATATTACACGAGCAGCTTCACCTTCTAGATAGGAATTTAAATAATGAAATTTGTGTATATTTTTTATTTTTGTATTATTATGTATCAGAGAACTGAACGTATCACGAAATTCCAACCATTTGTTGAACGTACCATCAAACTTATTAATTTTAATGACTGGTAAACGAAAGCCGATAACTTCGTGATCATCTTCATCAGCTGTGTAAATACTGCTATGCTGAAGCGACGACTTTTTTGTCGTACTGCTTACGGAAATAATTTCCTGAGCCAATGCGATCGAATTGTGGAAAGCTTGTTCGATAACTTCTCTGGTATCCAATTCTAAGCTTAAATTATTTTCCTCCAATGCTTCAATCTGATTTTGCACGTTATCGAATTCGCCAAATAAAGTCTCAAGTTTAACTAATCGCTGCGATAGCACGCTAACTTCCGTAGGAGTAAGCTTTTTACCTTTTAATTCTTCTAAATGGTTATTAAATTTCGTAACACGGCCTCTAATTGAAGCGCGTTTTAAATTAAGAGTTTTGTACTTTGCCTCCATACTAGCAAAGTTAACGCGCAAACAATCAAAACAACTAGTTATGCGCTGTACTAATCAAATAAATAAGAATTGCATACAATACGCTCCTCGCTTCGTAGCCGCTGTGACGGAAACCGGTTCAAAATCAGCAGAAGCGCAGTGAAAGGTGGGATTGATGACGCGCGACGCCCGCGGTCCAGTACCACGACGTGAGCCCGCAGTGCTGGCAGTGACACGGGATGCGATGATAGTCTCGAGCGACCGCTGCACCGTAGCTGAAATTGATTGTTGGAATGCTTGCAGATATCTACGTACATAACATAATAACGGGAAGCAAGGTTGATCGTAAATTTAATTGATTTGTGCAAATAATGGTTTAATTAGCGTAATATAGGGCTTAGCGAATGATTATGCTATAGTGATGACTAATTTATTTGCGTGCATAAACAGCTAACAGTGAATAGCGAGAAGTGAATTTACTTGCATTGAGAAGTTAAGCTCAAATTTTTGCGTAGCTATGTACATATGTATGCTTACGTTTAAAGAAATAGGTTCAGCTATTTAAATTCTAACTATTTAACAGTGGCTACTAACTAATTAAATGCTAGTGAAGACTTTCAAGTCGTAAAATAGGCGCAATGAATGCAAATTATAGGCGGCTTGAAAAATAGCACTGATTGCCTAGCAAATGATACGGCTAAATAATAGTAAGAAATAATAGACAATTAGCTGATAGGTAAGCAAATAGGTGAAAATAGGTGATTTTAACTCGTTAGGTATGTAAATTGTCGGTGTAGGTTTATCTAGGTAATTCTTTTAGGATTGTTTTAATAGGTATTTTATTTGGTAGGAATAGTTTATTTAGATTAGCAGTTTTCTATACGAAAGGGTATAAGATAGACAAGGAATCTAAAGGATGTTGCTTAAGAATAGGTAGGTAGGGTAAGGCAACAAAAAATACGACTAGATTCCTTGTTTCCCTGTTCACACAAATAGAATTTTTAGGAATAGTGGGACACGAAGAGGTAAAATAATAGGAACGGGCTCACTTTTAGCTGGCAAAACCGCTGCTGTGGCGCGTAGACTCCGCTGGACCTCAGCTTAGCCGGTTCTCGATAGCTGCCCTCTTGTCTTCTCTCCGCTCCAAACGAATCCTTCTTGACTGCTTCGTTGTTCTTAGCAATCGGGATGTGGCTTCCTTTGTACTCGTAGCCTGTAGTACTTGCGTTCGCGACGTTGTAAACGCGGGGTAAGTGCTACGAACTTTGGACCGTGTTACGCGGCGGAATCGGAATTTTGTTTTAATTTATCACGGTCGCCACTATGTTCAATTAGGGAACATGAATAAAATAGGCGACTCACACGATAGGCAAATTGTATATTTAAATAAGAATAAAAAATACAAAATAATTTGGTAGCGATCGCGTCGCGAGCTATCGGCGAGTGCCGGTCTTAGGCGCGGTGATGAGAAACCCCCACGCACTTCACATACTCCCCGCAAACACCGTCGGTGCTGTCGTAACGGCGCCGACAAACAAAATAATCTACGTTAGAGGTCCTAACTATAGCTACCATACACTTAAAAAAATCTAAATGCCTACTTAAATAATAAAACGGTGTAGTGTTATACTACTTACATTTCATTGTACACTAATTCTCCATTCTGTTTTGATATTCTGCATTCATGTTTTGCATCACTTTATACTATTTCTCCATTCTGTTCTTGATTTTCTGCATTCATGTTTTGCATCACTTTATACTATTTTTGTTTTTGATTCTCTGCATTTATATTTTGCATCACCTTTATTTATATAGGATCCTGTAACGTTTTTACACAATAACATATCATTTTACTGCGTATTTTCACACTATTTAGTACTTTTAAACTAGCTGTCAACGAAGCCTTACCTTTTTTTGGTCTTTTATTGAATTCTCTGTAACTCTACAATTTCAGGCTTCGGTGCGCTGTCGCGCATCAGTTTTTCCTATTTGAATAATATCTCATTTCTTACTTAAAGGTAAAGATTTTCCAATTATATTCCTAAAAACCAAAAATTTTATATTTGATAACCATTGTTTTTGTAGTTGTCATGGTAACTTTTATTCAAATTCGTCTCTGGTTTGATGTTCTTTCTTCATAAATACTTTTTGGCTGTAGGTCATTTACAATAAATTTCCTTTTAATTTAAATAATTTTTCCGTTCTCTCTAGAAAGATATAAAAACCGAACAATCGGTGAAGAAATTCAGTCTTGCTTCAGTTCTCGTATCGGAAGCATCTTCTAAAGGCCTTATCCCGGGGCCGCTCAGCCCCGGGATCCTGCAAGCCTCTATCCTGCCTGAAGCCACTGGACTCTACGATCCGTTGCTCTGCCTGAAGTCGCCGGATCCTACAAAACGTTGCTCTGCCTGAAGTCGCCGAGATCCCACAAGTCTCTACTCTACCTGGAGTCGCCGGAACCTACAGACCTCTGTTCCGCCCGAAATCACCGGAACCTACAAACCTCTGTCCCGCCTGCAGTCACCGGATCCTGCAGGCCACTGCGCTGTCTGAAGTCGCTGAGGATCCTGCAAGCTCCTGTCTGGGCTGAAGTCGCCGATCCTGCAATCGCCGCATTCACCTGAGGTCGTCCCCTAGAGACGCCCACGCCTACCCACCTACGCCGTGCGTGCTCGTTCCAGGCGCTGAGAGCACGCTTGGGATCTTCGAACTCAGCTACGACATAAATCTTTTTTTTATTACCTTTTTTTTTTTAAAATAATTTGTAAATCACATCATCCATCCTCACATTCATACTCCATTTTTGATATATAAAATTGTAAATACTCTTTTAAAAACTTAAATATATTATTGTCTTGGTCTATTTGGTTGTTTCGCTGATCGTAGGTTAGGTTTTCCTTCTCTTTTAATTGTCGCTTCACGACAGTTTGGCGCCCAACGTAAAAGTCCTCTTTCTCTCTTAATTCTTCACCTTTACTGCGCCTTGTCTAGTTCCTTTTGATTTAATTGCTTTCCCTTTTGTTCTTAACTTACTATTCATCATTCATTTACACATCCTTTTCATACCTTCAAAATTCTAAAACATAACTTCTTCTAGTTTTTCAACTTATTTGGATTATATTTAGGCCTACAAATAACACTTCATTTACATTCATCACTCTAAGTTACATTCATCACTATAATATTTTTTATTCTAGATAACTTAGAGGTACGATTTTTAATAATATTTTTATTTCTTAAACTTAACTTTACACGTAATTATAACAATGAAAAGGGTTATTAAGTACGAATTCCTTAACAAGGCCGAACTTGAATACGAAGTGAAGATTAGATGTGAGGAACCAGCTAATACTGTTTTGCTTCTAAAAAAACAAGTTTTACGTTTAGTTGCGAATTCTCACCCTGAAGATATTCTGACTTCTCCAATTCCGATCGAGGATGACTTGTCTCAAATTGATTCTACATTGACCTATCTGGACTGTAAAATTAAAAAATTTTTACAAGGTGAAACCAAATATTTACGACTAATAGAAACTTTTATTAACCATGTTTTTTACAGATTAGAGCGAATAGATACTGACTTATATCCAGACTTTAAAGCTAATTTCGAGACTTTGAAGATGAAATATGACGCTATGGCTAAACAATTCGAATCCTTGACTCCACCTTCAACTGAAAATGACGTTCCATCACTTGACCCTCCTGTTGACCCGACTGTTACGGTTGACCCGACTGTCACGGAACTCCCTCTTGTTTCTCAAACTTCTATTCAGGTCCATACCCCGTATCCTCCACCACCACCTCAATCTTTTTCTCCATCCAACGTCTTCAAAGATCTGAAAAGACACACCTTCAATGGTAAAAGCTGTCCAAGATCCTTTCTTCAAAAACTGGAAGAATACTGTATAGCTCGTGGCTTATCCAAAGACTTGTTGATTTCACAAGCGTTTGAAATTTTCACTGACAATGCTCTTCATTGGTTCAGATTTAAATATAATCAGAATCCAAACTTAACGTGGAACGAACTTTCTTCATTATTAATCAAAGACTTTGGTGGACTTTGATAATCAAAAATTATGATCACAAACTTTTAGAAGCGATTAGGAATCGAACTCAAGGTCGAGATGAACCTATTGTCATCTATATTTCCATCATGTCTGGAATGTTTTCTCGTCTTTCGAAGAAACTTTCTGAAACAGAACAATTGGAGATTATTTTGAGGAATATTCGCCTATGTTATTCTGTCTTCGTAGCTCTAAAAGACATTGACTCTATCGACTCTCTTTTGGCTACTTGCCAAAACTATGGAAAATTCCTAGACAGAGACAAACAATTTAAAGAACCAAATGTACAACAAAGTCCTCTTATTTCTGAATTCAACTACAAGCATTCCACTTCAAGTTCAGTTGACTCTTCAAATTCTTCTAATAACTCAAGACCTTCTCCTCCCCTCATGAATAAATTCACTTCATCCTACAAATACCCTTCTAGGCAAGTTAATAGTCTCTCTCAAACCAAAGCTCCTCAAGAAAGCTCCTTTTGTGTTCGCTGTCGTAAACAAGGTCATTCTTTAAACACCTGTACTCAACCACGATTCGTGATTTGTTTCAAATGTGGTCTTAAAGGTTTTAAAACTGCAGATTGCCCTACTTGTTCTCCCAAACCTAATACTAGTTCAAAAAACTAACTACTGACTTGAAAAGTAACTTAAACTTTGATAACGACGATTGGACTAATTGGATTAAAACAATTCAAAACTTCTTTTCTTGTTACAAAATCTCTTCTACACTCTACTCCAAGGAACAAGATCTTAATCGTCCATTCGTTAATGTCAAAATTTATAACTTAACTTTATCTGGTTTACTAGATTCTGGCAGTTCAGTAACTATTCTGGGTAATAATTCTCATTTGGAAATTCTTAAACTGGGCTGCAAACTTTTCAAGTCAGATCTTATTACTGTCTCTACTGCTAATAATCAAAAAATTAATTCCTTGGGTTATTTTGACTTACCTGTTCATTTTAATAATCAAACTCATTTAATTAAAGCTTATGTTTTCCCTGAAATATTTCCTTCGCTAATATTAGGTATTGACTTTTGGAGAAAATTTAATCTTTTACCTAGTGTTTTATCTGCTCTTTACTTTACAGAATCTAAATGTTCTGCTATCGAAACTAAAGATACTAAAGTTTTACCTTATGAGCATTTAACTCCTAACCAAAAGAACATCGCTAACGACATCATCCAACGCTTCAAAACAATTTCTTTTGAGGAAAAAGGTATCCTGGGAAGCACACATTTAATCACCCACAAGATTGATACTGGTGATTCTCTTCCAATCAAACAAAGATGTTATAGACTGTCTCCTGAAAAACAAAAGGCGTTAATTAATGAAGTTGACAAGATGCTGGGATGGAAGGTCATTGAACAATGCGAAAGTCCTTGGTTATCTCCAGTTCTCATCACTCCGAAGAAGAATGGTGAATGGCGTTTCTGTGTTGACAGCAGGAAGCTTAACTCAATTACACGTCGTGATGCTTATAAGTTGCCACTAATAAGCGAAATTTTGGACAACCTGAAGAATGCCAAATACTTATCAAGCATTGACATTGCAAAAGCATTTTGGGAAATTCCCTTGAATCCTGCGGATAAAGATAAAACTGCCTTTTATGTACCAGGAAGAGGTATGTTTAGATTTAAAGTAATGCCTTTTGGCCTCACCAACTCACCTGCAACTCTACAAAGATTAATGGATATGCTGTTTACTCCTGAATTTGAGAACAAGGTATTTTGCTATCTGGACGACATTGTTATTATTAGTGAGATATTTGATGAACACATATCGCTTCTCATGAAAGTTCACGAAAAACTATCATATGCCAATCTAACTATTAACTTTGAGAAGAGTCAATTCTTCAAGAAAGAACTGAAATACCTTGGTTTTCTTGTGGACGAGTATGGTTTACGTGCAGATCCAGATAAAATAAAAGCTATTTTAGAATATCCTGTACCTACATGCAGAAAAGAAGTACGAAGATTCATAGGCACCTGCAGCTGGTTCAGAAGATTCATTCCAAACTTTAGCACTATTGCCTCTCCACTCAACCAACTAACCTGTTCCGGGAAGAACGCTCCTAAATTTTTATGGAATTCACAAGCTGCAGCTGCTTTCCAGAAACTTAAAGAAGCTTTGGTAACTGCTCCTGTCCTTGCTTGCCCTAACTTCGAACTACCCTTCTCTGTACATTGTGATGCATCAAATTATGGCATAGGAGCAATGCTTACCCAACAACAAGATGATAAAGAAGTCGTGATTGCTTACATGAGTAAAGCACTAAATAAAAATCAACGGAACTACTCAACTACTGAAAGAGAAACATTGGCTGTAATAACTGCATTAGAACATTGGCGATGTTACCTAGACAATGGTAAAGAATTTACAATATATACTGATCATGCTGCGCTTAAATGGTTTCAGAATTTATCAAACCCATCAGGAAGACTTGCTCGCTGGACTTTACGCTTATCATGCTTTAACTTTGTCATAAAACATAAAAAAGGAAAGGATAATGTTGTTCCACATTTATTATCAAGACATAAAAATCAAGAACGTCCTAATACACGAGAAACTTCACCTCAAGGCGTACATCCCATTACGATTGAAGAACCACCTGATCGTAGACTTGAACACTACAACAAAATTTTTCTCGGATGTTCCAACAATCCAGACGCATATCCCAACTACACTATCAGGGATAACAAACTTTACCGCTGTATCCATTCTCCCGATCGTCTAAACGATGACTTTATTTGGAAAGAAGTTCCACTACCTCAAGATAGACAGGCACTTATTGAAGCTAACCATGGTTCCCCTTCAGAACTCCATCTTGGTATCTTCAAAACATTCAAGAAAATATCATTAAAATACTATTGGCCTGGTATGTTTAAGGACATTGCTGAATTAATCTCGACTTGTGAAACCTGCTTAACCTACAAACACCCTAATCATTCTCCCTATGGCCTTATGGGTAAACCCAAACTTTGCTCCAGACCTTTTCAAACTATATCCTTAGATCTTATGGGTCCATTGCCAATGACTCGAAGACGAAATCAGTATATTCTAGTGATTAACTGCAATTTTACTAAATATACTATGATTTTTCCCCTTAAACGTGCTACTTCAGCTAATATTATTAATGTTTTGGAAAATTCAGTTTTTCTAGTTCATGGCATTCCTCAAACTATTATAATGGACAACGCTGTTCAATTTCAGTCGCGAGAATTCCACTCATTTTTAAATTCTTATAATGTTCCTTGTATTTTTCACACAGCTTTATATTGTCCTCAGGTTAATCCTACGGAGAAGTTTAATAGCACAATTATTACAGCTCTAGCATCTCTAGTAGGAGACGATCATAGATCCTGGGACAACCATCTTGCTAAGATTCAGTACGCAATGAACAGCGCTACAAATGTAGCTACTGGTTTTACTCCAAATTTTTTAGTCTTTGGTAGGGAAACAATACCTTGTGGTTCCTTCTATACTCCAACTCAGAACCTCGAGGAATTGGTATTTATGCCTCGTGATATTTACGCGTCTAATGCTGGTCTCCTCTCATCTATATTTCACAAAGTTCAAACTAAACTTCACATAGGTCACGCTAAAAATAGCGCTCGCTATGATCTTCGTCGGTCTTTTAAAGAATTCAATGTGGGAGACACTGTTTGGCGTAAAAACCATGTTTTAAGCGATGCCGGCGCATACTTTAATGCTAAACTTGCCCCTAAGTTCATCAAGTGCAAAGTGATAGCTAAACTGTCACCACTAGTCTATGTGCTTGAAGACCCTAATGGAGTTAGAGGCAAGTGGCACATTAAAGATGTAAAATCATAAATTTTCTTAACTTTTATTTACTATTAATTTGTATATATGTATAAATATCACCATCATTTTCACCTTATTATTTTTATTTCTTTTAATTTGTTTGTTTGTTTGATGATCCAGTGTTCTTCAACACATCTTGCTTTAGGACCTCGAACTTTCGTTGGTTAATCGTCACTTTTTATTTTTATTTCAGACACATCTCGTTGGTGATGTTGCTGATCTCTGGCTTTGAGCTCTACCGCTCTGGCCGTTCTTAATCTTTACTTAAGTCATAGCGACTAAAGCTTACTTGAGGTATTTCTTTACCTTTATCTTCACTTGGGAGCAGCTGACTACTCCCTTAATTTTTATCTTCACTTAGGAGCGGTTGACAACTCCTTAAATAAGCCTGAATGTCCTTTTGAAAACACACTTCTAAGAGTGGTGTTTCTTCGACTAATTTTTTTTCCCACACAGGAGCGGTTGACTACTCCTTAAATAAGCCTTAATGTCATTTTGAAAACACACTTTTAGAGTGGTAGTCATTGAATGTGAACTCCACCCTTACCTGAATGCAGATGATGAATGTAAGAGATAGTATATCTGATTTTGACTGGTGATGTCTGTTTCTGCAAAGCTGTGTTTTTATGGTTCATTTTAGAATGTATATATCAAAATTTTTGCTGAGTCAAAAATTTTCCAGGGTCGGGGGGAAAATGTAGTGTTATACTACTTACATTTCATTGTACACTAATTCTCCATTCTGTTTTGATATTCTGCATTCATGTTTTGCATCACTTTATACTATTTCTCCATTCTGTTCTTGATTTTCTGCATTCATGTTTTGCATCACTTTATACTATTTTTGTTTTTGATTCTCTGCATTTATATTTTGCATCACCTTTATTTATATAGGATCCTGTAACGTTTTTACACAATAACATATCATTTTACTGCGTATTTTCACACTATTTAGTACTTTTAAACTAGCTGTCAACGAAGCCTTACCTTTTTTTGGTCTTTTATTGAATTCTCTGTAACTCTACAATTTCAGGCTTCGGTGCGCTGTCGCGCATCAGTTTTTCCTATTTGAATAATATCTCATTTCTTACTTAAAGGTAAAGATTTTCCAATTATATTCCTAAAAACCAAAAATTTTATATTTGATAACCATTGTTTTTGTAGTTGTCATGGTAACTTTTATTCAAATTCGTCTCTGGTTTGATGTTCTTTCTTCATAAATACTTTTTGGCTGTAGGTCATTTACAATAAATTTCCTTTTAATTTAAATAATTTTTCCGTTCTCTCTAGAAAGATATAAAAACCGAACAATCGGTGAAGAAATTCAGTCTTGCTTCAGTTCTCGTATCGGAAGCATCTTCTAAAGGCCTTATCCCGGGGCCGCTCAGCCCCGGGATCCTGCAAGCCTCTATCCTGCCTGAAGCCACTGGACTCTACGATCCGTTGCTCTGCCTGAAGTCGCCGGATCCTACAAAACGTTGCTCTGCCTGAAGTCGCCGAGATCCCACAAGTCTCTACTCTACCTGGAGTCGCCGGAACCTACAGACCTCTGTTCCGCCCGAAATCACCGGAACCTACAAACCTCTGTCCCGCCTGCAGTCACCGGATCCTGCAGGCCACTGCGCTGTCTGAAGTCGCTGAGGATCCTGCAAGCTCCTGTCTGGGCTGAAGTCGCCGATCCTGCAATCGCCGCATTCACCTGAGGTCGTCCCCTAGAGACGCCCACGCCTACCCACCTACGCCGTGCGTGCTCGTTCCAGGCGCTGAGAGCACGCTTGGGATCTTCGGACTCAGCTACGACATAAATCTTTTTTTTATTACCTTTTTTTTTAAAAAATAATTTGTAAATCACATCATCCATCCTCACATTCATACTCCATTTTTGATATATAAAATTGTAAATACTCTTTTAAAAACTTAAATATATTATTGTCTTGGTCTATTTGGTTGTTTTGCTGATCGTAGGTTAGGTTTTCCTTCTCTTTTAATTGTCGCTTCACGACAACGGATCCTAAATAAATCCTTAAATCCAAAATTAAATTCTTAAAATATATAAGTAGGTACCTAAACTACGTCTAATAGAATGAAATAACCTATTCGATACCTAGGTACCTATTTAAAACTACAGCTAAATAAAAAAAAGTTTAATTTATAATTAAGCTAATAAGAAATATTTAAACACTACCAAAATAACTAATACCTATTTTATAAACTAACAACTTAGTCCTCACGGGTGACAACGCATCTACATTTTGATTTGTAATAGAGGATAGATGTAAATGTCTATGGGCCGCAGCAACCACTTACCATCAGGTGGACTGTGTGCTCGTTTGTCACCATTACGAGGATGGCACTGAAAATTTCGGGAATCAAGTAAGTGACACAACATTACTATTTAAAAATGTATTTATTGCTTTTCGAAGTATTCTCCGCGAAATTTGACACATTTTCCCATTCGATGGAACCAATCATTGAAGCAACCATTCCATTCGGAAGTTGGGGTCTCCAAAATGGCAGTTTTGTAGGCGTCCACAGCTTCTTCAGGTGATGAAAATCTCTGTCCACGCAATTTATTCTTTATTTTAGGGAAAGTATAGAAATCATTAGGGCTTAGGTCCCGACCTAAGCCCTAATGATATAATGATCCGCCGTACAGCCCCGGCTGTACGGCGGATGGTCTAATAATTCTATGTTTTCTTGCTCTAAAAACTCTTTTGTTCTGTGTGCAGTGTGAGAACTCGCATTATCGTGATGGAGGATGATGCGGCAGTTGCAGTTCTCTTTACGGAGTTCAGAAACGACCTGTGGCAAACAAATGCTAGCATACCATTCTGCATTAACCGTTCTTTGTCCCTCAAGAGGAATAGTCGTAACATGACCGGTTTTGGAGACAAACGTGGCCACCATTTTTTTACAACACTCCGTGAACGAACAATGTTTGTTGGCTTTAACTCATTTTCGAACACCCAAATTCGTGACTGGTTTTTTGTTTCGGGTTCGTACGCGTATATCCAGAATTCGTCACCTGATACGATGTATACAGCATTTGAGAATCCTGCGTGGAATTTTTCGAGAGTTCTGACGCACCAAGTAACGCGAGCCGCTTTTTGCTCTTCACAGAGCGAATGCGGTATCCATCGGGAAAACAACTTTTTACACCTAAATGTTCATGCAAGGTTATTTGTATTTGACTCATGCCAATGTCTAAAGTTGCCTGAATTTCGAGGTATGTCACATGTCGATCTTCCTCAATCAGCTTACGCACAGCATCAACGTTTTCTTGGGTGACTGCAGTTTTTGGACGACCTTGACGCGGATCATCACTGAGCTTGACACGTCCACGTTGAAATTCAGCAAACCAGCGATAAATTGTGGTTTTGGATGGGGCTTCATCACCAAATGCAGAAATCATCCGGTCAACACACTGTTTTTGTGTTAAACGATTTCGAAATTCATAATAAATCATCGCTCTTGAATTTTCTCGAGTCAATTCCATTTTCTCAACGACTAAACAAGTTTGACGAAACCTTGTCACAAGACAAGACCGAGAACCTTTTTTAAAATAAATAAATGGTATTCGATTTTCAAAACCAAGGACTTTTCAATTAAAAAGATTTTAATATGACAGGAACAGTGGAAATATTCCATTCCCGATACTTTTAGTGCAGCCCTCGTATCATATAAAAAAAAGTCTATTCGCATCAACAGCCAAATATTGTATGAAGCTCGCACTCGGACCGCCCGCCTTTTTATACCTCCCGTCGCGAGCCGGGTCGAGCACGGCGACCGTTACACAAAAATAATCCTTATAGCATGATTCAGTATTCACGCGCGATGGCTTATTAGCGTATTTCATGTATAACTTTGGTTAGAAACACCAATAAATACCGATTTCTATGATTCTTTTTTATTGAATAGATAATAATGTTAACTTTTTTTAATTAGGGATGAGTGAGAGTGTTATAAACGTAAGAGTAGACAAATATAATCAGAAAGCTCCGAACTGCTAAGCTATCGGGAGTTACACGTGTTATTGTGAGTCAACCATAAAAGATAGACATATGCTGTCGCGGGATATTTTTATATAATTTTAAGTAAAACATTTCCGTTATACATAATTTCTGTGTAGCTTTAACCATTAAGGCTGCACACGCGACGGAGGCTTAAAAATGGAGTAATTTCTCCCGTTTCCCCAACATTTACCGTCACTGCTCTGCTCTTATTGATGGTAGCGTGATGAAAAGTATACTATAACCTGCCCAGAAGTATGAAAAATGATTGTACCAAGTTTCGTTAAAATCCGGCGAGTAGTTTTTGTTTCTATAACGAACATACAGACAGACAGACAAAAATTTTACTGTTTGGATTTTTGACATCAGTATCGATCACTAATCACCCCCTAATAGTTATTTTTGGAAATATATATCATGTACAGAATTGACCTCTCTACAGATTTATTATAAGTATAGACTGCCTCGTTGGTCTAGTGGTTGTACTAGTGCGACTGCTGAACATGAGGTCCCGGGTTCGAATCCGGGGTGGGGCCAAAAAATCAGTTATTGAGCTTTTCCATCAAGAAATTCTCAGTAGCTGCCCGGAGTCAGGAATTTGGCGGTGTTTCACCCCCGTGCCTCGGAAGCACGTAAAGCCGTTGGTCCTGCGCCTGATCTCTCTCCGGTCGTGTCAGTTTACCGTCCCATCGGGCTATGAGAGTGAGGGAATAGAGAGTGCACCTGTGCTTGCGCATACACTTGGGCACTATAATCCGGTCCTGCGCAGATGGCTCGTCTCCGTTGAGACTGGCCGCCGTGGCCGAAATTCTGTCTGGAGGACATTAGTATAAGTATAGAGTATAGATTTCTGTCTCAATTAAGATAAACATATTCCTTAGAAGTCATAAAATAATGAATTTACGAAATTATAAATAACTGAAATAATAAATATTTGTTAATGTAAAAGTATTATAAAAATTTAATGTAACAATCTATATTTAGAGGTATAAAATATTCATCATCATGGTCATCATCATTACGGCCCTTCACAAGTCGACTGCTGAACATAGGCCTCCCCTAAGATATGCCACAAAGCACGGTCCTGAGCCACCTGCATCCATCGACTTCCTGCATGTCTTACCAGGTCGTCACTCCATCTAGTGGGGGGACGCCCAACACTTCGTCCGCCGGTACGAGGCCGCCACTCGAGAACTTTTTTTCCCCATCGGTTGTCGGTTCTTCGAGCTATATGGCCGCCCCATTGCCACTTCAGCTTACTAATCCATTGGGATATGTCAGTCACTCTGGTTCTACTGCGGATATCTTCATTTCTAAGTTTATCACGCAGAGAAACTCCGAGCATAGCCCTCTCCATAACTCGCTGAGTGACCTTGTGCTTCCTCATCCGGCCTTTTTTAAATGAAAAAGTAACGAAAAGATGTTTTAAAAGACATGAAGAAAATATTATAATTAGTAACTGTTTTTTTGTTTTTTTGTTTACTGTTTAACTTGTTGTCTTGATTATATTGATTAAAATAATTAACAAAAAAATGACTTTAATTGGAACAAACATATATGGAATTTATTTGAATATACATAATTGGAACATAATTGTAAATAACTTATAACTAACATATATAACTGGCTATAAAATATTTATTTTATTTTATTTATTTAAAAAAGTTCTACCTACAATTGTTACAATTTAACATACTAGCATGTGGGAGTAAGAGTAAGAGAAGCCCCTTCTTCCCATTCCAGAAGAGTACGCCAGGTGCCAAAGAAATCTCTTCTGTATCCTTTCTAGCCGCAAATAATGAGTAGCATAGTGCGGTCTCCATACTACGCTACAATACTCAAGAGTGCTACGAATAAAGGCATTATATAATATTTTTTTGTTTGATAACTGCGAAAAATTTTACCGTTTCTTATAATAAATCCTAACATTTTCGATGCTTTCTTGACAATATGATCATAATGTGGAATAAATGTCAATTTGCAGTCAAACACTACCCCTAAGTCTAAAACAGTATCTACTTCACTTAAAGTAGAATCATCTATTATATAATGCGAGCTTATAAAGTTACGATTTCGACAAAATTTAATATGGAAACATTTATTTACATTTAGGTTCATTTAGTTATTCTTACACCAGTGTGACAGCCTATTTAAATCAGATTGCAATAGTACTACATCGGAATCATCAACAATTTTACGAGAAATTTTTAAATCGTCTGCATAAAGATAAGGTTTAGAGTAAATAAAACTATCAGTTATATCGTTAATAAAGATGTTAAAAAGTATGGGCCCAAGATGTGATCCTTGCGGCACACCAGATGTTATATCGTAAGTATCAGAGTTAAACCCATCCAAGACTACATTGAAGGAACGGTTACTTAAATAAGACTTAAACCAATCCCAAATCTTTCCTGTGAATCCATAGGAGCTTAATTTTCTTAGCAAAACTGAATGTGAAACTTTGTCGAATGCCTTGCTAAAATCGGTATAGATAACATCAACTTGATTTCTATTGTCAATGGCATCTACAAGATCTTCAACAAAAGTTACAAGATTAGTTAAAGTTGATCTATTTTTCACGAAACCGTGCTGAGAGTCAGTCATAAATTGTCGGAAATAGGTTTGAATATAAGGACAAACGATTGATTCAAGAAGCTTGGCTAATGTAGAAAGTATCGAGATTGGCCGATAATTCGAAACAATACCAATATCACCTGATTTAAAGACTGGTACTACCTTTACAAGCTTCCACAGATCTGGAAACACTCCAGTAATAAATGACTCATTTATAATTTTATACAAATACAATTTTTAAGAAATATTGGCGCTAATCCATCGGCACCAGTACCTTTGGTATATCTAAAGTTTTGAGTTTCTTAAAAATAACATTGAGATCAACGGTAAGACTGGAAAAACATGAACTCCCATTATCAATGATTCTAAGACTTTCAAATTCAGAATGGGGTCCTTCGTTTGGATTATCACCATAGACCCTTGAATAAGTTGCAGCAAACAATTCACAAATGCTTTGGCCATTGTTTGCTATAGTAATACCATCTGTGACAGACCTGGGATAGGTACTAGACCCTCCACGTTTGCTTTTGATAAATGACCAAAAGTATTTTGAATTTTGCCTAATCGTTTTCTCTATGTTAACAATATAATTATTATAACACTCTTTAGCTAACTTATTGCATCTTTGACTTAAAATTTGTAGTTCAATTTCGTCTAAAGGGTTACTATATTTTTTATACTTAAGCCGAATTTTATTTTTTTCCTTTAGTCTTGCAATCAGCACTTTATTAAACCATGGGGGGTGACGTTTAGGGCAATTAACATTTTTAATTGGAACAAATTTTATAATGACTTCATTTATAGTATCATAAAATATTTCTAACATCCTATTTACGTCAGTGCATAGAGAGAAAATTGAGTCCCAATCCAAACTAAAAAGATACTTATTTATTGCCTCGTAATCAGCCTTATAAAGATTATACTTAAGAACACTCATATTAGGCGTTAGTTTTTCAGTCTGGAGGACATTATTATAAGTATAGAGTATAGATTTCTGTCTCAATTAAGATAAACATATTCCTTAGAAATCATAAAATAATGAATTTACGAAATTATAAATAACTGAAATAATAAATATTTGTTAATGTAAAAGTATTATAAAAATTTAATGTAACAATCTATATTTAGAGGTATAAAATATTCATCATCATGATCATCATCATTACGGCCCTTCACAAGTCCACTGCTGAACATAGGCCTCCCCCAAGATATGCCACAAAGCACGGTCTTGAGCCACCTGCATCCATCGACTTCCTGCATGTCTTACCAGGTCGTCACTCCATCTAGTGGGGGGACGCCCTACACTTCGTCCGCCGGTACGAGGCCGCCACTCGAGAACTTTTTTCCCCATCGGTTGTCGGTTCTTCGAGCTATTTGGCCGCCCCTTGCCACTTCAGCTTACTAATCCATTGGGATATGTCGGTCGCTCTGGTTCTACTGCGGATATCTTCATTTCTAAGTTTATCACGCAGAGAAACTCCGAACATAGCCCTCTCCATAACTCGCTGAGTGACCTTGTGCTTCCTCGTCCGGCCATTTTTCAAATGAAAAAGTAACGAAAAGATGTTTTAAAAGACATAAAGAAAATATTATAATTAGTCACTGTTTTTTTGTTTACTGTTTAACTTGTTGTCTTGATTATATTGATTAAAATAATTAACAAAAAAATGACTTTAATTGGAACAAACATATATGGAATTTATTTGAATATACATAATTGGAACATAATTGGTAATAACTTATAACTAACATATATAACTGGCTATAAAATATTAGGCAAGATAAATTAATTAGAGCCGTGGTAACTCAGATGATTAGCACTCGCTGTAAGTTTCACAGTACTCGAGCAACCCGGGTTCGATCCCCGCCGGTACCAATGAAATTGTTAATTGCAATTTTAAGTACTGATTTACCACGTGCTTGAAGGTGAAGGAAAACATCGTGAGGATACCTGCATGTCTGACAAATAAGAAAAAAAATATATATTTCGAAGATATGTGAAGTTCGCCAATACGCATTGGGGCAGCGCGGCGAACCCTTCCTTGCCCTAAAACCCTCGCAGAAATGAAAGGAGGCCTGTGCCCAGTTGTGGGACGTGTATATAGGCTGTAAATTTTTAACTTTAAATTAATTATATTCACGATATCATTTTAATGCATTGTTAAAACTAGGTACCATTGTACGATGTAATCAAAAAACGTTCCCATAAACGTACTCAGTTTGTGTCACAAGTGTGTGATATTTTTTCCTTCTTCTTTTTTTAAAAACATTACCTCGCACTAGGATTTCCTCCTGTATCGTGGAGGCAGTTCACATACATAAATATCACTATGACCAACATCCAGACGCGAAACAAATAATTATAGGCTATACAAATAGTAGGCCCTCAGTGCCGCAACTGATTGCTAAGCCACCGCGCCACGGAACCGATAAAACTTGATTTTATTGCAGCAGCTTTTAAAAACGCGGCCAAGGTCGGGTGAGACCTCATAGTCGCTAAATCCCACTCAGTGGCACTGGTGTAAGCTCGTGGTTAAACTTAGGTTTACAATTTCTCAGCATTTAGATACAATCCCAGATAAAATAGACTTGCCAGAGGAAGCAAATGAGGTGATTAGCGCCCTATCAGTTCACCTCACTTCAGCGATCGAGGGATGCTCACGTAGAGTTCGGGTGTCGAGCAATCAACAAACGAAGCTTTCGGGAGATATACGACAGCTGATTAGAGCCCCAACCGCGGCCGTAAGATTTTACAGCCGCTTCGGATCTCAAAAACGAGGTCAAAAGGCGCATAGACGATTTTAGACAAGAAAAACCTGCTGGAGGTAATTAAGTAATCGCATACCTCGAAGAACCGACAACCGTTGGGGAAGAAAGTTTCTCGAGTGGTGGCCTCGTACCGGCGGACGAAGTGAAGCGCGTCCCCCCACTAGATGGAGTGACGACCTGGTAAGATATGCAGGAAGTCGATGGATGCAGGTGGCTCAGGACCGTGCTTTGTAGCATTCCTTGGGGGAGGCCTGTGTTCAGCAGTGGACTTGTGAAGGGCTGTAATGATGATGATGATAATGATGATACCGATTCCGAAAAGGCCCGGCAGACCGTTTGGAGAGCCAATACACTCCATCTAGCGTACCTATGGATCCGGTTCAACTACAAGAGGTAAAAGCGGAGGTCGAGTGTAAGTCTTCACCTCCACCAGCTGATGACCCTGTAGAACCTGTGACTGTGGACGATGTCACACTAGTTGTCAAAAGCCGCAAAAAATCAGCATCCGGCCTACAACTACATGAAATCCTGTTAATTCTAACCTCACTATTGTAGAGATTGACGCTATCGATAACATCTAATCGATATGTCTCTAAACAAAGGTATACCTAGCATACCAAATATCTTTTTAATTTTTAAGGTCCGTAGCTAAATATTCTTTTTATCGTATTGTAACGCTCCCCCCCCCCCCCCTATATATAAAAGTGGCCGTCTGTTAAAATAAAAAAAAATATTGATCTTTCTCAAGGATCTTTTTAAATGTTGTCATATTTGTGACGTGATCGGTTTAGTTATTCGGATCGTTATTCACGTTATGTTTGTTTAGTAACTTAGTTCTTTTAGGTGTCTCTTGGAAGAATTAATATTCACTAGAATAATCGAAAGCCGTTATTAGTTAGTTCTATTTATTTTAAGCTTTATTACAATGGATGTGTAACTATTTTAAGTTTTAGAAACCTGTTCACGAAGAAGGGGCCAAAAGGTTAAGAACATAAAATCGTCCCTATTCCACTTGTATCAGGTTAACATTAATCATTGACGGCTCCGTGGCGCAGTGGCTTAGCAATGAGTTGCTGCGCTGGGGGGCGCGGGTTCGAATCCCGCACGGAGCAAGTATTTGTATGACCTACAAAAATTGTTCCGGGTCTGGATGTTTGTCCTTGTGCAATTTGTGTTTGTAAACTGCCTCCACGATACAGGAGAAAATCCTAGTGTGGGGGTAACGTTTTAAAAAAAAAAAAAAATTAATCCTTCCCCGCTTGGCAAACGCTCACAATATTCATATAAAAATATAAGATACAAGGACTTTGATCTCCCACATTTGAAAAAAATTTGCTAAAAAGTTGGCGCTCACCGCACACCCCAACGCGCACCCCCCAAATAGGGACGTTTAGTTGGGAACTGGACCGTAGTCCACAATAAAACGAAAATAACTGGCGAACCAGTAAAATATATAATACGATCAAATCCAGCCACAGTCAATGTACGTCACACGGTTTAGACAACACTTAGAATAATTCGGCACACTGGCCATAAATAATTTCGGTGGGCGCCACCACCTGCTGACGTGATGTAAGCGTAAGGCATCACTACCGATTTCATGATAAGCGCAGCTTCTAGCCTCAGAGCGTGTCATGAGTCTACTGCTCCCCTCGAGGAAATGGGGTCACACGTTGAGTGGCTGTCGGCCGCAGCCTCGAGAGCCTCCTCCCTCCAGCTACCACCCGCATGAGGTAGACACATACGCTAAACCAACCAATACAACGGCAGATATAGTCAAAAGGTAGAGTTTGTGTCACCGACATTGAGTAAATGCATTTTTCGATCATATTGGTCTCACCCACCAACAACTTGCCTTCAATCTTTTAATAGTGGGAAATTTACAGAGATATTATGTTGTAATATAAAACATTATGGAGGTCAGACAGTCTGCAGCCCCGTCATGGAGGTACCCAACTTGGGCAAAGCTACTTAGGTGTGAGGCAAACCAAAAAATAGAGAGCGCCACTGAGATAGCGACCCGCCTAGCAACCACCAGAGATGCAATGCTGCAGAACGCAACATGTATCAATACGCCTATCGTCGGGCTCACACCACCCCAATGTCTCTGATGCAATCCTAGCAGACATCACCACTCAAATATCTTCATCGAACAGAACCACAAGATGCGTCGAATCAGGCGCAGTACACCCGCAGATCCATCACAATTTTGAACGTAGTATAGTTGTAGCACGAATGGGTCGGCTCGACCGGGAAAGGACCACGCTCTCACAGAATACCAGAGTACAATAGCAGCTTAACACTGCTGTGTTTTGTATGGTTAGTGTATAGAACCGGAGACCCTTTTTACTGGAAACGAGACATTCTGGACAATTCCAGACAACGCATCTGCGTTTTGATTCGTAATTAAAGATGGATGAGGATGTCTATGGGCCACAGCAACCAGTTACCATCAGGTGGAAAAAAATCACAAGCCGGAATACTGCAAGTAGCTTAAGCTTTAGTAAACTTCATTGCAACTATCATACAGTGGATGCCCACTCCCAACACACCCGCATGATCCCAATCGACTTTGGCAACAAAATTGGTACTAATATTATATTAAAAATAGAACTAACATATCATAATAATACCACTCTACTAAGACGCCAGTATGCAAAAATTCACATATCATAGCGTTATTGCACTAAGACATGGAGTATACTTGTTGCACTTAAAAGTACTACTAAACACACTCTCCCTAATCCGAAAAATAGCCGACGTATCATAAATAGTGTTGCCCAAATGCAAGAGCAAAACGAGACTTAGCCAGTCTTGGTTTTGGTGTTGCGCCAATACACCTAATCTAGGTCTTGGTATTGCACTCCCAGTCTTGTTATTGGTCTTGGTCTTGTAGTAAGAGTCTCGCAAGTTTCGTAATAACCTATTAGCCCATTGCTATTTATTAAACGTTACTTTAGATCTTAGAACAACTTAACAGAGTAGGTACATTTTGAGCTGGAAGCCGTTATAAACTGCCAGCTCATGAGGTACCTTGAGGATTACCAGCTGATTAGTGACCGCCAGTACGGTTTTCGTCGGGGTCGATCAGCGGATGATCTTCTAGTCTACTTTACTCATAGATGGGCGGAGGCAGTAGAGTCCAAGGGGGAGACATTAGCCGTTAGTTTGGACGTAGCGAAGGCCTTTGATCGGGTCTGGCACAAAGCGCTTCTTTCGAAGCTTCCTGCCTATGGGCTTCTCGAGAAATTGTGCAAATGGATCACCAGTTTCCTTACTGATCGGAGCATCAAGTTCGTAGTAGACGGTGCATACTCTGATCTCAAGCCTATCAACGCTGGTGTTCCACAAGGCTGCGTGCTATCACCAACGCTGTTTCTCCTGCATATAAATGATATGTTACTAACTGTAGCATTCATTGCTATGCAGACGACAGCACTGGTGATGCCTTATATACCGGCCGTGCCAATATTTCTCGGGAAAACGTCGCCAAGTACCGGGACAAACTTGTGTCTGAAGTCGAGTCTTTGCTTAACAAAGTCTCGGATTGGGGCCGAGTAAATCTAGTCCAGTTCAATCCCCAGAAGACACAAGTTTGCGCGTTTACCGCTAAAAAGAACCTCTTTGTCGTACCTCCTCAGTTTCAAGGCACTCCCCTTGCTGCCTCAGCCAGTATCGGAATACTTGGCGTCGACATATCGAATAGTGTGCAGTTTCGTGGTCACTTGGAAGGGAAGGCCAAATTGGCCTCTAAACAGCTTGGCGTGCTCAGCAGAGCGAGACAGTATTTCATGCCGGCACATCATGATATATGGAAACATGGAATACTGTTCTCATCTCTGGGCCGGACACCCCAGTGCCAGCTCCTTCCACTTGACCGCATCCAGCGCAGAGCGGTTCGAATCGTCGACGACCGAGTTCTTTCTGATCGGCTCGATACACTGGAACTGCATAGAGATGTTGCATCTCTTTGCGTATTTTATCGCATCTATCACGGGGAGTGCTCTGAGGAATTATTCGGACTAATTCCAGCCGCTCAATTTCACCATCGACAAAACTCGCGTTACCATACATACCATCTGGATTATTGGCGGTCCACCACTGTGCGATTTAGAAGAAGTTTTCTCCCTCGCACAATTTCCTTGTGGAATCAATTACTACCAGCGAATTTTCCGGACCGATACCACTTAGGAACCTTCAAGAAAAGACCTTACACCTTTCTAAAAGGTCGGCAACGCATCTGCAATTCCCCTGGTGTTGCGGTTGTTCATGGGCGGTGGTAGTCACTTACCATCAGGTGAGTCGCATGCTTCGTTTGCCTCCTATTCCATAAAAAAAAATATACTTGTGTAGCTTCGTCATCGAAAAATGAACCATACAATCAACTGTAGCTGTTATGATGTTGTCACTGTTATTTTTAGACTAAAATAAAACAGTAAGTCATGTGTCTCGCCGATTAGAAAAATAAATGAAAATATCGTCGGCCTGATTCGTTAACCTGTTAAGTCCATTTTTGGCAAAATTGACTTTTTATACGATTTAAAAAATTCAGTCTAATATCTACCGGAACGTTTAAGGAACAACAGCGATATTAGTCTAAAAAGTGACAAATGCTATGCTCGAAAAACTGCTTTCTGACCACCAACCAATCTCCACAACGTAAACCTGCTAAACCTAAACCCAATTGTGGCCTTAGTTTTGCACTGACAACGTTCCGAAACCTACGTGCTGTTTGCGACGCTTCGAATTTTTTCGTGTTTTAGTAAAATATTTGGAGGATGTAAACAACTAATTATAAACTAGGTGACCTTATAAAGTTTTTTTCATTTAGTGCCTAAATGAAATGTTTTTCATCACACACTCTACCACTGTTGTGGTAGAGCCACGCGGCAGCTTTTGCTGTCGCACGGATGGGCCGGCTCGAACCGGGGTGGTACCACGACCTCACAGAAAACCAGCGTGAAGTAGAGGTTTACCTCTGCGTTTCGCTTGGTGAGTGCAGGTGGCCGGAGGCCGTTTTTACTGGAAATGAGGCATTCCATCTTAGTCCTCACGGGTGACAACGCATCTACATTTTGATTTGTAATAGAGGATAGATGTAGATGTCTCTGGGCCGCAGCAACCACTTACCATCAGGTGGACTGTGTGCTCGTTTGTCACCCTTATCCTATAAAAAAAAAACATTCAACTCCTAACCTAAGATGTTACTCATTAAATAAATTATAAAACAAAGTTTGTATGTACAAATAAACAGTTAAGTTAAAATCTGTTTTATGACTGTATAAATGTTAAATTTCATTTATTTTATCATAATTTTATTCTTCTTCTTCTTTAATTTTAATAAATTAAATAAATTTCTTTTCTTCATTTTCAGAATGTATCGGGAAATAAATTGTGGATTTGGCTTCTGAGGCTTGTAACTTACAAGATAGACCTGAAAATGTACCTCTGAAGTCAGATTATGATCCCAATAAATTAATACGCGTTTTAGAAGATATTCAGTTATAATATTCACAATCAAGAGTGTTTATTCCAGATCCTTCTGATTTAGTTGCTAATACAACTTATTATGAGATAAATGAAGATATTTACCAAGTACTTTTATTACAGAAAAGGTGTAGAACGTCACTTAAAGAACAAAGTCATAAATGTGCCAGCCGAATACATATCTATTACTAAGCATGCTCGTAAAAGCCCACTACCCTATTCTGTAACATATTTAGACTACATTTACTTCAAAAAAAATTCGACAAAATCAGTTTTCTAAAAGTATTCGTCCAGAAAGATCCAAAGGGGATCTTAAGGTGACTGACATTCGTGCACTACGTTACGAAAGCAATGGATCAATTCTTTAGAAAACTTGCTTTAAGGATGAATGGCAAAGTTTACGTCAAAGACGATTTTTGCAATGTAATCCTTGCGAGATTTTCATTTTCAGTAATCTACTGAACTATCTGAATTGCATCAGAATCAACGTAAAATTATTGCACGAAAATTTGAAGATTTGCAGCAAATAAAAAAGACCCCTCCTTCTGACTATCGTAAATATTATGATGACTTGCCTCATGAGTAGAATAAGAAGTACCAATAAGTAGAATTTAAGTTTAATTACACACTCGGCGACTTCCAGCTTCCCGAACAAGCCGGTTTCCGAAAAGGCTTTAGCACCATAGACCATATACATACCCTTCGGAAAATTGTACAAAAGACCGAAGAGTACAATCTGCCACTTTGTCTTACGCATGTGGAAAATGAGAAAGCCTTTGATTCCATTTAAATTAAGGCGGTGCTGCAGTCCCTTCAGCGGTGCCAAGTTGACTGTCGGTATATCGAAGTGCCGAAGTTCTTTACCGCTGCTTTGGAAGACGTTTTCAAGCTGCTGGACTGGAAAGGATACGGTATTAACATCAATGGCGAGTACATCACTCACTTTTGACTTACCAACGATATAGTCCGTATGGCAGAATCGCTGGAGGACCTAAGCACTATGCTCAATGACCTTAATAGTGTCTCCCAACGGATAGGTCTTAAGATGAACATCATCATCATCATCATCATCATCATTACAGCCTTTCTCATAAGTCCACTGCTGAACATAGGCCTCCCCCAAGGAATGCCACAAAGCACGGTCCTGAGCCACCTGCATCCATCGACTTCCTGCATGCCTTACCAGGTCGTCACTCCATCTCGTGGGGGGTCGCCCTACACTTCGCCTACTGGTACGAGGCTGCCACTCGAGAACCTTTATTCCCCATCAGTTGTCGGTTCTTAGAGCTATATTACCGGCCCACTGCCACTTCAGCTTACTAATCCGTTCGGCTATGTCGGTTACTCTAGTTCTACTGCGGATATCCTCATGTCTAAGTTATCACGCAGAGAAACTCCGAGCATAGCCCTCTCCATAGCTCGCTGAGCGACCTTGAGCTTCCTCATACGGCCAGCTGTGAAGGACCACGTCTCAGTTCCGTAAGTCATCACCGGCAACACGCACTGGTTGTACAATTTCGTTTTAAGGTTTTGAGGTATGTCTGACGAGAAGATGTGTCGTAGCTTCCCGAACGCTGCCCAGCCAAGTTGAATCCGTCGATTGACCTCTCGGTCGAAGTTGGACTTACCTAGTCGGACTATTTGTCCCAGGTAAAGATACTCGTCAACAACTTCGACCTTACTGCTCCCAACAACTACTGGCATAGGTGTGACATGGACATTAAACATAATCTTTGTCTTGTCCATGTTCATCTTAAGACCTATCCGTTGGGAGACACTATTGAGGTCATTGAGCATAGTGCTTAGGTCCTCCAGCGATTCTGCCATAAGGACTATATCGTCGGCAAATCGAAGATGAGTGATGTACTCGCCATTGATGTTGTTACCGTATCCTTTCCAGTCCAGAAGCTTGAAAACGTCTTCCAATGCAGTGGTGAAGACTTTCGGGGATATGACGTCACCCTGTCTTACACCTCTCTGCAATTGGATAGGTTTCGTACTCTGGTTCTCTACTCGGATAGCCATCGTAGCTCTACTGTACAAACACTTCAGCACTTCGATATACCGACAGTCAATTTGGCACCGCTGAAGGGACTGCAGCACCGCCCAAATTTCGACGGAATCAAAGGCTTTCTCATAGTTCACATACGCCAGACATAGTGGCAAATTGTCCTCTTCGGACTTCTGTACAATTTGCCGAAGGGTATGTATGTGTTCTATGGTGCTAAAGGCCTTTCGGAAACCGCCTTGTTCGGGAGGCTGGAAGTCGTCAAGTCTGCGCGCGAGACGATTCGTAATGACTCTCGAAAACAGCACGTAGACGCGGCTCAGAAGGGAAATCGGTCTGTAGTTCTTCAAGAGAGCGTTGTCACCTTTCTTGAAGAATAAGACCACCGCACTTCTGCTCCACGCCTCCGGTGTAATGCCACCATGGAGGACGGAATTAAAGAGCTTCTGAAGGACTTCAAGTACCGGTCTTCCACCCGCTTTCAGAAGCTCCACTGTAATTCCATCCTGCCTGGGGCCTTACCGTTTTTAAAGTGCTGGAGAGCCATTCTAATCTCGCTCAGACTGACGTCCGGGATATCTTCGGAATAGTGTCGGGTGAGACTCGCTCTTGGATCGTTACTCACACTTGCATGTGGCTCCAACGATGACGTGTACAGCTGCCCATAGAACCTCTCAATCTCACTCAAAATCTCAGGTGTCCCGGAAACGATGCTGCCACATTCTGTCTTCAGCTTTGACAGTTGGCTATTTCTGGCAGACAGATCTCTGGCAAAGACTTTGGACCCTTGGTTCCGCTCGATCGCTTCTTTAATACGAGCTGTATTGAAGTTGCGTAAGTCCCGCCGCATGCATTTGGAGATCTGTCTGTTCAGATGTCTGTATGCTGTCAAGTCTGTTGAAGAATGTAGCTTCATCTTCCGTTTTACAGCCTTGAAATTAAGAGTCTGATTGGAGAGTTTTTGTGTTATTCTGCGGCGGGTCTTGCAGAACTTAGCTCCGACCGCATGGACAGTTTCCACGAGCTTGTCATTCATATCGTCCACTTCATTGCAGTCTTCTAGGCACTGAAAACGGTTTTGTAACTCGAGCTGAAAGGTTTCGGGACTTTGGAACAGAGCACGAGGGGGACGGAGCGTTGACTTCATTAGACGAGACCTCTCCATGATGTCAAAATGAACATGGACAAAACAAAAAGCATGTTTAACGTCCATGTCACACCAATGCCAGTAGTTGTTGAGAGCACTAAGCTCGAAGTTGTTGACGAATATGTTTACCTGGGACAAAAGTCCCACTAGGTAAGTCCAACTTCGAGCGCGATGTCAATCGACGGATTCAACTCGGCTGGGTAGCGGTCGGGAGATTATGACACATCTTCTAGTTAAACATACCTCAAAACTAGGTTGTTCAACCAGTGGGTATTGCCAGTGATGACCTATGGATCTGAGACGTGGTCCTTCACTGCTGGCCGTATGAGGAAGCTCAAAGTCGCTCAGCGAGCTATGGAGAGGGCTATGTTCAGCGTTTCTCTGCGTAATAGACTTAAAAACTAGGTTATCCGCATTAGAACCAGAGTAACCGACATAGCCCAAAGAATTAGTATGCTGAAGTGGCAGTGGGTTGGCCATATAGCTCGAAGAACTGACAACCGATGGGGAAGAAAAGTCTCGAGTGGCAGCCTCGTACCGGCAGGCGAAGTGTAGGGCGTCCTCCCGCTAGATGGAGTGACGACCTGGTAAGACATGCAGGAAGTCAATGGATGCAGATGGCTCGGGACCGTGCTTCGAGACCGTCGCTCGTTTTTCATTTTTATTTCAACCTTTTTATGTTGTCATAATTTACACAAAGCAATTTGGGATGCGTAAATTATGTCGAAAAACTCATTTGCTTTTGGGTGTCTCCAACTCTCACTACTCCGACTAGAATTAATCGACTCTTCGTCACTCATGTCAAAATGTATACTTATCACTCCGAGAACAACGAGGCTTAGAGTTTAGACTCGAAGCAAAGCTCAATTGGGAATGACTGGAATTAAAATAAATACTACTATTTGTACACGCCGTAAGACCGACAAAGGAAAGTTCGGCATCCTTTGATAAAAACAATGATTCTTCGGAAGATTAATAAAACAGATGGTAAATAGATAGGTATAGTGTGCCTACGTAAAAATGAAATGTAAATATGTAAATAAAATTGTGTATATTATGTTCTTCTTGTAATGGAATTAATCCACGTTAATTACATTAAATTTGCCTAGGTACGTTACTTGCTGTTTTTATCTAGGTACTTACTAACTACTAGATTACGATGGAAGTTAATAAACCGACACTGCTAGTAAATTTTTGGAAGTGTGTGATATTTAAAACACAAAATGCGCGAATATGACTTCACTCATTCGAAATACAAAATTAAGATATTTTTTATTCAAATAGGCAGTAAAAATACACTTTTGAATAGTCATATAATCACTGTTCTCCCCAATTTTTTCTTTTTCATGTTCAGGGGTGCTGATTCTACTGAGAAGAATTATGGATAAAAGTAAGAAACTCAATAGTTGCTCTTTTCAAAATATTTTTACAATAGTACCTACTATAATTATGTAAAACGATAAGTCAAACATACAATGGCAAATGTATATATAGATTGGTTTAGAAATTTGTAGTTAGTCCTGTGTAGTACGAGAAATCAGTTCCAAGCATTTTTGTCCTTAAGATAATCATTTACAGAATAATATGTTTTTTGGCTAAACAAGCTTTAATGTGCGACTTAAACTGAAAAGGTGAAATATCTAAAATTTCTTTTGGAATTTTGTTATAAAAGCGTATACCGCTACCCAAGAACGCATTATATACTTTGTGTAACCGGAAAGCAGGATTTTATTTTTATTTCAACTATTAAAATTGTGCAAATCACTTTTCTTTACATGAATGTTTTGTCGTACATACGTGATATTTGCAAAAATATATTGTGATGCAATCAATTTTTTAAACAGTTCTCTCGAGATACTCGGGCTCCTAAGCAGTACATAGATCTTATTTTACGCTTTTTATTTAATATGCACACTTTTTATATTATTCGATTAGCATTGTAGAAATTTTTTACACGTTTCAAGTGTATTAAAAGTGTCTACAATATTTATCAAATAGGTGATGACATATTCGAGCACTTTGTATTAAAAAACACACACTTCCGAATATCGAGATTAGAAGTGAGCTTGTTGAACATGTTTATCTATTAGGTAATAATAATAAATCTCGGATCATCTGAGGTGACTGGGACTCCATGACGGACCGCTCCAAGCTCAAATACAGAAGACGGTGCTCCTCGATACCGCCCGCGTCGTCCGCCGGTTTCTTTCTCTTTCCCCTAACCCTCGGCCGTTTGGTCTCCCCTGCCGAGGGCTTCCATCTGGTTGGGTTTTTATATATTATTTATGTAATTTTTATGTATTTATTTTACTTTATTGATATTTATGTATGTTTACCATGTTCTTTTACGATTATATATTTA
The DNA here is from genome assembly GCA_033319125.1 of Parnassius glacialis. Classification (NCBI taxonomy): domain Eukaryota; kingdom Metazoa; phylum Arthropoda; class Insecta; order Lepidoptera; family Papilionidae; genus Parnassius; species Parnassius glacialis. Next base: position 4,964,452 of record JAVANC010000004.1, on the reverse strand, counting down.
TATAGCCCAACCAGATGATAAAACTTTACAGATAGCCCATAATAATAATAATAATAGAAAGTAAGAATTTAAAATGAATAATTTCGTACTGCCACCTTCAATATAAGTTATTAAGAATAACTCAAAACCTATTGGTCTGATCTTGATCAAATTCATATGGGACTACACGAGAGGTACCAGCTTTCAAATAAAAAAAGAATCATCCAAATAAGTTCACCCAGTAAAAAGTTATGAGGTAACACATAAAAAAAACATACAGTCTAATTGAGTACCGTCTCCTTTTTGGAAGTCGGCAGATTATTGTAAACCCATATAGCTAATATTATAATAATTATTTACTAGAATAAATTATTATGATATCCTTACCATTATCTAATTACAATATTCCTTGCGAGATCAGCATAATGTATTCGTGTCTATTCTGGGCACTAAGTCCAATTTTCCAAATTTTTTTATATATTTTTTTTTGCGTCTCACCTAGTCCCTAAGCATATACCCAAACTCTTATACTTTCTGAAACGACACTCACTCCTAACTGCAAGACGCAAGAGTCTCGCAGGCTTAGTCTTGTTCTTGCTCAAATCTTGCACTGTCAGTCTTGGTCTTGTTCTTGCTAAAATTAGGCGATCTTGTTCTTGGTTTTGGTCTTGCAAAAATGCAAGAACAAGACCAAGACTGCAAGGCCAAGACGGATTTTGGGCAACACTAATCATAACGCTATGCACCAAGACGCCGCCTACAATCGGTAGGGGTGTACGATGTCCACGGGCAAGTCATATTGCTACAAAAACCCGCTTATCACCGGCACTATGATGATACGTCTAGAACTCACCGGTTATAGAGTCCAACTTTACCTAGGCCACGGACACTGCGAAGCAGTCTACACGCCAATATAAAAATCCTTATCAAGTCCCATTTCTATCAATATAATATTTTTGCATATGAGAACTTCCACTTGTTTGTTTTATTTCATAGACCTTACTATTATATGTCTTTTATATAATATAGGACTTCAAGCCACAACTCTTCTGTGCTATTATAATGCTCATGCATCTTAGAGACCCGCTATTAACTATAGCTATATTAACGCTATTTTATCATACACCTTACTATCATAATATGTCCCTATTAAAGGGCTATACATTGTGCAACAGTACTTTGGTAATCAGCTGCCTGACCAAAAAAAAATTATATATAATTATAATTTCAAATACTTATAGGATTATTGCAGTTAATACCTCTTATGTTTTTAAGATTAAATTAATCATTAACGGCAAAATAATATTTCGTAATTAATAAACTTATTAGCTGAAATAAATAAAGCATTTGTTATGAGTCTCGGCAGGTTATTTTATATTATACAGGATTATTTTTCAAAGAGTAGCCAAATTTTAAAGTGAAGTTCTAATATATAGACAATGATATACCATTATTGCAGTTTTTGAAAATACGAGCAAATAAGACTTATACTTTTATTTGAAATTATCCCAAATTAGATTCAAAATACTTCTTCTTTTTTCTTCTTTTAAACTATGGTTTCTCTTGATAGTATTCTGCCAGTCTCTAGTCAGTCATCGGAGTGACTTCAAAATATTTAATGAGTAGAGCAGAATAAGTTCCCAAATGAGAATATTCGATTATATAAAGCAAGTACTTTGAAGAAAAATGTGGTAAAACAAACAACATATCCAACCATAAACGCTAAAACTTATTTTATTATTAGAATAAAGTATGTAGCGAAAGTGTAAAGTATATTTAAGGAGAGCTCACAACATTTTTACATTAAATTAGTTCTCTTTGAAGGAAAATATAACAAATTTTGTTTGTACTTTTCTTTTTATTTCCTAAACCGTAATGAAAATTTCGCAATTAAACCTGAACTACATTTCGCTACATTTTAGTAATAACCTCACAAGTCATTACTCAAATACTGCGGCTAAATACAAACTAGTTTTTGTTTGAATATTGTAATTATAGCAATAGGTAAGTGTCTGAATATGTTTCACGATGTTCTAAACAATTGACATCGTAGTCTTGTTTAATACCTTTTTAGTACACGTTTCTTATTACAGTTTGGTTTATTAGTTATTAACTTTTAATTTACACACACATTATGACACATATCATTTTATTAAGGAGAACGTTTATTTCGACGACTATACATTAAGAATTTTTGAAGTTTATATATGAACTAAGTGGTAAGGCCCCATTTCCGCCTGGGAGTTCGGTTGGCTAGGTACCGAGCACCCGTCCCCGTACGGGAATTCCTTGGCCGGTTCAGTCTAAGGATAGAACGTCAGTGCCGTCCCGTCTCGCCGCAACTAGCGCCACCACCATGCGGTTGTGTTAGCTGTCCGCGCTCACCGTCCCCGTATGGTGAGTGCCCTCCTGCCTCCGCTAGCGCCGACCCCGTGCGGTTGTGTTAGCGGTCAGCACTCACCGTCTCCGTACGGTGAGTGCCCTCCCGCCTCCGCTAGCGCCGACCCCGTGCGGTTGTGTTAGCGGTCAGCACTCACCGTCTCCGTACGGTGAGTGCCCTCCTGCCTCCGCTAGCGCCGACCCCGTGCGGTTGTGTTAGCGGTCAGCACTCACCGTCTCCGTACGGTGAGTGCCCTCCCGCCTCCGCTAGCGCCGACCCCGTGCGGTTGTGTTAGCGGTCAGCACTCACCGTCTCCGTACGGTGAGTGCCCTCCTGCCTCCGCTAGCGCCGACCCCGTGCGGTTGTGTTAGCGGTCAGCACTCACCGTCTCCGTACGGTGAGTGCCCTCCCGCCTCCGCTAGCGCCGACCCCGTGCGGTTGTGTTAGCTGTCCGCGCTCACAGTCCCCGTACGGTGGGTGCCCTTCCGCCTCCTCTAGCGCCGACCCCGTGCGGTTGTGTTAGTGGTCTACGCTCACCGTCCAAGTACAGTGAGTGTCCTCCCGCCTCCGCTAGGGCCACCCCCGTGTGGTTATGTTAGCGGTCTGCGCTCACCGTCCCCGTGCGGTTGTGTTAGCGGTCTGCGCTCACCGTCTCCGTACGGTGAGTGCCCTCCAGCTTCCGCTAGCGCCGACCCCGTGCGTTTGTGTTAGCGGTCAGCACTCACAGTCTCCGTACGGTGAGTGCCCTCCCGCCTCCGCTAGCGCCGACCCCGTGCGGTTGTGTTAGCGGTCTGCGCTCACCGTCCCCGTACCGTGAGTGCGCCCTCCCGTCTTCGCTAGCGCCGCCGCCCCCGTGCGGTTGTGTTAGGTGCGCACGCTCACCGTTCCCGTGCGGTGAGTGCATTCTCGCTCATGCGACTCCCACACCCTCACTCCTCTAGCACCGCCACCCCCGTGCGGCTGTGTTAGTTGACCTGTGCTCCCGTCCCCGTCGGTGTGCGCCTCACGCCCCCGTTCCCTAAGGGGGGGTCGTTTCCGATGTGGCGAAGAGGCCACTCAGGCCAGAGCCAGTCCCACAGGTGGTGTTTAGTGGGTAGGCATTTCTTCAAAGTGAGTCCCACATAACCACGCAGCCGACTGCGTGGTATGCTATGAGCATTCACCACCTCCCTCCCCCGCTTCCGGAGGGTAGACTTGCATTAGGCGCAAAAACGCATTCCATCTCAGTCTTTAGAGGCGACAACGAAGTAAGCTGCATGTGTCCATGGGCTGCAGCAGCCATTTACCATCAACAGGTGGACTGTAACTTCTTTCGTTACTACTGTTTTATTAAAAAAAAACGAATAAATAATAATATAGTTAAATTTTATCATAACTTGTATTTTCGAAATGAATTAAACCTTTTATTGTATAAATGTTTGTATAGTTTTATAAAAGCACTGGAATTACTGTCCCGTCCCATAAAGTTATATTTAAGCCTTGTTAGAATTGTTTCGATTTCGGAGTCGTCCACTAGAAGTAATACAAATGAGTGACTAGATATTATGTCTGGTGTGCCCAGGAATGAAACTGAATCTATTAACAATAGCTTGCATATTTTGTTATCATATGAAAGTAGATTCAGCTGTATTCTTACATATGATAAAAAAATGCATTAATATTATTAACAGACATCCTAGGATCAGTAGACAGGAATTCTGTAGCTAGAACTTTGAATATAGTTGTGTGAGTTGTCTTTTCTTTATTTGAAAAATACGAGTATATGATATTGAATAAGAATAACTATAATAAAAAAAAAACTAAAACTAATAACTTAATTTACAAGCAGTCCTACTCCCCGTGGCATCGTGCCGAGAACGCTGGGTGCATTTCCTCGCTGAGTGGCTATAGGTTAGCCTATGAGCGAGAAAAAAACCAGCCCTCTTATCACCTTCAACAACAGCCACTCGTAGGTAGAGTGCCTTTAGGAACTTTACCTCACGTGGATCCCACGTACTGATAGTCTACAGCAAATGGCGTAAATATGTAGTAATCTCTCAGAGACTCATATTTGCGCCTCTTACGCAGTTCAGCTGCCTCTGCTGCCACCCCGGCTCTAAACAAGGTATCCTTGAGATGAGAAGCCGCCAAAGTGTCTACGCAAGTAACATCCCACACTAGGGTTTTACCTCTCTCCCAAGGGACCAATATCACACTGTCTATGCCTGCTATCATCTATAAATATTCCAGAAGACTCTAAAACCGAGGGAATATTTACACAGACAAGAGCCCTATATATATATATATATATATATATATATATATATATATATATATATATATATATATATATATATATATTATTTCCCAGAGTTTAGTAATCAGTTTTACCTTACAAAGTTCCGCCTTTTCATATTCTTGTTTTACCTTCTTAGATAATAAAAAACCTTGTTAATACAAAGATTCCTATATCTAGTGTAGTTTGAAGAATTGTCATAATATATTAGTTCCTGATTTAATATGTAAAATGTCCCTATATGCATTTCAGCATGCCTCGAGTTATCCAAGGTTATAAATTCGTTTACTTCTCGAGACGGTTATGTTTTTGGTACATTTGTCAATAACTATATAAAGAATATTAATAAAGAACCTAAGTGCATGATCATAAACATTTTTCGTAAAGTATACAGGCTTAAAATTTAATTCATTAAGAGGTTAATCTAACGCTATATTGACAATGGCATTTCGTACTACAAACCTGTTTGCTACAAAAGTTCGAAACCCTTTTATACAGTATATGGCTAATAACCTGATAAATTTGGAAAAAAGTTTTGGCTCTGTGTTGATGTCAAATCGAAATAATTGTTGAATGCTTACCCATATCTTGGCAAAGATACAACTTGATCGCAAAGTCTTGGAAAACACGTCGTCATGCATCTTATGGAACCATTTTTGAATAAAGTTAGAAATATGCCTACAGATAACTTTTTCACATCTGTGTCTCTCGCACAGAACTTGCTTTCAAAACATACAACTTTGGATGGTGTAGGGGGTATTTTGTGATTTGTGACCCTCTACATATAATTGATATGTAGTATATTAATGTAGGTTGTATCTTCTACGTTACGGGATGTGGTAATTAAAACTGTGTCCGTTTCCGTAGAGAGCGTTTATTGTACTGAAAATACTTATGAATAAAAAATGTAATTATAGTGAACGTGTCGCGCGCGCAGGCGCGATATCAACATTATTTTCTAAACTGTTGAAATATCATGTACTTGCTCGTACAGATGGTACTATAAATAAAGGGAAACGTGACATTCCATTGTAAAAAAATCCAGAAAATGCATTAAAAACAGAAACTGATCAATGCTTATTGACTGTTTACCCAACAAAGAGAAGCAAAAATCTTTTGTTATTGAGTACAGTACATGATTCTAGAAGATAGCCGGCACAAATCTTTTATAATATTTTAGATTTATCTGCAATAAATGCCTCGATGTTGTATCAATAAACAACAAGAAAATACGAACGTCGGTACGTCGGTTGATCTGAGTAACATTTTTGAAGAAGCGACTAGTGAAACCTCACTGCAACGTTCTATCGCCTCAGAAATGCCAGCAGTTGAGTTGAGGAAGAGGCGTAATTGCTATCAAATTAATTGTAAAACTAAAACTAATAAAGTGGGTGACTTGTGCAAAAAACCACTATGTGGCAGATGTAATAATCTATCAAAAATATTCATATGTCATAACTGTAAATAACTTTTTTATTATATTACTTTTTTATATATTTACACTGGAAATCAAAAATTTTTCATTTACCTTTGTAAAAATTAATATTGTCTACGATTTCTACAATTACACTATTCATAATATGTGCATAATTAGAGACTAGGTAACAGTGATAGCGTCAAATGAGCCTTGACCTTGACCGCCTTTGTAGGTTAGCTGATTTTCCCATCTTGCTAGTGTCAATCAGATGAAATTCACTGATCCACTAAGAAACTACGACTTGCGTATAATAAAACCATACCATGATATACAAATAACTACTGCGCCATCTAGGATGAAAATATAGTAATTAGTTGATTATTGTTACACTAAAATAAAAAACTATGATATTGAGAAAACAACTCAAAATCGGATAGTGTAATTTTTCATGCTATGTAAATTTTAATTATTTATTATAATTGACTTTTTGTAGCTTTTGTGAATTAAAGGTCCCCGTTTGAATGCTAACAAAACTAAGGTTCTGGTATTTGAAAGGGACGAAGAGAGAACGAAGTGTGAAATATGGGTAAATCAGGAATGTCTAGAACAGGTAAATGAAATTGTATACTTGGGGAGTGCTTTTAGCTGGGATGGAAGATGTGATTTATATGTAGACAGGCGTGTCGCTGCCGGGAACAAAGTCAATGGTGCCCTGACTGCGTTAGTCAAAAGGCAAGGCGTAGTGAAGAGTGCACGCCTTGCAATACATAACGCAGTGTTGGTACCGACTTTGTTATATGGCAGCGAAACCTGGGTATACCAAAAGAAGCATAAAAGCAAGTTGAAAGCAGTGGAGATGCGATCTCTTCGTAAAATGTGCGACGTTACCATGTCCGACCGAAAGCGAAACGAAGAGATTCGCAATATGGCAGGTTTGAAAGATGACCTTATCACAAAAATTGATAAGGGCGTGCTTCGATGGTTTGGGGACGTTGAGCGAATGAGTGAAGACCGAATGGTGAAGAAAATATATAGCGCGAAAGTTAATATTAAAAGGTGTCGAGGTAGACCGAGACTAACTTTCGAAGACCATGTGAGCAAACTGCTCGAAGAGGGGAGGGTCAAGAGTACTCGGATACCTAGACGTGCATGTATGAAGAAGATAATGAATCTGAAAGAAGCGAAAGAGGTATGTAAGGATCGTGACACTTGGCGATCTGTTCTCTCTGGCTACCCCGTCAGGGGTTGTGCGTGAAGATAAGTTAAGTTTTTGTAGCTGATATGATATATAGATAGATAATGATAGATAGTATGATAATACATCAATTAGGTAAACTTAATCATACATCATTAGATCCACTGATTTATAATGGCGAGGTAATTCCGTACAGCTCTCATGTTAGGGACTTAGGATTAACCTCGTATTGTTCTCTTGGCGCAGTCATGTTGAGGAAGTTAGCAAATTTTGTACTACTTTGAGACAATTGTACCGATTTCAAAATATATTACCGCCTTGTACGAAGAAACTTCTAATTCAATCCCTTATTCTTCCTTTGTTTGATTATGCCGATGTGTGTTACTTAAACGCAGACAATTACTTGGTCAATAAATTGGATCGACTTCTCAAAAACTGTATCCGTTTCATTTACGGTCTTCTAAAGTATAACTACATCTCTTTCTATCGCTCTCAAGTTATCCCACAACGCAGGTACCTTAGAATTCTTAGCACAATTTTCACTATCCTTAACGATCCATTGGCCTCAGAGTATTTGAAATGTAAGTTTCAATACCTGGGTTCTTCCCATGACTGCAATCTTCGCTCTCATAACAATCTCGTACTGCATATTCCCTCTCACCGTACTGGTTTCCTCTCGAAATCTTTCGCTGTTACAGCTGTACGACTCTGGAATGCGCTTCCCTTAGCATTAAGAAAATCCCCTAACAAGTGGATTTCTAAAACAAAAGTAAAGGATTATTTCTTGGGCTCATCTGACATATAAATATCTATAACATATAATCTGTTATATCCCTATATATATTTAAATAAGTTCGATCTACATGATTGTGTGTGTGTGTGTGTGTGTGTGTGTGTGTGTGTATGCGTGTGTGTATGTGTGAAATTTATCAATTTTAGGTTTTTATCCTAGCCCACTGCAGTACACACATCTCGCACTTACACTTTCCGGTTGACTGGTAGAAAATGCCATATGGCATTAAGTCCGCCGTTTGTACCTTTAGTACAATAAAGTGTATAAAAAATACGTACTTATTTAAACGGTTGGGCCCCGGTTGGGGTAATACTATGAAAGTCTCCTCCAAATCCGTTCACAGGTCTTTGCGCGATGCGCGTCCAGACATACAGACAGACAACGTTCCCAAAAAAAATTGTTTTGGCATCTGTATCCATAACATAGTGCGTCCCAATTAGAATTTCGTGTTAAGAGTTTTATTATGTATATAAGATAGATAGATAGAAGATCGATAGATACATAGATAGATACATAGGTATATAGATAGATAAATAAAAGATAATAATAGGAGGAATTCTGTCAGATTTAGCTCCCTTATGAAATATTAACTCGTAGTTTTTTTTTTAAAACCATGTTTGTGAACAAATGCATATTGTTTTTTTTATATGAAAAGGGACGAAGGATCATGCGGCTCACCTGATGGTAACTGACTACTGCCGCCCATAAACAACTGCAAAACCAGGGGAATTGCAGATGCGTTGTGAATAAACGACTGCATGGCTTATAAAGCAAGCGCCGCGCCGGATCGGTGCTTGGGGTTGTTATGTTGTGCAGCCCAGTTGGCTCACTTGTGGCTTATTGCTTGGAATATCTAATCCTACGATTAAATTAAAATTAAAATTAAAATCCATTTATTTCTTTCTCAAGGCATACTAAATAATAAAGTAATTGGAGCCTCCTAGTAAGTATAAAATAATACCTGTGTCAGGTGGCACCGCTCTTCCTAATAATATTAAATATTGAGATAAGCCGAGCAAGATTACCTATGATTTAGAGTAGGTATGTTTGTGTTTGTGTGTGTGTGTGTGAGAGAGAGTGTGTTTTTGTGTGTGTGTATGTGTGTGTGTGTGTGTGTGCGATGTCTATTAAGTCCTTAATAAGTATCTTAAAATTTATTTATACTACAGTTCATAGCTATCAAAAAGGGAAATACGTAAGTAAAATGGCACCCTAGGTCTAAACACGCTTAAAGATACATAATAGTCGACATTATCATCGTCATTACAATATTTCACAAGCCCACAGCGGCACGTAGGCTTCCCTTAAATAAAATATATCCTCTTTACTACAACGACGTATAGATTATAAGAAATTTCTCTAGTTGCGTACATTTTCACAAAGCTTTTCACATAATACCGTCACTGTATAGAAAGGAATTCAACGACAGCTATTGTTCTAGTCGTTGGTAACAATTGAAAGCTTAAACTGCTACTGAACTTTCCTAATAATTGTTTTAAACTTTAAGCATTTATCTACATAATATATACAATTTTTAGTACCATAACTAAAGCAAAACTAAAACTAAAAACTTAAATTATTATACTGCCCTACTCCCTGCGGTATAGTGCCAATAACGCAGGATCATGTAGGCTTTTTTCTAACTTGAAGCTTATGTTTGCATTCAATTGATTTAATATTCAAATTTTATTTTTCTTATACTTTACCAACCAGATACCTCGTCGCAAGGCCACTGCTACACACGGCCTTGCGACGAGGAGACAGCCCCGGATTACGAATATCGATCGAACAACAAGTGAAGGAACACACTATTAATTATATAATATATTACATTTTTTTTAGCGTTCTCTACCACTCAACCTTATAGGTAGTAAGGAAAGAAAGATTTTGAAGGTGCGATTAGATTTATATATACATAAATACATAACACACAACACGTGCAAATCAATACATTTTTATTTCGCAATTAATAACGCTCCTGGATGTTTTCTTAGTGCATGGAGCAAAATGCTTAGAAAGGATCACTTTTATTTTACAAAAGTCTGTTTTGTAAGATGGACTTTGTTAGAGATGAATTTAAGTAAGGATAATTAATTTTTGTAAGGAAGTAGAGAGTGAATATATGACGGGTAATAGAGGAGAATAAAAAGCAGGAAATACTGTGCCGACACAATTTTTTTTAAATAAGGGTAACAAACGGGCACACTGTCCAGCTGATGGTAAGTGGATGCTATGGTCCATAGACATCTACAAATTTTTTTATAGGATTGGGTGACAAACGAGCACACAGTCCACCCGATTGTAAGTGGTTGCTCTGGCCCATAGACATCTACATCTATCCTCGTTTGCGAATCAAAATGCAGATGCGTTGTCATCCATGAGCACTAAGATGGAATGCCTTTTTTCCGGTAAGAAAGGTCTCCGGTTCTCTACACTGACCATACGAAACACAGCAGTGTTAAGCTGCTATTTTACGCTGTTATTCTGTGAGAGCGTGGTCCTTCCCCGGTCGAGCCGACCCATTCGTGCTACAACTATACTACTAACATAGCTGCAGCATGGCTCTACCGGGTTCTCGATTAAGCATCAAAATGCAGATGCGTTGTCACACCTTAGGACTAATATTGAATGTCTCGTTTCCAGTAAAAATTATCTCCGATTCTCTTCAATTTATTTAACTTCAATTTTATTAAACAATATTTATTTATTAAAATAAAAACTAAAAACTTCTTTCCAATCTCTTTTTATAACTTATTAAATATCCACTTTGTAAGAGGTGTTTAAGTCTTTATATTATGGTAAGTGGTAGACCTTATATTAATGGGTTTTTAAATGTTTAACACCTCTCTTTAGTGCTCCTTAAAACGAAAAGTTAAAAATTCGTTACGTAAACTTAATTTGGAGAATTTAATTGATATTTATTAATATTAAAAGAATTTTACGAGCTTATATACCATGCATCTTATAAATTTGTTTTTAATCATTTGGATAACTATTATATAAGTTAAAAACACCTAATTCCGAGGGGTTATAAAATTGGCACCACATATACCGAGGTATTTAGAAAAAGGGCGTTTAAAAAATACTGTAAACGCTTTACACACGCGCATGTAAAACGTTTACAGGTTTTTTTTTACCGAATGATCTCTTTTTGAATTGATAACATAACTATGCGTAGTTATATCATCAAAGATTACGTTTTTAACTAATTGTTTAGTTTTGCGTCAGCAGCTGGTCTGAAACCAAACTTCATACATTTTGGCCTTGTGTACAAGTACCATGTTTTTTTTTAAAATTAATGATGTTTTTGGTTATTTTTGTACCATGTGTATAATTCTTTGAGTTTAACTATTTCATGGGTTATATTTTTAATAGAAAACACTAAACTTTTGTATGTTTTTCTGAGTAAATCGAGGTAAAATACGTCTTGATTATACCGCGGCATTAAGTACCAAATATGACAGCCGGTTCCTTATTCCAATGTGAACCGCGAAATAGCGATTTCAGATATGTACTTGATTTCTTTTTTAATTTTCAGTGTTGTTTTTATGAACGAAAGTTATTTCATAATTAAGACAATTTCATGAAAATTAACTTTGCTATTTATAGCAAGTTATTTGAAAGCATAATTTAAGAGACGGTGAGAAATTAATATAATTCATCACTCGGCGCGCAAACTACGCCTAGCCTTCCGATGAGAGCCAAGAGAAACCAGCAGTGGGCGCCTCTATGTGCAGCGCCGGCTTTAAATGTGGGCAACACGGGTGCCGCCCAAGGCGCCGGGGCTTAGGTACATGACGCCACACAGTTCACTTAACTACTTAATTTAATTTGAATAACTATCTCTATCAATCTAATGAAAACATAAATTCAGCGTAGGTATTAACTTTTACGAACTTATCTCATCAGAGTGAGTGTGAGTATTCACATTCAACATAATATAATTTTGTAACTTGTGGTAGTTCTCATTTACTAATGTGTATTTAAAAGTGGTGGTCGTATTTAGGTCTTTTGTATTATACCATGCTTTCTTCGCTTTCTAAATACTGTCAAATTTATAAGCATATTAAAGAAATTAAAGCCATTCGGCAACCGAGATGAAAGTCGGTTTCTTATTATTTATACTAAAGCTATCAAATAAAAATTAACAACTTAAAATTTTTGGATATTTTACACGAACTGTAAGGTCAGAAATCTACGCAAATAAATTGTCAAAACGGCAAGTAAAGAAACATAAATTGCAGCTAATTAAATGAGCGTTAAAATACCGTCAATGATAATCCACTATAAAATTTTGGGTTAAAGTAATTTATAGATAAATCAATAGATTAGAATTTGCTGCTCTTATTGAAGAGATTGCTGACAAAAAGCAAGAAAACTAAGATTTTAGTGTTTTAATTGTTATTTTTGTTTACAAATATTACGTGACTAATAGCAGACAATATAATACTTAGGTAGGGTAGACTTAAACTGTAGTATTTCTGGCTCTCCGACAACGATTGGACTTTGAATTTGAAATCAAATACTAAAACCGTTACAGATAAAACTGCGTTAAAATATATTTTTTGAACTTATATTTATTCTGTGATTATACTTCTTTTGGGGCGTTTGGAAAAAACTATGAGAGTGAATTTTTACTATGCGCGCGCACTACTTCATGGTGTCGTTTTACGTGTCGGTACCTAAAAATGACACCATCAAGTTATTACGATGCGCGCACAACTTCAGTGGGTAATTTTCTCTCAAGTTTTTTTGTTTTGTTACGCTAAAGAAGTATAACTTCCTACGTAAAAAGTGTGTATGTACTTATGTAGGCATAAGTACATACACACTTTTTTTGTATTCTGCATAGTATAGTTTATTGAATTTGTAGAATACAGAAAATGTGACATTGTGATGCTAAGTTGGCGCAGAGGGCACAGATCGGACTGATTTTGGCCCGATCGATTCAAACCTCAGAGCTCATGATTAGCAACCGCTTTTTTTATAGGATATGGTGACAAACGAGCACACAATCCACCTGGTGGTAAGTGGTTGCTGTGGCCCATAGACATCTACATCTATCCTCAATAAAGAATCAAAATGCAGATGCGTCGTTACCCGTGAGGACTAAGATGGAATGCCTCTTTTCCAGTAAAAAGGGTCTCCGGTTCTCTACACTCACCACACGAAACACAGCAGTGTCAAGCTGCCATTTCACGCTGATATTCTGAGAGAGCGTTGTCCTTCCCCGGTCGAGCCGACCCATTCGTGCTACAACTATACTACTAATATAGCTGCAGCTTGGCTCTACCACGTATAAAAACCACCACTAACCCAACATCCAGTACCAACTTAATGGAATATGATAACATTAAAAGCATAATATTATGTATATATATAAATTGCAATATCACAACACGTAACTGCGATTATAATCGAAAACAAAGAAAAACTTCACTTCAAAGACCTAAAATTATAAAATCATTTAACATTCGGAATTCGGTAATTATATCTAGTGTTCGAAATAAAATATAGTAAAAAATTTAAAGCCCCAGCTGAATGAGAATTTATACTTTTTCGTTCTCCGAAGATGGTTTTTTTTTTATTTAAAGCAGTTCTTTTTTCACCCTTTTGTCTAGGGAATGTCACCATCTCAATATCATTAAATAGACACAATAAGAACTCCATCGTCCTAGGCTATATATATATATATATATATATACTAGCAGACCAGGCAGACGTTGTTCTGCCCTTTCCGACGACCATTAAATTTCTTATAAAAACTGCAAAAAAAAAAATGAGGGTCACTTATCGGGATAAAAACTATCCTATCTCTCAAACTGTTTTTGTGGACCAAACTGAACACAGTGTGCAAAATTTCGAGTTTAGGAGTTCATCGCGGACAAACAATGTGACACGTTCTTTTTATATATAAAGATATATAGCTGCAGTACGAATGATTCGGTTCGACCGGGTTAGGAGCACGCTCTCACATAGTATTAGCGTGAAACAGCAAAATAAAAATAAAGCTGTGTTTTAAGAGGTCGGGAAAAAGTTTCTTCGTATTTTGTTTGTATATAATTAAAAATTAAAAACTTAATACAACCGACTTTAATATAAATTATTAAGAATTACTCAAAAACTATTGGCCAGACGTTGATCAAATTTATATAAAACTACATGAGATGCAACAGCTTTCAAATAAAAAAAGAATCATCAAAATCGGTTCACCCACAAAAAAGATATGAGGAAGAAAACATACAGTCGAATTGAGTACCATCTCCTTTTTGATGTCGGTAGAAAATTGAAGTAAAATCTCTTTGGCTATATACTATTTGTGTCTTTATTAAGTTATTTTATAACCTCCTTGGTCTGGATGGTTTTAATGACAATACCATAGATATAGTATAACAACGCAAGTATATACTAAATCTATGGTCAATACATAGAGGACATTAAAGAAAATAAATAAAAAGTATAAAATACTTTCGTTTTTTGTTTGAATTGTTAGAATATAACGTAGAAGTTCGATTACATTCCGAAGTTTTATTACAAAAAGGGAAAAATGCAACTCAAGACGCAAAAAAAAAATTGTGACGTTTATGGGCACAAAGACAACGATGCAGCTCGCTCTGGTCGGCCCCATAGGGATAAAGTAGACGCCATTTTTTTTTTGAAAAAGTAGTTTTAACGCAATAAGGTGATGCTATTTGTATGGTGGGATTGAAAGGGCATCGTTTAATATGAGCTTTTACCGTTCGTCAAACCATCGATTCTGATCTCTACTGCCAACAACTAATGAGATTCAGTCAAGAAATTGAGAAAAAACGGCTGGAATCGATCAACAGATAAGAAGGAGGTCTTTCATCATGATAAAACCAGACCACACACATTTTTGGCAACTCAGCAAAAATTGAGAGAACTTGGTTTTGAAGTGTTAATGCATCCACCGTATAGTCCTGACCTTGCACCCTAAGATTTTCACCTGTTTCGGTTTCTTCGAAATTCTTTGGGTAGTGTTAGGTTAACATCAATAGAGGACTGTCAAACACACTTGTCGCATTTTTTTTAATCATAAACCCAATATTACATTACATGTTACAGCAACGGGATTATGTCACTACTTACAAGATGGCAACAAGTTATTGAACAAAATGGCACGCATAAATTAAATGTAAATAAACTTTGAAAAAAATACCTTGTCTTGAATTTGTATATAAAATACACAAAAACTGTCTCCGAACTAATATAAGTATGGTGTAGGTAGAGAACCGCCGACTCGTTTCACTGAAAACGATGCATGGCATCTTAGTCTGTATTTTGATTCTTAGATATTGGATAGATAGAGAACATGTCAAGCTCCAGCAAACAGCTCCACTTACCATCAGCCCTTATGTTATAAAATAGAGGATTAAAAACGTGCAAGTAATATTATTCAACGTTATCATCCCTATATTATATAGTATATCATATAGGAAATTGACTCAGGAGATGGGCAGCAGCATCTTCCTGATAACAAATCAGAATAATAAGAAGCTGCGGTCGTCAACGGCGACAACGATGACAAATATCGGCCCCATGAAACAAACAATGGGGAAGACTTAAGTTCATTAGCGAAGATTAACAGGATGTATTGATGACGATAAATGTTATTACATACATACATACAGCCGTAGTAGCTTAGGTTCTTAGTGTTCGCTGTAAATTTCACAGTACGCGAGCAACCCGGGTTCGAACCCCGCCGTCACCAATTAAATTATTAACTGCAATTTTATGTATTGATTTACCACGTGCTCTGCGGTGAGAGAAAAGTCGTGAGGAAACCTGCATGTGTAATAAATTAAAGAAATATATATTTCGAAGACATGCGCAGGGACAGACCCTCTCAGGATTGAGAGTGGTCCTGTGCCCAGCTGTGGGACATATGTATATATTGTAACTTTAACTTTTTAACTTTATACATACATAAACTTTATACATAAAATGTGACATTGTGATGCTAAGTTGGCGCAGAGGGCACAGATCGGACTGATTTTGGCCCGATCGATTCAAACCTCAGAGCTCATGAGTAGCAACCGCGTTTTTTATAGGATATGGTGACAAACGAGCACACAATCCACCTGGTGGTAAGTGAATGTTGTGTCCCATAGATATCTACATCTATCCTCAATAAAAAATCAAAACGCAGATGCGTCGTCACCTGTGAGGACTAAGATGGAATGCCTCTTTTCCAGTAAAACGGGTCTCCGGTTCTCTACACTCACCATACGAAATACAGCAGCGTTATGCTGCTATTTTATGCTGGTATTCTGTGAAAATGTGGTCCTTCCCTGGTCGAGCCGACCAATTCGTGCTACAACTATACTACAAATATAGCTGCAGCAAGGCTCTACCACGTATAAAAACCACCACTAACCCAACATCCAGTACTAACTTAATGGAATATGATAACATTAAAAGCATAATATTATGTATATATATAAATTGCAATATCACAACACGTAACCAAAGCACCCGCTCGGCGATTTCTACAACTGCGATTATAATCGAAAACAAAGAAAAACTTCACTTCAAAGACCTAGAATTATAAAATCATTTAACATTCGGAATTCGGTAATTAGATCTAGTGTTCCAAATAAAAATATAGTAAAAAATTTAAAGCCCCAGCTGAATGAGAATTTATACTTTTTCGTTCTCCGAAGATGGTTTTTTTTTTATTTAAAGTAGTTCTTTTTTCACCCTTTTGTCTAGGGAATGTCACCATCTCAATATCATTAAATAGACACAATAAGAACTCCATCGTCCTAGGCTATATATATATATATATATATATATATATATATATATATATATATATATATATATATATATATATATATATATATATATACTAGCAGACCAGGCAGACGTTGTTCTGCCCTTTCCGACGACCATTAAATTTCTTATAAAAACTGCAAAAAAAAAAATGAGGGTCACTTATCGGGATAAAAACTATCCTATCTCTCAAACTGTTTTTGTGGACCAAACTGAACACAGTGTGCAAAATTTCGAGTTTAGGAGTTCATCGCGGACAAACAATGTGACACGTTCTTTTTATATATAAAGATATATAGCTGCAGTACGAATGATTCGGTTCGACCGGGTTAAAAGCACGCTCTCACATAGTATTAGCTTGAAACAGCAAAATAAATATAAAGCTGTGTTTTGAGAGGTCGGGAAAAACTTTCTTCGTATTTTGTTTGTATATAATTAAAAATTAAAAATTTAATACAACCGACTTTAATATAAATTATTAAGAATAACTCAAAAACTATTGGCCAGACGTTGATCAAATTTATATAAAACTACATGAGATGCAACAGCTTTCAAATAAAAAAAGAATCATCAAAATCGGTTCACCCACAAAAAAGATATGAGGTAACACACATTAAAAAACATACAGTCGAATTGAGTACCATCTCCTTTTTGATGTCGGTAGAAAATTGAAGTAAAATCTCTTTGGCTATATACTATTTGTGTCTTGATCAAGTTATATTATAACCTCCTTGGTCTGGATGGTTTTAATGACAATACCATAGATATAGTATAACAACGCAAGTATATACTAAATCTATGGTCAATACATAGAGGACATTAAAGAAAATAAATAAAAAGTATAAAATACTTTTGTTTTTTGTTTGAATTGTTAGAATATAACGTAGAAATTCGATACATTCCGAAGTTTTATTACAAAAAGGTAAAAATGCAACTCAAGCCGCAAAAAAAATTGTGACGTTTATGGGCACAAAGTCAACGATGCAGCTCGCTCTGGTCGGCCCCATAGGGATAAAGTATACGCCATTTTTTTTGAAAAAGTAGTTTTAACGCAATAAGGTGATGCTATTTGTATGGTGGGATTGAAAGGGCATCGTTTAATATGAGCTTTTACCGTTCGTCAAAACCATCGATTCTGATCTCTACTGCCAACAACTAATGAGATTCAGTCAAGAAATTGAGAAAAAACGGCTGGAATCGATCAACAGATAAGAAGGAGGTCTTTCATCATGATAACATCAGACCACACACATCTTTGGCAACTCAGCAAAAATTGAGAGAACTTGGTTTTGAAGTGTTAATGCATCCACCGTATAGTCCTGACCTTGCACCCTAAGATTTTCACCTGTTTCGGTCTCTTCGAAATTCTTTGGGTAGTGTTAGGTTAACATCAATAGAGGACTGTCAAACCCACTTGTCGCATTTTTTTTATCATAAACCCAATATTACATTACCTATTACAGAAACGGGATTATGTCACTACTTACAAGATGGCAACAAGTTATTGAACAAAATGGCACGCATAAATTAAATGTAATTAAACTTTGAAAAAAAAAACCTTGTCTTGAATTTGTATATAAAATACACAAAAACTGTCCCCGAACTAATATAAGTATGGTGTGGGTAGAGAACCGGCGACTCGTTTCACTGAAAACGATGCATGGCATCTTAGTCCTCAGGGGTGACAACGCATCTGTATTTTGATTCTTAGATATTGGATAGATAGAGAACATGTCAAGCTCCAGCAAACAGCTCCACTTACCATCAGCCCTTATGTTATAAAATAGAGGATTAAAAACGTGCAAGTAATATTATTCAACGTTATCATCCCTATATTATATAGTATATCATATAGGAAATTGACTCAGGAGATGGGCAGCAGCATCTTCCTGATAAGAAATCAGAATAATGAGAAGCTGCGGTCGTCAACGGCGACAACGATGACAAATATCGGCCCCATGAAACAAACAATGGGGAAGACTTAAGTTCATTAGCGAAGATTAACAGGATGTATTGATGACGATGAATGTTATTACATACATACATACAGCCGTAGTAGCTTAGCTTCTTAGTGTTCGCTGTAAATTTCACAGTACGCGAGCAACCCGGGTTCGAACCCCGCCGTCACCAATTAAATTATTAACTGCAATTTTATGTATTGATTTACCACGTGCTCTGCGGTGAGAGAAAAAATCGTGAGGAAACCTGCATGTGTAATAAATTAAAGAAATATATATTTCGAAGACATGCGCAGGGACAGACCCTCTCAGGATTGAGAGGGGTCCCGTGCCCAGCTGTGGGACATATGTATATGTTGTAACTTTAACTTTTTAACTTTATACATACATAGTGTCACGTCTTTCATCCCAGAGGAGGTAGGCAGCATCCAAAGAGCAGCGAGCTACTCGAACCACGTTTAGCTTTGAAAAATTGTGTAAGTAGTAATAGGTGTCTATCCCAAAGTCTACACAATTACAAACCCAGTATTACTTTAGTCGCCTTTTACGATATGCTAGGCAAAAAATAATGTTATCAGACCGAATTTCGGTCACGGCGGCCAGCCTCAACGGCGACTAGCCATCGGCGCAGGACAGGATTATAGTGCCCAAGTGTATGCGCAAGCACAGGTGCACTCTCTGTTGCCTCACTCTCATAGTCCGATGGGACGGTAATCCGACACAACTGGGGAGAGATCAGGCGCAGGAACAACGACTTTTCGTGCTTTCCGAGGCACGGGGGTGATACACTGATAAATTCCTTACTTCGACCTGCTATTGAAAGTTTTTAACAGAAAAACCAATACCTCATTTTGGTTCGACCCGTGGTTAGAAACCGGGACGTTATGATTGCAATCGCGGTTACGACCAACGAGGCATAGAACGTCATGATTTTTTTTTAAATAAAAATATTATATTTAGAATTTTTTTTTCAATAGAAAACTCTTCTTCAACTGTATTTCAAAAATGGAATACAGCTGAAGAAATTTCACTAAAACTAAAATAGATCATGAAAATAATGGAACAAATAATTATTTACTTATATAATATTTACCTCAGTCCTTGTTCAATTCAGATATATGACTAAAAAAACAGTCCGAGTCCCGCACTGCATTTGCATCGTAGATTTCAGGGCAGTCGGAATCTGCAGCGCGTCCGGTATATGCCCGGTATATATCAATAACATTTATTTCGTCGTATCAGATTAATTATCTGATACATCCTTTGTGCTATTTACGCGATCGTTTATGTATGCAATGAATTCTCGCCGCGAAAATGTTCGCTGGAGGAAAGTCCCGCAAACTTTTAAACTTACTGCAGTACTGTCCGCTGGAATTACATTTGTGAGTATGAAGCTGATTCTTTTATAATGTATTTAATAAATTATTACTGTATTTATTAATGTATCCCAGCTGTAGCGATAGCGATGAAGATATTTTTTTTAATGTAACTTTTGTATTTTTTTTTAAAATGTCATTTAAATTATATTTATTGAAATATACAACATGTAACAAAACCCTGTGATTCCCGTTAAGTACGTTATCAGGATCAATATTCAAACCTATAGAAATAACTTTTATTAAAACTTTTATAAAAACTCGACCATTTTTTTTATTTTTTAAATTTTGTTTTTAATTTTATGTGGTTTTATTACCTCTAACTGACACTAGCCGATGCTGAAGCTAAGTAAAGCGGGTTCTTTGACAATGCTCTTACTCCCCAGACAATGCAGAAGTAATAAAACCACATACAATTTCATAGAATATTTTTTTAATAAAATAAAAATAATTATTGTTCGAGTATTTAAAAAAAAAGTTATTTCTATACGTTTGAATATTAATCCTGATAAAGTACTTAACGGGAAGCACAGGGTTTTGTTACATGTTGTATACAATATTAAAAAACTATAATAAAATAACTAAAACTTAAAACTTAAATTATCATACAGACCTACTTCCCGTGGTATTGTGCCAAGTACGCTGACTGAATTTCCTCGCTGAATGGCTATACTTAGCCTTTGATCGAGAAAAGAACCAGCCCTCATAACACCAGCAGCGATGACAAGTGGCGGATACAGTTCCTTTAGGAATCGCTTTAGCTCTCTCCCATAGGATCAAAAATCATACTGTCGGTTCTTTTGCCATCGTTTCTGAATATCTACAAGGCTCTAAAACCGAGGGGACATTCATAGAGGATAAATACATGAAAGAATATATTATTGTATATTTTCCAATGTTATGTAAATTAAAAAAAATTATATATGTATAAAAATATATTCTACTTCTTAACTTTTAACTGTGCTTTCGTCTTTTCATTGTGTGTACTTATAAATTAGTAATTATAACTTTTAACAAAAAGTAAAAACCGACTTCAAATTGCTAAACCGGAAGTTATTTATTTGCTACTCTTAGGTGTGGAATTTGTTCTCCAAATTTACATATATGGGACCACCCTTGAACTATATTTAATAAAAAAGAATTATCAAAATTGGTTCACAATCTGCGAAGACATTGCATAATATAAATACAAACTTTGGCATCGCAATATATTTATGAAAATGTAATGTATGTACATACAGGGCCGGATTAACCTTTAGGCAGAGTAGGCAACTGCCTAAGGGCCCCGCATCGGTTAGGGGCCCGTGCACGCACAAATATAATGGAAAATGATTCATACAGAGAAAATTTAACTGGAAAATTTGTAACCTCAGTGACAATAGGTACTATTACGTTATGATTTTGTAACCAAGAAAAGTTAGAAAAGTTAATATTTAAACTTTATGAACTTGTAAAAATTATTTTCTTTCGTTTATTGTTTTTGATTTCATTTAACGAGAATAAAGTGAAAATTAAAACATCCCTGTCTTATTTTTCTTTCTCGCTCCATAAAAAGACGATCTTATCTCATGTACATACTTTACCTAATGAGAACTGGATCATAACTATCTCTAACTTATTCATTAAGACAATTTCAATGATCCCAAACACAAATCTTTTACTGTAAGTTCCTGAGGAGTTAAGCATCAATCCGGTGATGCTACTCACATCCCTTTACGCTAGCTGCAAAGGGGCCCCGAGAATTCCAATACCTAAGGGCCCCGACATGGTTAATCCGGCCCTGTGTACCTACACATAAACATAAATAGCTTCAATAAGAATTAGGATGTTCATACCTTAAACACTAGGAACAAACATAAGCTTGTAATGCTAGTTACTAGACTCCACAGAATTAGTAATTCATTTATGGGGCAATGAATACGCTTTTACAACACAATCCCAGAACATGTTCAAAGTTTGTCAATAAACAAATTTAATAGTTTTATTAAAGAAAAACTGTACAAAAAGGGTTATTATAATATCAAGAAACACATGAATAAAAATAACCCCTGGGAATAAGGTAATCGCCACCATGCTGGTTCTATGAAAATTCATTTAAAATTGTATAAACAATATTATTGTTAAGTGAAATTATGTTTTAAATAAAAGTCCCGCTGGGTTTCTTGCTGGTTCTTCCCAGGACAAAGGTATTTTCCGAACCAGTAGTAAATAAAAAATGACTTTCAATAAGTATTATGTAATAATCAATATTGAATAAAAAATCATTCTTTTCTATTAAAAAAACATACACTCGAATTGAGAACCTCCTCTTTTTTGAAGTCGGTTAAAAATAGAAAACAATGTCACGGCCACTGCACACGTCCCACTGCTGGGCACAGTACGCCTCTCATATTTAAGAGGATTTTAGAGCAAGAAATGTCCGCCGTGTTGCCGCAACAGGTGTTGGTATTTTTTTTAGAACAATCAGGTTTTCCCGCAATGTTTTCCCTCGCCGCCGAGCACGTGATAGATCGAAAACCTAAAACTTTTTGTGCATAAGAGTAACAAGCGAGCACACAGTCCACCGGAAGGTAAGTGGCCCATACACATCTACATCCTTCCTCGATTAAGAATAAAAAGCAGATGCGTTGTCACCCCTGAGGACTAAGATGGGATGCCTCGTTTCCAGTAAAAAGGGTCTCCGGTTCTCTACACTCCCACGTGGCTCTACAGCGTGAACTGCAATTAACAATTTCATTGGTGCCGGCGGTGATCGTACCCGGATTGCTCGCGTGCCTACCGTGAAATTTACAGCGAGCGTACCGTCAATTTTACCTCTGAGCTGCCACGGCTTCGATATTTGAAATACATTACATTACAATTACATTTAAATTTTATTTATTGTTATTCTAAATCCGAAATATAATAACTTTTTAAATTTGCTGAGTTTTGCTATATTTTTAAAGTTTTATTTTTTGAGATAATACTGTTAAACAATTTATGCTCTCTTGTTTTTATATACTTTTTTATTAGATATAAGAATGGCTGGAACAGTCTTAAAATTTGGAGTAAAAGCACAAAATCAATATTTTAAAGCGATTGTTCAGATGAATTATTTTATTATATGTATACCTTGTACATATTATTAAAAAGTATTTGTCTCGTTTTATTTCTTTTTTGTCCAAGCGCCTGTTAAAGTAAAGTAGAAAAAGCTTGTGCATGCGATATATCTGAATACCGAAATGACATTCATCGGTGACAGGGCAATATCTGCCAACACAATTTTATATCTCTTGTAACTGGCAATTATAGCAGTCTTGTAAACTAGAATATTTTAATAGAAAAAAAAAATTTAAAACAAGCTTTTCTTTAAATGCTTTTAAAACAAGAAAATAAACTAAATTAATTAATATAATTAGGCGTTACTTTGCGGAAATTCATTATATAAAAGCTTTTAAAAAAATTTACTACGCTACGCTACTCCCAACACCACTGGTGGTGTTGGGAGTAGCGGTGCTGTGGTGGTGCTGGGATTAGTGGTGACGGGGATAGTGCACGCAATTGAGGGAGGGCGGGAGGTGCTCTTCATACTAGGTAAGACACATCATTTTGTTTTAAAGCGCGGATGTTTGTGAAGTAAATTTTTTTAAAAGCTTTTAAACTAAATTAAATCAAACTAATCAATTTATTACATTAGGTAGGTACACAATTTATATTATGATATAGGTAAAAGCACAGGTAAAAGTTTATCGCGAGATTTAGCTGTGTACATAAATAAGAATACAATATGTAACTAGATATTGACATAACGTGTAATTCTAAAAAAATTAAAAAATAAAATAAAATAGGTAAATCTTGCGGCAAGCTTTTAATTATTATATAAATTGTGTAATTTAATAAATTTATAGGTTAGATTTAATTTAAAGTTTTTTTTTCTTGTTTATAGAGCATTTAGGTAAATAAAAACTTGTTTTAAAAATGTTTTTACTACTAGTTTATTTTTTATTTTTTAGTTATCGCTGGACATATTTCTAAGTCTGTTCACTTAATTTAATAAAATAAATCATTGTTGATCGCCAACTTAGATCCGCCATCTTGATTTTTTTTATTGCCAGTAGTTGATCCTTGTCGGTCCCTACAATATTTGTTCGAGCACCAATTAACTATCCCTAAACTTTGCCAAGTTATAACTCGCGCTCGCGTCGGAGGCGGTTTTTTGGGCACGAGGCAAAGGGCCTCGCGAGGGACGCGAGCGTGGTGTTTACACTCGCGTCTCGTTTCAGTTTGTTTACGGCGCCCTTCCATAATAACATTCTAATTGCTTTTGTTTTAAAATTACAATTTTAATAAAATAATATTATTTAATCTTGCACAATAGGTACTAGCAATTTATATAAAATTATGAAACTGAAAAGGTTCTGTTTCGGTGAATAGATATCATCCGTCATTTCTTCCTCGACGACGTATTTTTATTAATTTCCTTCTTTTTAAAATGGTCGAGCATCTATAATCTTATTAAGGCAAAAGTTGATGCCGCTATTATTTCGACGTCTTTCATCGTTGCTGGCTCAACGCAAACTGGCCACATCGCGAGCAGGCAAACTGTAAACCGGCACTCGTTACCTCGCAACAACACGCGAGCTGCGAGTCGAGGTACGAGGCGAGGTGCGAGGCGAGAGTCTAAACACGGTATAAAATTGATATTGGGGCCATTTTGTTTTCCGCTACATTGAATTTTTTCACCACCGCCAGAATTTTCTCAGGTCGATATTAGTTTAGACACGCCCCTGCTAAGTCGAAGACCTGGACATGGACATCATTTTATTCGTATTCTTCTCATCAAACTCTTTCATTTGATATCCATATCTTGGGAATGCATAAAAAGACATAGTTCGCCATCATTGGATGTCAACCTATATTTAGAGTGACGACATTTTATTTTTTTATTCTTCTCAACAAACCCTTTCATTTGATAAGTATCAAATGAAAGGGTTTGCTTCACTCCGTCTCGTGGGGAGTCGCCCTACACTTCCAGATTTAGTCGTACGAGGCTGCCATTCAAGAACCTTTCTTCCCCATCGGTTGTCGGTTCTTCAAGCTATATAGCCGGCCCATTGCCACTTCATCTTACTAATCCGTTGGGCTATGTCGGTTACTCTGGTTCTACTGCGGATATACTCACTTCTAAGTTTATCACGCAGAGAAACCCCGAGCATAGCCCTCTCCTCAGCGACCTTGAGCTTCCTCATACGGCCAGCACTGAAGGACCACGTCTCAGATCCGTAAGTCATCACTGGCAACACGCACTGGTTGTACAATTCGTTTTAAGGTTTTGAGGTATGTTTGACGAGAAGATGCGTCGTAGTTTCCCGAACGCTGCCCAGCCGAGTTGAATCCGTCGATTAACCTCTCGGTCGAAGTTGGACTTACCTAGTCGGACTATTATTTCTCCCAGGTAAACATAATCGTCAACAACTTCGAGCTTAGTGCTCCCAACAACCACGGGCATAGGTGTGACATGCACATTAAACATGATCTTTCTTTTATCCATGTTCATCCTAAGACCTATCTGTTGGGAGACACTATTGAGGTCATTGAGCATGGTGGTGGTCCTCCAGCGATTCTGCCATAAGGACTATATCGTCGTCTATATAGTTTTGCATTCAGTGGAAATTCAAACAACTCGAAATATGTTGTTTGAATTAATTTATGTTGTTTGATAATTCACGTGGAATATGGTTTACATAGACTACATTCATTTCAAAGTTCGGAATAATTAGCAGAGTACCGAAAAAAATTGTTTACTTTAACTTGCTATGAATTAAAAAGAATAAATAGTATTTTTGTATTCTAATGTGTTGGCAAGTGTTACAGTTCACTCCGAATATTATGCAGTAGACAAAATTGTGGGTTTGATGTCAAAGGGGTTAGTAGAATCGCTACAACAATGATCATTGAGAAAGATGTCGTAACGGCGGCCAATGGAAAGGAGGTTGTTCACAATTTAGAGCCAGTCAATAGTGGCATCTTTCAACAACGACACCCATGATCTATGCTGAACATAGATTCCCATAGATTGTCTATAGAATGACTCATAGGCAAACTATGAAGGACTAAATGCATTCTATAAGGAGGCATGTATGTTCATCGGTGAATTTTTATAATGGGCTCTAATGAAGATGAAAGAATATTTCAAGTTTTCAACATTTAACGACAGGTGTCGACACTACTCGCTGTTTGTCTATACACAAATAAATGAAGTTGAAGTGTGTGTCAGTAATATTTAAATAACTTTCTTCTATTATGCTCGGGGGTTAGGTGCATTTTTTTAGGTGCATTTGCAGATTATTAGACCTATATAACCATTTTTAACATTTTTATGTTAGTTTTAGTTTTAGTTTTATGTTCCTGTATATATGTTACACTGTCTGTCTGTATGATTGCCGGGCTGATCTTCGGAACGGCTGAACCGATTGTGATGTTTACGAGCAAAGCCAATGCAAGTGTGTACCCCTAGAACTTCCCGCAGTTGGGGATCGTAGAAGCGATGGCGTAGTTTAATTGACTTTCAAAAAGTGATTTATAAAGGCCTATTTTGAATAAAATCTACAATTAAAAATTTCATTGGTGCCGGCGGGGATAGAACCCGGGTTGCTCGCGTAACTACTGTGAAATTTGCAGCAAGCCCTCAACCCCTGAGCTGCCACGGCTCGGATATTTTAATATAGATACATTTCATTTATTGTTACCCAACTACTCAAGCGCTACTCAATTTAAAGACGCCGTTGAATCTCGTGCTATCACAGTGAATTTCACTTAAATAACTTTTTTTTAATGCTGTTTTATAGCTTTTTTTTGAGTTAATATTGTAAAACATACTACGCTTTTTGTTTTTATTATTTTTAATAGGTGTTAATATAAGAGTGACTGCGGCATTATTAATATTTTCAGTGTCAGCAAACGCAATATTTTTAAAGCGACTGTTGAGATTAATCGCTTTATTATAGCCATCGATATATATACACTACGTACTAGATTGCGCATTCCGAACATACAGTGTTCAACTGAACTGTACTACAATCCGTACAGTGTGTCATTTAGTATGGTTTCGTTTCAATATTCA
Organism: Parnassius glacialis; assembly: GCA_033319125.1. Taxonomy (NCBI): domain Eukaryota; kingdom Metazoa; phylum Arthropoda; class Insecta; order Lepidoptera; family Papilionidae; genus Parnassius; species Parnassius glacialis. The sequence goes on along the minus strand of JAVANC010000004.1, from coordinate 4,937,181 downwards.
TGCAGTGTGGAGCGGCGCTAATAAAGCTGAACGCACATTTGTCCGCGCCGTACGCGCCGTACGCGCCGCACGCTCCGAATTGTAGAATTCGTTGTATGAAATGATATGAAACCTCGCACATTACACCCGCACCGTAGGTGCCGAATTTTATAAAATGCGGTAGGTATACGATATCGAAGGACAAATGGTGATGACGTCATATAATGCGGCGCGTGCTGATACTCAGTGTTGTCTAATGTTGCCAACTTAGTGGATTTTTCACTATAACTGGTGGTTTCGACTTGCATGATAATTTTTGTGTTTTTATAATTTTTAATTCATTCGTAATTATTTATACATAATTTGATTTTTTTTGCATCGATTGTCAATATTTATTCTTAACCATAAATTATTTAAATACTGAACTAAAAAAAAATAGTTAAATTTAATTCAAAAACCCAATTATACTTGATTACTTAATTATCAATAAAAATACTTACCTCAAACATACAAGAAGTCTTTTTTCTGGTTCAGGTATGTTGGCATATGGTTCTAGTATAATATGTAGCAATTCTTGAAATTTCTTGTATGTTAAATGCAAATATCTAAAACAAATACTTCATCATCATCTAATAAGTCTTTAAATAAAGTATTCCCTTCATATTCTCCATACAATTGCCTTTTTAAATTAATATTATGAATCCAGAATCTTCTTTTTCTTCGAATTTTATTTTCTTCTTCCTCTGCCAATAAGCAGGCTATTACTATATTTCTTTCCATTGTGATTTCGAACGATCAATTTCACTGTACCGTTTCACACCAGTGGTTGGAAAAAACTAGAAAAGTTGTTGGTAATACAAAAGATTTGCGTACGGCGCGGACGAGGCGTACGGACAAATGTGCGAGGCCATCAGTAAAACTCGACGTATACGGCGCGTACGATGCGTACGGTGCGGACATATGTGCGTTCAGCTTAATACAAGATTTCAAATTAAAGTTTAAGCCTGGACGTAAATAACAATTCAGTAGTCAAGTAAGCAAAATTATTTGTTGTTCAAATGAATAAATAAGTAACAATATCGTAATATTAAAAAAGAAAAATTCATGAAAAATATATGTCTTTATATAAACTGACCGCGCAGGCGTAACGCGCTTAAATCAACTGCGCATGCGCGACTTTATTAACTCCCGCGCATGCACGAAGACAGAATAGTGCACATTTATTGTTTAGAAAGGCTTCTCTAGTACGTAATACATAAAACTCAATGATTATAGCCTATAAAACCTCCCAATTTTTGTATGCATTTGTCGCGTTTGATTTTTTTTTACTTTTCCTTACATACCTTACCCCACAAATACTGTTTTGCATACAAATATTTCATGCATTGCATTGCGAATGTTCTTAATGTTATTAATATAATCGAAAAAGTTTTTTTTTTATTATCCATATTAAATATTGCAATATAATTGATTAATATTCATTAAACACATACATATATGGAATACTGAAAATCATTTATGCTTTTATCACCAGTTCGAAAAACCTCTGTGCTGGAAGTTTTCAAGAGACAGCAAGATTTTTTTTATAATAAAACATTTGGAAACAGCATGTAAGTGATCACCTCTTTTCCAGAAGCAATTCATCATGTTTCTCCTATCTTTCTGTATTCATCTATAAAGAAGATGTCCTGAAAGAAACATTTTGCCTTAAATACGAGGATGAATTGAAAAGTACTCGGCCTAACCAAGAAAATAAACACATACTAAATCAGTTATATTTTTATTTTTCTACATAATCACCATCAAGTTCAATACACTTTTGCCACCTCCCCTTCCAAGCATTTAGACCGTTGAAAAAAAATGATTCTTCCTTAGAGTCAAAATATGCGTCTACAGCTGCTTTGACCTCATCGTTTGTCGAAAATCTTTGACCTCCCAAGTGCTTTTTTAGGTTAGGGAACAAAAAGAAGTCTGATGGTGCCAGATCAGGTGAATACGGCGGATGCGGTAACAGTTCAAAGCCACAGTTGTGAATTTCAGCCATTGACTGTACTGACGTGTGAACACGGGCGTTATCTTGATGAAACAGGACTTTTCTTCTGAGCATTGACTCGACGTTTTTCTTTTATTTCCTCTCGTAAACGACGTAGTAAGGTGCAGTAGTAATCAGAGTTTATAGTCTGACCCCTTTCAAGATAATCAATCATAATCACACCTTTCGAGTCCCAGAATACTGAAGCCATCACCTTATTTGCCTACAAAATCGACTTAGCCTTTTTAGGGGGTGGTGAACCAGGTCTTCTCCACTGTTTTGATTGTTGTTTTGTTTCTGGTGTACAGTAATGAACCCATATTTCGTCTATAGTAACAAAACGATTCAAAAAATCATCTGCATCGGCTTCAAATAACTCCAAACAGTCGCGTGAAATAGTCAATCGCGTCCTTTTTTGTTCAACTGAAAGCAGTCGCGGAACCCACCTCGCAGACACCTTGTGGAAACCCAACTCGTTGACAATGATGTTTTGAGTTCGTTCATAAGAGATGCCTATAATCTCGGCTATCTCTCTAATTTTTAATCTGCGGTCTCCCATTTTTAAAGTACTTTTTTAATATTTTCGTCAGTAGTTGACGTCGAAGGCCTTCCAGAGCGGGGTTCATCTTTCACACTCTCTCTACCACGCTTAAATTCTGCTATCCATTTTTTGACGGATGAATATGACAGAGCACAATCGCCTAATGTACTGACCATGTCATCATGGATGGCTTTTGATGATAGCCCCTTCTTATGGAGGTACTTAATGACGGCACGCTGCTCGATTTGCTCCATTCGCGGAAATTATGTCCGATTACTTTGTTAATAAATTTATAAAATCACAACTAATTATCGCACACGTTTCGAACTTCACACAATGAACTAGTCTGAACTGAACTAAATAATGTGGGTAGATTTGATTTTTTAGAATTGAATGGATCTGTGTTAGGCCGAGAACTTTTCAATCCACCCTCGTATTTGTAAAACATTGTTAAAAGAAGTATTACATTTGGATTATAAGCTAAACTTTGAATTATAACAAATAATAGGAACAATTGAGTGTTACATTTAGTACGAATGTTTATAAAAATGATTGACTCGAAACTTATTGAAAATACTTTGGATAAAAAAGCCTTTTGAATGGATAGCAAAGCTGTACATAAATTACACAATTAAGTTAAAAATATGAAATATAAAAACTCATAATGACGAGAGTTGAAGAAAGTAGGGTACCTACCTATATAGAAGAAAGGATAGGAAATGTAATGGAAAATATTAGAGTTCCAAGCAACAAGCTATGAGAAGATTTTTGAAGAAAGAAAGGGATTGAGCACAAACCTGTAATTCCCCTGGTGTTGCAAATGGTCGTAAGCGGCAATGGTCACTTACCATTAGGTAAGCCGTATGCTCGTTTATCCCCTCTTACATAAAAAAATTCTCAGGGTCGATTGCGTATAAGCTTTTGAACAGCTTGTTTGGGAGCTTTCAACACAATTTTCATAAATTTTTCTGTCGATACAATTCCTTACCTTTATCCGACTACGACGAAGCAAAACGGCAGGCTGTGTTTTTATTTTCTTTAGGTTAGATTATGTATTCATAACTGCTACTGCTCTTTACATTATTCATAGACAGATTCATTCATTATATATGTGTATATATGTAAGAGTGAAGAGTGCATTATGCTACCCTACCGAGTATTGACCGACGCATTTTATTTATTTCAATTTTTAAGTATAGGCTTCCTCACATATGTAACCTGGAACCAAATAACATAGATTTTTTTTGCTAGAACTGGTACAACCTAGCTTATTGCCCCGTATATTGCCCTAAAAATTTCATTTAAATATCGGACTGAAAACACATTAAAAGTAAAGAAAAAACAGTTTTTATCATAATTTTTTTATAGAATAAGAGCGATGAACGAACCCAGTCCACCTGATGGTGAGTGGATGCCGTGGCTCATAGGCGTCTACATTTACTCTCGATTAAGAATCAAAATGCAGAATGCGTTATCACCCCTATGAAATAAAAATTTATTTACATTTGTGAATACAGGTTCAATACCTGACTACTCTAGATCTTTAAAAATTTTACTTTCGCTGCATTCAATGCTCCTTCAGTGTCAACCATACAGAAGTGGTTGTGTGTTCAAAAGAGGCAGGGAAAGCATCGAAAATGACCCCCGCCCGGGTGGACCATTCACAGCGGCTACAATTATTGAAAAATTGTATTAGAAAATGCACAAGTAAGAATTAAGCTGTTAGCAGAAATGACTAACCTATCCGTTGGTACCATACGCACCATATTGACTATCTTAACCACACAAAAGTCAGTGCCAGATGATGCCGTGAATGCTGATAGTTACAGGAGATGATGGGGTTAACTACTATGACACGGAGATTAAACAGGAGTCTATGTCTATTTTTTTTTATAGGATAAGGGTGACAAATGAGCACACAGTCCACCTGATGGTAAGTGGTTGCTGCGGCCCATAGACATCTACATCTATCCTATATTACAATTCAAAATATAGATGCGTTGTCACCCGTGAGGACTAAGATGGAATGCCTCATTTCCAGTAAAAAGGGCCTCCGGCCACCTGCACTCACCAAGCGAAACGCAGAGGTAAACCTCTACTTCACGTTGGTTTTCTGTGAGGTCGTGGTACCACCCCGGTTCGAGCCGGCCCATCCGTGCGACAGCAAAAGCTGCCGCGTGGCTCTACCACTGTTAAATCTAAGTCTATGCATAAAATGGAATCAGATCCCCCAAAGAAGTTTAAAGTCACTCCATCGGCCAGTAAAATCATGGTCACATTGTTTTAGGATCCCAAAGGAATACTTTTTTTATAAGAATAGGGTGACAAACGAGCACACAGTCCACCTGATGGTAAGTGGTTGCTGTGACCCATAGACATCTACATTTATCCTCGTTTGCGAATCAAAATGCAGATGCGTTGTCACCCGTTAGGACTAAGTTGGGATGCCTCTTTTCCAGTAAAAAGTAAAAAAAAATACTATTGATCAAGTGCACAAATAATTTAAAATAAATGTTTTTATACAACCGACTTCTATATAAATTATTAAGAATAACTCTAAAACTATTAAATTTAAAAGTTAAAGTTACAACCTATATACAAGTCCCACTGCTGGGCACTGGCCTCCTCATTTCTGAGAGGGTTTTAGAGCAAGGAAAGGTCCGCCACGCTGCCCTAATGGGTGTTGGCGAACTTCACATGTATGTATATTTTATTCTTATTTGTCAGACATGCAGGTTTCCTCACGATGTTTTCCTTCACCGCCGAGCACGTGGTGAGTAAGCATTAAAATTGCAATTAAAAATTTCATTGGTGCCGGCGAGGATCGAACCCGGGTTTCTCGCGTACTGTGAAACTTCTTCTTAACAGTGGTAGAGCCACGCGGCAGCTTTTGCTGTTGCACGGATGGGCCGGCTCGAACCGGGGTGGTACCACGACCTCACAGAATACCAGCGTGAAGTAGAGGTTTACCTCTGCGTTTCGCTTGGTGAGTGCAAGTGGCCGGAGGCCCTTTTTACTGGAAATGAGGCATTCCATCTTAGTCCTCACGGGTGACAACGCATCTGCATTTTGATTTGTAATAGAGGATAGATGTAGATGTCTATGGGTCGCAGCAACCACTTACCATCAGGTGGACTGCATGCTCGTTTGTCACCGTTATCCTATAAAAAAAAACTCACAGCGAGCGCTAACCATCTGAGCTACCACGGCTCTAAAACTGTTGGACAGACCTAAATCAAATTTATATAGGACCACACGTGAAGCACCAGCTTTCAAATAAAATAAGAATCATCGAACTCGGTTCCCCCAGTAAAAAGTTATGAGGTAACACACATAAAAAAACGTACAGTCGAATTGAGTACCGTCTCCTTTTTGAAGTCGGCAAAAAAGGTGAAACCGTCAACGCAGACAAATACTCAGCCACTTTACGTCGTTTGAGAGAAGCAATAAAATAATAGAGAAGAGGAAAGCTGTTCAAAGGAGTGGCGCTTCTTCGTGACAACGCTGCGGTTCAAACGGCGCGGCTCTCCAAGGCTGCTGTACGAGACTGCGGGTTTCAGTAAATTAACCACCCACCATACAGCACAGATATAGCCCCTAGTAACTACTTTTTATTCCCAAACTTAAAAAAAGACTTTCGGGGAAAGCGATAACAGTTAGCTCAAGTCCGCTGTAAATGAGCATTTTTTGAGCCAAGACTAAGAATATTTTTTCAAGGGAATAGAAAAGCTTTTTTCACAAACAAGTAAATATATTGATGTCATGGGAGATTATATTGAAAAATAAAATATATTTCATAATATTATATTTTTAATAACATACCAAGAATACATTGAAAGCCCCTCGTATTATTTATATTAGAATGCCTCACATAAATTGTATTATCATCTAATATTCAATAATGTAAGTAAATTATATACCAATTAACGCGGCGGACATTTCCTTGCCTAAAACTCTCTCAAGAATTAAAGGAATCCTGTGCCCAGCAGTAGGATGTATATTTTATATAGGCTGTAACTTTAATCTAGAAAAGGCCTGTGATAGAGTGCTAAGGAATGAATTGTGGTCAGCACTGTCCGTGAACGGTGTGAGCAGTATCCTCATACGAGCATTGCAATCTCTTTATAGGGATTCTGAGTCCATACCGAGTTCTTTCTGATCGGCTCGATACACTGGCACTGCGTAGAGATGTTGCATCTCTTTGCGTATTTTATCGCATTTATCACGGGGAGTGCTCTGAGGAAATTCTAGCCGCTCAATTTCACCATCGCACATCACGACAAAACTCGCGTTACCATCCATACCATCTGGATGATTGGCGGTCCACCACTGTGCGACTTAGAAGAAGTTTTCTCCCTCGCACGACTTCCTTGTGGAATCAATTATCACCAGCGAATTTTCCGGACCGATACGACTTAGGAACCTTCAAGAAAAGAGCTTACACCTTTCTAAAAGGTCGGCAACGCATCTGCAATTCCCCTGGTGTTGCGGTTGTTCATGGGCGGCGGTAGTCACTTACCATCAGGTGAGCCGCATGCTCGTTTGCCACAGATTCCATAAAAAAAATCTAGTGCTTGTGTAAGGATAAACGGGGCATACACTGAATGGTTTAATATCGAAAAAGGTGTTAGACAGGGATGTGTAGCGTGTCCGTGGCTGTTTAATCTGTTCATGGACAATTGCTTGACAGATTTAAAAGAGAATTAAAGTGGGTTGAGAATGAATAAGTTACTCGTCAAATGTTTTCTCTATGCTGATGACCAAGTACTACTTGCGTCTTCGGCCGATGAGTTGCAGCAGATGGTAACTGCTATGAGTGGAGCTTTTGTTAGAAAGGAAATGAAGATGAATGTAAAGAAGACGAAAGTGATGGTGTTTGAAAGAGATGAAGCAGTGACAGACTGCAATATCATGATTGGTGATGAACAAATTGAACAGGTGAAGGAGTTTGTGTATCTGGGTCAAAGTTTACGAGAGATATAAAGTATGAGAGTGATATAAAAAGAAGAGTGAATGCATGAAATATGGTGAATGGAGCTTTGAACTCCTTTATGAGCAGTCGAAAGGTGTCTAAAAAGGCTCGTTTGGCTGTGCATGATGGGGTGTTGGTTCCGACACTCATGTACGGAAGTAAAAGTTGGGTATGGCAGAAGAAACATGAAAGCAGAATAAATGCAGTTGAGATGAGAGCGTTAAGAAGTATTATAGGAGTTAAACTGAGTGACAGGATAAGAAATAGTGAGGTAAGGAAACGTTGTGGTCTGAAAGAAGATGTAGTGATAAAAATTGAGAAAGGTATGCTGAGATGGTTTGGCCATGTCGAGAGAATGAATGAAGAACGATTGACGAAAAAGGTGTATAAGGCGAGTGTGAATGAAAGTATTGGAAGGGGTAGACCTAGGCGAACGTTTCTAGACCAAATCAGGGACGTCTTGAAAAAAGGCCGGGTCAAGATTACCCTAAACCGAAGAGCATGTATGAAGGGAATAATGAAAGTGGACGAAGCAAAACAAGTATGTAAGGATCGTAGCAAGTGGAAAGAAGTTGCCTCTGCCTACCCCTAAGGGAAAGAGGCGTGATTATATATGTAACTTTAACTAAATTATATATTGATAAGTTATGACATTCGATTTGACTAAATTATATATTAACAACATTTAGTTAAATAGAATATCAAAAAAATGATATACTATGCAATGTCATTATAATATAACTGATACGTCGCTTAAATGTTCATTAATTAAGTTATTATTTCTCAATAAGAAATGTTTTAATCTTTTTATATATTAATAATTTCCATTTCATGAAACATAGATGGATCTTTATTATACATTTTAGACAATATGTCGAGAACGCGAACTGAATGTAATTTATAGGCAACAATTGCGCGTACGCACGCTGCTGTGTGTGATTCAATTCACAACTTTTTTATGCGGCTAGTCACTTGCCTGCCACAGGGGCAATCTAAGTTGTACAGCGATGAGGACAGTATTAGAACTGTCTCTACATACAAACCTGCCGTTCTGTATGAGAATAATGAGAGTATACGTCGCACTGGACACACGCGTTGAGAATGGCGCCAGTTTTATCGAAATATCAATGAATCGGTATATACAGCCTTGGCTCTTTTTTTTATATAGAATAAGGGTGACAAGTGAGCACAGTCCATCTCATGGTAAGTGGATACTGTGGCCTTTAAACAACTACATTTATCGATAAAAACTAATTAATTAATAATTACATCCATAATATACTTAGTGCTTAAAAACTGCAGCATGGCTCTGCCACGCTTAAAAACGTGACAACGTTCAAATAATGTTCTTTCTGCTTTTTACACATAGCAATCGCAGGGCTCGTTATCGTTATTGTGTAGTTGTAGTCTGCATGATGTCTCTCACAAATATCCAAAATGCAAAATCGGTGTCCAGAAATGAAAAGCACAGAATAATCGTCACAAGTGGTATTTATCAGTTCGTAAAAACAACAGCCATATAGCTCGAAGAACCGACAACCGATGGGGAAGAAAGGTTCTCGAGTGGCAGCCTCGTACCGGTAGGCGAAGTGTAGGGCGTCCCCCCACGAGATGGAGTGACGACCTGGTAAGACATGCAGGAAGTCGATGGATGCAGGTGGCTCAGGACCGTGCTTTGTGGCATTCTTTGGGGGAGGCCTATGTTCAGCAGTGGACTTGTGAAGGGCTGTAATGATGATGATGATGAAAAACAACAGAAGGAAATCCAAAATAGTACAGTACGTATCACAATCCACAACAATGAGTGAAGCGAATAAGATGATGCGGATGATTGCTGGGCAATGATATATAATATCACTAGAGCCCAATGACTTCGTCAATCCTACTTAGCGGTATAATACCTCTCTCTGACGCCAGGCTATATATATATATATATATAGGTATTTATATTCAAGTGTGAGCCCCGATGATTACGGCATTTGGATTGTATATAGGATTGTTGCTGGGTGTCAATCATAGATAATACACTACGAGTATATACCAGGAAGTGTCAATCACAGAGTACCTTTTATATACGTGTCAATCAATGGCGTCAATCGATAACCACAGATTATGTAACTTGTCGATGACAAATGACCTCTTGATAAAGAGTAGTTGTGTTCTGTGCAAATGACGTACTGTTGTACGTAATTGAACAAAACGTTTAGCTTAATATGAACAAACATAATTATTGTTATGACAAGAATCCAGTACATAATAAATCAGCATAGTAGTTAACCTGATGCCTACATACCAATTGAATTGAATTACAATTAACAACTATTCAAAAAACGTGAATACTTATAGTCTTTGAATACAAATTCCTCTCATACGTGAAATGAATCATCATTAGGTGGGTTCTAATGCGTTCTGAAACTATTATTTCAAATAATTTCGAAACAGTTACAATAACAAAAATAAATGGATAACTTTTTTTTTGTGGCTACTTAGAGAGATATTTCTTGTGTTTTTAAAACTTTAAAAAATAAGGATATTTTTCATAAATATGGCATATTGTGACGCCATCGTTTCTTCGTCTGGTACGATTTGACCAACCTTCTTTCACATTCTTTATTGGTATCCATTGTGACTTGTACTCACACATGTGCTCCGCGCGCAAGTCGCTAACGAACTGATTGCCCTAATTGCGCTACACACGCGGCAGCAGCAGCTATGAACTAGGGAACTAGGAAGGTCTTGCGCTTCTGCCGCCCTACCGCAGTACTGACTTAGGATATTGCCCCTGCTTGCATACACACATCACAATTAAGGAGGCAATTAAGGGTCGTCCCCACTCCTAAACCTTAGATTGCCCCTGCGGCAGGCAAGTGAGTAGCCGCCTTTTGCCGACCGACCAATCGACCCTTACGAATGTGTGCGTACGTAGTAAAATGGTAGGCGTTAGTTATTTATAAATGACAATCAGTTAAAATAATGCATTACCACATTTTGAATTAAGATTTTTTTTTAATTAATTTTTGTTCACCGTTTGCCTATATTGCTTAATCTGAACCTTCTCTGCAAATTTGGCAGGTTATTGCAAAATAACCCTGTATATTACAATAGACTTGACAAGAGGGCAGCATGAACCGCTGTTCTCTACCTTTGTGAAGTTTTATCTACGATAATCAACAATCGGTTCAGCCATTCCGAAGATTAGCCCTGACAGACAGACGGACAACAGAGTGACATTAGTATGGCTTTGTTTTGGCCGTTTTCCCCTTTGGGCACAGAATCCTAAAAAGTGTACTCTGTAAAAAAACTTTGGGTTCCCTATATAACTTTGTGTTTACATAAATTGTTAAATAAATAATAACATTTTACTGTTTCTTTCTCCACAGATAAGTTCTATTTTTTCCGTAATAGTTTCCATGAAAGTATTAATATTTTGGTACCGCTGCGGCGGTGATGTGATCCAAACAAAGGACTCTCTTGACAAGATGGAAACAAAGGGCTCTCTCGACATAATAACCCTAATGCTGAGGCAATATATACTTAGTAAGTACCATTTAAACTTGACTTCTAAATAGAATATAATTACTAAGTTTATTGAATTCCACAGATTAACAACAGTCTACGTCATATGGTACAGTAGTGGCAATGGCACAAATATGGGACACTATAAGTCGATCTAATCTATTTCGGAGTTTCTTTTGCAGTTTCTTCTGAGGTCCTATGAAACTCATTTCGAAACTTTATAACAGTAGTAGATTTAATAGGTTTAAAAAAATTGCATGTGACAAACGAAATTAATTTTATTACGTCGAAGAATTGGTCCTTCACTGCTGGCCATATGAGGAAGCTCAAGATCGCTCAGCCAGCTATGGAGAGGGCTATGCTTGGGGTTTCTCTGCGTGATAAACTTAGAAATGAGGATATCCGCAGTAGCACCAGAGTAACCGACATAGCCCAACGGATTAGTAAGCTGAAGTGGCAGTGGGTCGGCCATATAGCTCGAAGAACCGGCAACCGATGGGGAAGAAAGGTTCTTGAGTGGCAGCCTCGTACCGGTAGGCGAAGTGTAAGGCGACCCCCCCCCCCCCCACGAGATGGAGTGACGATTTGGTAAGACATGCAGGAAGTCGATGGATACAGGTGGCTCAGGACCGTGCTTTGTGGTATTCCTTGGGGGAGGCCTATGTTCAGCAGTGGACTTATGAAAGGCTGTAATGATGATGATGACGTCGAAGAAGTCAATATTGGTAATTTTACATCATTTTAAGCATCTTTCTTATAAAAATGAAGTGGCTAACGAACTTATAGCCGGCCCACTCGATGGTAAGTGGCTTCTGCAGTTCATAAACAGCAGCCACCTTCAAAAGACGGCTACATTTGCGTTGTCACCTCTGAGGACTGAGGCGGAATGCCTCACAGTCTGTACTTGTACTGGCTCTCTGTACCCTTCAGAACTGCACATTGCAGTGCAGGCATTGCTGTTTGGCAGGAGAAATGAGTAAAATGGTGGTACCCGGGTGGATTACTAACACCTAGTAGTATTTTTTTATAGGATAAGGGTGACAAATGAGCACACAGTCCACCTGATGGTAAGTGGTTGCTGCGGCCCATAGACATCTACATCTATCACGCTCTCAAACAACCAGCGTGAAGCAATAGCATAATGCTGCTGTGTTTCGTACGCATATTATGAAAAACGGAAGACCCATTTTATTGTTAATGAGGCATTCCATCTAAGTCCAGGGCTGAAAACGCATCTGCATTTTAATCCTTAATGGAGGTAAATGTCTATGTGTCATCACATCCACTTATCATACTGCGTAATTTAAGTATAGTGGTAGTGGTAGGAGTGGAATAATTTGCCGGCGTCTACCTTTACGTCCGAATACAATCTGGGCGTCTTCAAGGCAAGAGTGAATAGGCTTTTGTTACGCTAAGACAGTGCGATTTACCATCTAAGGCTGCATCACCTCTTGCCACAAGGTGGGATTGTGGTCAAGCACTGGCTTATAATAAGTAAAAACAGTAATGGTATTTAATCAAGAGAAACCACGAACTATAAACAAGGAAAGACTGACGTCAAGTAAGCGTTCTGGCACTTCGTTTTTCAATGCGCCTACATAATGATCGTAGCAAAATTTTCCTACAATAGGAGAAAAATGTAGGTGAAGAAAAGGATGGCCAGTATATCGCAAGCAACTATGTCATTTAGTATTTTTGAAAGATTTTCTCACATTTACTGTATTAAATATTATGAAATTTTAATCTGCGCATCCTTTCTACTAAGTTTTAGTAGATTTTAGCACTTATAATATATTTGACAAACCTTAACCGTGTTTAACCGTTTCCAGCTAAGGATTGCAATGTTCCTCAGCCCATGGAAGGCTTGACTTCATCGCGCACGGTGTTCTTCCTGGTCCTCGCGGTCCTGTGCTCCTCCATCATGAACATACTCCTTTCTATGACATTAATATTCAGTACGTGGCATTTTTTTAACATCAACTCGGTTTTGTGTATGAATGTAATAGATAAACTAGATGGAGTAACGACCTGGTAAGACAAGCAGGAAGTCGATGGATGCAGGTATTCAGTTATTATATTATGGTAATCAGTTATTAAGTTTTTCTGTCCAGAAATTTTCAGTAACAGCCTGGAGTTTGGCTGAGTATCACCCCCACGCCTCGGAAAGAACGTAAAGCTAAAGATCTCTCTCCGGACGTGCCAGATAACCGTCCCATCGGAGTATTAGAATAAAGGAATAGATAGTGTACATGTGTTTGCTAACTCTTATGTTGACTATTTTAGTTCAAGTTTGTTAAGAAAATATGAAAATATCAACTCAAAAATATTTTAAGGTAATAATAGCTTACACATGTATTCATATAAGCTGTCAAAATTATGGATCAAAGTACAGACTAAGGAGGTTAGTGAAAAATCGGGATATTTGCCGTCCCAATTAAGGGTGAATTGGGACGTGCCACCAGACCCCTGAAAATTGGGACGGCTCGCGCAAATAAAGACACCTGGCAATACTAATATCACAGTATTGATAATAGTACTCTAATATCGACATATTACCACAGTTTAACGACCTTACAGTTGGGAAACGAATGTACTTGTGCAGAGCAACGGCGGGGGCCTTGCGGGGCGGTGGGCGGGCCGACCTTGTGCTTGCGCACTTCACTGAGTCTGCAATACAATGTAATATAATACAATACACGCGATAGGCGCGAGCGTTTTATATAGTACTCATGTAACTAAATTTAAGTACTGTTTTCGAAAAATATAATATCTTATATTATATTTATATAACACATATAACACGTATAATTATACAACACGTTTCAGTAATGCAAAAGTAGTATGCAGTAATGTGAATGAATGTTATAAAACATGTTAGTATAACACGACACAAATGTTATATAACTAGAGAGTATTTTTCTCTAGTCAATAAAGGGACAAATAAAGGTAGGTTTTTCTTTTGTTATTTAAAAGTACCTACAAGACTTGCTGCAGCAGCTAGCAAAACGTCCTCTTGTGTCGACATTGTGAATATCACTGCAGAACGATAATCGACAATGTCATATAACATTGTTATTCTAATGTGTACAGTATTGCTATATGTTGCAATGTTGAAAAACTATGTAACATAATGTGGACGTGTTATAAAAGAAAAGTTACACAACATGTTACTTAATCTGTACGCACCCTTAGGTTAAAACTTAACCTTCAAAACGAAGTTCCAAGAATTGATTTGACAAGATTGACAAGACACTTTTACTAACTCACTAAAAACTTGTGTTTTGTTTATATATTTTTTTTAAAATTGAAGTGATATACGAACTTTATAACATGAGATGGAATCCAATCCACTACCCCATATCATCCCGTGGGCGTCGCAAGAGCCGACAGAGGGAAGTTAAATAGGTATAAGATAGGCAGCAGCCGAATCAAACAACTGTGATTGCTGACCAGTCCGCCAAGCGTGCTAACAATGGCAATATCCCCTCTATGTGGGGAATCTATAGCGGAGGCCTATTTGATAAGCTGTAATAAATGAATGTATGAATAAAACGAACGTGCACTCCAGCTGATTGTAAGTGGATAACGCAGCCCATGGACATCTGCATTACCATACAATCCATAACATAAGACATAATCACTTATATTACTGGAAACATTCCACAACTAAACAAAAGCCTTTCCCGCAGTTGGGGGATTTTGTGATTTGTCACTGTTATCGCAATTACGAAGTCAAGAGATCGCTTGTCCGGTTGAAACCGCCCAAATTTTACGTTTGCTGTTCATATTAGCAGTAATCAAAGGAATAATGCATATAATATTCTCATTTCCACAGCAAACGTTGAGAAAGAACGCTTAAAGTATCTGAATTTGGTCACGTGCACGTACGCGTTTGTGTGGGTCGGGTCGCTCGCGGTGGACATAACTTTAGCCTCCCACTTCGCAATGGATAACAGATATCTGATCAAATACATGGTATGTAAATCTAATATATAAAAATTTATATTTATTTGTTCGCATTTAATCGTAGATTACTGTGTATATATATTTAATGCGCTGCCATACCGTTCAACAGATTGCGCTAAAACTTTGTCAACGTGTTGCTTGCACTTGCGCGAAGGTTACAGGCATATAATTAACTTACAGTAGATGGCGCGCGTATCTTACCCACAAAATTTGTTTAAAAACGAATATAATACTCTTTGGCTATGTATATATCATTAAATTGAATCATGAATGTATTATCATTCCTAATTAAACAATATAATAAAACCAAACACGACGATTTCTGTACATTGAATATTTTTTAGAAATTTGAATTAGGGTATACTATATGATCGATACAGATGCCATTACAATTTTTTTGGAAATTTTGTCTGTCTGTCTGTCTAAACACGCATCACGCAAAATCTGTGAACCAATTTGAATGGGACTTTCACTATCGTGTGACATAGAGATCGAACCGTGGAAATAAATATAATTCATCACTCTACCTATCATAGGAGCTGGGCAGTAGGTATATCTCATTTGCAGCTACAACAACGTTTAAAATTTACATTTTTTTTTAATATTCTACGAAGCCAGCGCTCATCTACGATCCCACCTGACAGTAAGTGGTGATGTAGCCTAAGATGGTGACGTGCACTGACTTAACAAAAGCCTATTGACTCTTGTCTTACATTACCATGAGATTGAAAAATTACATTATCCGATATAGATATATATATATATATATATATATATATATACTCGTACTAGCTGGCCAGGCAGACATTATTCTGCCCTTTCCGACGACCCTTCCTATGAAAAAATCCTTAAATTCGCAATAAAAAAATATTGAAGGTACATTTATCGGGATAAAATGTATCCTATCTCTCAAGTTGGACCAAACTGAACACATTGTGCAAAATTTCATTGAAATCAGTTCTGTAGTTTAGGAGTTCATCGGGGACAAACAACGTGACACGTAATTTTTATATACTATATAAAGATTATTCCTATCCACTATTATTTAAATATCGTGGTTTGTATTTTAGTGTAACAATCTTTATTCAATCTTAATTTTACCTATAGATGGTACTATAGGTATATAGGTGGCATCAACACGTCGGGTCCAGCTAGTTAATAAATTATTATTATTATAATCTGAAAAAGAAATTATAATTGACTTCGTTTGTTTCAGTTGAAACTTAAATCCGCCGATTTACATTATAACAAGGTAAACGCTATGAGCTATGGCACAATGTACCTGGCGGCGCTGAGCATGAAGGGCTACGGGGCTACGGGGATCAATATCGTGCTCATTATTTTTCTAGTGTTAAACATGTATTATAAAATGTTGCCTTCGGACAAGGTAAGTCCACGGGAAGGACTATAGTCCAGGGGAAAACTATAGAGGCAAGGGGAGCTCAAGTTTTATCATAAGGGGTTGTAAATTATATAAATCACCACTGCTGTTTTTTGTCTAAGGCGTTAAATACTGGACTGAGATAGTTATACGGACTATAAAAGTTAAAGGCTTTATTCAAAGCCGTGTGACATGTTTTGAGGGAATTTAAAAAAAAATGATTCGTCTGATCTTGAAGATGACTCTATAAGCACTGGCCGAGACAGCCGATATCTTTTGAGTTGTTCGATTTTATTTTATTATTTCATGAGCTAAAACACATTTATAAAATGTTTGCTCAACGTGGCGTAAAAAATATCAATTTGATTTTATATAACTTCTACACGGTTTTATTCTGGAATCTTTACAAGCTTAAATAGCGATTTAGTTTAAGCGATTACGTGTTTTTTATTGAGCTAATAATTATAATTCGTGTTTCTGTCTTCACTCGTCACTTGTATGTATGTTAATTTTTTATAATATGATTTTCTTTTTGCGTCATACTTAACTTTCATTGGAATTACAGTTTGTACTGCAACGTCGTCATAATATATATGATGTTTGTCGCAAATTGCAGATACATGCAGGCAGGTAGCCAAGCTACTCGTGGTTTTTGTTAAATCATATAATGAATAATAGATCCAAATAACTGTGACTTCTCTTAAGTTTGAAAAAACCCTTACCGTTACAGCGTACTAAAGTCGACTGCTGAACATAGTCGCCTTCCCTAGATTGCATCATAAGAGGGATATTTGCCATAGTTGCCACGCTTAGCAAGCGGGTTGGCAACCACATCTTTTTTTTTGTCGTTATTAGGAAGACGCTGCTGCCCATCTGATTTGTTTCCCTCTGTCGCCTCTTACGACACCCGCGGGATGATATCGGGGAGTGGATATTCTGACAACACTATTGTACAAGGTAACCCATGTTCTATAAAAATGCATTATATTATGAAAATAATTAAGAAGAACTGGATTATTAATATCATAAATGATTTTTTCAGATGATTAACTCGGTCACCAACCGGGGAGCTCTGAGTGCGTTGGAGTAAGTGAATTTTTTACAGCAGTTCACAAGTCCATTAACTGCCTCTGAATGATAAGGAATCCCTCTATGCATTAAGTTTGCCTATTTTATTCTTTTGTTTTAAGGAATGCAATAAAAAAATATTAATTAAAAAGTCCACTGCTGAACATAGGCCTCCCCCAAGGAATGCCATAGAGCACCGTCCTAAATCACCTGCATCTATCGACTTCCATCCAATTACTTTTTATTTATATCTAATTTTCATTATAATTATCCTATTGCCATGCCTCGAAAAATTCACTCCTATCGGGTGTCATGCGTAAATGTTATTTCTAATATTACATACATTACTATCGATTGCTTTGAACGTTTTTTTTTCTATTATCTACCAACTCAAAAACGAGGAGGTACTCAATTCAACTGCATGTTTTTTTTTTGTGTTACCTCATAACTTTTTTCTGGGTGAACCGATTTCGATGATTCTTTTTTTTATTTGAAAGCTGGTACTTCTCATGAGGGCCCACATAAATTTGATCTAGGTGTGACGAATAGTTTTTGAGTTATTCTTAATAATTTATTTTAAAGTCGGTTGTACAATTTTTATATTGAATTATGTAATGATCCGACAACAAAATTAAGCCAAATACTAAAATGTAAAAGAAAGCTTCTCGGTCGTCGTTGTTGATGTTTTTGTCGTTCAATAAGGACTAATAATCTTCCACTTACCAAATGTCGCTAGTTGTGACTGAGGTAAAGTTTTTTATACAATATCAGTAAATTGAGAAATTTATTTTAAATAATAGTTCATCAGTTTCTACGGTATTATATTAATACACAAAAAACGCCCCAATGCAAACCATTCTTTCTTTCTTTCTTAATTTTTAATTTTTTGCATTTTTTATCTCTTTTTTTATTTTTCTTCTATTAGCTATATCCATAGTTTGTTTTATTTCTAATCTAATTTATATAATATATAACTAAAAATAGACAAATAAACATTAACCCTTACTTTTTCTAAGAAACTATCTTGCCCGCTATGTAATCTGTTTCACCCAATTGCAAAGTGGCGCCGCCCTGGTGGCAGAAAAAGTCATGGAAGCTCTCATTGCATTCGAAAATAACTAACAATTTTTTTTATGGAAGTGCAGGCAAACGAGTATTCGGCTCACCTGATGGTAGGTCTGGGGGTCGCCGTGTAGGGGCGGTTAACAATATCCACTACCCCATATCTTCCCGTGGGGGTCGTAAAAGGCGACAAAGGGAAACAGGCAGGAGATGGGCAGCAGCATCTTCCTGGTAACGGCAAAAATACAATAAAAAAACTGCGCTTGCCAACCCGCTCGCCAAGCGTGGCAACTATGGCAATATACCCCCCATAATGAAAGTTACGAAGAGACGGCCCCCAGTCCCCGGCGGCCCCGCTATTCCTGGCTACGGTGGCGACCATGGTAACGGCGGGGCAGAGGGTGCTAAGAATCTCCGGTGGAGGTTCGGTTGCCACCTACAACGACTCGACCTGGCAACATACAACGCACGCACCCTGAGGGCTGACGAGAAGATTGTGGAGCTGGAAGAAGAGATAGACAAGTTACGCAGGCATATTATAGGATTATCCGAAGTCCGAAGTTAGGGGAAGGACACGGTAATCCTTGAATCCGGCAACTTGCTCTATTACCGGGAGGGCGACTATCTGTCCCAAGGAGGTGTCGGATTTATCCTCCACAAGTCTCTCGTTAACAACGTTGTAAAGATAGAGAGTGTGTCGACGAGGGTTGCGTACCTTATACTCAGAATCACCAAACGGTATTCGCTGAAGGTCATACAGGTTTACGCACCTACCTCAGCACACCCCGATAAGGAGGTGGAGGAAATGTAAGAGGATATCTTTAGAGCCATGCATTCCTCCAAAACCCAATATACGGTGTTAATGGGAGACTTCAATGCAAAACTAGGCACAAGAGAGAACGGTGAAATGAAAGTGGGGAAATTTGGAATAGAACAACGGAACCCAAGGGGCCAGCAGCTGGCCGACTTCATGGAGAAAGAGGGACTCTTTATGATGAACTCTTTCTTCCAGAAGCGGCCCCAAAGGAAGCGGACCTGGTCGAGCCCCGACGGTTCGACAAAAAATGAGATTGACTTCATTATGACGACCAGACGACAACTGTTCAGTGATGTCTCAGTGATCGCGAGGGTGAAAACCGCCAGCGATCACCGAATGGTTAGAGGCACACTGAACCTAAACGTTAAGTTGGAGAGGTCTCGTCTAAAGAAGTCAACGCTCCGTCCCCCTCGTGCTCTAATCCAAAGTCCCGAAACCTTTCAGCTCGAGTTACAAAACCGTTTTCAGTGCCTAGAAGACTGCAATGAAGTGGAAGATTTGAATGACAAGCTCGTGGAAACTGTCCATGCGGTCGGAGCTAACTTCTGCAAGACCCGCCGCAGAAGAACACAAAAACTCTCCGATCACACTCTTAATCTCATGGCTGTTAGACAGGAGATGAAGCTACATTCTTCAACAGATTTGACAGCATACAGGCAACTAAACAGACAGATCTCCAAATGCATGCGGCGGGACTTACGCAACTTCAATACAGCTCGTATTGAAGAAGCGATCGAGCGGAACCAAGGCTCCAAAGTCTTTGCCAGAGATCTGTCTGCCAGAAAGATCCAATTGTCAAAGCTGAAGACCGAATGTGGCGGCATCGTTTCCGGGGCACCTGAGATTTTGAGTGAGATTGAGAGGTTCTATGGGCAGCTGTACACGTCATCGTTGGAGCCACACGCAAGTGTGAGTAACGATCCAAAAGCGAGTCTTATCCGACATTATTCCGATGATATCCCGGACGTCAGTCTGAGCGAGAGTAGAATGGCTCTCGAGCACCTTAAAACGGCAAGGCCCCAGGCGAGGATGGAATTACAGCGGAGCTACTAAAAGCGGGTGGAAGACCGGTACTTGAAGTCCTTCAGAAGCTCTCTAATTTCGTCGTCCATGGTGGCATTACACCGGAGGCGTGGAGCAGAAGTGCGGTGGTCTTGTTCTGCAAGAAAGGCGACAACGCTCTCTTGAAAAACTACATACCGATTTCCCTTCTGAGCCGCGTCTACGTGCTGTTTTCGAGAGTCATTACGAATTGTCTCGCGCGCAGACTTGACAACTTCCAGCCTCCCGAACAAGCCAGTTTCCGAAAAGGCTTTTGCACCATAGACCACATACATACCCTACGGCAAATTGTACAGAAGTCCGAGGAGTACCATTTGCCACTATGTCTGGCGTATGTGGACGATGAGAAAGCCTTTGATTCCGTCGAAATTTGGGCGGTGCTGCAGTCCTTTCAGCGGTGTCAAGTTGACTGTCGGTATATCGAAGTGTTGAAGTGCTTGTTCAGTAGGGCTACGATGGCTATCCGAGTACAGAACCAGAGTACGAAACCTATCCAATTGCAGAGAGGTGTAAGACAGGGTGACGTCATATCCCCGAAACTTTTCACCGCTGCATTGGAAGACGTTTTCAAGCTTCTGGACTGGAAAGGATACGGTATCAACATCAATGGCGAGTACATCACTCACCTTCGATTTGCCGACGATATAGTCCTTATAGCAGAATCGCTGGAGGACCTAAGCACTATGCTCAATGACCTCAATAGTGTTTCCCAACGGATAGGTCTTAAGATGAACATGGACAAAACAAAGATCATGTTTAATGTCCATGTCACACCTATGCCGGTAGTTGTTGGGAACACTAAGCTCGAAGTTGTTGACGAGTATGTTTACCTGGGACAAATAGTCCGACTAGGTAAGTCCAACTTCGACCGAGAGGTCAATCGACGGATTTAACTCGGTCGGGCAGCGTTCGGGAAATTACGGCACATCTTCTCGTCAGGTATACCTCAAAACTTGAAAACGAGACTGTACACCCAGTGCGTGTTGCCAGTGATGACATACGGAACTGAGACGTGGTCCTTCACTGCTGGCCGGATGAGGAAGCTCAAGGTCGCTCAGCGAGCTATGGAGAGGGCTATGCTCGGAGTTTCTCTGCGTGATAAACTCAGAAATGAGGATATCCGCAGTAGAACCAGAGTGACCGACATAGCCCAACGGAGTAGTAAGCTGAAGTGGCAATGGGCCGGCCATATAGCTCGAAGAACCGACAACCGATGGGGAAGAAAGGTTCTCGAGTGGCAGCCTCGTACCGGCAGGCGAAGTGTAGGGCGTCCCTCCACTAGATGGAGTGATGACCTGGTAAGATATGCAGGAAGTCGATGGAGGCAAGTGGCTCAGGACCGTGCTTTGTGGCATTCTTTGGGGGAGGCCTATGTTCAGCAGTGGACTTGTGAAGGGCTGTAATGATGATGATGATGATGATGATGGTAGGTGATAACCGTCGTCTATGAACATCTGCAACACCAGGCGAATTGCAGGTGCATTGTAAGCCTTATAGAAAAGAGGCATTTCTTGAAGATGTGACGAATAACACAATGCCTTATCAAATCGAAAGGCTCGTGTCCAACAGCGGACTTTCACGAGATGATGGAAGACAAAGAAGCACATTCTTGGAAAGTATTCATAAAGGAAGTGGATATTTAGAAATATCATCATCATAATCATCATCAACCAAGGAATGCAACGGCAATGCAAAATGCAAAAGCACTGTCCTGACCCACCTACATCCATCGACTTCCTGCATGTCTTACCAGGTCGTCACTCCCTCTCGTGGGGGGTCACCCTACACTTCGCCTACCGGTACGAGGCTGCCACTCAAGAAACTTTCTTCCCCATCGGTTGTCGGTTCTTCGAGCTATATGGCCGGCCAGTGGCAGTGGCCACTTCAGCTTACTAATCCGTTGGGCTATGTCGGTTACTCTGGTTCTACTGCGGATATCCTCATTTCTAAGTTTATCACGCAGAGAAACCCCGAGCATAGCCCTCTCCATTGCTCGCTGGGCGACCTTGAGCTTCCTCATACAGTTAGCAGTGAAGGACCACGTCTCAGATCCGTAAGTCATCACTGGCAACACGCACTGGTTATACAATTTCGTTTTAAGGTTTTGAGGTATGTCTAACGAGAAGATGTGTCGTAGTTTCCCGAATGCTGCCCAGCCGAGTTGAATCCGTCGGTTGACTTCTCGATCGAAGTTGGACTTACCTAATCGGACTATTTGTCCCAGGTAAACATAATCAACAAAACATAAACAACTTCGAGCTTAGTGCTCCCAACAACTACCGGCATAGATGTGACATGGACGTTAAACATGATTTTTGTTTTGTCCATGTCCATCTTAAGACCTATCCGTTGGGAGACACTACTGAGGTCATTGAGCATAGTGCTTAGGTCCTCCAGCGATTCTGCCATAAGGACTATATTGTCGGCAAATCGAAGGTGAGTGATGTACTCGCCATTGATGTTAATACCACATCCTTTCCAATCCAGCAGCTTGAAAACGTCTTCCAATGCAGCGGTGAAGAGTTTTGGGAATATAACGTCACCCTGTCTTACACCTCTCTGCAGTTGGATAGGTTTCGTACTCTGATTCTGTACTCGGATAGCCGTCGTAGCTCTACTGTACAAACACTTCAGCACTTCGATATACCGATAGTCAAGTTGGCACCGCTGAAGGGACTGCAGCACCGCCAAAATTTCGACGGAATCAAAGGCTTTTTCATAGTCCACATACGCAAGGCAAAGTGGTAGATTGTACTCTTCGGTCTTCTGTACAATTTGCCGAAGGGTGTGTATGTGGTCTATGGTACTAAAGCCTTTTCGGTAACCGGCTTGTTCGGGAGGCTGGAAGTCGTCAAGTCTGCGTGCGAGACGATTCGTAATGACTCTCGAAAACAGCACGTAGACGCGGCTCAGAAGGGAAATCGGTCTGTAGTATTTTAAGAGAGCGTAGTCGCCTTTCTTGAAGAACAAGAACACCGCACTTCTGCTCCACGCCTCCGGAATTAAAGAGATTCTGAAAAACTTCAAGTACCGGCCTTCCACCCGCTTTCAAAACCTCCGCTGTAATTCCATCCTCGCCCGGGGACTTACCGTTTTTAAGGTGCTGGAGGGCCATTCTAATCTCGCTCAGACTTACGTCCGGGATATCTTCGGAATAGTGTCGGATAAGACTCGCTCTTGGATCGTTACTCACGTTTGCGTGTGGCTCCATCGATGACGTATACAGCTGCCCATAGAACCTCTCAATCTCACTCAAAATCTCAGGTGTCCCGGAAACAATGCTGCCACACGCGGTCTTCAGCTTTGACAGCTGGCTCTTTCTGGCAGACAGATCTCTGGCAAAGACTTTGGAGCCCTGGTTCCGTTTGATTGCTTCTTCAATACGAGCAGTATTAAAGTTGTGTAGTTCCCGCCGCATGCATTTGGAGATCTGTCTGTTTAGTTACCTGTATACTGTCAAATTACTGAAGACTGCAGCTTCATTTCCCATCTAACAGCCATGAGATTAAGAGTGTGATCGGAGAGTTTTTGTGTAATTCTGCGGCGGGTCTTGCATAACTTAGCTGCAATAGCTTGTCATTCAAATCGTCTACTTCATTGCAGTCTTCTAGGCACTGAAAATGGTTTTATAACTCGAGCTGAAAGGTTTCAGGACTTTGGAGCACGAGGGGGACGGAGCGTTGACTTCATTAGACGAGACCTCTCCAACTTAACGTTTAGATTCAGTGTGCCTCTAACCATTCGGTGATCGCTACTAGTTTTCACCCTCGCGATCACGGAGACATCACTGAACAGTTGTCGTCTGGTCGTCATAATGAAGTCAATCTCATTTTTTGTCGTACCGTCGGGGCTCGACCAGGTTTTTTTTCCTGTGGGGCCGCTTCTGGAAGAAAGAGTTCATCATAAAGAATCCCTCTTTCTCCATGAAATCGCCCAGCTGCTGGCCCCTTGGGTTCCGTTGTCCTATTCCAAATTTCCCTACTTTCAGCTCACCGTTCTCTCTTGTGCCTAGTTTTGCATTGAAGTCTCCCATTAACACCGTATAGTGGGTTTTGGAGGAATGCATGGCTCTAGAGACATCCTCATATATTTCCTCCACCTCCTCATCGGGGTGTGCCGAGGTTGGTGCGTAATCCTGTATGACCTTCAGCGAATACCGTTTCGTGATTCTGAGTATAAGGTACGCTACCCTCGTCGACACACTCTCAATCTTTACAACGTTGTTAACGAGCGACTTGTGGACGATGAATGCGACACCTCCTTGGGACAGATGGTCGCCCTCCCGGTAATAGAGAAATTTGCTGGATTCGAGGTTACCCTGTCCTGCCCCTCTCTTCGGACCTCGGATAATCCTATATCATGCCAGCGTAACTTTTCTATCTCTTCTTCCAGCTCCACGATCTTCTCGTCAGTCCTCAGGGTGCGTGCGTTGTATGTTACCAGGTCGAGTCGTCTTAGGTGGCAACCGAACCTCCAGCGGAGATTCTTAGCACCCCCTGCCCCGCCGTTACCATTGTCGCCACCGTAGCCAGGAATAACGGGGCCGCCGGGGACTGGGGGCCGTCTCTTTGTTACTCTCATCATATGGGGGTATTTGCCATAGTTGCCACGCTTGACAGGGTTAGCAACCGCAGCTTTTTGTATTATTTTGAGTTGTCATCAGCAAGATGCTGCTGTCTATCTCCAATTTCATTACTTTTGATAAGCAGTAATAAATGAATCAATTAAAAACATTAAAATGTTACATAATCGTTACCCTAAATCAACAGAACCACTATGAATGCTGCAGCCTTACGTCGAGACACACAAGAGCGGCCCCGCGCACGTAACAACCTTCCCATGAAGTAAGTTTTCTACCGACTTCAAAAAGGAGATGGTACTCAATTCGACTCTATGTTTTTTTTATAATGTGTGTACCATAACTTTTTTCTGGGTGAACCGATTTCGATGATGTTTTATTTGAAAGTTGGTGCTTCTCATGTGGTACCATAATTTTTTGATCACGGTCTAACCAATAGTTTTTGAGTTATTCTTAATAGTTTATATTGATTTCGGTTGTACCAAAATTTTTATTTTTAAGTTATGTAATCATTATGTCATTTAATAAATAATGTCTTTAGACTAAGGTCCTAGTTTATGAGTGCTGGAAAAGGTTAAAGTAAAAGCGCTCATTTTTATTTTCACAGTACGCGAGTAAGCCGAGTTTTTTTTTTTGCCAGCACCTATAATATTATTAAGGCACGTTCAGATTATCGGCACGAACACCTCGCCTAGTTTACATATTCGTCTGTATTTGTACAACGTAGATCTTTTAAACGTGGATGACGTGCATCTCGTTGCCACGACTTAATGTCTAGGTACTTGATATTTATAGACTCACAAATATTTATTTGGGCTGTTGTGAGGTGGCCCGCCGCTAGATGACCTGGATCCAGGTGGCTCAGGACCGTGGTTTGTGGCATCCTTTCTTTTATTAATTTTAATAACTAAAATTGTAGTGGACTTGTGACTGGGCTGTAATGATGGTGATGAAGTATTTATTTAGTTGTTCGTCCGATAATCGAATACTCGCTTAGCACAGACGAGTAGGGACGAGTCCGAGCATGTACACGCCTTGCTCACCCGAACAAGGCGTGTACATGCGCGTACTCGTTAGCGAATACTCGGGCCGAGTAGCGAGAACACCCGTTCTCGCTACTCGGCCCGAATATTCGCCTCTTTGCCACTAGATGTTGGTTTTTGGCACGAGTAAAAGCACTGCTCGTATTAATTCGTATTGCTGTTTACATACTCGTCATTATTCGCTTGTAGGGTTGGCACCCGTACTTTGAACGCTATTTCGGGAAAAGGTACTTTATGAGACCAATAAAGTACGTGCAAACACTTTATATTACCTATTTTTACGATTTTCAAGGTTTTATTTTAATATTTACTAAAAGAACGAATTATATACATACATACATTACTTAAAGATGTCAATGATACACAACGAGTTATGTAAAAATAACATAATTATGTGCTCAAGGAAATATTTTTGATAATTTTTCAGTTTTATCCGCTTTATAATAGCGGCAAACTATTATTCTATGCATTATTAATGATTTTGTACATACTGCATTTTAGTTCAAAATTGTGTCATGTCTGCTATTTATCACATCACTTTATCGTTATTTACCGTAACAGCTTACTAAAGTCCACTGCCGAACATAGGTCTCCCCATAGATTGCCTCATATTGACTTATTACATATTGACATATTGACACGCTCGGCAAGTGGGTTGACAACAGCAGTTTTTTTTATTTTTAGTCGTTTTTGGGAAGACACTGCTGCCCATCTCCTGATTTGTTTTCCTCTGTCACCTTTTACGACACCCACGGGATGATATGGGGTAGTAGATATTCTAACCCTGCCACTACACAGTGTTCATCCGAACCACAAAAATGAAGCTGAAGTTTCACGAAATGATCGCAACTATGAATTACTAACTCGGCTTTTTAAATGAGATAAATAACCACAAAAGCCTCATAATTCGATGTTCTAGTTCTTCCAATCGGAATGATGACATGCCGCTGTTTGACTACGGCTTGCCCGTTAGGATTAATCGGAGGTGAGTTCCATAACTGAGTTTTAATCGCAGTGAACTATTCTTCAATAGTTTATTAATGGTTAACTACGTAATGTATAGGGCTGCCACCTTTTTTTAACAAATATAGTACCTATTTTTCCCAAAAAACCGGCCAAGTGCGAGTCGGACTTGCGCACCGAGGGTTCCGAATAAATCCGTAGGTATATAAGTTTAAAATTATTAAAAATATTTTTATTATATGATGTAACTAAAAATTTATACATTTCGCAATTTTTCCTTTATTTGTGCTATAATATGTTGCTTCATACCAAATTTTAAGATTCTGAGTTCACAGGAAGTACCCTGTAGGCTTTGATTCCCTTGCGAATGTCGAAAATTTGCGACATAAACGGCTGTATCTTTTGATTGCGTTGGCTTAGAAGTTTGATTTTTTCACAGCTCCAAGGGACAGTAGACTTGAGTATTTGATATGAATTTCAGCTTGATACCTCCACGCGTTCGTGAGAAAAAGGGTCTTGACAGACAGACAGACAAACAGACGGACAGACGGACAACAAAGTGATCCGTTTTTTCCTTTTGAGCTACGGAACTCTAAAAAGATGCAAAAATATAGTACCTTTGGGAAAATCAGAAGAAAAGGTACACATTTATTTTTAATCAATATGTGTTTATTCATTTACATGTATATTTGTTATTGGTCTTCGCTTTGGCCATCAATGATTCTTATAATAATTATAGGAAACTGAGCAATTTAGATTCATATTAAAATAAATTAACAATTCATTTCTTTCTTTCTTTCTTTTTGCTTTTTTTTTGGGAGGCGCGAAAATGCATCATCACCTTCCATATTTTTATTTTTATTTTTATTTTAACAGCATAAAATGAACACTTATATAAAAATCGGGCGGCATTCATCGACAAACTATAGAATGTTTGACAGTTGAAGTTTTGATGCCGCGAATGCGTCTATTTCTGACATTCCCCGTGCTGCGCTGCGGGTGCGTGCCAGACTTCCAGTCACAGTTAGTATAAAAACCCGCGTCAGAAGAGACAAAAAAGCTTACAGAGCACCTAATGGTAAATGTCTAATGGCTCCAGTACACGTTGGCCTAGCGCGCTTGGCGAGCGTGCTCGGCCAACGTGTACTGGGCCGTTTTGTATATATTTGGCGTTTGCGGCCAACACTTGCCGACAAGTGTCGGTTTTCCGTGCACAAATCAAAGAAATTTGGCTTAAGCCGCAAACAGTGTTCACAAGTTGGCTGAGTGTTCAGTTCATAGTTAAGCGTCGGAGTAGACTGTACTGTCGGCTTAATAAAATTGTTTCACGAACATGGCGACATGGACTAATGAGGAAATATTTAGGTTCATTGATTCTTATCACAATGAATCAGTTATATAGAACCCTAAACTTGCCTAACTGCATTAAATAATACATGTTTAGTTGCGATTTCAGAGTACCTACCTAATGATAAATATTATTATAAATTATCTCTGAGTTTATGTTGCTCAGGGATAATGTAGCTTAGGGGCTTCTTTTAGGCTATCTTTTATTTTGAAAAAACGCCCAGCGAAGCGGGCACGGGTCAGCTAGTAGATCCTATAAGGGTTTCTTTTTTACTTTTGAGGTAGGAACCCTAAAAAGGACAAACTGGGATTATTGTTGTATGTGTAGTGTATATACATATAGAATACTCAGCATCCACCATCTTCTTTTGCGCCATCTTTTTTAATCACTCTTCTCTGGTGCACATCTAAATAAAATTTGAAAGCGCTGTACAAGTATATTGCCGCGGCCGCGATCGCCCTAACGTCCATCATCATCTAGCTATCAATGCAGAATGAAACACGCCAACGTGTGAACGGTACCACGAATATCTGCCGAGCGCGCCCGCCAAGCGCGCTCGGCCAACGTGTACTGGAGCCATAATACAGAATGGACATGTGCAACCAAATACAATTCTCTTTAATCTTTTACGACAGCTAAATATCCTATTACTCAAGCCGAAATTAACGTTTTAACCTGACGGTTGTAAAACATTAATTTGACCGTGTAGTGGCGGTGTAAGAATATCCATTACCCCACATCGTCCCGTGGTGTCGTTAGAGACGACAAAAGGGAAACGAAAACAGGAGATGGGGAGCAGCATCTTCTTAATAACAGCTTAAAATAAACCTAGCAAGCTAACAGCATAGCAAAGTGGCGAAGCAATCAGCTTTGTAGCGGTTTCTAACTGAAAAAAAATCAAAATAGGAGGTTCAGATGCCTGGGTTATCAGTAATCAATTGCTGAAAACAGAATTTGAAAATTCGAAACCGTTCTCGAGATAATCCTGGGACAGACGGACAGACGAACGGACAGACGGACAGAAATCGTGAAATCAATAAGTGACTTCGCAAGCTTCGCCACTTAATAATAAATAACTGCGGTTGCCAACCCGCCTGGAGAGCGTGGCAACTATGGCACAATCTTTGTGGTAATCTATGGGGGAGGCCTTTCAGTAGTGGACTTAAGTATATAGGCTGTAAGTATTATTATATATTACAAACAAGCACACGATCCACCTGATGGTAAGTGGTTGCTGTGACCCATAGACATCTACATCTCTATTCATTTGCGAATCAAAGTGCAGACGTGTTGTCAGCCGTGAGCACTAGGATGGAATGCCTCTTTTGCAGTAAAAAGGGTCTCTGGGCTGACAGGCATACGACTGCCACTGGTTCTCTACACTCACAACACAATATACACAACACAACATACACAACACAACATACACAACACAACAACATTAAGCTGCTATTTTATGCTGGCATCCTGTGAGAGCGTGGTCCTTCCCCGGTCGAGCCGACCCATTCGTGCTACAACTATACAATTAATATAGCTGCAACATGGCTCGTTGAAAATATAAATAAAGAAAAGATACAAAAATTTAATGTCGCAAATGATGACCAATGATTATTGCACTGTTATGTTAGTGGTTTTTGACGTCTGTCTTAAATTTATCTATCGTTTTCGCACGTCGAATTTGCGGAGGAAGATCATTCCATAAGGAGATGGCCTTGGTTGGTGGTGAAGAAATTCTTAAATTTAGTTCAATAAGAATGTGGCGCAAATATAAGTTCCCCGTCTGACCGTAGACCTCTATCCGGTCTGTCATGACCAAGAAACTTATAGTTTTCCTTCAGATAGCTAAGAGTCATTGGATTGAATAATACACAGTACGGAAGAAAAGTTGTAGATTCCGGTGAATTCGAATGTTAGATTCATATTTGGTTTGCGCAAATAAGACCATATCTCCGAATTTCGTTTAAAGCTCAAGTTTTCTTCCGTACTGTGTATTATTCAATCCAATGACTCTTAGCTATCTGAAGGAAAACTATAAGTTTCTTGGTCATGACAGACCGGATAGAGGTCTACGGTCAGACGGGGAACTTATATTACGCAAATTGCCAGATTTTGAATAGGCTCAAGTTTGTTTAGTAATGATCGTCAGTTAAATCAAGATAGCTTGCGCCCGTATAATCGCGAATAGAGAGGAGTAAAAATTGTAGTAACATAATCTTGGTAATAATGGGAAGAAAAGAACGTAACGGCTGTAATGGATGTAATTGGTAGATGGAACCGTCAGGGGTTTGAGAAAAAAAACCTTTGATATTAGGACATCAATTTTAGTACACGTATGCCCAAATATTTCCAATATAAAGTCAACGAGACTTTGAAACCATAAAATTTAAAGGCACGTCTCCATCAAAAATGTTGACAACATTTATGTTTCCGACTGTTGGCAAATCAACAAAACTTGACGACGTTTCAAAATGTTGCAAGAAGCGTCTCTACCGAGGGAACAAATGTCGGCAACAAGCGTATTCCTTTGATGTTGCCGCCGAAAATGGAAACACGATTCCCGACATTGTTTCGTTTTGTTGCCAAAACTAGGTGATTACAGAAACATTTGTCGGCAACACGTGTTGACAAATGTTGAAAACTTTGGTGGAGACGCGCCATAACATCTTAATATTTCATTTCAATTTCATTTTACCATCTTATTTCTGTGAGGGTTATCAAGCAATTTGTCCGCTGCCCTGTTCGATTGTGTGTTGGCGGCCTTCATATGTGTTCAGAGTATTTTATTTTTTATTCATTCCTCACTATGTTTCCCTTCACCACTGAGCACGTGATTTAGAATTGCAATAGATAATTTCAATGGAACCCCTATATTGGTGGGGCATATATAATACATAGATACGACCCCGTTAATATTTTCAACAATACTGGCTATAGAGAATATGAAATAGTACTTTTAATGAAAATACTAATCGCTAGAAAATTGTGATGAAACAGGAGATGGGCAGCAGCACCTTCCTCGTAAAAGCTCAAAATAATAAAAAAACTGCTGTGGCCAACCCGCCTGTTATGACTAATAGCACCCCCCCCCCCCTCCTCTGTGAGGCAGTCTAAAGGTGAGAGGCCTATGTTCAGCAGTGGACTTTTGACTGATTCATTTAGAAATATTAAAATGTTATTTAATCGTGTCCCTAAACCGACAGCGCCAGTATGAATGCACGAGCCGTACGTCGAGACGAAGAAGACCGGCGGCGTCCCGCACGGACACGGAACAACCTTTCTAAGAAGTAGGTTTTCAAATAATCATGTGAGTTAATATTAAAAAATGTCTATAGGTTAAAGTATCCGGCCGTAGGTTGATTTCTGGCTGAAGCTGAAGCCGAAGACGATTAGTCGGCTATGAACCCAACCTTCAGCCGAAGCCGAAGGCTTAATCTAATATTTAACTGGTTCTGAAACTTTATTAGCATTTGGAAACGTGTAAGAGATAATTTCTTTGCATATTGTTAATTAATATAAACACATCAAAACGGTATAGGAATATTAGTAATAACTAATATATATCCTATACCGTTTTGAACTAAAAAAGTAGGTACTGGCCACTTTAAAATGTTTTCAATTGTTCGTAATTTCTTCGAGATTGATTTTAAAGTTAATGATTATTAACTCCTGATTGATGTAAAAGGTTTTTACTTTACTTTATCTACCGACTTCAAAAAGGAGACGGTACTCAATTCGACTGTTTGTTTTTTTTATGTGTGTGTTACCTCATAACTTCTTACCGGGTGAACCGATTTTGATGATTCTTTTTTATTTGAAAGCTGGTGCTTCACATGTGGCCCCTTAATAATCATTTCCGAATTTGATCAAGGTCTGACCAATAGTTTTTGAGTTATCCTTAATAGTATATATTGAAATCGGTTGTACAAAATTTTTAATTTTTAATTATTTAATTTAAAAATTAAACTTTCATGAGGTACAGTTTTAACACTTGCGTTTTTTTTTCTCTGCTTAAAATCTGAAATATGATTTAAAATTATTAAATATTAACATATTCTTTGGAATTTATGTGTTGCTAAAATATCCCTATACAGTGTTGATATGTTTCTATTGTATTAGTATATATATATATATACTAACTTCAATATTTATATATATATATATATATATATATATATATATATATACATATATATATATATAAATATATGTATTCCATCTTTATAGCCAGGTCACGGCCAGGTCAAGGGTACCCTAAACCGTAGAGCATTTATGAAGGGAATAATGAAAGTGATCGAAGCGAAACAAGTATGTAAGGATCGTAGCAAGTGGAAAGAAGTGGTCTCTGCCTACCCCTACGGGAAAGAGGCGCGATTATATGTATGTATGTATGTATCTTTATATATAAAAATTACGCGTCACATTGTTTGTCCGTGATTAACTCCTAAAGTATTGAACTGATTTCAAAGAAATTTTGTACACTATGTGCAGTTTGGTCTAACTTAAGAGATAGGATAGGTACTTTTTATCCCGATAAGTGACCTTCAATATTTTTTTATTGCGAATTTTAGGTTTTTTTCATAGGAACGGTCGTCGGAAAGGGCAGAACAACGTCTGCCTGGCCAGCTAGTATATATATAAAATTAATAATTATAATTATAATTAATATTGTAGTTATTACATAAATTATTATTATTTATTTTATTAAATTAT
Organism: Parnassius glacialis; assembly: GCA_033319125.1. NCBI lineage: Eukaryota > Metazoa > Arthropoda > Insecta > Lepidoptera > Papilionidae > Parnassius > Parnassius glacialis. Next base: position 4,904,142 of record JAVANC010000004.1, on the reverse strand, counting down.
AAATTAATTAATATTAAAGGCCAGGTCAAGAGCACCCTAAACCGTAGAGCATGTATGAAGAGAATAATGAAAGTGGACGAAGCGAAACAAGTATGTAAGGATCGTAGCAAGTGGAAAGAAGTGGTCTCTGACTACCCCTACGGGAAAGAGGCGTGATTATATGATGTATGTATTAAATATAATTTCCACAACATTATGTATTTAATTTATTGGCAGTAGTAATATAAGCATTAAATTAGCCTTTTTAATATATTTTCCTTCATGTCTACTGGAAGAAATGACAGTAAGTGATGGAATAAGCAGAACCTTTGTACGAACTACGAACTCACTGTGTATCACTGTTTATGTATATTGTTTATTAAATTTACTGGGAAATAATTATAAATTAACCACATTTTTCAGACGCGTGAACCAGCAACCCCAAGCTCGCCCGAATATAACTTTATTCGAAATTGAAGATGACGTGGTCTACGCACCGGTGGTTTTTAGCCCGGCGGTACTACGAGAAAACTGTCGCCACTGCATACTTTCTTCGGCGGCCATTCCATCGTCCGACTACATCTCGCAAGTGAGGCGTCTGAGATCAGCTACGACAACAGTGAACACGTAAATGTTTTATTTATATCTTAACACACATACATCGCACTGCATACAACACACGTACGTTTGCGATTTTTAGGGTTCTGTAGCCAAATGGCAAAAAACGGAACCCTTATAGATTCGTCATGTCTGTCTGTCTGTCTGTCCGTCCGTATGTCACAGTCATTTTTCTCCGTAACCATAAGAACTATGCTGCTGAAACTTGGTAAGTAGATGTATTCTGTGAACCGCATTAAGATTTTTACACAAAAATAGAAAAAAAAACAATAAATTTTGAGGGTTCCCCATACTTAGAACTGAAACTCAAAAAAATTTTTTTCATCAAACCCATAAGTGTGGGGTATCTATGGATAGGTATTTAAAATGATATTGAGGTTTCTCATATAATTTTTTTTAAACTGAATAGGTTGCGCGATAGACACTTCCAAAGTGGTCAAATGTGTGCCCCCCGCCCCCGCCCATGTAACTTCTAAAATAAGAGAATGATAAAAGTAAAAAACATATATGATGTACATTACCATGTACACTTCCATCGAAAATTGGTTTGAACGAGATCTTGTAAGTAGTTTTTTTTAATACGTCATAAATCGTAAATTATGTTACTTGCTGCTACGGAACCCTTCATGGGCGAGTCAGACTCGCACTTGGCCGTTTTTTTTTAGAATATGGGGCAAACGAGCATGCGGCTCACCTGATGGTAAGTGACTACCGCCGGCCATGAACAACTGCAACCAGGGGAATTGCAGATGCGTTGCCGGCCTTTTAGAAAGGAATAAGCTCTTTTCTTGGGAAATGTGGCTGATTCAAAAACTATTTTTGTTTTACAGAAGAGGGCCATTAGAGATATTTACAACCTAAAACCGAAAGAGTCTCTTAGAGATAGATAGATAGATAGATTAGAGAAAGAAATAAATATATTAACTTTGGCCTCTCAATATATTTACGAAAATTTAATGTATGTTAAATTTCGCTTTCCGAGTGGGGGTGTGCGTACCCCCGCCTCTGACTTTGCTTAGCTCGTGTCGGTCAATGTTCTGGGCAGGAGCAGGTACACGGGGGTACGGTATGTCGCGGTGTGTGCTGGAACGCTTCGTGCCCGCCTACGGGTACCCCATCCCTTATCCTTCTTGTGCTTGTCCCATTTGGTGTGGGTGTAGTGTCAGTGTATGATGTGAATCTCTCGGTCGAATCCTAATATCCTATCTTAATTTTAAGGAAATAAAATAAAACAGGTAAATACCTAATTGAACAAAAAATGCATTCATTCAGTTGAACTACTCGAAATATAACTACTGTTTTCATCGTCATCACTGCTGTCTGCACTCAGTCTCAACAGAGAGTATTTTGTCTATTCTCACGTCTCGTTGTAACATGTAAGATCATTTTCAGTGTTTAAAACCTGAACCCGCCTGATATATAATGAGGGGGCTCCTTTTCCAGATGGATTTTTCGAGGATGCAGCATCACCGATACTGCTGGCATAGCGTATGGTTCACATTCAATCATGTTTCATCAATAAACATGACATTGTTCCAAGCTGTGAATTTATTTACTTGTACTAAGAATTTTACTCTCTTCAAAATTTTCTATTAATTTTCTTCAGTGTACGTATTCTCTTCTGAGCCTAATGGTCCGTATTTCTCTTTCAAATTTGTTAAATTTACAGTTCTCTCGCTTGCGTCACAAGTGAAAGACTTCAACCATTACCAAATTAAAACTCAAAATAGTTGCGTAATTTTGTCACTATTTGCAAAATTGACTGTTTGGCGTTTTTTTTTGTCTTCACATCGTACCAAGACAAGAGTACCAATCGTTGAACAATCAGAGTCCAAATTATAGCTAGATAAACGTGAACGTAAGATCAGTTCAATAAGAAAAGATTTGATATATCGTAAGTGTAACTTGTATATATATATATATATATACAAGTGGTGTCCCCACTCATAATTAAGAGTTTTTTTACCCGAAAAATGTAACATCAATGATTTTCAAATTCATAATGACCTTTTATTTATACCCAAATAAGCTAAATAGCGTTGTCCATTGTATTCAACTTGTCGATTTGAACAAAACATCGTTCGTTTCTTGGATGCAAGGAGATTATATCATATTATAACCTCCTTGGTTGGATAACATCCTTATTAAAACTGGTATTCTTTGCTGATGGCTGACATTATACACTGTGCACATTTCGTATATCTTATTGCAGCTCCATCAATTTCGATTGAAAAAAAAATGCAAATTTATCCAGAAGCAACTGCATTACTATATGTCGTATGTAGTATTAATGCACATTACAAAGCGTAAAGATGAGATAATATATATATATATATATATATATATATATATATATATATATATATATATATATAAATAAATATAAGCCTTGTCTTCATCATCATCATCATCATCATTACAGCCCTCCACAAGTCACAAGAGCTGACATTAGGGTCGGGGCTGGTATTATAGACATTCATCCTACTCGGCCCTGTTACAATTTAGAAACATCTACACAAGACACGCTACGAGGCGCACGCATCGTTTTACATATTTTTATTGTTGAAATGAAAATTAAAGTGGTTATTAAATATTTTTTCGTATACATGTCTACCCAGGTCCAGGCGCCCAGTGGTCAGCGTCCAACCACGGCTCAGTGACAGCCGGCCGTAAACTACGCAACGATCTCATTCAGACGTGGTCTAGATTAAATACTCAAAAACTTGCTGTCCAAATGTGTAATGCACCCACTATATATAACTGGCACCTTCGCATATCTTTAATAAACTCTTTAAAAATAATGACTGTAGGAATATAAAAAAAAAACACAAAAAAAGTAGTGATGTTTTAATGAATGGCAATAAATAGATAGTTTCAATTCATAGATAATAAAGTAGGTTTTTAAGGCGGAGCCACATACCAGATCCGCCGCTGGGGTCAGGAAAGCTGGTGCTTCTGAGTGCTCCTTTTTTTCCTGGTCACACGCCTTCGCGTATCGGAAGGGAGAGGGGGGTGTAGGAAGACGCGTATTGTGTTACTTATAATAATAATAATAATAATCACTTTATTCAGGCACATTACACCCATATCCAGTAAAATCAATGAATTTAAAATCAGTCTTCAAAATTTTAGCAATAAATAAATCAATGTCAATACAAAATAACAATTTTAAAATAATAAATCCAGTCAATATAAATAGGCAGTAATGTCAGTATATAAATAATATAATGAAATTAAATTAAATTAAAGTTAATAAATAAATTACAGAATTACACACATTTATCAGTCAGGAGACGAGATCCATAATTAAAACTTTCTCTGAGGCAACTGTGCTGCAATAAATTAATTTAAAATTAATCTACACAATTTTAGCAATACAATACATAAAGCAATGTCAACAAAATAACAATTTTAACAATAAAATTAATACATAAATAACAGAAAACACTTATACTTATGCGCTTTCCTGAGAAGAAAGGAAGGAGAAGGACAAATCTTTCCCTGAGGAGAGGCTGCTATGAAGCGGCCGGCGTTAGTGGTCATCTAAGTAAACTAATAATAATTGAACTATTACTTTAGATCGCGGCTTCGCCCGCACGGAGGTCGGCCCTACTTTTTGCATTTCATAGTCTAGCTTTTCTTTTCATTTAATGATTTTTAACTTTTTGATTTAATGATTTAATGATTTTTAATGATTAATGACTTTTGATTTTGTTAAATACCTAAATAGGCGAATTACACCGAAAATCGTCCGTAGTAGTTTTTGCTTGAATCACTATTTCAAATTCTAAAAAAACTATTAATTTGGCTTTAACATCCTTTTGATTGGTTTTTTCAAGAAAATATCAGAACTTTCTAGAGATTTATTATATGTAATAGATAATAATAGATTACTAACATTTCAAGCTTCTTATTACTTGTAACTAATATTAATAAATGTTATTGTAGTGAATCAATTAAATGTTTCTTCAAATAAAGATCATCGTTTCTTCATAATGTTGTTTCATTTCTTCAGTGACGTGATGTGAGTGATCAACCTTAAATTTTTATTCTAGATAATCTGAATACGTCACACATTATAACTAATTTAATTGCTTTTTAAATTAAAGTAAAAATAAATTAATAAATTAACGCAGATCAAAAATAATATAGTATAGCTAAGTAAAACAGTAAAGTAGCAACCTACATACGTGAAACGACATTAGCTTAATGGCAGAATGCTGACCGCGAACTCAAAAGGTAAGGGTTTGAATATACTATTCGACTACTGTCGTGAACCACTCCTACCACAAGCATATTTAGCTTACCAAGTGTGGTTAAGTTAATGAGTGGTAGTGGTAACGCTTTAAAATCCGCAAAAATAGTTTTATTCAAAGATTTAGATTTTTTCCGTTGTGTAATTTTTGTTGGGGATTGTTGTAATAAGTATTTTTTCTTTCTTTCTTTCATAAAGTGTCCTACAACCTAGCCTATTATTACATATATAAGTACTACTGGGCACAGGACTCCCCTTATTCTGAGACGGTTATGGTGGCATAATATGGTTGGGGGAATCAACTAATTTGTAATATTTTAATTCTTAGACATGCAGGTTTTTTTGTAGGATAAGGGTGTCAAATGAGCACACAGTCCACCTAATGGTAAGTGGTTGCTGTAGCCCATAGACATCTATATATATCCTCGATTTGGAATCAAAATGCAGGATCCGTTGTCACTCGTGAGGACTAAGATGGAATGCCTCGTATCCAGTAAAAAGGGTCTCCGATTCTATACACTCACCATACGAAACATAGCAGCATTAAGCTGCTATTTGACGCTGGTATTCTGTGAGAGCGTGGTCCTTCTCCAGTCTAGCGGTTTTCGTAGCGGTATTCGTTCTGCAACTATACCAGTAATGTAGCTGCAGCATGGCTCTACTACGTATAAAATATTGACGGCATGTGGTCACAAGAAATGAAAACATCTGATGTTTGTTGCTCATTTCATTCAATTCCATACCATTTTATATTGTCAAGAAATATGATCGCTTATGGAAAACATAATCATTCTATAATATGTATTTGTTAAAAAGAATCTCGAAGTATTCCGATAAAGCATACATCTGAAATCATTCTCATCTCTTGGCATTGCTCTTTATCTATGTGTTGGTGAAGTTTCATCACGTTCTGTTCAGCACAATCTGTTCTTAACGTTTTTGTCTGTCTGTTGTCCTAATCTTCAGAATGACTGATTCGATTGTAATGACGTCACGAACAAATAGAGAACAGTGTCAGGAAAGATCTAGATTATATTTTATCGAAGAAAAACTTGGTTATTTTTCTTTACATCGAAATATAACATAGATAATTGGTCTTTGATGATTAGCTTAACTCTAAATTACACCACATTTCTCGATCCTACCCAGGCGAAGCCGGGGCGTGTCGCTTATTAAATTTATATAGGGGGATATAAATCTAAGTCTATAATACTAATTGTCATAACGGCGGTGGTGTGTCTTTCCTAGTGCAGTGGTGTTGTTGCCAGTAGTGGTGTTAGGATTAATAGCTAATGAAATAAATTTAGCTTAATGTTTCTGTGTTTCGTATGGTGAGTGTAGAGAACCAGAGACCCTTTTTACTGGAAACGAAGCATTTCATCGCAGCCCTCAGGGGTGACAATGCATCTACATTTTGATTCTTAATCGGGTATAAATGTAGATGTCTATGGGCCACAGTATCCACTTACCATCAGGTGGAATGTGTGCTCGTTTGTCACCCTTATACTATAAAAAAATATTGTTTGATAAATAATTATTTGTTGCCTCAAACTAGATGGCGTTAAATTTTTATAAATTTTTGCAAAACGTAACATTTAAAGAAAATCTAAATAGGTATGTAGATATGTAATATTTATTTGTTTACTTGGTATTAATCATTTTAATGCCTTAAATTTAATCTATGATTTTAAAAGCATATAATAATTGCTTGTATAAGATACAGTTACATTAAAATAATAGATGAGTTTGTTTATTTGGGAAGTGTAATTAGCAGGGATGGTAAATATGATACGGATATAGAACGACGAGTGAAAGCAGGAAATAGAGTGAATGGGGCTCAACACTCTATTGTGAAAAATCAGAAAGTGTTCAAAAAGGCACATATGGCAATTCACAATGTTGTGTTTGTCCAAACTTTAATGAATAAGCACGAGAGTAGAATAAATGCTGGTAGAAATGCGGTCATTAAGGAGTATGTTAGGGCTGAATCTGAACGACAGGGTGAGAAATTGTGTGATAAGAGATGAGTGTGGTTTGCAAGGCGATGTTGTGACCAGGATTAAGAAAGGAATGCTTCAGTAGTTTGGTCATGTAGAAAGAATTAATGAGGACACTGTGACAAAGCAAATTTATGTTGTAGAGGTGAACGGCAGAGTTGGGAAGGGACGCCCTAGGCGAAAAATTTTATCGACCCAATTGGTGATATATTAAAAATGGGCCAGATTAAGAGTACTCTTAACCGACGAGCATGTATGTGTAGGTTATATGGATATGGAGGAAGTGAGAGAAGTGTGTCAGGATCGTGCCAAATGGAAGTCCATAGTCTCAGCCTACGCTCTGGGTTACTGTTTATGTTTATGTTAATAAAGTCCTCCAAACCGAATGTTGGTCACGGCGGTTAATCCAAACTGAAGACAAGCTATCTACGCAGGACGGCATTATAGTGCCAAAGTGTATGGACAAGCACAGGTGTACAATTCACAGTTCACATGCCCGGAGAGATCGGGCACAGGACCAACGGCTTTACATGCTTTCCGAGGCACGGGGGTGAAGTACTGGCAACTTCCTGACTTCGGCCTGCTACTGAAAATTTCTTGGCACAAAAACCCAATAAGTGATTTTGTCTTAACCTAAAATTTGAACTCAGGACTTCATGATTAGTAATCGTTAACGACCTCTTAACCAACGTATAAGTCACACACATAAATTACACAGTCACATTACAATAGGATGTATTAAGACTGTCAAAAGCTAAACTTGACGATTGTAAAACAGAATCAAGGTACCCGGTCGATGTCCGAGGGTAAATAAAAAACTACTTTGGAGATAGAACATTAAAGAAACAAATACCGTATACTCTGAATAGTTTGCCCAAAGATATTCGACACGAGACTAAGAAAAACGTATTTAAAAAGATGGTTTATAGACACTTTTTATCATTATGTAATTAAGAAAAAAAATGGACTATAGCTATCGTTTATGTATTATTGTGAGACGCTGGATTCCACAGACAAACTGTGTAAACAGTTTTGTGGGAATATGTTTTACTGTATAGTTGTGTCGATTTGTTTAATAAAATAATTTAAAATTAAAAATTTTGTACAGCCGACTTCAATATAAGCGTCTTCAATATAAGTTATTTAAGAATAACTCAATAACCATTGGTCTGACCTTGATCAAGTTCATATGGGACCACACGAGAACTATCAGCTTTCATATAAAAACAAGAATCATCGAAATCGGTTCGCCCAGTACAAAGTTATGAGGTAACACACATAAAAAAAAACATACACTCGAATTGAGTACCGTCTCCTTTTTGGAAGTCGGCAGATAAAGGAAAAAAAAAGAAAAAATTGGTAAATCCAATTGGGCATACCTTAAGCGCATTAAAAAAATTACGTATAACATGATTATACGGAATTATTAAAGTAGTTTAAATACATTTCGACAGCACTATCGGCTTCAACACCCTCGAAAACCATGAAAATGACACCCATAATAAAAAAATTGATAACTATTGAAGCCGCCATCTTGGATTTACATTTCGACAGCACTATCGGATTCAACACCCTCGAAAACCATGAAAATGACACCCATGATGAAAAAATTGGTACCTACTTCAGCCGCCATTTTGGATTTACATTTCGACAGCACTATCGGCTTCAACACCCTCGAAACCCATGAAAATGACACCCATGATGAAAAAATTGATACCCATTGCAGCCGCCACCTTGGATTTACATTTCGACAACCCTATCGGCTTCAACTCTCTCGAAAACCATGAAAATGACACCCATGATGAAAAAATTGATACCTATTGCAGCGGCCATCTTGGATTTACATTTCGACAGCACTATCGGTTTCAACACCCTCGAAAACCATGAAAATGACACCCAAGATGAAAAACTTTATATATTTTGCAGCCGCCATCTTGGATTTACATTTTGACAGCACTATCGGCTTCAACACCCTCGAAAACCATGAAAATGACACCCATGATGAATAAATTGGTACCTAATTCAGCCGCCATCTCGGATTTACATTTCGACAGCACTATCAGCTTCAACACCCTCGAAAACCATGAAAATGACACCTATGATGAAAAATTTTATACCTATTGCAGCCTCCACCTTCGATTTACATTTCGACAGCACTATCGGCTTCAGCACCCTCGAAAACCATGAAAATGACACCCATGATGAAAAAATTGATACCTATTGCGGCCGCCATCTTGGATTTACATTTCGACAACCCTATCGGTTTCGACACCCTCGAAAAGCATGAAAATGTCACCCATGACAAAAAAATTATACTACTTACTTTTAGTACGTACTACTATTATTTTTTCTGTGCTTTTAAATATTGTAATAAAAAAATCTCTTATTATTATTATAATCAAGTATTTAAGAAATTTGGTTATTCGAATATTGTGTATTTGTACAGCGATCTTTTTGAGCCGCTGCAAACAACCGAAACAATGTCCACTCACGACGGCAACTGAAGCCGAACTAAACTTAATACAAAGGTACTCTGTGAACTAAACTACTCTGTGGCTGTAGATCCCCATTTACAGAAACAATTTATATACGAGGCAAGCAAATCGACGAAAATTTCGCCATTCTGGAGCCGAAAAAAATTAATTATAGCTAAACAAAACAAAATTACACTGCCATTTACATTCAGTGGCTTCCCACATGATAGATGAAGAGATTAAAAATTAGATTGAGTTAAACAATTGATATTTTCAAAAGTTATAGTGTTTACAAGCCACAGGGACATGATATATCCACACCATAAGCCACTAAAACTCTTTTTTTTATTTAAAAATAGCAATTAATCGATTTCAAATAATTATTAATAAGTTCAACAATCATTTATCTTTCTAACAATGTGCTTTTTATATCATTTATATGTATAATATGATTGCTAGATACGATTTTATTCGATAAAATGTTGGAATTTTAATTTTTAGGCGATAGTAGAACATTACCTTGCGCTTTCGCTTAAGGTATGCAATTACCTTGCGCTTTCGCTTAAGGTATGCAATATTCCTCAACGTTTCTTAAATATACTCCAATGGCTACGTTGCGTTGCTCGGTTAATATTTTGCTGCGTGCGGTAGGTTAAAGGCTTGCCTCTTCTTAATTTTATTATATTTTTTAATTATTTTTTAACTACCTCCACGTTATTTTTTTCTCCTGTATCGTAGGAAAAGTTTACATACATAAATTTCAAATAGACAAAAAAATGATATAAACGCGACCAACCTGTGTTTTATTGTTAATTCATTCAAAATACTGATTACAACGTACTCGGGGAAGAATAAATAAAATATTGAGGAAACATATAATAAAATTTGACGGTTAGCACAATTCCAAACGTTAATTTAACATTGGAGCTGCTCAGCGGATCCTTCTGCTGCGTAACACGTGAATGAAAGTCGCTCTGTGTTCAGAACTAAATCATAACAAATATGAAATAAAACAAATTTTACGTATTTTGTTTGGCTTAGTTATAACTTATTAAATTAAAAGTTGAATTAGCCTTCGTCAACTATGACATCAGTCCTCCCTGAGACCATGAGTACTGTATTATAAAGCGCCAGAAACGTCGGGAATTAAAAAGTTAAAATTAAACGCGATAAAATCCATAAAATTTGTTTATATATAACTGCAACTATACTTTGTTTTGTTTAGCGAAAGAAAGGAATGCTAGAGCGTTTGTTGTTTGTGGGTACCACTCAAATATCATTTACACGCCCAATGGCGTTAGGCGCCTTCCTGTGGTACCCAGTAACACTCTTTAACCTCCTCCCCAGACTAGTAGTGACCGATCTCATGGTGAAATTCCGCTCGGACTCACGCCTTGACCTCTGAAATGAAATCAGCAATATTATTCAAAATGCCCACCTAATTCATTATCAACACACTTTGCAGAGGTTGGTTCCATTGTGAATTTTAAACTCAGGTAATTCTGCTGCCCATAACCTAGATTTAGTATTTAGACCCATCATGAAAATCAACATTTTTTTATTCGATAATGGTAACAAACGAGCACACAGTCCATCTTATGGTAACTGGATACTGTAAACCGGAGACATCTACATTTATCCTAGATTAAGAATCAAAATGCAGATGCGTTGTCACTCTTAATCACCCCGGAGGACTAAGATGGAATGCCTTGTATCCAGTAAAAAGGGTATTCATTTCTTTACACTCATAATACAAAACATAGCAGCATTATGATCTATTTTATGCTAGTATTCTGCGAGAGCGTAGTCCTTCCCCAATCGCGCCGACATAGCTGCAGCGTGGCTAAAAATACATTATTACAATTTAATAAATATTACAGCATATCAAAAGTCTATTCCTAACCATAGACCTTACGCATGGATTACCTCATAACACAGAATAAATAATAGTACTACGTACTCATAGAACTATTTGCTATAGCTGCCACACTTGCTTGATGATTACCACCATCGACAAAAGGCGAGAAAATGGACTGGAAATACAAAAGGAATAAGGTGCGTCAGGGATATGCATGTGGAAAGTGATTTTTTAAACTATCTTCTAGGAATATGGTAGGGATATCTTAAGTATGATATATAAAGAGAACGATATCATACGAATGAATGTCAGTTCCCGACTTAACTTTTAAATGAAGCCATACAGTAATGAAATCTTTAAAAAAATTAAAAACTATTTGAATACTTTTGAATAATAAAAAGCGAACATTATGACATTGAAAGTTATTGGGTAGCTATATAGGTACTTATCCCTATCCAATTAGTTTCAATCATACATATTTATTTCGAAAAGACACAAACTTTATCGAAGGTTTTATGTTCATAAATATGCGAGATATATAATAAAATATAGTGTTTTAAAAAATTTGTTTTTTAAAAACTGTTTTACCCGTCGCCGTATAACAGATCGCATTACCATACGCACTTTTGAGTGTCGCTGATCTGAGTAGTTTTAATATCCTCCAGACCGATTTCTGCGCACAATTATAGTGCACGAGTGTGGGCGCAAGCATAGGAGCATTATGTATTCGCTCGTTCAAAACCTAGATCTTTACATGCTCTGGTAAAACACCGCCAAACAAGATGGTTACGTCGTCATCTCTGGCAAACAATAAGATATTTTTGGCATATTCCGTAGTCGCCACTTACCACGCCCACGGGACGAAATACGATGGGCAATTCACTTATACCATAACCGCTTTACTTTTATTAATGGTGCAAAACGGTACAGTAAGAGAAAATGATTCTTCACTGTTGGCCGTATGAGGAAGCTCACTGTCACTCAGCGAACTATGGAGAGGGCTATATCTGAGGTTTCTTCTCGTGGTACACTTCGTAATGAGGATATTTGCAGCAGAGCCAGAGTAACCGACACAGCCCATGGATAAGCAGGAAGTAATTAAAGACAAGAGTCATGTCCGATGTCCGGTTAACTATACCAGTAGTTGTTGAAAACACTACTAGGTCAAATTGTCCGATCAGGTAAATAACATACGTCAAGGTCAAGCGATGAATCCAGCTCGGCTGGGCTGCGTGTGGGAAATTTTAACAGATCTTCTAGTCCGACAAACAAGTGTACAACCATTATGTGTACCTGTGAAGGCTAATGGAACCCAAACGTTGGCAAACACTACTGGACCGTTTGGGAAAGCTCTGAGTCGTAAATAACGCAGATATTCGCAAAAGAATAAGAATGGCCAGCCATTTAATTCGAAGAACCGACAACTGATGACTGAAGAAAGGGTCTAAAAGGACTGTCAGCCTCATATATATATATATATATATATATATATATATATATATATATATATATATATATATATATATATAACCACAGTGTTCCGGCCACCAGATGAAGTGACGACCTGATAAAACATACAGGATGGATGCAAGTGGCCGACCACGGTACTTTCGGCAACCTACGGAAGAGGCCTATATTCAGCAGTTGACTTGTGATGGCTTGTGTAGTGATTGTGGGAGCAGTATAATCAGTGTTAATGGGATGTAAAAAAGATCTTACGTCACTTTGCACTGCGTCCACAGTCTCCGATTCATGAACTGTAACTTTCACCTCTTCAGACTTGTTGCTCTCCGTCGATGAATCCGAGAATACCTTGCAAATAAATAATATGCCATGGTTAAGTTACGGCAAATGGCAGAATAACGTCAAGAGAAGCAGTCTCTAAAGTAACCGACGATCGTGGTTTAAAGAAACAAAGAAATTTATCGCTATAAAAGAATACACATATGCAAAATATAGGAGACATAAATATAATATTTAATTGGATTGTAGTGACTAAAATGCCACCACCTCAGCATTAAGCTGCAGCAGTATTGCTACAGCGCTGTTATTCAGTCGGCGCCACTAATAATCTTACGTCTTAGTCATAAGGCATTTCATTTATACTAGTTTAGCATGGGTTTTGTACTGTGGTGGTATTCGCCCAAGCGTGGCAATTAATACAAATAATTTTACCTTCAAGTGGGTCAAATACTAAACTTTTTGTAGTATTATGCGTCTTTACTTTAATTTAACTAATCAACGATTAAAAGTAAGGCCGATGATGTTTAAATAATTTCTAAGAAACTGAGCACTGAATTGAAAGTTAAACGACTTCAAATGATTAGTGTTGATAGGGGTCAGGAAGAATCGTCAACTTCCAACTGCTCACCATGACGATTGCGGCAAGTCCAGGAAAGATTATTGACTTATGCCCCGCAATGAATTATTCATTAATTTTAATATAGTCACGAGCTTGTGGTTAGAGACAATTAAAAAATGCCAAGTTAATTACCAAAATTAACACTTTAATTACAGAACACTAATTACAACTTAAAACCACACTAATAACAAAAGACAATTGTATGTACGGAGGGGCACACTGAAATTATCGGGAATAGAATATTTCGGATTGAGTTACGATAAAACCTTTTTTAGAATTTGAATACTGGTCTCTTAGAATCTTAATGACATTCAAACAATTAAAAAAAATGTTTAAAAACAAAAACTATGTTGGTATACAGTTGACACGTCGTTAACAGAATGGAGCTCACGCGTGAACATTTCCGTGCCATAATTTATCACAATTTTCGTCGCGGCTTATCTCAAGATAAATGTCTCAGCGAACTTGTTTCGATTTATGATGTTAAAGCACCAGGTCAAACGACAATATACCGCTGGTTGCCGAGTTCCGACGCGGTCGTGTGTCGCTCAGCACTGTTTCTTCTGCAGGTCGACCAAGAACAGCGGTCACGCCTGAAAACATCGCAGCTGTGCGAACTATTATACTAGATGACCGTCATGTGACATATGAGTAGATTCGGGCTGTTATCAGCATCGGAATGACTGCAATTCAGTCGATATTACATAAAGAGCTGTGTATGAGCTGAGCTGTTTTTCTTGATTCTAAATTAATATTTGACGCTCATTTAGAAAGCATTATAGCCAAATCTTCGAAAGCTCTTGGATTTTTGATGCGTAGCTCGAAGGATTTCACTAAGCCTAAAACTCTAAATACCCTATATTGTTCTCTTGTAAGAAGTAATTTAGAGTACGCATCTCAAATCTGGAACCCCAGGAATGCAACATATATTACCCGACTTGAAAATATCCAAAGAAAGTTTATCCGTTACCTCTGTTATAGAACCAAAGACTATCGCTATACCTCTAATTATATTAGTTATTGTAAAAAACATCACCTTCTTCCTCTTGCTAAGCGCCGTGAGATTGCTGATCTCACTTTTCTGTTAAAAATAGCTTGAAGTGCTATTGACTGTCCTGAGCTTTTATGTCAACTACATCTTAGCTGTCCTGCCAAACCTCTTAGACACAACAAACTTTTAAGTCTCCCGTTTGCATCTACAAATTACAGACAAAATACATTTATTTGGCGAGCGAGCAATAATTTTAACAAGCTAGCCAATGAGTTTGACTTCGATTTGTTTAACACTAGCGATGCGTCAGCCAAGCGCATACTTAATAATGCATTTTTTAGCTCTAAGTGAGATATTGATGCTTTTGTAACTAACGATTTACTTCTTTTATATTTGTGTTTATTTTTATTTATTTTTTCTCTTTTATATGTGTATACATGTTATGTCAGATAAGCCCTCATGTGGCATAAGAATGTTAGAATTGGATACTCTTGAGTGTTGAATCGTGTTTATCACTGTAGTAAATTCACCTTTGTAATTTTTATCTATTAGTGAGGACCTTTAATTGGCTTACTGTAGTTATTAATATTATCTTTCCTAATTATGATAGCTGTTGGTCTTCCAAATAAAATAAAAAAATATAATAAATAAAATAAAATAAAAGTATAAGAAAGCTAGTTTCCCGCTGGGTTCCCCACAATTTGTCCGAAGAGCAAAAGGCGGCTCGTGTAGATTGGTGCCGGAATACTCTGCAACGCTTCAACGGAGGGAAGTAAAATGCCGTTTATAATATCGTCTCAGGTGAAGACTCATGGATTTATTCATACGAACCTCAAAGAAAACATCAGTCAGCAGTTTGGGTCTTCGAAGACGAGTTCAAACCAACGATAGTGGATTGCTCCCGCAGCGTGTCAAAGAAAATGGTCGCTACGTTTGTCTCGAAAAAGGGGCATGTTGCTACAATTCCTTTACAGGAACGCAGAATGGTTACCGCTGAGTTGTTTGCCAGAAATGATAGCCGAACTCCAAAAAAATAACCCGAAACGTTGCATCATCTTACATCATGATAATGCGAGCTCCCATACGGCTCGGAAGACAAATTATTTTTTGAAGCAGGAAAACGTTAAGCTGATGAGCCATCCTCCGTACAGTCCTTACCTGAGCCCAAACGATTTCTTTACGTTCCTAGAATGAAAGATTTATTACGCGGTCAATGGTTTGAACAACCCGAAGCAGCTGTGGAAGCGTACAAATCAGCCATTTTGTGAACATCAACTTCAGACTGGAAATACTGTAACTTAATGATTGGTTTGCACGAATGGAAAAGTCCAATAAATTGAACGGAGAATACTTCAAAAAACAATAAAATACAATTTAGCTATACTGTGCATGTGGTTTTTCTTATTCCCGATCATTTCAGTGTGCCCCATGTACTACTAACCATTTTAGTTCGCAGTTGTATCGCTTCGAAGTATTCAAGTTATTCAAGTTAAGTATATTTTATCTAAAACGGTGAAACTATAATATCAGTGACAAAATATCACGATTTATAAGTTAGGTGTTACAAATTATGCAATTAAAGTATCCGCCTCATTGGTTTAGTTGTCGTAAATGAGTCATAGATCATGGAGGTTCGAATCTCGAGTCCAGCCAAAATCAGTTACTGGGTTGATCTGTCTAGAAATACTCAGTAGCAGCCCGGAGCCAGAAAGTTGGCGGTGTTTTACCCTCGAGCCTCGCAAAGCACCTAATGCCGTTGGTCTTGCGCCTGGTCTCTCTCCGGTAGATCGGATAACAATCCCATTGGACTTTGAGAGTGCGGACGTACACTTGTGGTAGCGCGTACACTTGGGCACTATATCCTGTCTACGCAGAGGGCTAGTTTCCGTTGAGACTTTCCGCCGTAATCAAAACTGGGATATTATTAATTAAATTAAGATGATTAGATGTTATTACAAAGTATCTATAAAACAATATAATTCAATTAGGACAATCACGATATAATATTATTTGCTGACGATACCTCTTTAATTTTCAAACTCAAACGGCAGTTAATTAATTACGACGATGTAAATAATGCTCTATCGAAATTGGTACATTGGTTTAACGCCAACAATATGATCTTAAACGGCAATAAGACAAAGTGTATTAAATTTACAATACCTAATGTAAAATAATCGAATACCAATGTACTGTTAAATGGGGAGGATTTGAGTGTTGTGGATACCACTGTTTTTCTTGGTATTACTATCGACGCGAAACTTCAATGGGGCCCCCATATATCAAATTAGCAAGCAGACTTAGTTCTGCAGCATATGCTGTAAGAAAGGTTAGAAGTCTCACAGATATTGAGACACCTAGATTAGTGTATTTTAGTTACTTTCATAGCGTAATGTCTTATGGAATTTTGCTATGCGGTAATGCGACTGATATTGAAGCTATATTTGTTTTGCAAAAGAGAGCCGTACAGGTGATTTATAACCTAAATTGTAAAGAGTCCCTCAGAGAAAAATTTAAAGAAATAAACATATTAACTTTGGCATCGCAATATATTTATGAGAATGTAATGTATGTGCATAAAAACATAAATAGCTTTAATAACAATAAGGTTGTGCATACTTTAAACACTAGGAACAAACATAAGCTTGCAATGCCAGTTACTAGACTCCACAGAATCAGTAATTCATTTATTGGGCAATCAATACGCTTTTAGAACAAAATCCCAGAATATATTCAAAGTTTGTCAATAAACAAGTTTAAGTTTTATTGAAGAAAAACTGTACAAAAAGGGTTATTATAATATTAAGGAATACATGAATGAAAATAACCCCTGGGAATAATGTGATCGCCACCATGCTGATTCTATGAAAACTCATTTAAAAATTGTATGAAAGAAGTTATTGTTAAGTGAAATATGTTTGAAAAAAAAAGTCCCGCTGGGTTTCTTGCTGGTCCTTACCAGGACTTTCTAACAGTGGTAGAGCCACGCAGCAGCTTTTGCTGTCTCACGAATGGGCCGGCTCGAACCGGGGTCGTACCACGACCTTATAGAATACCAGCGTGAAGTAGAGGTTTACCTCTGCGTTTCGCTTGGTGAGTGCAGGTGGCCGGAGGCCCTTTTTACTGGAAATGAGGCATTCCATCTTAGTCCTCACGGGTGACAACGCATCTGCATTTTGATTCGCAAACGAGGATAGATGTAGATGTCTATGGGCCGCAGCAACCACTTACCATCAGGTGAACTTTGTGCTTGTTTGTCACCCTCATTCTATAAAAAAAAGGACTGGAGTGTTTTCCGAACCAAGGTAAATAAAAAATGACTATCCATAAGTATTATGTAATGATCAATATTTAATTAAAAATTATTCTATTCTATTCTATTCTATTCTACTCTACTCTACTCTACTCTATTCTACTATATTCTATTCTACTTTATTCAAATTTATTCTATTCCATTCCATTCCAATCCATTCCAATTCATTCCAGTCCAGACCATTCCATTCCATTCCAGTCCATTCCATTCCATTCCATCCCATTCACATCACAACAATTTACCGAACGTATGTTTTACGTTTAAAATAAAAAGACAGTTTACTACAGTTTTTTTACAACAGTTTTTTATACGTGGTAGAGCTATGCTGCAGCTATATTAATTGTATAGTTGTAGCACGAATCGGCCGGCTCGAACGGGGAAGGACCACGCTCTCGCAGAATACCAGCGTAAAATAGCAGCTTAATGCTGCTGTGTTTCGTATGGTGAGTGTAGAGAACCGGAGACCTATTTTGCTGGAAAAGAGGCATTCTGTCTTAGTCCTCACGGGTGACAACGCATCTGCATTTTCATTATTTATTAGGATAGATGTAGATGTCTATGGGTCACAGCAACCACTTACCATCAGGTGGACTATGTGCTCGTTTGTCACCCTATTTTATAAAAAAAACGTTTAAAGCAAGTTGAAAAAAACTTTATAGTTACTAATAAATAGTAAAATTTTGACATGTTGTATCATCGCGATCCATTATACAGCAATATCAGTTGTAGTTATTATATATGGGTGTGTACCTGTGTGTGTATATATTTATGTGCAAATGGATACATTTATGCATATATAAAAATTCTGTTGTTATTTAAATTACTGATTAATGTTAATAATATTGATACTATTGATTTGTTATATTTGAATGCAATTATGTGTGTAAAATGTTATTATTTTTGCATGTTAGGAAGTATGAGAGCATTTTCTTCTGCCAACCAACCGCTGCGCAGTTTGGCAGACTCTATCTTTATTTAACTTTATCTAACTTTAATAGTGTAAATTTCTATTATCTATACTAATATAATAAAGCGGAAGAATTTTTTGGTTGTTTAAGCATGCTAATCACTAAAACTACCATTCCGATTTAAAAAAATATTTTTGTATTATAGCCAGATTCATAATAAATAGTATAGGCTATATAGCATTAGGCCACACTACTCAGCTAGCATGAAATATTGAATTTTGTTAAGCAAGTTAGAGGAAAAACCGCTCCTGAAATGATTTATCCGCTTGCGCTGGCGTGACAGTTAGTGACACGTAAATTCAATGTTCTACAAAAATATTGTTCTTTACTCCATCTAAAAAAAAGTGTGCGATAGCATATGCCTACTTCTTATATATAAGCCTCAATAGCCTCACCAGCTCTGTGGCGTAGTGGCTTAGCAATGAGTTGCAACGCTTGGGGCCGCGGGTTCGAATCCCGCACGGAACGAGTATTTCTACGGCCTACAAATAATTGTTCCGGGTCTGGATGTTTGTCCTTGTGCAATATATATTTGTAAACTGCCTCCACGACACAGGAGAAAATTGTAGTGTGGGGGTAACCTTTTTTTAAAAGAAAAAAAAAGGAATAAGGTATTTTGTGACAAAAAATTGATAATTAAAAAGTGATTTATAAGTGTTATTATTAGGAATGGCATATTAATCCTTACGAAGGAAATTTACTTCATCATCAAGGCAATTTTATGAAGACATTACTAATATTCCCTTTAACTACTTCTGGTAAGCTTAAAATGCTTGTGTTAAAAGTGGTTCACGACAGTAGTCGAATGGCGGATTAGAACCCACGAACTTTCGAGTTCGCGGTCCGCGCCCTGCGATTAGGCTACTGACGCTTCGAAAATAATCCAACACTCGGCTCGGCGCGTGAACGACGCATAAACCCTAGCCGCTCAATGAGAACCGAGAGAAACCAGCAGTGAATACTTCTAAGAGAGAGATTAGATCAATCATTTTAGCTAAAGAATTGGCAAAATTAATGGAGTAATTTTATCTATCGACATATGTACGCTATAGAGCGAAAAAAATCGATAAACTATTAAAAAAAATCATATTTTGTGGCAGATTGTATGGAAACGATAAGTGATATCGCTTTTGTATGTATAAGAAGTTGATGAAATAAATAAAATTCTCACCGGTATGATGGAGGTCCTTATAATGATATCCGAGCTAACTCGACGCGACTCAGGCGACTTGAAAACTGTATCGATACAGAGGCGATTGTCCTCGTTGGCGTTGAAGATGAAGAACGAGTCGGAAGTCGAGGGCAGACAATAAAGTATGCCACGCCCTATTACGAGTAAGGTGCAAAAAACAGCGGCCAGAACTGCCACCACAGGCGCGTAACTCAACTTCTCCACGGGGAGGTTGCACTGCGATTTGCGCTCGTCGAACCTTAGAAAAAAGAACAAAGGCAAAATAATTATTGATGGAATTATTATGCGTTTACTTATATCATCATTAGAGACATCAATAAAATTATTTGTTTTATCGAGTCGAGCTTATGGTCTATGGAAGTCTGAAAAAAACATACATAAATAAACACTAAATAGAATAATTCAACAACTAAGGCTGGTCTTATAAGTTCAGCATATTGTTTTTATATATGACTGCGTAATATATTAAATGATTTGCCTGAATAACGACCAAATCGTAACTATTGCTTAAAGAAAGGCTTTTATTTCTTTAGTTTGTACCAGTCAGCGACGCCGCAGTTATTGATGCCGTCGCAAACCACGCCGCTGGTGAAGCAGTAGTCGACGCTATATATATTGCACGAGGTCTCGTTACGAGGGCTGCAGCCGCGATGTGGCGCTATACGAGCGGCCGTCGCAGTCACCTGGTACAGGTTTGCCTGGAGACGTGGCACAATATCAAAGTTGATATTTACTGATTGTATTTAGTAGTTAAACGACCTGGTTTTTTCGTCTTCAAAAGGAAAGGTAATATTTATGTTATGGACCAAGTGATTAATCAGGGCAATATTTATAATGCCCGGAAATATAAATGATGGTAACTGATTTAAATTTTAAACTTCATTATTTATCAAATTGTCTGGTCATTTTGATTTTCAATGTCTCAGTTCTGATAGGTATCAACTTTCTTTGTCCGTTAAATACTTTTACTCTCGACACGTCAAGGTCAAGCAATTTTGTGTTCTTAAAATGTCTCTATCATAATCATATTGTACTTATGTGATAATATGAGTAGCCGCATATCAAGAAAACCATCTAATTAATCTATATTATATTTTCTAAAAAATCATTTTATATTGCAACATTAATAAAAAACGGGTTTGAAAATATTTTTACGTGGACGTCCAGATGTTGATTTTGTATGTGGTCACGATAACTTCTGTAAAAATTGACGTATCGAGCCCGGTTTTTTTTTAATTAGCTTCAGAATTACATCAACTAGTTCCCTATTTCATATCAATAGCGAAGTACGCGTAGTTTGTTAATAAAGTGATTTGCAGCAGCTATATTAATAGTATAGTTGTAGCACGAATGGGTCAGCTCGACCGGGGAAGCACCACGCTCTCACAGAATACCAGCGTAAAATGCGGCGTAAAGCTGAACGCACATATGTCCGCACCGTACGCAACGTACGCGCCGTACGCGCCGAGTTTTACTGATGGCCTCGCACATATGTCCGTACGCATCATCCGCACCGTCCGCAAATCTTTTGTATTACCAACAACTTTTGTAGTTTTTTCCAACCACTGGTGTGAAACGGTACATTGAAATTGATCGCTCGAAATCACTATGGAAAGAAATATAGTAATAGCCTGCTTATTGGCATAGGAAGAAGAAAAAAAAGTTCGGAGAAAAAGAAGATTCTGGATTCATAATATAAATTTAAAAAGGCAATTGTTTGGAGAATATGAAGGGGATATACTTTATTTAAAGATTTATTAGGTGATGATGAACGATTTTTCAGATATTTGCCATTTAACATACAAGGTACTTCAAGAATTGGTACATGTACTAAAACCATATCTTTCTATGGAAAACTCAAGATTTAGAAGACCAATTGAACCAGAAAAAAGACTTGTTGTATTTTGAGGTAAGTATTTTTATTGATAATTAAGTACTCAGGTATAATTGGCTTTTTTAATTAAATTTAACCATTTTTTTAGTTCAATATGTAAATAATAATTTATCACTAAGTATTCATATTGATAACCGATGAAAAAAAAATCAAATTATGTATAATTAATTACGAATTAATTAAGTTATAAAAATACAAAAACTATCACGTAAGTCGAAACCACCAGTTTTAGTGGAAAATCCACTAAGTTGGCAACATTACACAACACTGAGTATCCACATGCGCCAAACGCGCCGCGTTATATGACTTCATCAGCATTCGTCCTTCGATATCGTATACCTACCGCATTTTATAAAATTCGGCGCGTACGGTGCGGGTCTAGTGTGCGAGGTTTCATATGATTTCATACAACGAATTCTAAAATTCGGCGCGTGCGGCGCGTACGGCGCGTACGGCGCGGACATATGTGCGTTCAGCTTAATGCTGCTGTGTTTCGTATGGTGAGTGTAGGGAATCGGAGACTCTTTTTAATGGAAAAGAGGCGTTCTATATTAGTCCTCACGGCTGACAAAGCATCTGGAATTTAATTCGCAAACGAAGATAGATGTAGATGTCTATGGGCCACAGTAACCACTTACCATCAGGTGGACTGTGTGCTCGTTTGTCACCCTTATTCTATAAAAAAAAGAAATAACTTACAAAATATTGCCTCACTAAAAGAGGTAAAATATACTCGTTGTCTCAATCATAGAGGTAATTATGACCATAAAATCGAAAGAACTACTCCCAAATATAGAGGCTTGTTTCGTCTCACTAACAGAGGTTCAGTCCTAAAGTGTCGGGACCTAAGCATGTGTTCCAGCTATGGAGGTTTCTCACTTATCCAGGTCCCACTTAACCAAGTTTTACTGTATTTATATTATAAAAATCTCCAAGTTTGTCGGATAAAATATAATAGTCTGGATAACTCCTGATATTACTCTCTATCTGTTTGTAAAGTTTAATTACAAGCGGTTTAACCGTTCCCAAGGTCACCCCGCAAAGACGGACAGACAGACACACAGACAAATTTTTAAAATTCTTAATGGCATGAAAATCTCAGTTATTACAGATATTACAAACAGACTCTTCAGTTTTATTGAAATTTATAGAGGATGTATAGATATAGAGGGATATAGGGAAGAAAAAAACAGATTAGTACTTATAGTCAAAGGCCACTAACATTCATATCGAAGTTGACACTGCTGTTGCTAATGAATCGAAAGTGTACACTCTTCCGTATCGGGATAGTAAAGTACGGGGACGAAAAATCCTGCTGTCCCACCATGTCGCACAGGCGCCGGCACTTGCTCTTCTCAAGTATGGTGAACGCGTTGCGATTGTACGCGCAGTTGTGCGCAATGCTGTTCGGGAAACGGATAACTACAAGCAAGTGCTCCTCTATGGACTCCGTGGACAGCTCCACTTCGCATTCGTAGTCGAAGGTGCTCAGCGTTCGGAAAACCTTTAACAATGTCAAATATCTACTGTCGTGAACCAAGACCAGCTCAAACATTTAAAGCTTAGTTGGGAGTGTTTAACGGGAACATTAGTTAAAAAACATTGCTGGGTTTATCTTATAGGAGAGAACAATTTTCAATTATTTCTGTTGCTGTTTAAGGGGTAGAGAGCCAATGTACTTACTGTGAGTTATTCCATTTTAGTCCTCAATGGTGACAAAGCATCTATAGCCATCTTTGTTCGCCATTGACTGCAGGTTAGCCACTTACCATTAGGTGGTGTTACGTTTACTATCTAGTCTATTTTTACGGATGGATTTTTAATCATCGCCGCCTATCTAATAAAATATATACATTATACATGGAAGGGTTATATTTTTCGCGCGTATCTTGTATGTATGTATGTTTGTAAATTTCTTTATTTGATTGATTTCGAAAGTATTGGTATCGTTATTTTCGTCTTAAAACTCAAATGTTCTTAGATAGCAGTTTGAAAAAAAAATGGCGGATTCTTAGCGCGACATAGTAATACATTAATAAAAAAATTAAACAAACCTTTCGATTAGGGTGGTAAATATGTATATATATATGTGACAAATATGTATGTATATATAAGATATTTGTTTTAAATTTAATCAGGAATAATAAAATGGTGTAAGAAGCTTCGTCGCCATGTTTGTGTCCGACCTCATGCTATAAAATGAAATTTAGTTCATAAGAGTGTGTTGGGACACTATGAAAGACTGAAATAAAATAAATTATAAAAAAATCAATTTAAAAGTCAGGCACTAAAAAGGCCGAAATAAGATTGATAATAGAACACATAATTAAAATAAAGCATAAACAAATTAAACTCTACTTCGGTTTAACAGACTATACTATGAGCTGAAAGCCTAAGTTAAATACCCGCATTAAGTAGCAGGCGGGACCCATTAGCAAATTATAAACCGAAAGAAAATTGACGGGTTCCGCTTGCTACTAAACTGGCTTGGGGGAGGCTTATGTTCAGTAGTGGACTTGTGAAGCCCTGTTATAATGAAGTAAAAAAATCTTTAAAAGAGCCTATAGTACAAATCCACGAATAAAAAAATGAACTGTATGACTTAAAAATAATACCAAAGTGATGGTGTCGGACATGCCCATTCCGAATGACAGGTCGTAGCGAAGATGTTGAGAATTGGCGCATTCGCTGCTGATGTCTCGTGGACGGTACAGGAATAGTAGGCCATCGCCTAGAACCAAAGGCGCAGACCACAGAAAACATACGCAGCAAGTCCATAACATGGCGAAATTTGCAAACGAAATCTATTAGGTCGCGGCTTTCAACTGTGATTTAAGGCACTATCACATTGAGCGTTTATTAGCACTATAAATATTTATTTCTTACGAAAACTTATAGTGTCTTTAGTTGAACTGACAATAAACTAGACTGTATTTATTATTGTTGATAAGCTAAAGCATTTCTTGTTGATAATTGAAATCGCTTTAAGAAAATCTGCTGAATATTCCGTTCGATTTTAAAAAGCTGAATATAATTTTTCCTTAGTTTTTCCTTCCTACTAAAAGTTTTAATGTCATTGTTTTTTAAGTTTCTATCTGTGCTCACTTAGTTAATAATTCAAATTATTTATTCAACAGTTTAAGAAATGTAATAAGAGTATTAATAATTAGTTTGATAAAGAGATTGGTTTAAATCTAAGGATTTTTGATATCATTTTTCAAAATGATATTACTTTATTGTATTAAATTACAAACGCATTAAATAGTTTCCTTTTTATTTAATTTTGCTGCAACAGTGATTTCTGTACAAATTTAATAAACAATTAAATTGACACAGACATTGTGTGTTTCTATATCATAGATTTAGTATAAATTGGCGTTAGAATACTGTAGAATAATATATTATAATACTATACCATATCTATGTTCTATATAATATTAAATCGAAATAATAACAACAATACGGAAAATAATTTGCAATGTATACGCTTTTACAACAAAATTCCAGAAAATATACAAAATTTGACCTGTTATAAGTTCAAAAACTTTATTAAAATAAGTTTGTATAAAAAAGGTTATTATAATATTAAGGACTTTATGGATGATAATAACCACTGGAAATGAGGTGATCGCTACCAAGCTGTTTCTAATTTTTTGTGTTGTTAATTGTCTAACACACATGATTGTAATCTATTATTTAAAATAAAGTCCCGCTGGGTTTCTTGTTAGTTCTTCCCATGACAGAGGTTTTTTTCGAACCAGTGGTAATTAAACAAAAGAGTAACTTTCAATAAGTATTATTTATAACCTATATTGAATAAAAAACCTTCTGTTTCTGTTTCAATTTTTCTGACATTGCGTCATTATAGATATGAAATAAGTACATTCCTTCATGTTCATTTATTTACAAGTTTTTTTGGTAAACGCGTCTACAATAACTAGTTTTATACACCGTATGCGTATTTGCTTTTTGGTATTAGGTGTGAGGTGGTACTAGATAAATATGTTTTCAAATATTGTGCTCTTTTTTTAGATTAATAGCCGGTATAAACAACAATTACACACTACGTAAGCACAGAATAAATAATAGTACTTGACGTAAGGTAGCACTAAAAGAAATTTTCGAATAGCCGAACGTAATATCAAAGTATAAAAACATAATAATTGGTAATAACGCCGTTGTTGAGGACAGCTAGAGACCCGCCGCCCCGTCGCCCCTTCGTACCCCGCTACCCCCCGCGCACCCCGCACACCGGCGCCGACCCAGTGATGTCGGCGTCCAATCAGCGCGCGTGTGGCTTCATTTGTCGTCGCACGGCACTACTCACAGACTGAGGCACCTTCTTGCGAGATATAAGAAGGGCGTCTCGGTCTGTGAGCTGTTCATTTCACTTCGGAGCGGCACTTAAGAAGAAACCTGAAGAAGACTCAAGACTCCAATTCAAGACCTCCCTCTGTACATAGTGTTAGACATAGTTAGTCAGTGCCGAATCATTGTAAATAGTTAATACAGTATATTAAAAAGTACCATCTTTTCTTCAAGCAGTCCCCTAGTATAGCTAACCTCAGATCAGTCGTTAAGTAATCAGTCAGAAATAAATATACAGTCCACTGTTCATCCATTATATTCTTGGTCCATCGCCGCCGGATTCAAGTCAGAAGAAAGAAGCAAGAAGTAAGAAAAAAACAAGAAAGAAGCCAATTATAGAAGAAAGAACATAATTATAGAAGAAAGAACATAATTATAGAAGAGAGAAGATCATTATAGAAGATCTTCAAGGAAGAAAGAAGTTCGTCGACGAAGAGAGAAGATCTTCGGTACTAATTTCTTCCCTGTTTCTTGTTACGATTACGTCACATACGTCTATTGTCTGTTTCCAGACAATTTCTTGTTTCTTTAACCGCGTTTACGCGGCCAGTGGTCACTCCCTAACGGTGCCAAACTGTGACCATCTGGTAACGCCCTTGTGGCGGGAACGACATCCATACGTGTGTCTTTTTAAAGACTGTACGTACGTCTTTTTGAAGACGACCGGAGGTCGCAACGTGGGACCATGAGGAAGACACGAAGCCAGAAGACACGGAACGATGATGACACGCCGGTAGGAATGCGCATATTCGAAGAAGCACCCGCGTCCCCGTCCGATTATCTCGCGATGGCACAAGCGCCCTCCGCCGCGCCCGCGCTCCAGGCCCCGCCCGCGCCCGCATCTACGCCCGCGCCCGCGCCCCCGCCGCCGCGCCCCGCTATGTCCGTGTCCACGACCGATCGTTTGGGAGAGGTTAGCACTTCCGCGCCGCGTACAGAGACACTCGCCGCGATTATTGAAGATCTTCCGTCTACAGAGATTAGTTCGATAGTACGTACCGTCGCGCCTGTAACAGACGTACATAGGCCCGCACCCCGCGCCCCGTCGGTTCGCTCCGTTCGTTCAGCCCGGTCGACGGCTAGTGCGATAGCTAAATTAAAGCAAATTGAGTATAACGCCGCGGAGGAACTAGCTGCAATTAGGAGGAAGCAATTGCAGTTGGAAGAAGATCTTATTAGGAAGAAGTACGCTAGGGACGTCGCGCAACTGCAAGAAGAAACAGATAGGGAAAGTGTCAACGAAGACGAGTTAGTTGAAAATAGGGTACGCGTTGATAGGTGGTTAGAGAACGTAGAGACTGTGCGGGGGGAGTCGCCTCCCCACCTCTCTCAGCCCGCGCCCCGCATCGAGTTAGAGCAGACCTACCGAACAGGGTAACCGGTTACGACCACAGTGAAGATGCCCAGGGGAGGACGGAAGCGAATAACGTTCAACCGCGCCGCATAGATTCGGTACAGAGGGAAGATGGAGTCGCCGTAGGAATGAACCAGGTGGATCGTCGTGTACGGGTTACGTCGCCGTCGCGCGTCCAACGCCGCACTCTATCGCCTACACATAGATCGCCACATCGCCACGCGGATCGTAGATCACCGTCGCCGTATAGGGATGTAGGTGTACATAGATCGCCATCGCCACATCGCCACGCGGATCGTAGATTATCGTCGCCGTGTCATAGGGATGTAGGTGTACATAGGACGCCAGCGCCACAGCGTAGGCTAGAGAGAGATAGGGATAGAGATAGGTCGCTTAATCCGCGAGGGAAAGATAGGGGTATAGAGCGACTAGCGGAAGCTCTGGAGAATATGGTCAGAGTTAGGCCCGCTGCCGCGAAGCAGACGCAGGACTTGCCTATTTTTAACGGTTCGGCCGCGGAATGGTTAGCGTTCAAAGCCGCGATGAAAGAATCCACGCGTCTATATGGATTCACAGATACGGAAAATATGGCAAGGTTAAGAAACTGTCTACGCGGTGAAGCTAGGGAAGTAGTATCGGCACTGCTGTTTACCGCAAGGGATACAGCAGATATTATGCGAACATTAGAGCAGTGTTTCGGCCGCCCGGAAGTAATTATCGATCGAGCGTTAGAAGAATTGAAACGCCTTCCGCGCCCGGGTCAAACCGCACAGGAATTAAATGCGTTCGCAATAAAGTTGCAAAATATCGTGTGCATTTTGCAAAACGTCGACGGCAAGGGATATCTGCAAAATCCAATGCTTACTAGGGAAGTAACGAGTAAGTTAAGCCCTCACTTACGGTCGCGTTGGTGTGATTATGCGGAGCACTACGGAAGTGCAGACGAACCGGACATCGTTACACTGTCCAGGTTCATGATGAGAGAGGCTGATCGTGCGTTGAGTCATGCCTATACGTCCGTAGAGCCGACTAAGGAATCGCCCGTAAGACGAGAGGCGCCGTCGTCGAAAAGGATAGTGACACGCCGCGTAGAGAATAGGGCCCGCGACGTAAAAACGTTCACCGCCCAGGAGGACACCGGTAGTGCCTCTTGTATGTGTTGCGGGGGTGAACACGTGATCGCTAAGTGTAGAAAGTTAGCGCAAATGGGTGTGGACGACCGGTGGAATTGGGTAAAGGAAGGTGGGGTATGTTTTCTGTGTTTAAGTAGTAAACACCGACGGTTTAAATGTAGAGCGAAGAAATGCGGCGTCGACGGCTGCAACGCCCCCCACCATGCCCTCCTTCATACCCGCAAGACCCGCGCACCCGAGACATCGGCAAAACCGGATGAGACCGTGCTCGTCGCGTCTAACGTCGGTAGTAATGCGTCCGTATTATTGAAAGTGTGTCCCATTACGTTACGTGGACCACGCGGTAGGGAAATAGATACGTATGCGTTGCTTGACGAAGGCTCGACCATTTCGTTGATCGACGACGACTTAGCGCGCGAGTTAGGAGCGGAAGGACCGGTAAAGCCGCTGAATATTAGAGGAGTAAGCAATAGTCAGCGCGAAGCCGATAGCAGGCTAGTTAACATAGGCATACGTGGCAAGACGCGCAGCGAAATGTATAGAATAAATGCGCGTACAGTAACAAATTTACAGATAGGTTCGCAGTCGGTAAATAAAGAGTGTTTACGTTTGAAACACTTACGCAACCTACCGAGCTCGGTTTGCTACGAGGACGCCAAACCGAGATTATTATTAGGCGCCGACAACTGGCATTTAATAATTACCCGTAATTTAAGGATAGGACGTCGAAGGCAGCCCGTAGCTGCACGTACGTTGCTAGGGTGGGCCATCCAGGGAACCGTACTGCGATCAACGTGTAGGGAAGACGGCGAGACCGTACTACACGTCGTAAGCGATAGCGGACGGTCAGATGAGGACGTCCAGGCGCTCGCCAGTCCGGGTAGGAAGATGTTACGACTGCCGAGACGCTACGCTCCCACGGGGGGAGTAATAGGGAACCCACCGCGCGACGATAAGGCGTACACGCATCGCGACGGTAGGGACAGGCCTACGATCGAAACGGCCAAGGCGAAAGTCGCCCCGATAAAGGCGCAAAGCATTCCGCGGTTAGAGTTACAGGCGAATCTAATAGGCGCGCGACTCGCGGAATTCGTGCAAGGCGAGCACAGAGTGGTAGCCGATAGGGTAGTTTATTGGACAGACTCCACTACGGCGCTCCATTGGATTCAGAACGATACGGCGCGTTACACCCCATACGTAGCACATGGATTAGGGGAGATATCGGAGAAGACGTCACCCGAGCAATGGAGGTGGATCCCGACCGCAGACAACATCGCGGATCAGGCAACGCGCATTAATTATACGTACAAGGAAGAGAGTCACAAATAAGTAATACGTACAAGGAAAAAAAAGTCGTGGAGAGCGGCGCAAGGACTTGCCGACGAGTACTGGAAGCGCTGGATGAAGGAGTACCTGCCGACGCTGGTTGCGCGCGGGGACTCACGGGATGTGCAGCAGCGACAGCTACAAGAGGGGGACCTCGTCGTGGTGGCAGACGGTAGCCTGCCAAGGAACGTGTGGCCGCGTGGAATTATAACGCGGACCTTTCCCGGACCAGACGGCGTGGTGCGCAACGTGGAGGTGCGGACCAGGGGCGGATTGCTGCGGCGGCCGGTCAGGAAGATCGCCGTCCTCCCGAAAGAAGATGAGGCTCGCGAGCTACGCCGGGGGGAGGATGTTGAGGACAGCTAGAGACCCGCCGCCCCGTCGCCCTTTCGTACCCCGCTACCCCCCCGCGCACCCCGCACACCGGCGCCGACCCAGTGATGTCGGCGTCCAATCAGCGCGCGTGTGGCTTTATTTGTCGTCGCACGGCACTACTCACAGACTGAGGCACCTTCTTGCGAGATATAAGAAGGGCGTCTCGGTCTGTGAGCTGTTCATTTCACTTCGGAGCGGCACTTAAGAAGAAACCTGAAGAAGACTCAAGACTCCAATTCGAGACCTCCCTCTGTACATAGTGTTAGACATAGTCAGTGCCGAATCATTGTAAATAGTTAATACAGTATATTAAAAAGTACCATCTTTTCTTCAAGCAGTCCCCTAGTATAGCTAACCTCAGATCAGTCGTTAAGTAATCATTCAGAAATAAATATACAGTCAACTGTTCATCCATTATAGCCGTAAAATAATAATTTGCGGCTTCATTGTTTAGTAAAGTATGAAAAATATTCATCTAATAAATATCGTAAAATGTATAAAGCTAATTTAATTAAAAAATATAACGAACAACGGTCTTATTTTTATACGAGTATGAGATGTCCTGTCACCCTATTATGTCTATTAACTAAATTTTTAGCCCCCACATTGTATCATAGAAAAATAAAGACGTATACTCTGTCAAAGGAGACGGTCCAAAATTGTATGAAGCGTAGGCCTAGTATTGTACTAGTATGGAAATAAATAAAAATTAAATATTAAACCACTTTTGATCATCCAAATCCACGAATTAGCCTTAATTTCAGTGGTATTAATATTTTATGCTCACCAAAAAATGCAACACTAATGGCGGATTGATGTCATTTTTATTTGAGGTTAGCTGTCATCTCTGTAATATACTCATATCCGTCGATATATATTATGTACTACGTGCATATAACTCAATGCTCATATCACATATAGGTATATATTTTCTTTGCCTATAGCCTATCAGGTAGATTTATAATGTAAAATAGGTAAAATGTCTCGAAACTAGTAGGAAAGTAAGGCAAAGCAGTTGTATTTTTGATCAAAACACGAATAAAGTGTATTATAGATTGTGTATGTGCTTTTTGGTCTTAAAACAACTAACGTTCTTGTTGATATTTGCATATCATAAATGCAGTTCATTTCAGGAGAAAATAAATGTAAAACGTACTACCTAATCCCAGACAAGAAGATTGTTGAGATAAATCAACGGTGCCTACGCACAAAATTATTTCATTGCATTCATTAGTGTACTAATGCACACTTCAGTGCTAGGGGCATCCAGGACTTTTTTTTACGTGGGGAAAAGAGGCCTAGATGTTTTGTTAGTTTTTACAAAAATTTAGTGCCAGATAACTTAAAGCCGAGATTATATATGAATAGCGGGTAACTCCGTTTCTCTACCCTAAAAAATCTACACTGAGATACTACTTTTTTGCACTAATAATAAAGAATATAATATTTAACTTATTTTACCTTAGAGTAGCTGTTTTAAGGTGGATAAACCGCATAATCCTGAATACTAATTTTAGTTCAGGTATATGTGCCCATCTGGGCTGCTGAGGTGCTAGGGTACAATCATAAATAATATAATTTTTTTGTTATAATACGGTACATTACAGTTGTTACAAAAGAATTTGCATCCTAAATATTCTGCCGTTTCCGGCGTACAAATATTTTCATATCACAGGTCCTCAGCGTGTCAGAGTATGCCTTGAGCCTTGACAGACATTTAAAGCCTGGATAATGTCATGACAAAGGTTAACAGTCCTATGAATTATAGAAAGTGAAACATTAGGTCAATCATGTTTTGGATACTTAAGGCAATATAATAATAAATATTCAACAGTGGTAGAGCCAGGCAGCAGCTTTTGCTGTCGCATGGATGGGCCGGCTCGAACCGAGGTGGTACCACGAACTCACAGAATACCAGCGCGAAGTAGAGGTTTACCTCTGCGTTTCGCTTGGTGAGTGCAGGTGGCCGGAGGCCCTTTTTACTGGAAATGAGGCATTCCATCTTAGTCCTCACGGGTGACAACAATCTGCATTTTGATCTGTAACAGAGGATAGATGTAGATGTCTATGGGCCGCAGCAACAACTTACCATCAGGTGGACTGTGTGCTCGTTTTCC
This sequence comes from Parnassius glacialis, assembly GCA_033319125.1. NCBI lineage: Eukaryota > Metazoa > Arthropoda > Insecta > Lepidoptera > Papilionidae > Parnassius > Parnassius glacialis. The sequence continues at coordinate 4,871,568 of JAVANC010000004.1, read as the reverse complement.
ACCCTTACCCTATAAAAAAACAGCTTAATTTTTTTATTTATTTATCCTACTTCAAAATCCTCTCTTACTAAAATGCCATCCAAAATTGAGGCCGGTGCGGTTATGGAATTTCGATACCGAGCCCAACACAAATACCAGACAACGGTCATTATGTGGGCACAGTAACCCACTGTCTGTTGACCAGAAGTGCAACTGCAATAATAACCTGCAATCATCTCATCCCAACTTGTCCCTTGTCTCGCCAACAGTATATGTGTATAATAAGCTCTGCCCGAGTGATGGCGAGATTTTATACGGCCTCTTATTAAAACAGAGTCTTGTTGGGATGATATTAATTGGATCACAACTTATCTGCTGCCCAGTCTTCGTTGACACTAAAGATACAATATACTGATAGTATTGGCATTAAGACGCTGGAGCTAATTTTCAAGATTTGTGCCGACAGATAATTCTTGTAATACGTTTGCAAAACATTGTGAACATATTGGTGCATTTTATCCATCTAGAACAAAACAATCTTATTTTAATAAACTATCTATTTTGCAGAAGCGCATTTTAAACAGTGCAACATGTTTTAATAGGTGAATTGAAAGATAATTCTTTAGATAATTTTTAACAGTGGTAGAGCCACGCGGCAGCTTTTGCTGTCACACGGATGGGCCGGCTCGAACCGGGGTGGTACCACGACCTCACAGAATACCAGCGTGAAGTAGAGGTTTACCTCTGCGTTTCGCTTGGTGAGTGCAGGTGGCCGGAGGCCCTTTTTACTGAAAATGAGGCATTCCATCTTAGTCCTCACGGGTGACAACGCATCTGCATTTTGATTCGCAAACGAGGATAGATGTAGATGTCTATGGGCCGCAGCAACCACTTACCATCAGGTGGACTGTGTGCTCGTTTGTCACCATTATCCTATAAAAAAAATAATAATAATTACATCATATTAAGATTAGCAGCCATTATGAACTTATGTAGAAATTAATAATTATTAACAGACTACAGATAAAAGCATGTCATTCAAAAATCCACAATTAAAGGCATTCACGAGTTCAGAACTACACACCCAAGCTCGGAATAAATAAAAATATCATTTGACAGAAATTACATTTGACAAATAACCGTGCCTTTTTTACTTTTTTATGACTGGAAGGGCACCATCTTGTAAAACCATCAAAACTTGGGATTGCATTTTTATTTTTAGCAAGTTATTTAGTTTGATTTATTCTCTCATTTTATTTTTAACAAAATCCCTGAATTTTTCTCTTTTTTACGGTATACTGTACATAGACTGGGCCAGAAATGAACTGTCTCCTTTTTTAGCTTGATAATTTTGACTCCTTGATATGGAGTGTAGAGTACTCTCATGTATCTCTCACTCCTTGTACTCTATTATTTTTGAAATATACGAATTTCACCTAACTTAGCCGATCAGTCGGTGTAACGTTCCAGTACAGTACATGGTACACGGTACACAATACACATACCTTATTACACAGCAAAGAGATTTAAATAGTATATAGGTATCCTATAGAGCGGAGATTGGGAACATTTATATACAAAAACTTTGAGCTAGTGCGCGTGTGGTACCCTCTAGCTAAAAATAGCAAAACAACGCTAAGCATTTATTAAGACAACATTTAAGCTATTCCCCAGTAGGTGACGCTAATAAATATAACCTCGTTTTAGGAATGTTACCGTTTCGATATCAAAGTATCGATAATGTCGTTGAAGATTACTAAGTTTGAGATGCTTTTCAATATAATAATAGGGAATATACATGATTGTTTTATTGTATAAATCTATTTATCATGTCTTCCATCACACGAAAAAAATCATATCAACTTTTTACGCCCCTTTAGGGTTATGAAATAAAATATTTAATTTCCTATAGTTACTTTGGTTGCCACCTCGGTGGCATGACGTCAATCGGTCCATTAGCTGCTATAATAATAACATATAATTGATCGGTCGGCGTTAAAAGACACATCGCCACCAGACAATGAAGTCCTGTGTAAAACCACCAGACAATGAAGCCTGGTATGTAAAACAGAAGACTTGCTATATTGCTAAACATCAACACAGTAAGTATTCTCAGCATGCTCATAAGCAACACAGAAAATATCATCAGCATGCCTAAAAAAATTTGCCACCCTTGCTCCACATAAAGTAGGCTACTTAGCATAGTTGGTAATTGGTATATGCTACTCATTTTTGTTGGTATGGGTACAGTATCGTTAACTATTTTACCTCCTTAAATATTGTAAAGGATTAAATCGGTATCCTGTATATTTTTTTATCGATAACCCCAATTGATAAACGTCGTCAATCACTAACTTTAACATTGATAACTAAATGGTGACGTTTACTGGATAACAGAGGGCGCTTATTACAATAAAAATAAATGTTCTAGAACAATCTACTAGAAATAATAAAATTTAAAGATGATTCGGTAAATATATGTTATACTTACGATAATAAACCGAAATCACGTTCATTTTTTATTCCATATCGTGACTTACAATATCTTAATGCACGACCGGGCATATTTTCTTTAAAAATATTTTTTAAATATATGAAACGAATGCGTCTTTACTTATTGACGATGTCACCAAGACTAAATGACAAAAATCGGAGATATATCCTATAGTCAAAGACATTTAAGTAGTAGTAGTAATAGACCGGACATCAGCAGCAAAATTGTCGTCTGTAACTTATGTCCTATAGGATATATCTCCGTTAGTCTTAGTGACATCGTCATAAAGTCAAGACGCATTCTTTTCATATCTTTAAAAAATATTTTTATAGAAAATATGCCCGGTTGTGCATTAAGATATTGTAAGTCACGATATGGAGCAAAAAATGAACGTGATTTTGGTTTTTTATCGTAAGTATAACGTATATTTACCGAATAATCTTTAAATTTTATTATTTCTAGTAGATTTTTCTAGAAAATTTATTTTTATTGTACTAAGCGCCCTCTGTTATCCTGTAGCGTCACTATTTATTTAAAGTTAGTGATTGACGACGTTTATCGATTGGGGTTATCGATAAAAATATTATACAGGATGCCGATTTAATCATTTACAATATTTAAGGAGGTAAAACAGTCAAAGATACTGTACCCATACCAACAAAAATGAGTAGCATATACCAACTATGCTAAGTGGCCTACTTTATGTGGAAGGGTGGGAAAATTTTTTTAGGCATGATGATGAGATTTTCTGTGTTGCTTATGAACATGCTGAGGATACTTGCTGTGTTGATGTTTAGCAATACAGCAAGTCTTCTCTTTTACATACCAGGCGTCATTGTCTGGTGGTATTCAAGGACAAAATCATTATAAATCCTGGCTTACAGTGATAGGAGAGTGCTATAGGCTTGTGACATTAAAAAAAATTGTACTGTTAAAGATATTAGATACAAGAAGTTGTAGGTTATGCTTGAGTTAGGAAATAAGGTAAAAACTTAATATAACAATTTTTATTGATGTGGGTAGTGTCTTTTAAGAAGTGCAGCTGATGAAATTGACAAAATAATATAAAAAGAGAGGAAGACGTCTCCATACATTCTTGGGCCCAAGTGTTAACAAGAAGAAAGTACCATTTGAAAGCGTATATATAAACAATTAATATCCGAAAGGATATGTCAATCTAGAAGCTGAGTTATTGTAGAATAAGTAAAATATAGATTATCTATTACCTACACTATAACAGGTGATTTTTCACTGTTATTACATTGTAACAGGTTATTTTTCACTATAATTACTTAAAGATATAAAAGCAGGATCAGTATAAAATAGAGGCATAAAAAGTTAAAGTGATTTTTTTCGTGTGATGGAAGTCATGATAAATAGATTTATACAATGAAACAATCATTTTACTCCCTTTTATTATATTTTAAAGTATTTCAAGCTTAGTAACCTTCAACAACATTATCGATACTTTGGTATCGAAAGGGTAACATTCCTAAAACAGTCAAATGTCACCTTTGTAGAACGCTCCATAGAGTATGGTAATATTTAGAAAGGACCCTCAGAACCTAAGAGTATATATATGATAACAACGTTTAGTCAGAACCATAGTTAAGAGTGCTCAGAACAATTATTTTTTAAATGTTATTTATATGAATTATAAAACTAATATTTTATTAGAATTAGTTTGTTACTAAATTACGCTTCTCTAAATTAACAGAATTTACTTTAAATGACGAGTTTCCGTCGTTACGCCATACGCGTCGCGTTTACGTCACATACTTTAGTGTTATTTCCTTCGCCGCGTGAGTGTAAGAGGCAACTACAAATTTATAAAATATTAAGTGGGTACAATAGAAATTTTTGTTAGTTTTTATATAAAGGGTAAGTAATTACACTGTCTTTAAAAGTTAATTCCTTATATTTTGCTTCGTAACAATTTTATATACTTTATAAAATTTTCATTTCAAATACTGTGTCGTTCACGTATCACTATATTTAATAGACAGAATGAACTGAAAATTAAATACAAGGTGTGAATGATCACTATAAATCTTGTGTAATTAACACAAATTTTCATATTCCACAAACTTTTAAAATTACGTTTTATGTTATAATTTCTATATAATATAATGAACATTATGGCGAAGTTGTTTTCAACAATAATTAAAAATTTTGTTCAACCAACTTCAATATAAATTATTAAGAATAACAATATTAGACAGACCTTGATCAAATTTATATGGAACCACATGTGAAACACCAACTTTCAAATAAAAAAGAATCAATGAAATCAGTTCACCCAGAAGGAAGTTATGAGGTAACACACATAAAAAAAACATAGAGTCGACTTGAGTACCTCCTCCTGTTTGAAGTCAGTAGAAAAATGGCGTTGGTCAAAGATTTCATAATAAAGTATATACCTATGATTAAATTTTTTTTTGAGGCTCTTACTGAGTATATCAATATAATCTTTGTATATAAAAATTACGTGTCACATTGTTTGTCCGCGATGAACTCCTAAACTACTGAACTGATTTCAATGAAATTTTGCACACTGTGTGCAGTTTGGTCCAACTTGAGAGATATGATAGTTTTTATCCCGATAAGTGACCCTCAATATTTTTTATTACGAATTTAATAATTTTTATAGGACACAGGATCATCGGAGAGGGCCGAACAACGTCTGCCTGGCCAGCTAGTAATATTATATATTTCTTTTCTTTATGAAAATTGAGTGTTTCTATATCTTTGTTTCTTTCTTCATAGTATTTATTTGATTTTGACATTTGACGATTCGTTAGATTTGCTTTAGTTGTAGAAGTGACATAATATGTTCTTTTTTTCTTTTCAGTGGAATTGTTTGGTTTTGTTATTTATTACTGTTCTAACCATTGAACTTGTTTACGCAATTTTTGTTTAATAAATTGTTTGATGTTTGATGACTTTTTTTGACTCACAAAAATATTGTTTTAAATAATAAAATTAATCCCTCCCTCTCCTTACAGTTTCCTTCCACTGCTGGTCATGGGCCATGGAAATAAAGGGGAGCACAGAATTTTGCTGCCACAAATATCACCCACCTTTGCAACCCTGCCCTAAACATCGCACGGAGTATCCGCATTTCACCGAGATTAAATTTAGAAAAAATGTTTGCCTTTTTCCTCCAACATTTTTTTCTTATCACTATTACAACAAACACCGTTACATCCTAAAAAAAACCCACTGAACATAGGCCTCCACTATATACCCTCATAGAGGGTATACTTATAATAGTTGCCACGTTCTGTTCCACGGTACACGTACCTTGTTACTGTTACACAGTATCAAGGTACGTGTACCGTGGAACTGAACAGTGCATCAGTCTCCTCTTACGAAACCCACGGAATGATAAATGAATATTCATACACCGCCACTACTCAGTAATTGGTAATTTCTCGAAACATTTCATTTATCGACAAATCGTCTTGCAATCGTCTTTACTCTAGCGCTCACTTGACCTTCATACAAATAATTCGATATTTTAATTGTTAATATTTTTTAAATTTTTGGATTAGAACATAGTAATGACTCTAAGTTATATTTACCATCTTTAAAAAAAATTGTCTTTGGCCTGACCTACTATACTCTTAGGCTTGACCATAGTTCTGACTAATGTCAAGTTCTAAGAGGTTAAGCGTCACCTACTGGGGAATAGCTAAAATGTTGTCTTAATAAATGATAGTGTAGTTTTGCTATTTTTAGCTAGAGGGCGTCACACACGCACGAGCTTAAAGTTTTTGTATAGAAATTTCTCCAATGCCCGCTCTATAGTATATATATTTTTTAAATCTCTTTGCCTATAGTACATAAGTTACAGAGGACAATTTTGCTGCTGATACTGCTAAATTATTAGTCTATTAATATGTCTTTGTTACACAGTAACAAGGTACGCGTAGTTTCTTTTGTTTGGTTAAATCAGTGACAAGAGTAACGGAGAAAATAGGACATTGGCAGCGCAAAGGAACAACGTTATTTTGGAAAGCTTTAACAAGGTAACTGCAGTGGAGATATTCATGGACCAGACGTGGTAGAATCTAAATCTATGCTCGTCAGGGAGATAAGAAGATTGGTCATTGCATCCGATCTGAGTCACATCTGATCCGTGTTTTTGGCAACGATGCAGTTAGGCCACTTTTTTTTATAGGATAAGGTTGACAAACGAGCACACAGTCCACCTGATAGTAAGTGGTTGCTGCGGCCCATAGACGTTTACATCTATCCTCTATTACAAATCAAAATGTAGATGCGTTGTCACCCGTGAGGACTAAGATGGAATGCCTCATTTCCAGTAAAAAGGGCCTCCGGCCACCTGCACTCACCAAGCGAAACGCAGAGGTAAACCTCTACTTCACGCTGGTTTTCTGTGAGGTCGTGGTACCACCCCGGTTCGAGCCGGCCCATCCGTGCGACAGCAAAGCTGCCGCGTGGCTCTACCACTGTTAAAATTATATTAATATATTTTTTTATTAATAAAAAAAATTATAATTAATTTAATGACGTTCCTATTTTTAAATATTATAATAATAATATATGTCCAAATTAAACTATGCAGATGCAGACTATGGACTACGACTATTAAGAAGAACAGAGAAGTTTGTACAGCGGGTGCCAAATGCGTGTACTCGGTGTTATTAACACTGGTAGAAATACATTAACGTATTAACAGGGTTATTAGCAGTGGTAAAACCACGCGGCATCCTTTGCTATTGCCACGTATGGGATGGCTTGAACTGGGGTGGTAGCACAACCTCATGGAAGACCAGCGTGAATTAGAAGCTCTGCTTCTGCATTTCGTCTGGTGAGTGTTAAGGGGGAGGAGGGAGTTGGACCTCCGGCCAATTCCCCCCCCCCCCTTAACATGGTAGCGGAGTTAAATAAAACAATACCTCAGGATGGTACCAGCACCCCCGGTGACGGAGAATCCCTCGCTGAGCATCCATTCCCAAGCTATCCTACTCTTAATTTTTAATCCTGAGCGTGGGTGCTCAGACTGCCGCACGTATTTTTGGGGGTGCGAAATTCCGCTCGAGACTAAGCCTGCTCGGGGCAAACGGAGCAATAAGTCAAAGGCGCCCCCTGCCACGTTATACGTGAATTTCTGCAACATTAGGGGACTTCATTCAAACCTTAACGCCGTCCACTACCATCTGGAAACGGCGAAGCCGGCCTTGCTCTTTCTAACCGCGACACAGGTGTCCTCTCCGTCTGCTACTTCGTATCTCTCCTACCCTGGGTACAAATTAGAACACTCCTTTGTGCCTCGGGCCGGAGTTTGCGTGTACGTCAGAGAGAACATCTGTTTTCGACGCCTGGGCAGTCTTGGAGGTACGGACCTGTCCATCTTATGGCTGCGCGTAGACAGCGACGACCATTTGGTCACCCTTGTGGAAAGCTTCCATTTGATTTGGCTTTATTTATTTATGTATTATGTATTTATTTGTGATATTACTTTTATATATTTATTCAGCCCAAACAGATGAGAATACTCTATGAATACCCCACTACAATAATGATAATGTCCTCCAGAAAGAATTCACGTTACGACGACCGATTGATATAACATGTAATATACCTAACTCGTAGGAAATTGATGATACAGTTCTATTAATTTCAGCCATTTCCTGGCAGAAAGTTATTGACGCTGCGCAGGATGCTTTTGACAGTGTCCCTAGATGGCTGGGCAACAATCTTTTGACACTAAATCCTAATAAAACAAAATAAATTCCTTTTTCTATTCGGAAATTCAATGGACTTGGAGATAAATTGCATCTTGTGGCTCACAGTTGCAATTTTGTAGACCAACATACATGTTCCTGTCCTAAATTAGAGCGTACTAATGAAATAATGTACTTGGGGGTAATGTTACATTGTCACTTAAATTTTAAAACACATTACACAGAATTACTGAGCAAAAGAGTGCGGAAAATAATAATATTATTTAAAACACTTAGACATACTGCAGACTATAAACTCTTAAAGCAAATTTATTTTTCACTCTGCCAATCACTAATATCGTACTGCATTACTTCTTGGGGAGAAGCGCCAGCTTCTACTATTAAGTGCTTAGAAATTGCCCAGCGTGCAGTACTCAAAGTAAGCACTTTTCGACCTTTCTTATTCCCAACCAAACTCCTCTTTGAAAATTGTGAAGTCCTTCCCGTCAGACAACTATTTATTTTAGGTATAATCTTGAATTCCGAAGATATCCCGGACGTCAGTCTGAGCGAGATTAGAATAGCTCTCCAGCATCTTAAAAACGGCATGGCCCCAGGCGAGGATGGAATTACAGCGGAGCTTCTGAAAGCGGATGGAAAACCGGAACTTGAAGTCCTTCAAAGGCTCTTTAATTCCGTCCTCCATGGTGGCATTACACCGGAGGCATGGAGCAGAAGTGCGGTGGTCTTGTTCTTCAAGAAAGGTGACAACGCTCTCTTGAAGAACTACAGACCGATTTCCCTTATGAGCCGCGGCTACGTGCTGTTTTCGAGAGTCATTACGAATCGTTTCGCGCGTAGACTTGAGGACTTCCAGCCTCCCGAACAAGCCGGTTTCCGAAAGGACTTTAGCACCATAGACCACATACATACCCTTCGGCAAGTTGTACAGAAGTCCGAGGAGTACAATTTGCCACTATGCCTGGCGTATGTGGACTATGAGAAAGGTGTGTGAAAATGTTGACTTTGATTCCGTTGAAATTTGGGCGGTGCTGCAGTGCCTTCAGCGGTGTCAAGTTGACTGTCGGTATATCGAAGTACTGAAGGGCTTGTACAGTAGGGCTACGATGGCTATCCGAGTACAGAACCAGAGTACGAAACCTATCCAATTGCAGAGAGGTGTAAGACAGAGTGACGTCATATCTCCGAAACTCTTGGAAGACGTTTTCAAGCTTCTGGACTGGAAAGGATACGGTATTAACATCAATGGCGAGTACATAGATTTGCCGACGATATAGTCCTTTTGGCAAAATCGTTGGAGGACCTAAGCACTATGCTCAATGACCTCAATAGTGTCTCCCAACGGATAGGTCTTAAGATGAACATGGACAAAACCTCCATATCACACCTATGCCGGTAGTTGTTGCTCCCAACAGCTACCGGCATAGGTGTGATAAGGACTAAGCTCGAAGTTGTTGACGAGTATGTTTACCTAGGACAAACAGTCTGACTAGGTAAGTCCAACTTCAACCGAGAGGTCAATCGACGGATTCAACTCGGCTGGGCAGCGTTCGGGAAGCTACGACACATCTTCTCGTCAGACATACTTCAAAACGTTAAAACGAAATTGTACAACCAGTGCGTGTTGCCAGTGATGACTTACGGATCTAAGACGCGGTCCTTCACTGCTGGCCGTATGAGTAAGGTCAACGTCGCTCAGCGAGCTATGGAGAGGGCTATGCTCGGAGTTTCTCTGCGTGATAAACTTAGGAATGAGGATAACCGCAGTAGAATCAGAGTAACAGACATAGCTCAACGGATTAGTAAGCTGAAGTGGCAGTGGGCCGGCCATATAGCTCGAAGAACCGACAACCGATGGGGAAGAAAGGTTCTTAAGTGGCAGCCTCGTACCGGTAGGCGAAGTGTAGGGCGACCCCCCACGAGATGGAGTGACGACCTGGAAAGACATGGAGGAAGTCGATGGATGCAGGTGGCTCAAGACCGTGCTTTGTGGCATTCCTTGGGGGAGGCCTATGTTCAGCAGTGGACCTATGAAAGGCTGTAATGATGATGATGATAAAGAGCAGTACTTGTGTATTGTTAACTTTTCTGCTGCATCAGTACTACACCCTCCAAAGTCAGGTGTGTGATTCTTGGTCTAGTTTCATCACTCGACGAAGAGAAAGTCTTATGTCACGCTGAATCGTCGTCAATTTCTCTCTACGCTCCATGTGTGGTCTCGATAGCTGTCCAGCAAGCTTTTTCATGAATTGAAAACGAGTTTCAGGCTTTTCCAATTGGATAAATAAGTATACCATATACGAATTGGATGCTGATATATCCAGTAATCTATAAAATATAGCAACTGGCCATCTGCGCGTTCGGCGGCCCGTCGAATAGTTCGAGCCCCTTTGATCTAACAAATGAACTCCGATTTTGGAATCGTTATAAAATAGTATGATTTCTGGTTTTTTGGTGGCTTTACCCACATCTGGTGTATGATGCATGCTTGAAATAACAATGACCGCTTTGTTTATTTTTGGTACAAAAGATGCGATTGATATATGATTCGTAAAACCAAAGAGAAATGTTTCAAGCTCTCGCTGACGTGAAGGCAAGAACTGGTGTAGTATGTCTCGTTGATTCTTTCTCATTGTGCCGACTAGTGTCAGTTTTTTATCTTTCAAACAATGGGCAAGCTCAATAGACGTAAACCAGTTGTATGTCGTTATGTTTCTGTTTGTTCATTCAATACATGAAGAAAGCCGAAGCACAGCTTGAGTAGGTTTCTTTAGCCGAGCATATTCAGTAGATAGGTTTAACCCATCGGAATCTTTTCCTGTATAAATGTACGCATTAAGGAGATACCATGTTCGTGCATCAGTGAGACACATTATTTTTATTTGGCGGATATTTTAGGCATATACACTTTAAAACGGCACCTACCGCGGTACGCAATAAGCATTTCGTCAACACAAGCATAACTTCCAATACTATTTACATCTTGACATTGTTTGATAAAGGAATGGAACAGATCAGATATTGGCGCAGACGGATACGCTTTCTCGACAAGTTTCTCGTGTCAATGAATCGTCAAATCGAATAACGTTTAGTAAAACTTCGAATCGATTCTTGCACATTATGCATCGATATATTTCTCTGCCTGTACCATCCGTACTAAACCATGACTGATAAAATTCACGGTTTTCCTTGAACACAGCTGTATAAAATAACAAACCTATAAATGCTTTAAGTTCTACTATATCTAGCTCTTGAACACATGACTGTTTTTTTATTTTGGTCTGATAGATTGAAGATTTCCGTTGATGTGCAGTACAATTGTATCGAGCATTGCATCAGTGAAGTATTGACTCCAAATATCAAGCGGCGAAGACGAAGAATCAAGATTGTACCCTGGTTTTATACCTTGTCTTTGTTGCACAATGTTATGTTGTCTTGAGCGACTAGAATGTGGCACTGACGACCAACGGAAACGATTTTTGCCATAGTCATTTTTCTTCCTCCGTCTTGATGCCAACTGATACAAAGGAACATCATCGTCTGACGAAAAAAAATTAGAAAGCGTGCTCTAGGGTTGAGAGTCGGCCACCACTAAATTCGCTTCTTCATCGCCCTCAATCTCGGAGTCAGATGCGGAGTCATAAGACGGTACATAGTCCTCCCCGGTATCTGCTTACACATCACTGCAATCTTCGTTGAACGTAACTTCTTCAATTGAAGAATGTTCATCCTCCAACCAACGCGTGATAATTTCATCGTTGCATGTCATTTTCAACTAAAACAAAAAAAGACATTTCCTTAAAAAGTCACAAAAGTACCTACCCGGAGTCTCTCAGACTCCACGTAAAAGTTTTTAACTTACCAAAAAGCAGCGCTCGCGCGTGTGTCCTCGGCGGGCGCAGGTGCGGAACTGCGGGTAGCGGGGTGAAGGTACACGGACGCACGAAGAACAAAGACGCACACACGTAAAGTTATAAACAGAAACAAATTCGATGGAGTCTGAGAGACTCTGGGTAGGTAGTTAAGGGTTAAATACTCCTTTGTAGTTTATAAAAAAAAATTGGTAAATCCAATTAGGTATGCCCTAAGCACATTAAAAAATTACGTATAACATGATTATACGGAATTTTTAAAGTAGTTTAAATACACACGTATTTTCACTAATAACCTTAATATACTTCCAATTTTCCGATAATTTTAAATCAAACTTCAATTTAAAAAAAGTTTGGAAAATCCAAAAGTGCATGATATGTGCTCATATGAGATGAAAAATTAAAAAAAATTTGTAATTTGTAGTTTTATTCGTCAGATAATTCCAGTACCAATCATCAAAGTACACTTTCAAGTCACTCTATCAAGTCCGGAGGTAAAGTTTTTTTTTTATAGGATAAGGGTGACAAACGAGCACACAGTCCACCTGATGGTAAGTGGTTGCTGCGGCCCATAAACATCTACATCTATCCTCTATTACAAATCAAAATGTAGATGCGTTGTCACCCGTGAGGACTAAGATAGAATGCCTCATTTCTAGCAAAAAGGGCCTCCGGCCACCTGCACTCACGAAGCGAAACGCAGAGGTAAACCTCTACTTCACGCTGGTTTTCTGTGAGGTCGTGGTACCACCCCGGTTCGAGCTGGCCCATCCGTGCTACAGCGAAAGCTGCCGCGTGGCTCTACCACTGTTACACTTTCAGGTCTATAAAGTCCAAGATGTATAAGTACATATATATATATATTATATATATTGGAGATTACAACAAGAGATCCCACTTCTGATGTCGGAGAATTACAACAGAGGATCCCAACCTTGACCTCGGAATTACATCAGGATAGCGTTAATTGTTAAAAATAATAAAAGTGTGAGAGCGGATGTTCAACTTGCTCTCTTGCTTACGTTTAATCAGTATCAGTAATAAGACAACGTAACGCACTATACATTCAGCATAGTGAAATTACAGTTCAACCACACCGTAACACGTCTCCGCCACAATTACACACCAGTGTAACATGAGGTACGCAATTACATGATAACACCAAAATATGTAAACCAACAGCAACACTACTTATCTCAATGTAACACGGCCGCCTCTCAGCAACACCAATCTTCCTTGCCGGCACTAAAAGAATTACAACAACGAACAGAAACACGACACTATCTTAGCACTAGTAGAATGACCACACTCGTTGAATGACTTAAGCGGAATCTCCCTCGCAAGGCACCTACAGTGAATTTTATACTGCACAAACAAGCGGGGGTTTCTCGATATACCCTCCATTGCACCTCGATCCAACCGCGTATTTTATAGACGCTCCGACATATAAATCCTGCGTGCTTTTACCTATAGTATGTGCCATATCGATTGAGAAAAACGGACAATGACCTCAGATATGAGCCGAGTGTCAAAAGGCGTAACTTACAAAATCTCAATTTAGATGTGATAACAATATTTAAATATTGATATTATTCCCACTTCTAGGTCAGCACATATGTTTTGTTTTTTTGTTTCTTAAATAATATTGTCTGTGGTTCCTATAAACATAGTAAAATCTTACGGTACATCGCGAAAAATGTGTTATATTTTATATTTCAATTTATGGTAAGTAACGCAGCAATTCATTTAATAACAGTTTCATATTAAAAAAATATTTGAAGCAATATAATCACCATATTGAGCTTTTGCAAATTCATCCCTTTAAAATAAACAAAACGCGCGTTACGTCAGTTCGTTCTAAAAGAAACGTGACAATGGCAGCCAGAGATGCGTCACCTTTTTTGGGCCGGTCCGCCATTTTGTTTTCATTCGTGTTCGGATAGCGCTTGCGTGTGTACGTCTCGGGTAATTCATAGCATTCATTGCATTGTTTTAGTTGAGTTTTTACTGTTAAATTTGTTATATCGTTAAGTTTTTGTTTTTTGAATCTGTTATATTAGTTTTACTGTGACGGTCGTTACTAAATCGACATGAGTTCAGGAGAATTTGGTGAAGGACCCGGTCCTTCAACATCAAGTGGAAAGAGACGTCGCCGACCCATAATAAACGTAGCAGGTACGTACAAATAGGTACAAATGCGACGACGTAGCCTTTCTATTTCTTAAAGCGCTCTTTTTATGTGACCATGTGGTATTTATTTTCTAAAACAATATGTATTTATGTGATGTAGTACTATGGTAGTATATTTTTGTCATTTATTTACAGGCCCATCTTCTGGAGCACCTTTAACGTCACCAGTAAAAAAGAGAAAACCTACCACTTTGTCGGTCGGGGAACAAGAGATTATCATTAATGTATACAAATATGTCAAAAACACCTGGCCCGAAGACGTGTATCCTTCAAACGTTAATATGGTAGAAAAGGTTTCGGAGATCTCAGGAGTCAGCAAGAGCACTATATATCGCGTATTAAGCGTGTATAGAGATTCCCATAAAATACCAGAAAAGGGAATAATTAATAAAAGAAAAAAGTCTGTAATTGACAAGTTGGACGATTTTGATAAATCGGCTATAAGAGCGAAAGTGCATCAGTTCTTTCTTGCAGGAGAATTACCGACTTTAGACAAAATTTTGCTCAGTATAAATCAAGATGACCAGTTGCCAAACTTGAGCAAAACTTCCCTGCGACGTGTGTTGCGCCATTTAAAATTCAAATATATAAAGAGAAACAGAAAAAGTGGTCTAATAGATCGCCCAGAGATAGTTCTGTGGCGTACCAGATATTTGAGAGAAATACAAATATTAAGAAACGAGGGACGTAACATTTTTTACCTTGACGAAACATGGATTAACGCAGGTCATACTATGGGAAAGGTATGGGAAGACACCACAATTGAATCTTCTCGTCAATCACGGTTAGAAGGCTACTCTACTGGCGCGAAAGCCCCTTCGGGTAAAGGAAAGCGATTAATAGTTGTACACGTTGGCAATGAAAATGGCTTTTTGGAGGGATGTGATTGGGTATTTGAATCATCATCTACTGGTGACTACCATGAGAGTATGGACGCTCTCCATTTCGAGGACTGGTTTAGAAAAGTAATAGAAAAACTGCAAAGCGGCGATGTCATAGTTATGGATAACGCTAGTTACCACTCCAGACGTTTAGAAAAAACCCCAACAATGTCTTGGCGGAAACAAAATATGCAGGAATGGCTAGAATCTAAACAGATCGCATACGTGCCCTCGGACACAAAGACCCACTTAATGGAAAAAATAAAGGCAGTTAAAGATAACTATCGAAGTTACGTCACCGACGAGATGGCAAAAGAAAAAAGCATCACAGTGGTAAGGTTACCTCCTTATCACTGTGAGCTTAACCCCATTGAACTTGTGTGGGCAGATGTGAAAGGGTACGTTGCACGAAAAAATACAACTTTCAAGTTAAAAGATGTTAAAAATTTACTTAAAGATGGTTTAACTCAAATCACGCCAGATAAATGGAAAAACTGTGTTCAGCATGTCCTTAAGGTTGAACAAAAAATGCGTGGCATGGATGATAGAATTGACCAAACTGCAGATCGCTTTATAATTAATGTTACAGATAGTTCATCAAGTGAAGATACGAGTGATGATTGCACCGAATAAAAATAAAGTTCTTATATAATATTAAAAATAAAGTTTTATCTTTTGCATAAGTACGTACTTATTCGGTGTCGTTATCACTCGAATCTTTATATGTGTTATAAATTAATGTTTTTTGTTGTTAAATGAATAAAGTACTTTATAACAATAGATGATTTTTCTTCTACAGCGATCTTTCACATAACTTTTTAATAATAGTTAATAAATATATATTATATCAATCATTATAAAAAAATCATTATAAATAAAGAAAGTACTACATATAAAATGTGCCTATATATTGAAGGTTTGTAACCCCTGGTTAAACGACCGAAAGGTCATTGTCCGTTTTTCTCAATCGATTTGGCACATACTATAAACAAAATATTGTAATAAATATTTGTGATAATAATAATATCTTACCTTGGTCAAGTATGTATCAAATTTTGTTTTTGGAATATTTCGTATTTCTACGGCGATCTTTTTCGCTGCAAACAAGCAATACGGTATCCCCTCACGACGTCGGCCGAGGCCGGTATGACCAGTTATATAATATGTATGTTTTGTGGGAATGACTGAGTGAGACACTGACTACTTAGTAAAATATATTAGTACAAGACTGCTTAAAACACCGAAAATTTCGCCATTTCTTAGCCGAAAAAAATTAATTATAACTAAACAAAACAAAATTTACCTGCCATTTACATTCTATGACTTCCTACATGATAGATGAAGAGTTTAAAAAATAGATTGAGTTGAACAATTGATATTTTCAAAAGTTATCGTGTTTACGATACCATGTGGTATTTGATAAATCCACACCATAGGCCATAGGATTTAAAAAAATATTAGTAAGTTCAACAATCATTTAGCTTTCTGACAATGTACTTTTTATATCACTTACTAGATACGATTTCATGCGACAAAACGTTGCAATCTTAATTTTTAGGCCCTAGTAGAACATACCGGCGCGCCTAGCGCTTACGGCATGCAATACCTAGTTTTCAAGTCTCTCGGCCCGCATTTCCTCTTACTACACATTGTTTCTCCTCAGTTACCAGATTCATCGTCGTGTCCAGTTGTCTCTAACGTCAAAAATGTTTTAAAATTCAATGTTTAACAATGCGTGATCGCCATGTGGCGGTTTATGTGAGTAATAAGTTATACTTAACTTTGAAGTAGGTTTATCTAGAGTACGTAAAATTAACATGCGTACGGTAGCCGGAACACCTAACCACAGTATAAATATGGACAGTACGGAAACTAAACCTAGTTGAAGACAATTACCCACACTCCATTGAATCAATAGGATTGTAACTTTAAATATTTTTGATACTGTTTTTTTTTTTACATGTTGGTTCTGTAGTGATCAAACAATCGAATTTAAGTAACTAGCTACTAAAATACAATTTAAATATGACGAAAAAATTGATACCAATTGCAGCCGCCATCTTGGGTTTACATTTTGACAGCCCTAACGGCTTCAACACCCTCGAAAACCTAGAAAACTATACCCATGATGAAAAAATTGATACCTATTTCAGCCGCCATATTGGATTTACATTTCGACAGCACTATCGGCTTCAACACACTCGAAACCCATGATAATGACACCCATGATGAAAACATTGATACCTATTGCAGCCGCCACCTTGGATTTTCATTTCGACAGCCCTATCGGCTTCAACACCCTCGTAAACCATGAAAATGACACTCAA
Source organism: Parnassius glacialis (assembly GCA_033319125.1). Lineage (NCBI taxonomy): Eukaryota > Metazoa > Arthropoda > Insecta > Lepidoptera > Papilionidae > Parnassius > Parnassius glacialis. The sequence goes on along the minus strand of JAVANC010000004.1, from coordinate 4,854,111 downwards.
GATGAAAAAATTGATACCTAATGCAGCCGCCGTCTTGGATCTACATTTCGACAACCCTATAGGCTAAAACTCTCTCGAAAACCATGAAAATGACACCCATAATGAAAAAATTATACCTATTGCAGGCGCCACCTTAAATTTACATTTCGACAGCCCTAACGGCTTCAACACCCTCGAAAACCTAGAAAATGATACCCATGGTGATAAAATTTATACCTATTTCAGCCGCCATCTTGAATTTACATTTCGACAGCACTATCGGCTTCAACACCCTCGAAACGCATGATAATGACATCCATGATAAAAACATTGATACCTATTGCAGCCGCCACCTCGGATTTACATTTCGACAGCACTATCGGCTTCAACACCCTCGAAAACCATGAAAATGACATCCAAGATGAAAAAATTGATACCTGATGCAGCCGCCGTCTTGGATCTACATTTCGACAACCCTATAGGCTAAAACTCTCTCGAAAACCATGAAAATGACACCCATGATGAAAAAATTATACCTATTGCAGCCGCCACCTTGGATTTACATTTCGACAGCCCTAACGGCTTCAACACCCTCGAAAACCTAGAAAATGATACCCATGGTGAAAAAATTTATACCTATTTCAGCCGCCATCTTGAATTTACATTTCGACAGCACTATCGGCTTCAACACCCTCGAAACGCATGATAATGACAGCCATGATAAAAACATTGATACCTATTGCAGCCGCCACCTCGGATTTACATTTCGACAGCACTATCGGCTTCAACACCCTCGAAAACCATGAAAATGACATCCAAGATGAAAAACTTGATACCTAATGCAGCCGCCATCTTGGATCTACATTTCGACAACCCTATCGGCTAAAACTCTCTCGAAAACAATGAAAATGACACCCAAGATGAAAAAATTGATACCTATTGCAGCCACCATCTTGGATTTACATTTCGACAGCACTATCGGCTTCAACACTCTCCAAACCTATGAAAATGACACCCATCATGAAAAAAGTGATACCTAATTCAGCCACCATCTTGAATTTACATTTCGACAGCACTATCGGCTTCAAAACCTTCGAAAACCATGAAAATGACACCCATGTTTTTTATTAGTGATCGATGCACCCATGACGAAAAAATTGATACCTATTGCAGCCGCTATCTTGGATTTACATTTTGCCAGCCCTCAACTTCAACGAGGCTTCAAAACCCTCGAAAACCATGAAAATGACACCTATGACGAATAAATTGATACCTATTGCAGCCGTCATTTTGGATTTACATTTCGCCAGCACTATCGGCTTCAACACCATTGAAAACAATGAAAATGATACCCATGACGAATAAATTGATACCTATTGCAGCCGCCATCTTGGATTTACTTTTTGTTAGCACTTGCACTATCAGCTTTAAATAGTCTCAAAACCACCGCATTCTGGATTTACAAATAAGTTCACGAATTCATTATAATTGATCACACGGACTTATAATTCGATAACAATTATAACAATAACAATAAAAAACATTCTTACTTTTCAAAATCAGCAGGAAGCTTAAAATACGATAGCTCCAGTTTTGATGAAGCCGAGTTCAAACAGCCGTATACTTGTAATTGTTTTCCATAATTGTATATTTTTTCGTGTGGATTGCTTTTCGTGTTCATGTTATGGGTTCTAAATCGTGTTTCCCGTATTATCTAGCATTTCCAATGACTATTATCATGTAAATTTAAACAAGTAAACATTTTGATTGTTTACATTTTTACATAATAATAATAATAATAAGTCCGCACTATTATTACGTCCCACAGGATGCATCATCCGCGATCGTCAGTAATGAGGCTGTACTTGCCGCGGAAGCATGGTGGACGCGGCTTTTTAAGCGCGCTTACCATGCATAATCGCGAAGTGTGCAGCCTCCGTAATTACTTTCTGACGAGAGCGGATGATCCATATTATAGGGACGTTATTTCTTGTGATAAAGAACTTACCCCTCTATCCTTAGCCAACGAGCAATGGCAAGACCCGGCAGTACAGAGCATTTCTGACCGGGAGACCGTATGGAAGGAGAAGGAGCTCCACGGGAGGTTCTACAAGGCTCTACATGAGCCTTTTGTAGACACAGTCGCCTCCCTCCACTGGCTACGTTTCGGTGACTTCTTTGGGGAAACCTAGGGTTTTGTCTGTGCGATACAGGATCAGGTTATTAAGACCAACTATTATCGGAGATACATCCTAAAGGATGGCACCGTTGACGTCTGTCGAACTTGTCGCCATCCCGGTGAGTCACTTAGGCATGTTATCTCCGGTTGTTCGGCGCTTTCTAACTCTGAGTATTTGCACTGACACAATCTAGTAGCCAGGATTCTACACCAGGAGCTCGCTCTGAAATACGGCCTCGTGGATCGGAAACTGCCGTATTATAAGTACTTGCCGGAAGCCGTGCTCGAAAATGACCGCGCCAGGCTCTACTGGGACCGGGCCATCATCACAGACAGGACTATTCTTGCGAATAAACCTGATATTGTGCTGATGGACCGGACACAGTCAAGGATATTTTTGGTCGACATTACCATTCCTTATGACGAGAACCTCGTGAAAGCCGAAACAGATAAGCTAACAAAATATCTGGACCTGGATCGCGAGGTAACCGACATGTGGGGTGGATTGCCGACTGAAATTATACCTGTAGTCGTCTCTGCGAACGGGTTAATCCCAGTCAGCCTCTCGGGTTATCTGAGGCGACTGGGCCTCCGTGACGGACCGCTCCATGCTCAAATGCAGAAGGCGGTGCTCATCGATATCGCCCGCATCGTCCGCCAGTTTCTTTCCCTTTCCCCCTAACCCTCAGCCGTTTGGTCTCCCCTGCCGAGGGCTTCCATCTGGTTGGATTTTTGTATATTTATGTAATTTTTATGTATTTATTTTATTTCATTTTTATTTATGTAAGTTTATCATTTTCATTTTCAATTATATATTTATACAGCCCAACCAGATGAGAAAACTATACAAATACCCCATAACAATAATAATAAGTGCTCTGTACCAAAGTCCCGAAACCTTTCAGCTCGAGTTACAAAACCGTTTTCAGTGCCTAGAAGACTGCAATGAAGTGGACGATATGAATGACAAGCTCGTGGAACTGTCCATGCGGTCGGAGCTAAGTTCTGCAAGACCCGCGGCAGAAGAACACAAACACTCTCCGATCTCACTCTAAATCTCATGGCTGTTAGACAGGAGATAAAGCTACATTCTTCAACAAACTTGACAGCATACAGGCATCTGAACAGACAGATCTCCAAATGCATGCGGCGGGACGTACGCAACTTCAATACAGCTCGTATTGAAGAAGCGATCGAGCGGAACCAAGGCTCCAAAGTCTTTGCCAGAGATCTGTATGCCAGAAAGAGCCAACTGTCAAAGCTGAAGACAGAATGTGGCAACATCGTTTCCGGGACACCTGAGATTTTGAGTGAGATTGAGAGGTTCTATGGGCACCTGTACATGTCATCGTCGGAGCCACACGCAAGTGTGAGTAACGATCCAAGAGCGAGTCTTATCCGACACTATTCCGAAGATATCCCGGAAATCAAGCTGAGCAAGATTAGAATGGCTCTCCAGCACCTTAAAAACGGTAAGGCCCCAGGCGAGGATGGAATTACAGCGGAGCTTCTGAAAGCGGGTAGAAGACCGGTACTTGAAGTCCTTCAGAAGCTCTTTAATTCCGTCCTCCATGGTTGCATTACACCGGAGGCGTGGAGCAGAAGTGCGGTGGTATTGTTCTTCAAGAAAGGTGACAACGCTCTCTTGAAGAACTACAGACCGATTTCCCTTCTGAGCCGCGTATACGTGCTGTTTTCGAGAGTCATTACGAATCGCCTCGCGCGCAGACTTGACGACTTCCAGCCTCCCGAACAAGGCGGTTTCCGAAAGGGCTTTAGCACCATAGAACACATACATACCCTTCGGCAAATTGTACAGAAGTCCGAAGAGTACAATTTGCCACTATGTCTGGCGTATGTGAACTATGAGAAAGCCTTTGATTCCGTCGAAATTTGGGCGGTGCTGCAGTCCCTTCAGCGGTGCCAAGTTGACTGTCGGTATATCGAAGTGCTGAAGTGTTTGTACAGTAGAGCTACGATGGCTATCCGAGTAGAGAACCAGAGTACGAAACCTATCCAATTGCAGAAAGGTGTAAGACAGGGTGACATCATATCCCCGAAAGTCTTCACCACTGCATTGGAAGACGTTTTCAAGCTTCTGGACTGGAAAGGATACGGTAACAACATCAATGGCGAGTACATCACTCATCTTCGATTTGCCGACGATATAGTCCTTATGGCAGAATCGCTGGAGGACCTAAGCACTATGCTCAATGACCTCAATAGTGTCTTCCAACTGATAGGTCTTAAGATGAACATGGACAAAACAAAGATTATGTTTAATGTCCATGTCACACCTATGCCGGTAGTTGTTGGGAGCACTAAGCTCGAAGTTGTTGACGAGTATCTTTACCTGGGACAAATAGTCCGACTAGGTAAGTCCAACTTCGACCGAGAGGTCAATCTACGCATTCAACTCGGCTGGGCAGCGTTCGGGAAGCTACAACACATCTTCTCGTCAGACATACCTCAAAACCTTAAAACGAAATTGTACAACCAGTGCGTGTTGCCAGTGATGACTTACGGAACTGAGACGTGGTCCTTCACTGCTGACCGTATGAGGAAGCTCAAGGCCGCTCAGCGAGCTATGGAGAGGGCTATGCTCGGAAATTCTCTGCGTGATAAACTTAGAAATGAGGATATCCGCAGTAGAACTAGAGTAACCGACTTAGCCCAACGGATTAGTAAAGTGAAGTGGCAGTGGGCCAGCCATATAGCTCGAAGAACCGACAACCGATGGGGAAGAAAGGTTCTCGAGTGGCAGCCTCGTACCGGTAGGCGAAGTGTAGGGCGACCCCCCACGAGATGGAGTGACGACCTGGTAAGGCATGCAGGAAGTCGATGGATGCAGGTGGCTCGGGACCGTGCTTTATGGCATTCCTTGGGGGAGGCCTATGTTCAGCAGTGGACTTATGAAAGACTGTAATGATGATGAAATGATGAATAATAATAATAATCTTTATTTGCGTAAAACATGGTATAGATGTTGTTCACAGGTAAAAATCGAGCGCTCATGTTTTGCTTATTTTACATAGCATGCAAATATTTTTAAACAATGTCAAATTTTCTTTAACTATTTGAAATACATTAGTCACCTGATTAATTAACAAAGAGAAATAATATTATAATAATTAAGTACATGTCAATTTCAATACTTAGTAATAGTCGCATAGCTTAATCAAAGATATGTTGTAACAATACTATATTTTATTATTTTATATTTATAACAATAATTAAATGATTTTTTTAATAAATATTATCCAGTACATAATCTAATTTTTTTCCAAGAATTGTTTTACACTATAGAAATTATTTTCATTGAGCCATTTGTACAATTTCTTTTTAAGGGGCTACTCCATGCGAACGACCTTGAGCATTTGGTGTGCCGTGCCGCGCCGACTCGCTACAATATAGGATCGCGTAATAAATATGTAAGACGCCACCTACTGTAAGAACGTAGTATTTTTTCAACATCAATAAACTATTTTATGGAAATACACACAGCGTACAACGATAAATGTATTTTTTTTTATTCGGTATATTAGTTGCATTATATTAGAATTATGTATTCTCATATATTATCTAATTATGAAATTTTATAATTAATTATACCGAGTGACGAAAAAGTTATCACATAAAATAAAAAGACGTATGCTACATACATTTCTTTAAACATACACAACTAAAAAAATATATAACAATTAATACATTAGTCGCGGTAGCATTTTTTTCGTTTTAATATCACCTGATGAATTCTAGAATGTCAAAGACCCATGCCATTTGAATGCGAATATAGGTAGTTTAAAGGTTGTCAATCCGAACTACTTAAATAAAGAAAAAATCAAACAAAAAGTGTACTTACGACTAACAATTTAAGGCATAATTTTATGCGCGAAATTAAAAACAAAGGGAACGCACGCTGCGGGTGTGTGAAAACAAATTCAAGCGAAAATTTTACTTAAAATAATGAAGTTAAGGCATAATTCTCTATGCGCGAAGTGACAAGAAATGGGACGGGATGTCCAAAATTATTATTTTTCTGGCGCGTGCGACGTTTTGTAAGTCACTTCAGGTCAGTAACCTATATATTATCAAGGCTGATTTATTTCTTGTCAATTTTTTACGCTATTTATTTTGTTTGAAAAATGCATTTTTTATTTTCTTTTATTATTGCTTATTTTATTATTTTAACAGACATATATCAACTTGTATTAACTGCTGTGCTATTTAACGTGATAACCTGGGCGCCACCCAGTATATTAAAAATGAAGCATTGAAAATTGTGAGTTTAAAAGGTACTCACTATAGTATACTTCACTATAGGTAAATAGATAGATAGCTCGCCTTTTGTACAAATATTTGGTGCAATAAAGAATAAATAAATAAATAGGATGTTTCGCAGAGTGAGAGTAATATAGAATGAGAGTTGTGGAGGCAGTTTACAAACATAAATTGCACAAGGACAAACATCCAGACCCGAAACAATTATTTGTAGGCCTTACAAATATTTGTTCCGTGCGGGATTCGAACCCGCGGCCCCCAGCGCAACAACTGATTGCTAATCCACTGCGCTACGGAGCCGTCGCCGGGTTATAGGTAAAGTGACCATACGTCCCGTTTTGAACGGGACTGTCCCTTTTCTCGGTCACATGTCCCATTGTCCATCGTCCAAGCTCCGGGACACAAAATTGTCCCGTAACTCGTTGGATGGAAGTATTCAAAGCCAACAATCTTCAACATAATTTTTTTAATCGAATATATTTTATGTCTACCTTGTACAAATGCTCCAGTAGAAAGAGTATATTTTTCTATTTTGAATAAATTGTGGACGTCTGAAAAAAACACTTACGGTTCCAGTTCTAAAGGCGATGTTGTTAACTACGGTAAAAATAAAAAAACTTGCCCAGAATTTTATTCTTATTTAAAATCATCAGCAACTTTATTAAAGCAAATTTAATCCACTGACAATGGTAATTAATAATTTCAAAAAATATGTTGCATTTAATAATTACCGTCTATACCGAATATAATTTTATAGTGAACACTAATTGTATAAAGTTATAGTTTTTAGAGTATAAATAAACCCATGTACTGTTTTGAGTTAAAAAATAAATGGTCAGTTTAGCCTTTTTAGTTAAATTTAGTTTTAAAAATTTTTCGTTTATAGTAAAAGTAGGTATATTAGTACCTACTTAGATACTTTTTACCGAATTATAAGTATAGAACACCTTATGTACTTAATTATTTTTTGAAAAAGAAGAAAAAACTTATATATATAAAAACTCATAAATATTTTAGCAATAAACTATAACTTAGTAATACTAATTATAACTTAGAACATAAATGAAAAACTCATAACTGACTTTTTGGCCCGACCCAGGATTCGAACCCGGGACCTCATGATCAGCAGTCGCAATACTACAACCACTAGACCAACGTGGCAGTTCTATACCTAATAAGATATTGCGGTTGGGTATTAGAATTATTTTAACTGTATATTATACTGATAATATTGAATTAGCCTTTTATAGTGTTAATTATAATATTTGTCGAAATGTTAATTATGGATTCGAACCTTACATGCTAATGGTGCTTCATTTTTTATTTGCATTTACTTCAAAGAAAATAAATAAAATTTTTAGAGTATAAATAAACCCATGTCCTGTTTTGAGTAAAAAAACAAATGGTCAGTTTAGTCTTTTTAGTTAAATTTAGTTTTAAACTTTTTTAGTTTATAGTAAAAAGTAGATAGTAAAAAGTAAGTAGGTAGGTAATATTAGTACCTACTTAGATACTTTTTACCCAATTATAAGTATAGAACACCTTATGTACTCAATTATTTTTTGAAAAAGAAGAAAAAACAAGCAATAAATAATATACTATATTTTAGCAAAAACACTATAACTTAGTAATACTAATTATAACTTAGAACATAAATGAAAAACTCATAACTAACTTTTTGCCCGACCTAGGATTCGAACCCGGGACCTCATGATCAGCAGTCGCAATACTACAACCACTAGACCAACGTGGCAGTACTATACCTAATAAGATATTGCGGTTGGGTATTAGAATTATTTTTAACTGTATACTATACTGATAATATTGAATTAGCCTTATATAGTGTAAATTATAATATTTGTCGAAATGTTAATTATGGATTCGAACCTTACATGATAATGGTGCTTCATTTTTTTTAATTGCATTTACTTCAAAGAAAATACACGCAAAAAGCTTCATCGCGCAGTAAAAACACAACAAATATATGTATAACTAATACGAAAAATTATACCCAAAACAAACAAATAATACTACCTATAAATAACCTAATAAGTAATAATATTATCGACTAACATGACGTGAGCGTATGCGCTGGCAGACGACACGGACTTCACGTCGAAGAGCTCAGGGCTCACTGACTTGAGCAAGCCCGTGGGCAGTGAATACACCCAGATTTTAAAATGATTTCTTAATAAAATCAAATTTTGGTCTTTTGAAAAAAAAATTACAATAGAAATGTTCATTAATAAATTGCCTATCCATTGGTGTAAATCGCAAAATAAAATAATACTTACTTTACGAGGAGATGCATGTTATCAATAATAATTTCACAGTTATGTGGTTTCGTTGTAAGGAGATTATATTAATATTTATTCCTTTAAAAAAAATTGGATATAGCTCTTATGAAATCAAGATTATGTAGAAATATAATGTGTTTTTTAATTGTTGATATATCTTTTAAATAAAAAGTAGATAGCTCCTAAAAACCGCGCAAATAACGACTAGCGCGACATTTTGCTCAACCTGCGCCTTAAGAAAAGAACTTGAAAATAGTGTAAATCGTAAATTTTCTATAATAGTTTTTTTCAGCAAAAGATTTGATGATGTTGAGATTATTTTTAATTGGTACTTAAGGATGCATAATATTTATTTTAGGTTGCCAAAAAATGAAGGCTTTCAAAAATTGTGGATTGATAATATAGGCCAGGAAAACATAAAACCTGCAGTAGTAAGAAGAATATGCTCCTTGCATTTTGAAAAAGAATGTATAAATAGAACGCTGGATTTAGTTCGGCTTAAGGGTGATTTGGTTCATGTGTCTAAAATAAATTTTCTGACTAAATAATATTATTTCGTCACGAATAAATGATTTTAATCAGTATACATTATTGTTATTTTATTTATTTTAATCCTTACTCTTTTGTTTACCTCCAGTATCCACCACTAATTACGCTACTGGTGGAAGTCATTATAATTTGCAGGTTGTAAGCACTATAAAATTGATATTTTGTGGAGTGTTACACAACTGTGTGAGTTACACAAATGGGATATAATGAGAAATGAGTATGGAAGTGGAAGTCTGAAGTGGCGCAGCCACTCCTATTGATCGAAATGTTGCATGGAATAGTGTTATCATATTATGGTATGAACATGGGATGCTGAAGATTGAGGAATACGTTAGGCAGGGGCGTAGCTACCGCCGTATCAGCCGTATCAATGATATGGGGCCCCCGGGCTACAGGGGCCCCGAACATGTATAACCAAAAATTCTAAGGACTTCTATGGAATAGGAATTCAATATAAATAATTATTTTATTCAATGCGAACGTTTTTACTCTTTTTGTGAAAAATCTGCACTTTTCATTTGGGGCCCCCAATAAATTGGTTAATTATTTATTTCAATGCAAGCGTTTTTGTTGATTTTGTGAAAAATCTTTACTTTTCATCTGGGGCTCCCAATAAATTTAGATACAGGGCCCGTCTAAGGCACGCTACGCCACTGACGTTAGGATAGTTAAATGATTAATGGATTGTGTGAACGGTGGTATGGTTAGAAAGGGGCTGCTCAACTCAATTAAATTACTGCGATAAATAAATAAATAATCTTTATTATAAAAAAAAAGAGAGATGACGGCTAGTAACTATATACGAAAGAACACATGCCCCACAAACTTTAAATAAATCAAGATAAGGGTCAGTCTACTGCACGTTCATGGTGATTTAAACTGGTAACCAACCATTACCACGAAATAAAGGTGTTGTCAAATCTTTATGGCAGCTTGGAAGTTAAATGCGAGCGCTAGTCCGTGCAGATCTTAGAGTATTAAACTAACAGGAGACGACATTGGAGAGCGTTCCCCGCTGGCAAAAGTACGAGAGCGCGGATCATTCCCGTTATATAAAACTAGTTGCGCCGCGTACGGCGTTACTTACCAAGTAGTCGTAAGCGTGAGTTGACTTCCAGAAAAATTCCGAGTTGCAGTGTGTTTTCTTGTAAAAAAAAGATCACAGACATCAAATTTACAAAAAGACGGCGTTACCTTTCATCTTTAAGTATTTATTTTGATTTCAATAATTAATATAAGCATTAAATCACGAAAATTCTGATTTATATAGCTGAGCAGGTAGTGTTGCCAACTTAAAGTATTAATACTATAGTAAGGACTTTTGCACTACTAGGACATAATTAAATTTTGCTTAATTGTAGACAAATATCGTTTCTCTTTGTTCTAATTACACAAGACAAATCGTGTTATTGAATAGTCTTAAATTCATCAATATTATTATTGCAAAACTATATTATTTCAAACAACATTAATAATCTTTAATTGTTTTTAACGAAATGAAAACGTCAATTTAAATTGTTTTATTGTATATGTTCGCGCAAAAGCGTTAGTGTCAATAATAGACGTCAGAGGGCGTGCGTGCCTCTACGATACCGGTTTTGGACGTCCGGTCGTTTCGAGGGCACGCTAGAACAAGTAGTCCTTTTCATCGCGTCGAGAGAGTACGCGTTCTTGGTCAGGAAGTCGGAGGCGGAATATAATAGGCGCGTATAGTAAATATACCACTGGGAATTGTAACGCGCATTCCTGTTTTGTTAGCTTCATCCCGGGACTTAGGGTCTAATTTAGAATCTGTATAAGTGGATTCGACCGTATAAGTTACTAGTGCGGTAGTTGATATTCTAGAAATAACGGTGACCTTTGATCCGTACGTTCTGTGTTCATTTTCGCGAGTCAAGCGTTATAACAAACGAGAGTTAGTGGCTCATGTAAGGTAGTTAATCGTACGACAGAGTTAAAGAACTGTTATCGTAGAAAACGAAGAAAGTGTCTGCGGAAGGAGACCGTAGTTTGGAGAGGAGCTGAGGGCCGAACTGCTGCAGAGGGAACGGTCTAATAAGGTCAATAGCACTACCAGCCGCACCCAAATACACATCACTGACCCTTACTTTCCTAGCACTACACATCTACACGCGACCTGACCGAATCCTGAGGGACCAGTCGCCTTGGATAGAGGTAAGTAAGCTCTGTTCAATAATTGTAACGCTCCCCCCTGATCGTATAATGTAATTAGAAACTTTTAACCCTTGGTGTTAGGACGCCCGACCTGTACCTGCCTGTAGGTTCTTCCGTTAATGGGCCGCGGAAGATCCTACTCCTGGTATAGGTATTTGCAGGCCGTAACAGTATACATTATACATTTAAAACATTTTAAATAGATATTTTCATTTCATTATGTTACGTTATGAAACGAAAAGAAGGGGAATTTCGAGTATATAAAATGGTATCATCAAGACTATAATAGTGATGTTCACTGTAATCTTTAGTGTCGATGTTTTTATTTGACTATAAGTAATACTTTGTTATATAATACCAAGGTGTTATTTAAAATTCTTTTTTGTACAATGTTTAAAAAAGATCTTTGGTTTTACAGTTTTCCAAAAGATCCTTCCAGGCGCCAAGTTTGGATAAAAGCATGTGGCAATCATATAACCTGGGTACCTCAACGAACAAGCACTATTTGTTCCGAGCATTTTGACCAATCGGTTTTCGTAATCCAATCAAATAATAAAAGGAAACTAAATGAAACTGCTGTACCGACTTTGAAATTATTGGAAGTAAGTTTATTATTTTGCTGCAGGCTTAGTTTACATTATGAAGGATAAAATTTAAAACAATTAACAAATCGAAATGGAAGGTTTAGTGAACGATATTTGTTCATTTTAAAATGTTATTTACAAGTTTATCGTCTTAGATGGTGTCAACAAAATTGTTGTTTTCAGATGAGACACGAATTATTAGGGCTTAAATAAATAAATAAGGACAAACAAATAATTTCACTGTCATATGTATAATCTATTATTATTAAATATATACAGAGTACTACACTTTTGTACTATAGAACACAAAATATTACCGCTTTTTACGAATACATTAATTATTTTTCAATCCTAAGTAAAATGACGAAAAAAGTATGTTTGGTTAAGCGTAAACTTCGACCAAGAGATAGCAAATGTTTATTTTTTTTTAATTGCTCCATTCCGTTGCTACATAAAGGAAGGACAAAAACAAATAAACAAAAAATCACACTTTCATATTTATAATATTATATTAGTATGGATTGTCAAGAATGATATATAAACTTTTGAAACCGGTTTACAATCGGCTTTTTGAGGGTAGAACTATACACTCCCGCTCTCTTTCTCGCTCTAGTAAATAACGTTTCTGAGTGAACAAAAAGGATAGAAGCACAGGAAAGTGCGATTCCGTACTGCCAGATGTAGTTCAACCCTAAGCCTTAAAACGGTTTAACTCTATAGGTTGGGTAAACTCTGTAAAATTAGACCGTTTAAAACCCCTATACAGATAACCTTTCTGGTTGGTCATGACATTAAAAATGGTAAAAACATTTCATAGACTAGGCATATTATATATTTTTAAGCATACAGGGACATTATTAAGTGGCGAAGCTTGCGAAGACACTTATTGATTTCACGATGTCTGTCTGTCTGTCAGTCCGTCTGTCCCACGATTATCTCGAGAACGGTTTCGAATTTTCAAATTCTGTTTTCAGCAATCGATTACTGATCACCCAGGCATCTGAACCTCCTATTTTGAAACTGATTGCTCAACGGCAAAAAAAAAAGCTGATTGCTTCGCCACTTTGCTTGCTAGGTTTATTTCGATAATGATTACGTTCCACATAACATTGAACTGGCAAATTTGCTGATGGAAAAATATGCAAGCACCAGAATTAGCTACCTCGCAAAATAAGAGTGATCCCAAAAAGTGTATTCGTCATATATACCAAACTTATTCACTTTAAAAACCAGTTAAAATATATATATAATACTTTTTCAATTTGCATTAATTTTGGTAATTTTGTATTATTATAATGTACCTTGTGTATTTTTTTTAATTTACTTTGAATGTTATATTACTCATTAAACATTTTTTCATTTTTATTTTATTTAATTTGCTAATGTAACTTGCATAAAATTTCATCGACATATCCATATCCACAAGGCCCTCGCACTAGTTGTTTATAGCTTATGCACTGTAACGATGAGACATTTATAAGAGATTTTCAATTTCAGGTTGTGTGCGTTTTGCTTAATCGTGTGCTCATATTATGCTGTTTGCGTGCGTAACGACGTGGCCCAATGTTTACGATTTGCTTAGTGTGCGTTACCTCGCCTCCCGCTAGAAGTGACAGACTTTTTTGTTTGGAACTTTATGCGCATGGCGTCTCCTGTTAGTTGAATACTCTAAGGTGCAGATATAGTTGAAAGAAAACTTGATGGTGTCTCAGATCACAGTACGTAAAGCGAAGCGTGAAGGTACAGGACTTGCGCTCGCAACTAACTTCCCAGGCGCTATAAAGTCTATATATATGATATAATTTACGCAACCTGGACGCATACCGTTGGGGCTGGTTCGAAATGGTGCAGGACAAAACCACTGACAAAAACTTAGGGGAGACTTCTGCCAAGTAGTGTGACAGCATGGGCTGGACTAAAAAATCTTACGAAGCCTAATACATTGCCTATAGTGGTGGTTTCGGTAATCTCTGCAGAGGAGAAAAAAAATGCATGCGTCGACCCAGGGATAGAGTGCTTATGTGCAGATTGCCGTCGTTACGAAAAAACGTTAGCTCGTTGCACGAACTCAGTATAATATTCTGGTGCACGTCGTATACGTGTTCTGAAAAGAAAGGAGTTAAAGCTCCAATTAAGTGCTCTTTCCTTGGTCTCTTCGCTCACTTTTGACTGTAGCTTCACCATATCTTAAAGCAATTACAGTTTCAAAACTTTCCTATTCTGAGTTGAACTTAAGATTTATTTATTTATCATCTCAATACAACTATTATTACAGGATTAACCCAATACAATAGTGTAGTGATCTAATATTTGTTTATTTAATATATACCTATGAGATGGACAATAAGTCATAATTTATATAGCATTGATACTGAAAATATCGACAAAAACAACGCTATTTCTTGTGGGTGGATTCGTCGCCATATTTGAGAAACACTTGACTTCAGATTACGTGACCACATGCCATATCCCCTATTTTTCTTATATCTATGGAAACATTACTTTGCTCTGTGCTCATATCGCGCGACGCGTCGCTTGCGAGGCGACTGAGCCACGAGCGAGAGAGACATACTGAGACCATGATTAATTTAACTACTGACTCGCGAGTAGCGAGTGAGCGGGCGAAATAATTATAATCCATACAAGTCAGATCGAGATAACAAATGAGAAGTGTATCACTCAACTCGTACGCAAAGGTCAGTGCGAACACCACAAATGTGAGAAAACAAAATAGTACGTTAATAGATTTGTACCATAGTATAAAGAGAGGCCAAGTAGGTTATCTGCGGCACAATCCGCGATATAATTGCCTACTGTCTCAGGGTTGTCACTGTCACCAAATCATTAGTTTAAAGCCCGGCCCTATATACAACGTGTCCCAAAATTCAACGATAAGCCAACACCGGAGGATAGACCTGCCCCGGACTAATAGGGGAAAAAAAGAAAAAAAATATATCCCAATTATATTTTAAGTTATATAAAAATAATGAAATTCTTCAGAAATTGAGACCGTTTATGATATTTTTCACTACCATGACCACAATTTTTTAAATAGTTTTTTCTTCTTTTTTTTATAGGCAACCTGAATAGTACTGCTATCTAACACAATTCTTAAAAACTCCAGAATAACTCTTGTTTTATCACGAAAATTAATGAAATTTATTTTATTACCTAAATTTTTTGAAGACTTTTACTTTTAACCAAATTTAACTTATCGTGGTGTAAAAAAAAAAGTATGAACACTAGTATGGCAAGTTTTTTTAAAAATTGACGCAACTAACCAACATTCCAAAATGGTATAATACTCTAGGAAAACAAGTTATAAAAAAATATGGGCCTATTATTTCTTAACAGGGGCCAAATGACGGTCGGGTGTAATAAAAGTATTAGTTCTTGAAAAATGTTTAATATTTCAAAACAAATGGTACAAACAGTTTCACGTGTAATTTATTAAGTTATTAACATTATAGCAAATGTTCGAACTGTTTGCCACCAGCATTAATACATGCACGACATCGCCTTAAAAATGATCGTTTTATTTGTCTTGCATATCTTCTGCTATTAATGTAATCAACAGCCTGAGTGATATTTCGACGAAGCTCGTCCAATGTCAGAATGGGTTTTGAGTAGACCCTGTTTTTAAGACAACCCCAATAGAAGAAGTCCAAGGGGTTCAAATCGGGTGAACGGGGTGGCCATAAGATAGGACCAAGTCGCCCGACCCAACGCCCTGGATACTCTTGATTTAAATATTCTCGCACAGGACGGGCATAATGTGCTGGGCAACCATCATTTTGGAACCACATGTTTTGAAGATCACTTAAGGGCACGTCGTTTAATAATTCTTGCAAGTCATTTTGTAAAAAGTTTAAATAACTATTGCCATCTAAGTTTCCTTGTAACTCAAAGGGCCCAATTACTTTTCCATTTAATATGCCGGTCCATAGGTTAACCTTGAATTGATATTGGGATTTGTCTTGTCTCATCAAGTGTGGATTTTCATTACTCCAACTATGTAGGTTGTGAAGATTTAAATACCCATCTTTCTTGCACGTTGTTTCGTCCGACCATAGAATTTTGTCTAGGAAGTGGGGATCTTCACTGTGCCTTTGCAGCATTACACGGCAAAATGTGACCCGTAGCGGATAGTCCCGCGGTTATAACGTCTGCACACGCCTGTAGTAATATGGCTGAAGCTTGTGACGTTTTAATATTCGATGTGCAGAACTTTTTGGGTTTCCTGTAGCTTCTTCTATGGCACGTACCGAAGTAGTCGAGTCATTTTCTATCTCATTGAGACCTTCTTCATCACGATCCAATCTAGGTCTTCCAGCGCTTCTCCTATTAGATGGCATACAAACCTCCGAAAACGCTTGATGCACATTAATAAACACTCGATAATCAGGATATTTTTGAGCATTTGGGTATCTTTCTCGATACAGTCTGCTAGCAGCGTTAGCATTACATCGGCATTCTCCATAGATTAAATGCATATTAGCGTATTCCTGTGGCGTGTACGGTTGCGGCATGTTAAACGCCAAACAGTCCAAAATGCGCCAGAACTCTAAATCACAAAACACACAATCGTAGTCCAAGATAATGCCAGGTCAGTTCAGTTTGCAGATCACTTCCAGTCCAAATAATGCCAGGTCAGTTAAGTTTGCAGGTCGATTCCAGTCCAAAAAGCCAAGCCAAAAGTCGATAGTATGTACGAGGGCCACGTAAGTTGAATTGGGAACGGTGCGCAGTAAACAAAGGAGCAGAGCGTACTGAACCGACTTGCTGAGAATAATAACAGCTTCTCTACCTGCCCTGTTGTTGTCTCTTTTTAACGTAAATATCTCTATCTATCTATCTCTCTCTAACATCTAAGGTATTAATGCCCCATTCGAATTCCTAGAAATTGTAACAGGAACCCATTTTGGGCATATAGTAAAAGTGATTACTGACAATTACAATTTAAGGAATTTGGCCCTGTTTAGAAATAATAGGCCCATATTTTTTTATAACTTGTTTTCCTAGAGTATTATACCATTTTGAAATGTTGGTTAGTTGCGTCAATTTTTAAAAAAACTTGCCATACCAGTGTTCATACTTTTTGTATAGGCATCTATAATAAAAAAAATGAATAAAGCGATAAAATATTGTAAAAAAAAAACATCGTACAATAACATAAAATTACTAACGCCTGCCTCTTAGACTGTAATCAATTTTTTGTTCTGTTGTTATTATTCGAACTTTGCTCTATTTATCTGATTCACAATTAGTCAATTACTTATTTTTAATTACGATTTTATAACCGTAAGTAGATACTTAGTTACTATTCTTCCTCTGTCTGATAGACAACTAATACAACAAAAGTAAGTAAGTAGGTATCTCATCGTCAAGTAAAAATTATATGCTATAATAAGTGACTCGCTTACGTGACGCGCGAACTTCGTGTGGTGTTAGCGTCGACTGGCGCGTTGAGAAATACTTCGAGATTGTGTTTAAGTGTGCGTGCGGCGCCTCATAGATACTATGGCGCACACATACAAGCCGCGTGCAGTGCGTTTGTATGAAGATAACGTACTTCCCCTCTCTTTATACTATGTCTGTACAATCTATAAATATGAGAGATTTTTTTCACCATTACAAGAATTTTCACAAAGATAGTGTTCAATCGAGTTTTTAATACTTTCTGACAATTATATCGCGTTTAATGAATTACTTGAGCAAAAATTTTGCGAATATTTTGACTTCGAAAAGAACATTGTAAATATTGGTAGTGAAATATTAAAACGTGAAAGGCGAGTGCTTTCCAATAGAGTATTAAAAAAAATCTTTACATTAAAAGGATTTACCATTTAATTAAAAGCCATAACTAATTGTTGAAGAACAATAATTATAAAATTAAAACATTTAAAATACGTAGCTTGTAAAAAATATTATATCATAAGTATCTATTAAAATGCTGATAAATGTTTTGTTTATTTAGTTTTATCCTCCTGTGCCAACCATAACAAAATAGTATGGAGTGTAGAGTACAAGGAGAACCATCTTATAAGGGGCGAATGTTGAAAAAATGTCCTACTATTTATTGAAAATAGAAGTTCCAAAACCTACCACAATAGCGCAGGTGTCTGAAAAACTACCATATGAAGATAGCTGTCGTGAACGGAGTGAAGTCAGCTGAATTCAAATATTTAAAAAATTTCATGACTATACTCTATTTTAATGACGAAGTCCTTTTTGACACTTCTTAGAACGTAACTTCACGTTTCGCATAATTTGAAATAATAATCATTTTTGTTCATGGTCGTAAATCATCATTAAAAATACACAATCAATCTAAATCATTACATAATTTGTAGAGATTAACTACACTTTTATTATTTAAAATGATAATTTAATATGATATTGATAATGATAGATAAAAGGATAATGACTGCTTGATATGAATGCTTGAAGTGCACTGCTCGCCGATTACAGGGCGTTAAAGTGCTGTGTTATTAAGACTGCTAAGTTAACAAATTAAATACATTTAGGTCATTGTGAAATATGTACGTTTCACCGTACATCTTGCACCTCTCGAGAAAGACAACGAGGGGTGAAGTTAGATTACTGCTTAATAACATTGTAAGTAACTTACATACTTAATGTTAACAATTAAAGTAGGTAGAATTTTTAACAATAAATATAATATGATAAATTATCCTAATGAGAATAATTATAATAAAATATTAAAATGTCAAATAAGAAAAGAACAAATAACTAATAATTAAATGATTACATGGCAGCAAGCGATCGGATTTTTATAGTAACAACTATTTAATAGTTACGGCTAGTGCAAATGACTGACATATGATACAATGTTTAATGAAAAGTGACAATGTGATACTTATATGTAACAATTATCCTATAGTTCACGTGTTACAGGCCACGACACATTCATTCACAAGGTACCTCAAACTTAATTGAACAATTAGTCATAGCAGAGGTAGACTTATCGACACTTATCACTGATTCGCGCTATCGGAACACTTTGCACGTAACGCACATTCACCACCACTTCACTAGCACTGTCACTATCCGCTGGGTGTGCAGCCTCCCCAGGCTGGCGCTGGTCGTGCGTCGAACTTATAGAGGGTCCCGCCGGCGCCACAGCGCGTAGTCAACACCTCGCTCTTAACCGTTGAAATGCGATGACACTGCTCACAAGCAACAGTGAGCCGGTGATGATATACCCGAGCACATAGTGGTGTACATCGTGAATGCTTAGTTCACCACGAGACTGTTCCTTTAGTTCCGCTATTTACATATTAAGTACACGCCATTTTTAATCTTGCTCATCTGCTCGTAATTGTGTGTTAAGTCGAATGCTAGATGTGTTAATTAATTTGTTTAAAGTTGACACCTCTGGGAATTCCACGTGTTCGCTGATATTAATTTTATTTGATGAAATTATTGTTGAATATGATTAAAGTCGTCGCTAAATTCATAGAATTGCGTGATTTTGAAAATGATGGTTAAAGCTCTATTTAGCTCCACAGGTGTTAATGTTAATGACCTGCTTATCACGCAGTTATTTGATGCATCGCGCCGGACTCAAGTGCGCGCGATGAAACGTAATACCCATGCTATTGTTCTTACAATATGGGTGAGTGAACTGCAATTTTATTGTTGATTAATAGACGATTTGATTGATAATCCGGTGACGGATGCTTCCAAGTCAATTTAAATTGCTGTTGATAGCTGCTCCTGCGCAGTGAAGACATCGTTGTCAGACATCATGATATAATGATAAGTAAAGTGGAAAGATCTTACTTGATATGATGCTGCTTGCTGATTGTGCTGAGGTAGTTGGCGCGTTCGTGCTGTAGTGGTGGTGAGTACTCAGTGGAGATGCTGATACGCTGATACGCTCTAAGCTGCTGCTGCTGGGCGCCGCTCCAAGACTCGCTACGCCCTCGAATCTGCTTGATACTTGATGCTTGGTTACTCCGATGGCCAGAGCATATTGATAATGATAAGAAGCTGCACACTTATTAGTACAGACCGAAAATTAAATTAATTAATTTATTTAATAAAATAATTAAATTAAATAGACCGAAAGGCTATTGCACACGTCACTTAGTGCACTATGTCGCAATAGGTCACTGAGCGGAAACACTTTTTTCGGTCGTTAAAACCCGAATTATAAGTCCCGCTACGGAGCTCGAAAGGCCAAAAAAATTAATGCTTGTACTTGCTTGTGAAACCCTTCTGCTTGGTGTGCTTGATGAATGCTTGGAGAGGGCTTGCTTGGTGTGCTTGGTGAATGCTTGCTTGTTTTGCTTGGTTTGCTTGGTGAATGTTTGGAGTGCTTGCTTGGTGTACTTGATGAATGCTTGCTTGGTTTGCTTGGTGAATGCTTGGAGTGCTTGCCTGGTGAATGCTTGATATTGTTACTGGTTCTCAGTGTATTTGTAGACTCAGTACACGTAGAGCGCCGTCTCAATTCGGCTGGTGAGACCCGCTGGTGGGAGGCCAACCGAACCGATCGCACTGCACTTGAGATCCACAAAACACTGATCAGTTTGCTCGAAGGACCAAAAAAATGTAGGGTTTAACTACATTTTTATTATTTAAAATGATAATTTAATATGATATTGATAATGATAGATAAAATGATAACGACTGCTTGATATGAGTGCTTGAAGTGCACTGCTCGCCGAGTACAGGGCGTTAAAGTGCTGTGTTATTAAGACTGCTAAGTTAACAAATTAAATACATTTAGGTCATTGTGACATATGTACGTTTCACCGTACACAATTAATTCACACACACAATCAACATATTGTTTTTAGACATCGTGCTCAAAATAATTAAAACTTTAAAGGATAATAACATTTTTCTGCCGTTTTGCGTTTACGTTCTATAGTTTAATTTTTACTTTTTACATAGTGACGTGACTAAAAGAATCGTATAAAGTCAATTATAGACAGATTCTTTTCGCAAGTGAAAATCTGTCAACACTGCATCCACCTCGTGATCACGACCCCTATTTTGTTTGTCTCTTCAGTACGAGTGTAGAAGCCTTGTATACGATACGCGTGTTCAGTTTAGTTGATTTTGTGTTGTGTTTTTATTTCGTTCTTGTTATTGTAGTTATAACTGTTTGATAATTTTTTCGTTGTTATTAAGTTTTGACTGTTTTTTATTAGGATTTTTTGTATTTATAAACACTATGGCCGAAACTGAGACCACTAAAAGAACAGTGATGCGCAGTCAAGCGCGAGAGTTTGTAGTACGCCTACAAGATTACTTTGAAAGAGAGTATCAGAATGGTGGTCCATTGTTGCCACTTTCACAAGTGACTAACCGAGTAAGTGCAGCTCTTGGTATTAGTCGAAAAACTGTTTCCCGAATAAGTAAGGAAAAACATAGTAAAGATTTAGATCGGGAGATGGTGACAGAAAATAGTCTCCCATTTTCTCCTGCATGCCTTTTTAAGAATTGATAACTAACCCTAAAATATGAAAGATAGAGGGGTTACGATCCCTTGCGCGCTTGCACGTCATAAAGAAAATGGCTTCTCTTTGTGTAAAGAATTTTAGTATTTTTCCGTGACATTATATGACATGCCTTTGTAATATAACGTAGTTGGAACAAATTTAAGCTATAATAATTGATGGCATGCAATTCGCAACGGCCGACGGTGCTCAAAGGGTTACGTAGAAATGAAAAAAAAAAATAGAACATTTCCGTGTTTACAAATTGCATGCCGTTTGAAATCACGAAAAGTTGTATTGTTGAACGTAGAGATATAGCTTTAGTCAGATTTAATTTTCTAAGATCAGCAAAGTCCATTGCCGTTTGGAATAATGTTATATTTCTAGATGAGACGCGGCTA
This sequence comes from Parnassius glacialis, assembly GCA_033319125.1. Taxonomy (NCBI): domain Eukaryota; kingdom Metazoa; phylum Arthropoda; class Insecta; order Lepidoptera; family Papilionidae; genus Parnassius; species Parnassius glacialis. Next base: position 4,832,193 of record JAVANC010000004.1, on the reverse strand, counting down.
AATGCTAATCATACAGTTGGCAAGATATGGACAGGCGACACTCCTCACTCCTCCACAAAAGTACCTAGTGGCAAAGGCGAACGCTTAATTATTTGTCATGCGGGTTCCATGAAAGGATTTGTTCCGAACTGCCTCTGGGCGTTTAAATCTAAGAAAACTGTGGAATACCACGAAGAGATGAATTTTTTTAAATTTACGGAATGTTTTTGTACCTTATTGACCAACTTGAATGAGCCATCGACGATCATTATGGATAATGCACCGTATCATTCAGTACAAATAAGTAAGCCTCCAACTTCTAGCAGCAAAAAAGCCGATATTTTGAAATGGCTGAATGACAATAATATTGTTGCTGACATGTCCATGTTAAAAGTTGAGCTGCTGCATTTGGTCGCTATAAATAAGCCAGCTAGACCAAAATACGTATTGGACGAAATGGCTAAGGAAGCCGGACACAATGTAATGCGCCTTCCACCCTACCATTGTCAATACAATGCCATAGAATTGATTTGGGCGCAAATTAAAGGCAAGAATTTAAACAAATCTTATTTATAATTTATTTTTATCTATTTTAACATTTTATCTGTTGCTATATTAACACGCAAACCTTTATTTTAAGTTATGTGGCTCGTAAAAATATCAGCCCACCGTTTACTGCAAACAAAAAGCTGTCATTGTTGCAAGAAGCTTGTGATAGTGTTACTGCCGCGAATTGGGAAAGTGTGGTTTCACGAACAAAAAATTTGATTTTCGCTGATTGGGACAGAGACATACATATCGATGCCGTCATAGATAACCAAATTATAATAAATACAGGGGATTCTACAGACGATGATGAGGGTGATGACGACGATGCCGACCATGAAATATCGATTTCGGCTAGTGATGATAAATATGTTCCATCTTGATAAAAATATCACGTAATATTATCTAATTAAAATTAGAAAACAGTTTTATAAATTTTAATTTGATGGTAATCCTTTTTCTGTCAATACGATTTTAATTTGTTCGTTATAGTAATCGAAGATCAATATCGTCAAGTATCGACTATAGCGGTACTTAACTAGTAGTTGATTATTGACATCAGTCAAATGGGACTTCGTAATTGGAATAGAGTATAGAGTAGTTAGTAAAATGCCAGTATACAAAATCTCAACTATTTACTTAGTACAAAACCAAGCGGATTGGTCGATCCTTGTTTATTTCTCCATCTTATTCTAATTACTTTTGGCGCTTTTTTTTATTTATCCTATGCTACTGCAGCGCAACCCTTATTGGACACGTTTTTAGAGACACTTATCATATATAGAGATGGTCCTCCTTCTCTCTACTCTCTCCTAGGTAAAAATTTTGACAGCTCCTTAAAAGCTTTGCCTCTGTAGTTTCGCATAATATGACGCCGTCGTGTAGTTTTGGCGGGAACTTGAATGGCGAAGGATTGCTGCTTCTGTATTATTGTTTAAATAGTAGTTTGAAGTGGATTCTGATATGTAAAAGTGGTGCGATTTTGTTTATTAGATGTCTGCGCATATGAACTATTAGTGGAAACGGTAAAACACGTGCTATGATGGTGATGTGATGCTCAAGATAAGGTGTTCGTCTGCTCATCATCATCATCATCATTACAGCCCTTCACAAGTCCACTGCTGAACATAGGCCTCCCCCAAAGAATGCCACAAAGCACGGTCCTGAGCCACCTGCATCCATCGACTTCCTGCATATCTTACCAGGTCGTCACTCCATCTAGTGGGGGGACGCCCTACACTTCGCCTGCCGGTACGAGGCTGCCACTCGAGAACCTTTCTTCCCCATCGGTTGTCGGTTCTTCGAGCTATATGGCCGGCCCATTGCCACTTCAGCTTACTAATCCGTTGGGCTATGTCGGTTACTCTGGTTCTACTGCGGATATTCTCATTTCTGAGTTTATCACGCAGAGAAACTCCGAGCATAGCCCTCTCTATAGCTCGCTGAGCGACCTTGAGCTTCCTCATCCGGCCAGCAGTGAAGGACCACGTCTCAGTTCCGTATGTCATCACTGGCAACACGCACTGGGTGTACAGTCTCGTTTTCAAGTTTTGAGATATACCTGACGAGAAGATGTGCCGTAATTTCCCGAACGCTGCCCAACCGAGTTGAATCCGTCGATTGACCTCTCGGTCGAAGTTGGAATTACCTAGTCGGACTATTTGTCCCAGGTAAACATACTCGTCAACAACTTCGAGCTTAGTGTTCCCAACAACTACCGGCATAGGTGTGACATGGACATTAAACATTATCTTTGTATTGTCCATGTTCATCTTAAGAACTATCTGTTGGGAAACACTATTGAGGTCATTGAGCATAGTGCTTAGGTCCTCCAGCGATTCTTCCATAAGGACTATATCGTCGGCAAATCGAAGGTGAGTGATGTACTCGCCGGGAGGACTTCCAGCCTCCCGAACGGTCAAGTCTGCGCGCGAGACGATTCGTAATGACTCTTGAAAACAGCACGTAGACGCGGCTCAGAAGGGAAATCGGTCTGTAGTTCTTCAAGAGAGCGTTGTCACCTTTCTTAAAGAACAAGACCACCGCACTTCTACTCCACGCCTCCGGTGTAATGCCACCATGGAGGAGTTCGTCTGCTCAGGCGCCTTGAAATACCATCGCCAACTGTCAGCTGTCTGCTGGTTTAAGTTAACATAAAAATCTCCCAAGGACTGCACAATGTTACACATCAACTTTGTTAAGCAGTGTACTATGAAGGATAATTATACATTGTAACTTCAGGCTCAGAAGAGCTAGAACTCAGAGCCGTAAAGCCAGTTTTCTGCCGACTTCCAAAAAGGAGACGGTACTCAATTCGACTGTATGTTTTTTTTATGTGTGTTACCTCATAACTTTGTACTGGGTGAACCGATTTCGATAATGCTTTTTTATATGAAAGCTGATAGTTCTCGTGTGGTCCCATATGAATTTAATCAAGGTCAGACCAATGGTTATTGAGTTATTCTTAAATAACTTATATTGAAGTCGCTTATATTGAAGTCGGCTGTACAAAATTTTTAATTTTCTGCCGACTTCCAAAAAGGAGACGGTACTCAATTCGGGTGTATGTTTTTTTTATGTGTGTTACCTCATAACTTTGTACTGGGCGAAACGATTTCGATAATTCTTTTTTTATATGAAAGCTGATACTTCTCGTGTGGTCCCATATGAATTTGATCAAGGTCAGACCAATGGTTATTGAGTTATTCTTAAATAACCTATATTGAAGTCGCTTATATTGAAGTCGGCTGTACAAAATTTTTAATTTTTAATTATTAAAAAATTACCGCCGTGCCGTCTGTGAGCGCAAGGCCATAGGCGAAGTTGATTTGATGACATTTTTTTTATTAACCTTTTGAGTTACCGTGTCCTGTACGCCAAAGCGAAAAGTAAACAAAAATACCTACGAAAAAAGTAATGTTGCCAAGTGTTGATATATCGATAACACAAAATAACTTGTTTTTATTGGTTTTTTATGCAAGAAATGACTTTTTGGTATGTTTTATTGGTTTTATTTAATATTGTGTGCTATCTTCCACTCTTTTTAAATATGTAATTTGTACATAAATAAAAAACAAACAATACCAATAAAATAGTAGTAAACCACAGCACTACTCTCCATCGTGATGACGTCCCTGTCACGACTGGACGACAACGGCGTAGCTGACCTTCCTTTCTGAAAATTTCTTAGAGATGGTGCCGTGTCGAATGTTGTGTATCGAGTTCGAAGTCGATCTAACCAAAATATACAAATATCGATTCAAAATATTTTATGTGTCGGGGGAGACGGCCTAGGGAAGCACAGAAGAAAAGTCTTACGCTCTTATAACTACGGGGGTTTGATATGATGCTGATTCTGCCAGATGATTTTGAGATTGAGAAAGAAAATCGCACAATACAACATGAAAAATTGCTCTTCATACCTTAAGTAAAAAAAAAACATACATAATTAACCACTAATAAACAATTGTATATATAATTATTCGCTCATCAGTCAGAATCGTTCATGTTGCACTGCACTACTTTTCCCAGTAATCACTTATGACGTCATCAGGGTGTCATCTATCCTTGACCACGGCCATGAAGTTATTTATCTATAACTTCATGACCACGGCACCCAGTGAACTGGTTTTCGAAGACGCGCTAAGGATGCACTAGAGCTGAGATATTAGATTTATTATGCGAAGATGATTTGATTTTTTTTTATTCATGTTGCTAATTATAGTTTTGTTTATAACCTTTTGTTTTATTCAAATATCAATAATAATAGAAAAAAAATACCACGTTTGAGCTGCATTTTGGATAGTTTTCAAGAAATCTATGACTCCCGCGTTCGACACTAGCGGTCAACCATAGACGACTTTGGCGCGCTGGACATAGTATTTGCTTAGATAAAAATCTATTTTTAGTTCGATGTTTCTTAGTACTTGTGGCTCTAGGAGACTTGTTTTTTATACTCACATGTTGCTTGGTTATTCTTTTTTGAAAACTTGATATCTATTGCAGCCGCCACCTTGGATTTACATTTCGACAGCACTATCGGCATCAGCACCCCTGAAAACCATGAAAATGACACCAATGATGAAAAAATTTATATCTATTGCAGCCCCCATCTTGGATTTACATTTCGACGGCACTATCGGCTTTAACACCCTCTAAACCCATGAAAATGACACCCATGATGAAAAAATTGATACCCATTGCAGCCGCCACCTTGGATTTACATTGCGATAACCCTATCGGCTTCAACTCTCTCGAAAATCATGAAAATGACACCCATGATGAAAAAATTGATACCTTTTGCAGCCGCCATCTTGGATTTACATTTCGACAGCACTATCGGCTACAACACCCTCGAAAACCATGAAAATGACACCCAAGATGAAAATATTGATATATTTTGCAGCCGCCATCTTGGATTTACATTTCGACAGCACTATCGGCTTCAACACCCTCGAAAACCATGAAAACGACACCCATGATGAAAAAATTGGTACCTAATTTAGCTGCCATCTTGGATTTACATTTCGACAGCACTATCAGCTTTAACACCCTCGAAAACCTTGAAAATGACACCCATGATGGAAAAAATTTATACCTATTGCAGCCGCCACCTTGGATTTACATTTCGACAGCACTATCGACTTAAGCACCCTCGAAAACCATGAAAATGACACCCATGATGAAAAAATTGATACCTATTGCGGCCGCCATCTTGGATTTACATTTCGACAACCCTATCGGTTTCAACACCCTCGAAAACCATGAAAATGTCACCCATGACAAAAAATAATTATACTACTTACTTTTAGTACGTACTACTATTATTTATTCTGTGCTTTTAAATATTGTAATAAAAAAAATCTCTTATTATTATTATAATCATGTATTTAAGAAAGGTTATTCGAATATTGTGTATTTGTACAGCGATCTTTTTGAGCCGTTGCAAACAACCGAAACAATATCCACTCGACGGCGACTGAAGCCGAACTAAACTACTCTGTGGCTGTAGCTTCCCATTTACAGAAATAATTTATATACGAGGCTACCAAACCAACGAAAATTTCGCCATGTTGCCCGAAAAAAATTAATTATAGCTAAACAAAACAAAATTACACTGCCATTTACATTCAGTGGCTTCTCACATGATAGATGAAGAGATTAAAAAATAGATTCAGTTAAACAATTAATATTTTCAAAAGTTATCGTGTTTACAAGCCACAGGGACATAATAAATCCACACCATAAGCCACTAAAACCCTTTTTTTATTTAAAAATAGCAATTAATCGATTTTAAAAAATTATTAATAAGTTCAACAATCATTTATCTTTCTAACAATGTGCTTTTTATATCATTTATATGTATAATATGATTGCTAGATACGATTTTATTCGATAAAATGTTGGAATCTTATTTAGGCGATAGTAGAACATACCTTGCGCTTTCGCTTAAGGTATGCAATAAGCACCCATTCTTAATATAATATTAACACTTAGGGAAGTAGGTATCATATATAAACATTTGAGTTTTACACATAGCGTTGCGATTAAACGTTTTAAACACAAATAGAAAATAAATATTTTTAAAAGAAAATTGTGATTTTTTCCCCACAACTAGCAACATTTGTATTATGAGAGCTTAGGTAAGTATTTTTTTAGTTTTACGTACTTATAATGAATGAAATGTATAAAATTATATGTCAAGTGTAATACCATCACTTCTTTTATGTTTATCATCACCGTTGTGACAATATTTTACAACACAAACGGTAATTTTTACAATTTTTCGCGAGCTCTTCTCCGTAAGACGTGACGTTTCGCACTGACGCGTCGCTGAGTCAACTTACGCGGTTTCGCGTTAGTTTGACTTGCTTCACTTTCGGTGCGCGTACTAGTATTCCATATATATATTCAATATTTTTTTAGTTCGGACACAGAACTGTAGTAGGCGTTGGAGTCGCGTTACTTAACTGCCAACTATTTCTGATTATTCAAAGTACTCTGTGTAGCAAACTGAACGTACGCCCAACGTGTGGACGCGGCGGCCAATACTCTGCCACAGCCCTTTGATCTTTTATAAAAAACCGACACCACACGGACCTCGCGCCAACTTGTAAGCCATCATTCCAAAACATACCAACCGTTGGTACCAACGTAACCAACGTAAACATTAACACCCGCACCCGCCGCCGCGTCCACACGTTATGGCGGCTCTTCACGTTGGCCAACATAGTGGCGAATGTGTTGGCAGATATATTGGCCAAGAATTTGTGATCGCGTCCACACGTTGGAAGGTCATTCAGTTTGCTTTGGTTGAGGCCAATGTGCGGACGAATTTATTAAAATGATTATTGATGCGCTAACGCCTGCTGCGGTTTATTTATTAACAGCATACCACGATAACGTGAATGTGTATAAGAAAAAGGTGATCGAAAAGAAATGGAAAAAAAGAAATTTTATTTCTTGACGACTCCGTGGCGTAGTGGCTTAGCGATGAGTTGCTGCGTTGGGGGCCGTGGGTTCGGATCCCGCATTTGTATGGCTGCAAATAATTGCTCCGGGTCTGGATGTTTGTCCTTATGCAATTTATGTTTGTAAACTGCCTCCACGATAAATCCTAGTGTGGGGGTAACGTTTATAAGACTTGAAAAACTATGTTTCACAAACAATTTCCGGCTTGGTAGGGCTCTATAAAGAGAAAAGTTTTTACATTGGTCATTGTTACTGCCATTATGTAGACACTAGTTACGATACGTACATATAAAATTTAAATAAGGTGCGTGCGATCACTCTGGGAGCTCATAGCAAACTGAACGTGCGCCCAACGTGTGGACGAGACGGCCAATACTCTGCCACAACCCTTTGATCTTTTGCAAAAAACCGACACCATCGTAGATTAAACACCCGCTCAACACGATGGCCATCGTTGTTGGCCAACACATTCGCCAGTATGTTGGCCAACGTGAAGAGCCGCCGTAAGAGTCAAAATGTTAATGTAGCTAATGATAGTTTCGTTTTTTTTTTGTTTTATTCAAATATCTTCATTTAGTCTTTATATACATATATCTTTCTGTAGTCAGTATTTCGCACCTTGAGGAGAATAAAAGCATAAGTGGTCTTATGTCGATTTGTTTGTTTTCACCATTGAGTTATACAAAACTAGAGAAGCAAACCACATAGCCGCGTGTCGAAAAAAGTGTAACCACTATCCAAAGGCGACGACGTAGCTTTGAAATCATTAAAATTTTAAAGTAAACATATATCTGTCTCACTTACATAAGTCGCGGAAAACAATATCGTCCCTAAGATTAGATAAAGATAGACACACAAACATGCAGTGGCGGGTTGGTGTTGCATACTTTATGAAATTTTACCCAAAATGAGCAATATAAAGGAGTTTTTTTAAAGTTGCAGTAAATTGTTTTTATTTTAAATTTGTATATTTTCTTATAAGATGAACATAAGTAAGCATAACTAATGAAATAAAAGATGTTTTTATATATTATTTTTATTGTATTAATAAATCAAACAAAAAATAAAGCAAATAAAAAAAAACAATTTAAGGTTTCTTAAGCGAGATCTGTGTTGAATATGCATAAGTTGTGAAATCATCAGCAAGCTTTTGTCTCTTAAATTTAGTCTCATGACTTTAGCTACAAAAACTTTGGTTATCGATAAATTTCGTTGATTTTCTTGTTTATATAATTTCCATACTACTTAACAACTATAAAAAGTTTTTATATTTTTTTTGCAACAATACTGAGGATAGTTAATGGATTCAGGCGTGACTCTGCGGAAGTCTATTTGTAAGATATATACTAATCCGCTTAAATATTCATAATAGTCCATGCTCTCAAACTCCGCTATGAAGCATCAGTTTGTTATACAATTGTCTTTTGAATTCTTTTTTGTGGGTTTGAGTGTATAATTTACTTTCGTGGTACAATCTTATTTTTAAGTACTTATAAATAATGGCATTAATCAATAAAAGGGAATGATCAACTTGTATTGAAAATAAATGATCTCCCGGGTGTATTGCAAATTCTTTTAATAATTTATTTCCTTGAAGCTCTTTTAATGTTTTCGTAGCTAATGTCATAAGACCAAATTTAGTAGACGAAGAGTTAGTTTCGGAAAGTTTGCAATGCAAATTTATTAATATAAAATAAAATAATAAAATATAATTAATAGACCATTAATGAATAAACTAAAATAAGAATAATTAATTATTTTGTACTCGTATAAAGGTTGAAACATAGTTTTTATTTTTAAACAAACAATTTTACTTGTTTATTTTAAAACAAAATTAACTTATTCCATAAATTATATAGTCTCCCATTAATGTGGAAAAATCACAAAGGCGGAAAAGTGGCAACATTGAAGCTAAATTGCAATATTCGATATTTTATTTTATTTTTTAGTGTTTTAAATGTTAATATGAATATATAAATTAAATCTTACGTGTGGAAAGTGATCCACTTGATTTATTATGTTTTTGTGACCCTGAATCGCATTCTTTCACTACGCATTTACCCATTTTTTGTCGTAAATCGTTCGGCTTAACTCGGACGGCGTCACATTGAACACTGAACCGACGTTCGCTGGGCATATGGCTGTGGCCATATGTGAAGTGGCAACGCTTTAGCGCGGCAATTACTTATCTAGTGTAACATATAAATCAATGGTTTTCACGCCAAAAAAAAGAGCAACGCAAATTACAATAGCTTAATTTTTTTCAGATTTTTCTTATAAGTATTAAGGAAGTAGTGTTAAATTTTGTTAATTATGCATTTTTACCTTTGAAAAAAATATATCGACTAAAAAAGTAATTTTATTGGTTACGCAGAAAATAAATAAATAACCTACACGTACATAGCTTAACAACTATTTAAACCTGCAGAAATATAATTATTAATTTCAGTAAACGTTTGAAAGTCTTTTTTGTCGCAAAATTTTACATGTTGTAATTCATGAAAACATTATAACATAAATTTTCCTCATTCAAAATTATTTTTCCCCACAAATTATCGCGATTACCACTAACTATAAACTTATTTAATATTTAAGTACCTACTAATAATCGTTCTTTGATTGATTAAGCAATGTGATTGTCTTTATTTCTAAGCATAATATCGATTACGGTTTTGTTCCCCTAAAATAAAACTGTCCTATTCACGTAAGCTCGCATACTTAAGGTGGAAGTTCCAGGGTGGCCCGCGAAATTCAATTTTTTTTGCGTTTTTTGGGATTTGCAGGTCAGGGTCAGGTTGCATGTCTAACAAAATATGATTCGCGACCGTAACGAGTATGTATTTACAGAGTTATAATCATTATAATCATCAATACACTACACTCATACATCAACACTCTAAGTTCTTATTATCCCATTGTATGGCTATTTCCAGAAAAACTCATTCAAAGGGCTGATATGTATAATATAACCTAACCCTGAAAAATTCCAAAAAACACAAGAAAATTTGAATTTCGCGGGCCACCCTGGAGCATCCACCTTAAGAATTGTTTGAAAGGATTCCGAGCTAAGCGCGAATACGTGCGGGAGTGCGGGAAGCTGAGCGAGTGTCGTTTCGTCAAACGGAATCATCATCATTACAGCTGTTCACTGCTAAACATAGGCCGCCGCAAGTAATACCACAAAACACTATCCTGAACCACCTACATCCATCGACTTCCTGCATGTCTTACCAGTTCGTCACTCCATATAGTGGAGGGGTCGCCTTATACTTCGCCTTCCGGTATGAGGCTGCCACTTGAGAACGTTTTTTCCCCATCGGTTATCGTTTCTTCGAGCTATAGGACCGACCCATTGCCAATTCAGCTTACTAATCCGTTGGACTATGTCGGTCACTTTGTTTTTACCATGGATATTCTCATTTCTAAGTTTATCACGCAGAGAAACTCCGAGCATAGCCGTCTCCATAGCTCGTCGAGTGATCTTAAGCTAAGCGTTCTTATACGGCTAGCAGTGATGGACCACGTCTTAGATCCTTGAGTCATCACTGGCAACATGCACTGGTTGTTTGTACTGGTTGTGGCGTTTTAAGGTTTGAGGTATACCTGACGAGAAGATGTCGTAATTTTCTGAACGGTGCCGAGCCGAGTTGAATCCGTCGATTGACCTCTCCGTCGAAGTTGGCTTATTTGTCCCAGGTAAACATACTCGTCAACAACTTCGAGCTTAGTGCAATCAACAACAACCGGCATAGGTGTGACATGGACATTAAACATGATCTTTGTTTTGTCCATGTTCATCTTAAGACCTATCCGTCGGGAGATACTGTTGAGGCCATTGAGCATAGTGCTAAGGTCCTCCAGCGATTCTGCTATAAGGACTATATCGTCGGCAAATCGAAGGTGAGTGATGTACTCGCCATTGGTGTTAATACCGTATCCTTTCCAGTCCAGTAGCTTGAAAACGTCTTCCAATGCAGCGTTGAAGAGTTTCGGGGATATAAGGTCACCCTTTCTTACACCTCTCTGCAGTTGGGTAGGCTTCGTACTCTGATTCTGTACTCGTATAGCTATTGTAGCCCTACTGTACAAACACTTCAGCACTTCGATATACCGATAGTCAACTTGGCACCGCTGAAGAGACTGAAGCACTGCCCAAATTTCAACGGAATCAAAGGATTTCTCATAGACCATATACGCAAGGCAAAGTGGCAGCTTGTACCTTTCGGTCTTCTGTACAATTTGTCGAAGGGTGTGTATGTGGTCTATGGTACTAAAGCCTTTTCGGAAACTGGCTTGTTCCGGAGACTGGAAGTCGTCGAGTCTGCGTGCGAGACGATTCTTAATGAATTTTGAAAACAGCACGTAGACGCGGCTCAGAAGGGAAATTGGTCTGTAGTTCTTCAAGAGAGCATTGTCACCTTTCTTGAAGAACAAGACCACCGCACTTTTGCTCCATGCCTCCGGTGTAATGCCACCATGGAGGACGGAATTAAAAACCTCTGAAGGACTTCAAGTACTGGCTTTCCACCCGCTTTCAGAAGCACCGGTGTAATTCCATCCTCGCCTGGGGTTTGCCGTTTTTAAGGTGCAGAGAGCCATTCTAATCTTGCTCAAACTGATGTCCGGGAATCATCAGTATAGTGTCTGATAAGACTCCTCTTAGATCGTTACTCACACTTGCGTGTGACTTCAACGATTACGTGTACAGCTGCCCATAGAACCTCTCTATCTCACTCAAAATCTCAGGTGCCCCGGAAACGATGCTGCCACACTCGGTCTTCAGCTTTGACATATGACTCTTTCTGGCAGACAGATCTCCGGCATAGACTTTGGAGATGTTCAGCTCAATCGCTTCTTCAATACAAGCTGTATTAAAGTTGCGTAAGTCCCGCCGCATGCATTTGGAGATCTGTCTGTTCAGTTGCCTGTATTTGGAGGTGGCAAAGTGTATCATTTTTGCGATTGGAACATTTGCATCTCGATCACTGAAATGTTCCGATCCACTGATATGTTTCATTTGGCTCATTTGAATCATCGACTCAAAAGATATAAAATACAGAATGTTCCGAATACATTAAGTTGCATCGCGGGCGTTTATTACTGACTGAGTCAGTGAAATGTTATGTGGCAATAATAAAAGTGCTTAGGTTATTTATTGTTTACCGTAATAAGATTGTGTATAAAATCGATCCTCCTTCATACTTTAACAAAAATGTCATTATGTCAATTCATTATTTACAATAATGTCAAAAATGTAAAACAACAATGTCTATGTACACATAATGGGTCTGTCTACCCAATTTTGTTAAGGATATCAAAAAATTGTATAAAAGATTACGAATTCAACAGAATTCTTATTTTTTTTTCTACCTTTAAAAATGACTGAAATATTGATGAGTAAAATGGTGTTTTACGGTAAGGGCGACCGCTTTGCTCTGCATCGCGATGTGACGTCACAAAACACGTCGATGCCACCACTAGTCTTTATTGTTATATTTTTCTTATTCTCTCCATATTTATTACTCCATATTTTGCTTGTCATGTTATTTATTTATCAGTAACCTTTATTTTCCGTTTTTTTTTTAATTTCTGTTATATCACGCTCCTTAGGAATTTATTTATTTATTTATTTATTTCTACCTCTGTCTTTACAGGCGTTCCTAATACGACAGTGTAGGCACATAAAACTATCTAATTTAATAAGGACAGAACACAACTTATCAACTATTATAACACAATACATATAATGTCACTTTTGTGAATTCACCCAAGGAACAGCAGAATAAATCTATACCCTGTGCTACTTTATTTAGAGTGTGCAGCACTCGGGTCAGTGGGGCCTCCTTTAGAAGGTTGGTGCGTGCGCGCGTACCGCGAACAGCGGCGGCCGCTTCCGGCGCCACACGTACCTGTCCGGCACACACAACTTAGTCTTTCGCAATATCGCCTAGTTGTACACTTTTCCACGCAGCAATTTAAACATATATGTTGCCAAACTTAACTCCCTCCTAACCTCCAGTTTGTTATACCCCACCATGGCTAGAACAAATAATGTTGGGTACATTAATGGGTAGAACGGATACACTCCATATAATTTTAAATAAAGAAATCGAATAAACTTATTTTGTATCCGTTCCACCATCAATTTGTACTTAGCTTCGTGCGGGCTCCATATAAAGCCATTACACTCTAGGTGACTTTTCACTAGTGCTTCATACAAGGCCCGGACCGCACCGAGATTTGTAAATTCCCGCGACTGACGCAACACAAATCCTAAATTTCTATACGCCTTCTTGCAAATCTTATGAATGTGGTCCCTAAAAAGTAAAGTGAACACCAAGGTCTTTTACCTCTGTTACCCACTGCAAGGCTACTCCGTCTAAATTATATTTGTATGTGTGAGGCTAGCGTGAATATGTGAACGACATGACTGAGCATTTGGAAGTGTTAAAAAATAACTTATTCCTATGACTCCATTGTACTACTCTGTCAATGTCCGCCTACAGGCGGACATTGACAGCTGACTGTGGCAAACTACAGTTTGCCACAGTCAGCTGAGTCCTTAACTATTGACACCAATTTTAGGTCATCCGCAAATAGAAGACATGTTGATTGCCATACAACATCGGGTAAATCATTAATCATTAGGACAAATTTCAGGGGGCCTAAATTACTACCTTGACTCACTCCTGACCTGGTAAGGTATGGTTTTGACAGTTGACCAGCCCAGTCTACAAATTGGCTCCTGTTTCTCATGTAACTGGCGAAAAATGACAATGTTTTCGGCGTACAACCCGCCTGCGCCAGTTTCATGAGTAAGATATCATTGTCGACCGAGTCAAACGCCTTACGGAAGTCAAGGTATGCGACATCCACCTGTGCTCCCGAATCCACTGCTGGTACCACTTCTGACATCAGATGAAGCAGATTACTGCCGGTGCTACGCGCCGGGCGAAATCCATGTTGCGGGTCCGAAAGTTGAGCGCTTACCTGAGTATATAGTGAGTGACGTAATGCTTACTCAAAAACCTTTGCCAGCGTACACAGAACTGCCACTGGTCTATAATCCGAAATTTTTGTACCACCACTGCCTTTGCGTACCGGCACCACCCTGGTTAACTTCCATATATTAGGAAAAATTGCACTGTTGAGACAGATATTAAATATATGGAGAAACGGGGCCTCGAATGCCTCACGACAATCTCTAACAATATACGGAGGTATACCATCTGGACCTGTGGAGCGTTGGGCTTAAGTTTGGTCAGCGCGCGGCGCACGTCGGCAAGGCTCAGCTTGTTGAGGTGCACACGATGCGCGTAACCGCCACCCGGCGCGCAAGCCGCGCTTGCCGCTGCCACCACGTCTAACACTGCAGGTTCCGAGCTATACACCGAGTGAAAATATGCCGCTAATTCATTTGCACATTCGCTCTCTGATTAGAAACGCCCATCCTTAATTAATTTATTTTTATTGATACCACCTCGTTTATTTTTCACGAAAGTCTATAACCCCTTTGGATCTTTCACAAAACTATTCTGCACTCGCTCCTGGTATAAGTACTATCAGCTTCATTAATTGCTTTTTTAACTCGCGCTCGACATTGCGAAAAAGCATGATAGTCATCGTTTGAGCCACTGGCCTTATATTTTTTATGTAACTTGTATTTAAGTTGTATTTCGCGAATGACCTCCATCGAATACCATTGTGGGTAGCTATACCTACTACTTGCTAACCTATGCTTTTTAACAGGAACACAGTTATTAAATATATTATTTATAGTACGATAGAAATAGTCTAGAGCAACATCTAAATCAAAAATGGTGTATAGTTCACTCCAATCAATCACAGAAATACTACTGTATAACAAACTGAAGTCTGCCTTAGAAAAGTTCCATTGTTTCTGGTCACCTGAGCATTTGTTGTCCGTTGTAGCGTGTTCTTCAAAATCCGTTGCTGACAAGCAGACCATCAATGGTGGATGACAATCATCTACCGGTTGTAAACCCTCAGTCTCACTCACTGATATCAAACCTGTTATACCACTGCCGTATAATACTAAGTCTAACTGTCTGCCCATGAAATTCTCAACACTACTTACCTGGATAAATTCACAGAAGGACATAAAATACTCAAAATAATTACAAACATCTTGATTGGCTGAATATAGATTAAAATCTCCTAAAACTAAAACATTATTTTTGTACTTTACACATATATCCTCTATGAAGCTAAACATAATCATATATTCTTCAAAATTAGTCTGGGGCGGAATGTACACTACACAACATGTAAATGAGAATCTGTTTCTTAAGTGTATTGTAGCACAGGTTAATTCAAACGCATGATCATCCACGTTAACATTATCCGGTGTAGGCACGTTACGCAGCTCAAACCGCGGTGCTGCCACTAAACACGTTCCTCCCTGCTTACGGCCGTCCGCTCGATCGCAGCGTAGTATTTGGTAGCCGGGGGGGACGATTTCTGCATCTGCGAATGATGCGTTGAGACCAGTTTCCGTTATCGCAAGTAAATCATATACCGATGACTCAACGAGCGAGAAGAATTGCATTATTTTTGTTCGTAATCCTCTTACATTTTGGTATAATATTTCTGTCGTTTTATTTTTACAAACAAGGTTACGCTCTTTTTTCTTTGTCACGAAAGTTCTGTCGCCACGGTTTTACGCAGATGTCTTCAGCCCAACTATTACGTGACATAATACTGTCAGCAATCTTCAATGGTACTCACAATTTAAATGATGAGTAGCGCCCCCGAGATTTCAGTTCTTCTACTGTGCAATTATTATTACCGCAAATTGAATACAAATGTGCACGCACCTGTTCAACAGTGGTACCCTCCTGCACGTAGTAGAGATGTAGGTACCTCCACCGCTCAGATGCACGAAGCTCAGTTGTTCCAGGTGCAGCCGTTCCACGGAGCACTCCCAGCCGTGATGCTCGTCCAGGTTTCCGTCGCACCTGTATCCACTCCTCCTGATTTTCTTGTTCAATTGTATCTGTGGTCTCTAGGGTTGCGTCAAGATGTATATTTATATTCGATGCGTCCAACACAGAAGCAAAGGTAGGAGGAGGTGGTGGCGAAGAAGATGTAGTTGTTTTAACTTTAGAGGATGTATAAAGCTTACCAGCATCTTCCTTTTTTTTCTGCTGTATGCCTGTTAGATTTTTTACCTTTGTCTTCCCAACATCTAGGTTTAAGGCGGGATTGGCGGAATTTTGCACCGCTACTGTACTGCCCTGCGTTGGTGCACTATTTTATTTTACGTTACGTTGATCTACTATTTGGATATTTCTTTCCAATGAGTCAATTTTACATTTAAGATGGTTTATTTTATCAAATACTATTGTCTTGAATTCATTAAATTGCTCAGTTAGTAACATGCAAATTTTCGTAGTTAAGCGTGATTCGAATTCGTCCTGAATTTGTTTAATTTCCTGCACTACAGGGGCCATATTATGTGGGCACTGGTCGGGCTTTATAACCCTTGGTGCCTGGCGCTGTCCATTACGGAAGGTGACATTATCGGAGCCATACATCGATACGTCTAAGCATTCATTAACAACACTCATATCATGGCTTAGCTGTTGACGCACCGGTGTATGGGTAATATCGTTTTTGGGAATTTTGCTTCGACATTCAAAACATATCCATGTCTTCTTAAATTCAGACGTCAGCGTAGTAAACACCTCTGTAGCAAAATCGGCACATAAATTATCATCAATAAAATGGTGACCTAAGATACAGGTTTTACCTAGTTTAGGTTTTTTTTTATTTTTTTTTATAGAATAGGGGGCAAACGAGCATGCGGCTCACCTGATGGTAAGTGACTACCGCCGCCCATGAACAACCGCAACACCAGGGGAATCGCAGATGCGTTGCCGACCTTTTAGAAAGGTGTAAGCTCTTTTCTTGAAGGTTCCTAAGTCGTATCGGTCCGGAAAATTCGCTGGTGGTAACTGATGCCACAAGGAAGTCGTGCGAGGGAGAAAACTTCTTCTAAATCGCACAGTGGTGGACCGCCAATCATCCAGATGGTATGGATGGTAACGCGAGTTTTGTCGCGATGTGCGATGGTGAAATTGAGCGGCTGGAATTAGTCCGAACAATTCCTCAGAGCACTCCCCGTGATAAATGCAATAAAATACGCAAAGAGATGCAACATCTCTACGCAGTGCCAGTGTATCGAGCCGATCAGAAAGAACTCGGTCGTCGACGATTCGAACCGCTCTGCGCTGGATGCGGTCAAGTGGAAGGAGCTGGCACTGGGGTGCCCCGGCCCAGAGATGAGAACAGTATTCCATGTGGGGCCGAACTTGCGCTTTGTAAAGTTGCAAGCGATGTGCCGGCATGAAATACTGTCTCGCTCTGCTGAGCACGCCAAGCTTTTTAGAGGCCAATTTGGTCTTCCCTTCCAAGTGACCACGAAACTGCACACTATTCGATATGTCGACGCCAAGGATTCCGATACTGGCTGAGGCAATAAGGGGAGTGCCTTAAAACTGAGGAGATAAGACAAAGGGGTTCTTTTTAGCGGTTTTTTATTGAACTGGACTAGATTTAGTCGGCCCCAATCCGAGACTTTGTTAAGCAAAGACTCGACTTCAGACACAAGTTTGTCCCGGTACTCGGCGACGTTTTCCCGAGAAATATTGGCACGGCCGGTATATAAGGCATCACCAGTGCTGTCGTCCGCATAGCAATGAATGCTACCAGTTAGCAACATATCATTGATATGCAGGAGAAACAGCGTTGGTGATAGCACGCAGCCTTGTGGAACACCAGCGTTGATAGGCTTGAGATCAGAGCATGCACCGTCTACTACGACCTTGATGCTCCGATCAGCAAGGAAACTGGTGATCCATTTGCACAATTTCTCGGGATACCCATAGGAAGGAAGCTTCGAAAGAAGTACCAGTTTTTCACCTAACAATAGTATTGTATCAGATGTAAGCACATATTTTTTGTTTTCTGTATGTATATTGTTGGTGAAAATATATAAATAAATGAAATAAAATAAAATTAATTTAATTTTACTAGAGAAAAATCATATAAAAGCTAAATGTTCAATACTATAGTTTACACATCAAATCAAATAGTTTATTTATGATTCACAGTTTACATAAAGGTCTTATTTAAACACAAATAAAGTTCAGTCTGTAATCAGCCTCATGGGCATCATCATCATCATCATCATCATTACAGCCCTTCATAAGTTCACTACTGAACATAGGCCTCCCCCAAGGAATGCCACAAAGTACGGTCCTGAACCACCTGCATCCATCGACTTCCTGCATGTCTTACCAGGTCGTCACTCCATCTAGTGGGGGGTCACCCTACACTTCGCCTACCGGTACGGGACTGCCACTCGATAACCTTTCTTCCCCATCGGTTGTCGGTTCTTCGAGCTATATGGCCGGCCCACTGCCACTTCAGCTTACTAATCCGTTGGGCTATGTCGGTTACTCTGGTTCTACTGCGGATATCCTTATTTCTACGTTTATCACGCAGAGAAACCCCGAGCAGAGCCCTCTCCATAACTCGCTGAGCGACCTTGAGCTTCCTCATACGGCCAGCAGTGAAGGACCACGTCTCAGATCCGTAAGTCATCACTGGCAACACGCACTGATTGTACAATTTCGTTTTCAGGTTTTGAGGTATGTCTAACGAGAAGATGTGTCGTAGTTTCCCGAACGCTGCCCAGTCAAGTTGAATCGTCATGGGCATACAAATGTCAAATATTATTAATAGTTCATTGATTACAAAGTGAAAATCCTACGAGTGTTACTAATTATAGATCTATATCCATATTATCTACAATGTCAAAGGTCTTTGAGATCTTAGTCTATGAATCATTTTTCAAGAATCTAGGACGATGTATAAACTGGCAGCAACATGTTTTTTTGTCTGGTAGATCTACTGTCACAAATCTGTTCTTATATGTCACCGATTTAATTGAGAACGTTGATAATAAACTACAAGTGGATGCTATATAAACAGACTTCTCCAATGCCTTTGACAAAGTAAATCACGCATCACTTGTCAAAAAACTGAGAGCTTTTGGTATTAATGGGACATTATTAAACTGGTGTGCATCATACCTTCAAAGTAGATCTTCGACCGTGGTGATTGATGGGTACTCCTTGCAGCCATATATTGACTACTCCGTTGTACCGCAAGGCTCGAACTTAGGTCCAGTATTTTTTTTACATCTTTATAAACGACATTGTCTCGATATTTCAACACTCTAAGGTCTACTTATTTGCTGATGATCTCAAAATAGTAAGAACTATTAGAAGCAACTCTGACGTCGAATTACTACAAGATGATCTCTACAGCCTTATTCAATGGTGTAAAAACAACCAAATGTTTCTCAATGCCAAAAAATGTCAACTTATTAGGTTTACCAGAAAACATAATTATATACAGAGTCAATACTATATTGATACTGAGAAACTAATTGCAGTACGAGCGATACGTGATTTAGGCATTATACTAGATAGCGAATTAAAATTTACCAACCATATTGATAACATAATCACCTCAGCTACTAAGTCACTGGGTTTTGTATTGAGGAATTCCAAAGAGTTCAAGCAGCCCTCTACTACAATCAAACTTTACAGTAGTCTGGTTAGAAGTAAACTAGAATATTGCAGTCAAATTTGGAATCCGCACTACAAAATCCATAGCATTAGAAGCGAACGAATACAAAAGCGACTGCTGCGTCATCTTGCGTACCGTTCGAATAGCAATGAATGAATCAAAAAATCAAACTAATAATTTCTACGAAAGACAGTTGGCACAATTTAACATCACTTCACTACAATCGCGTAGAAGTATCTCACACATGATGTTCCTATACAAAACGCTCAATAATAGTATTGATTGTCCAGCAATAGTTCAATTATTTAACCTTAAGGTGCCATCAAGAATGCTGAGAAATCTGCACGCCTTTTTCAATGTATCCCTTTATAGGTCTAACTTGGGAAAGTATCTGGGGGTACGGCAGTGCCCCCGCCAAGTCGAGCAAAAAAGCGGCACGGCCGTACCATCCTTTTCTCGAAGCAGTTCAGGCCATTTCCGAAACCCTATAACTTCGTTATGGATAAAAGTAGAAGTCTGAATTTTTACTAACCAAGTAGGCATTGTATAAGTTCAGTACATTTCAAATTTCATTAAATTTGAACCAGTAGTTTAGGAATTATAACTAGTCAAAATTTCTTAATTTTGTCACTCACTGACTGACCGATCATCAAAACTCTGAGGCACTTCTAGTAGACATAGAAACTTCAAATTTGGAACACAATTATTGTTTAATATATAAATCAAGGGAAAATCAAAATATTTTACAATTTCGGTCCAGTTTTCGAGATACATCAACTGCATAAATAACTTTGTAATCCCATATAAACATATAGTATTACAAAGTTACATTTGCAGTGAAGAAATCAGTGTACCTACATATGTATAATGGAGTAATAAGTGTAAATAGCTACCTAGTTATAACTATCTACAAAAAGAAATGAGATGCCATCAAAAACATAACTTTAAAAAAAGCCAAGTCTCGCAACTCAGTTCTTCTACCGTAAAAAGTTGTGAGATCCATGTAATACCAAGTCTGTTAATTTATTCAGTTTATAGATTGATACATAGATTGACTTGGCAATCGCACTTAACAATCTAATTTAATATAATATGTATTACTTGTGAGATATATTGTGTTTTCATGTGACAATCCGTACGAGTTGAGTGATACACTTCTCATTTGTTATCTCTATCTGACTTGTATGGTTTATAATTACTTCGCCCGCTCACTCGCCACTCGCGAGTCACTAGTTAAGTCAATCATTGTCTCAGTATGTCTCTCTCGCTCATGGCTCAGTCGCCTCGCAAGCGACGCGTCGCGCGAAATGAGCAGAGAGCAAAGTAATGTTTCACTGTTTCAGATCCAAATGATACATTGGAAACGTTGTTACTGAACCACGGCTCAGAAACCGGTTTAAATTCTTAACCGGTTTCGGTCATTGATGCCAAAACCGGTTTTTACAGAATACAGGTTTTTCACACATTTAGGTTTGGGTAGTAAGAATTAACCGGTTAAAACAAAGTTTAGTAATGTCCCCCCTCTCACTTACCCCGCTTGCAACTTTGTACGGCTGCCCTCTGTTTAATTCACTAGGTTTTTAGACACACGTACGATATATTCATTACATCAACGCGACTGCCTTATAACGTACTCCTTCATATTTTTTCATCTTTCAGCAACGATCGTATTATAAATAACAGAAGTAAGTTCTGTTTCAATTAATTATGCGTTATCTTCACTTTAAAATTAAGTTTCGATATCAAGTTTAATTTGACCTTATATAATATTTAAATTGACTTTAATTATATTTAACGTTTTCTATTAAAATTACTTTTTGCATATTTAATTCAATGGCATTAGTTTTAATAATACAGGGTGATTGGAAGATGGGTGCAAAGGTTTCAAGGGGCGCTAGTATAGACAATTTTGAACCATTTAAACCATGCTAGTCTTAGATTAAGTCTAAGCATTTTTTTTAAATAAGTTTTTATGATTTTTAGCGAAAATGCCCAAATTTTTCTTAATAACTATTATTTATAGCCAAATTAAATAATAAAAAACATGTTTTTTATTTTATTCTATGAAAGTCATGTGTAAGCAATCTAATAAGATATGTTTTAAGCACATGTATTTTAAGATAATTTTTTTACGGACGTTTGAAGTTTATGAAAAAAATCTAAAATTTATAAATACTGTGTTTAGCTCGCATTAAAAAAAAACTAGGCTAGGTTCTTTCGTTCAAACCGCTTTGAAAACATGCTTGATTATCGCTCTTTGTTTTGAGGTATCACCGTTATTGGATTAATTTGGCCATAATGAGTGTTCTAGAAACCACCTTGATAGTAGTATTACAGCCCTCAATCAAGCGCTTAGATTTGTCGGTTTCCTCGTCGTACGTTTTCTTATAGAAAAGGAGGCAAACGAGCATGCGGATCACCTGATGGTAAGTGACTACTGCCGCCCATGAACAACTCCAACACCAAGCAAATTGAAGGTGCGTTGCCGGTCTTTTAGAAAGGAGTAAGCTCTTTTCTTGAAGGTCCCTAAGTCGTATCGGTCTAGAAAACTTGCCGGTAGTAAACAATTCCACAGAGAAGTTTTACGAGGAAGAAAACACCCAGTAAAATGCACGGTGGTGGCCCGTCAAAATCCAGATGGTGAGGATGGTATCGTGGATTTTGGCGCAATGTGAGTTCATGAAATATGGTGGCTGAGAATAAACCGAACCTCAGAGCACTCCCCGAGGTAGATGGGATAGAAAATGCAAAGGGATGCAACATCCCTACGCAGTGCCAGTCAATCGAACCGATCAGAAAGAATTCGTACGTTGACGACTCGAACCGTTTTGCGCTGGATGTGGTCAAGTTGAAAGGAGGAGGAAGGAGCTGACACTGGCGTGCCTCGTCCCAAAGATGAGAGGCTGAATTTGCGCTTTGTAAAGTTGCAAGCGATATGCCGTCATGAAATACTGCCCCATTCTGCTGAGCATTCCAAGCTTTTTAGAGGCCAATTTGAGCTTCCTTCCAAGTGACCACAAAACTGCACTCCGATGCTAGCTGAGGCAGCAAGGGGATGCCTTGAAGCTGAGGAGATACGACAAAGGGGTTCTTTTTAGCAGTATTGGTGTCAACTTGTGTCTTCTGGGGATTGAAGTTTGCGCGTTTACCGCTAAAAAGAACCCCTTTGTCGTATCTCCTCAGTTTCAAGGCACTCCCCTAGTTGCCTCAGCCAGTATCGGAATCCTTGGCGTCGACATATCGAGTGACGTGCAGTTTCGTGGTCACTTGGAAGAGAAGGCCAAATTAGCCTCTAAAAAGCTTGGCGTGCTCAGCAGAGCGGGACAGTATTTCATGCCGGCACACCGCCTGCAACTTTACAAGGCGCAGGTTAGGCCTCACATGGAATACTGTTCCCATCTCTGGGTAGGGGCTCCCCAGTGCCAGCTCCTTCCACTTGACCGCATCCAGCGCAGAGCGGCTCGAATCGTCAACGACCGAGCCCTTTCCGATCGGCTCGATTCATTGGCACTGCGAAGAGATGTTGCATCTCTTTGCATTTTCTTTCGCATCTACCATGGGGAGTGCTCTGAGGAATTGTTCGGATTAATCCCAGCCGCCAAATTTCACGAACGCACATCGCGGCAGAACTCCCGATACCATCCACACCATCTGGATGATTGGCGGTCCACCACTGTGCGATTTAGAAGATGTTTTCTTCCTCGCACGACTTCCTTGTGGAATCGATTACCATCAGCGATTTTTCCGGACCGATACGACTTAGGGACCTTCAAGAAAAGAGCGTACTCCTTTTTAAAAGGCCGGCAACGCATCTGCAATTCCCTTTCTGGTGTTGCAGTTGTTCATGGGCGGCGGTAGTCACTTGCCATCAGGTGAGCCGCATGCTCGTTTGCCCCCTCTCCTATAAAAAAAAAAAAGATTGCACCGCCCTCAATCCGAGACTTTGTTCAGCAAAGAATCGACTTCAGACACAAGTTTGTTCCGGTACACGGAGACGTTTTCCCGAGAAATATGGGCACGGCCAGTGTATATTGTATCACCAGTGCTGTCTATGTTACCAGTTTGCAATATATTATAGATATGCAGTAGAAACAGCGTTGGTGACAGCACGCAGCCTTGTGAAACACCAGCTTTAATAGCCTTGTAATCAGAGTATGCACCGTCTACGACGACCTTGATGCTCCGATCAGCAAGGAAACTGGTGATCCAATTGCACAATTTCTCGGAAAGCCTATAGGAAGGAAGCGTTGAAAGAAGCGCTTTGTGCCAGACCCGATCGAAGGCCTTCGCTATGACCAAACTAACGGCCAATGCCTACCTCTTGGACTCTACTGTCTTCACTCATCTATGAGTTAGATATACCAGAAGATCACCAGCTTATCAACCCCAACGAAAACTGTTTATAATGGATTCCATTAATTTGAAGAACAAGGAGGTGATAGCGATAGGCGTGTAGTTTGACGGGTCTGAGCGGTCGCCTTTTTTAGGGATCAAAGGGTGAACCAAAGCTGTCTTCCATGAGTTTGGGATTAACGCCTTAGGAGTAAAAGTACCGGAAAAGACGCATTAAAACCGGTGTCAACTTCGGAGCACACGTCTTCAGCACAATGGGAGGAACTCCATCAGGCTTCCTGCCTTGTTGACGACCAGGGAGAGGAGTGTTTTGCGAATCGAGGGCTGTGTAAACCGCACATCTGGCATGGAGCACTCAAATTGCGGGTAGGTCGGCGGTGTGTTCCCCCGTCATCAGGAGTCGAGTTGGACGCAAAAAGAGATATTAACAGATCGGCCTTCTCCTTTCCAGCATAGACTCAGTGAATCGCCTTCTCTTTGCAGAGATGGCTGACAGAAGTTCCCTTGGACAGCCTTGGCAAGAGACCAGAATGCACGGTTTACCGTAGGAAGGTGAACTAGCCTCTCACCAACTACGCCGATGTGCTCTGACCTTGCCTTGGCAATGAATTTTAAAGAACCTGGAGGCGGAACTACTGGAGACGTTGTCTCATGATGTAAAGATATCGTCAGCCTAGGCCTGGTAGCACTCCTGCTTATAGTGTGATGCTATTTTACATGAGCGACCAAACCTTTGCTAGTATCTGCCTCCGATGGAAACTGAAGTACCACATCAGCGGCAGAATCAGCAACCTTGCTGGGATTGTCCAGCGAGAAGCAAATCCACCCTCAAGGGTAAATTGCAAAAAAAAACCGCATCCTTTCCCAATCGGCCGACCTATAGTGCCTCACACGGCAGCAGCCTGAAGAATGCAACCGCGACGAAAGTGTGAGTGACCCCACACTCCGGAAAAGACAATGGCCCTAGGAGCTATGAGGAGTGTCGATGGAAACCTGATATCCATCCGGATGAGAGGTCAGCAGAAGTTCCAACAGCGAAGGTGCATGTTCCTCCATATCTGGAATCCGCGTTAAAATCGCTAAGGATCACGATCTTTGCAGAAACCCCCCACCCCCCACCCGGATACCAGAATACGCGGGGCTGCTAGAGCACACACGATCAGGAACGGTAGGGTAGCGTCGGAGTCCTCGGCGAAGAATTCTCCGTCACCAGGATGCTGGTACCCTCCTGGGGTAATTTTTTACTTGATTCCACTACCATACTTTAAGGGAGGGGGGGCGGGGAATTGGGCCTCCGACAACCTGAACCAGAATTAAACTTCTACTTCACGGTGGTATTCTGTGAGCTCGTCGTACGACCCCGGTTCGAGCTGGCCCACCCATGCGACAGCAAAAGCTGCCGCGTGGCTCTACCACTGTTAAAACGTAAACATGGAATAAAATATTTTTACTTTTTTTCTGCCCATCATAAATAAACAGCCGATATACAAGAATAAATTATTGTTTTCGTTATGAGAAAAGTCCTGTATTAACGAATAAACCAAACACAAAAACTGCCTTTCTTTCTTCAAAACTTCTCTAATACTTTCACGTTTTTCGTAAACGCCAAACTTCGACTAGACACCCTGATCGCGACTGAAAAAACATATCGCTTAAAGGCAGATAATTGATGATAAGTATTATTAGTATAAGCCCGCATGCGGCGATGCCGCATAAGCACCTCACAACGTGAATCTACCTGTCCTATTCATAACTGCCTTTACGTTTTACGGAATTAACCGGTTAATTTGGGTGTAAAAACCATTAAGTAACCGGTATCCTTTATCGTTTAGGTTTTATAAAAACCGGTTAATTAATAATAACTTCAATAACCGGTTAATTTAACCGGTAATTGAAGGAGCGATAAATTTACCGGTAATTAATCGAAATTAACCGCTCTTTTTAAACCGGTTCCGAGCCCTGTCTGAACCAATCTTATGAATCACTTCAGTGGTCCGGATCAGTGAATCGTTTCCGTAAAGTCTGTTAGACTGCAGCTTCATATCCCGTCTGACAGCCATGAGATTAAGAGTGCGATCAGTTTTTGTGTTCTTCTGCGGCAGGTCTTGCAAGCCGCCGGAAACTGGGAGCAGTCTCTTCATAACTTCCATCTGGGGGATATTTGCCATAGTCGCCACGCTTGGCGAGCGGGTTCGCAACCGCAATCTTTTTATCCTAATATTGCTGTTATCAGGAAAATGCTGCTGCCCATCTCCTGGCTGTTTCCCACTGCCGCATCTTACGACACCCACGGGAAGATATGAGGTAGTGGATATTCTTAACCGCGAATATTCTAGTCTATGTCAGATGCTATTTTTAATTTTTATTGTGGTTTTCATGTTAACAGTTCCCAAGTAGGGTCGTTGCGCTGGTTTTCGGCCTTTTAGTGGAGTTGTTAACTTTAAGGTATTAGAAAAAACAATAGCCATTATGCCGGCCTAGTGCTGTTAATGTTAGTTTGTAGCCTACATAATGTAGTTTTCATTTTCGTAACTCATTGATGCTAGAAGAAAAATCTCTTTTTTATAATAATTTTTGATGTGAAAAATATGTAAAATACTAGTTTTCGGCCCCAAATTTTAAATTTCGGCCCACAAGAATTTTAGTTTTCGGCCACTGCATTAGACACAATAGAAAAGGTACCTTAACGTTAACTTAACATATTTTTTGTAAAATTATAATAAATTTTCGTGTCGTTAAATATGGCAATCAAATCGTCTCATTTTTTTGTACTTCCTCATATTTTCATCATCCTTTTCATCATCATCAGCCTTTCCATTACATCCCTTCACAAGTCTACTGCTGAACGTAGATCTCCCCCAAGGAATGCAAACGGTCCTGAGCCACCTGCATCCATCGACTTCCTGCATGTCTTACCAGGTCGTCACTCCATCTAGTGGGAGGACACCCTACACTTCGTCTGGCGTTACGAGGCCTCCATTCGAGAAGCTTTTTCCACATTGGTTATCGGTTCTTCGAGCTATATGGCCGGCCCAGTGCCACTTCAGCTTACTAACCCGTTGGGCTATGTCGGTCACTCTGGATCTACTACGGATATCCTCATTTCTAAGTTTATCACGCAGAGAAACTCCGAGCATAGCCCTCTCCATAGCTCGCTGAGCAACCTTGAGTTTCCTCATCCAGCCAGCAGTGAAGGACCACGTCTCAGTTCCATAGGTCATCACTGGCAACACGCACTGGTTGTACAGTCTCGTTTTGAGGTATACCTGATGAGAAAATGTGCTGTAATTTCCCGAACGCTGCCTCATATTTTAGTCCAACAAAATCTATACATCTCAAATCCATTTGGTGCAAAAGTCACATCCAATTTTTTTTCCATATCTTTTTCTGTATCGCTTATTAAAATGTCATAACACCAGGTGCAATTTACTTTTACTCTTTCATTTTCCTTCATGGAATTCTTGGATTTTGCGATTTTTCGTTTTTGAACTTTAGCACTTTTTAACTTTTCTTTTTATATTCTTTTCTTTTTCAAAATATCTAATCTTTTTTAACTTAGTTCTAACTTCTCTATTTTAACTTTCTCTTTATAAAGTTTTCGCCACTCTGCATATCAAATTACTATAGAAGAAGATGTACGTGTACTGTTAATGGTTGATTTTTTTACGAGTTCCGGTTTAAATATATGTTTTTTTCTATCGCATTTCTGTATTCTTTATTTAATAGTACTGAAGCCGATGTTTCACTAGTTTGTAGAGGTGTACTAGTCTGTTTTATTGGATTATCAACCAGCACATTTTCTAAAGTTTCAAAGGGGTTGTTTGTTATCATCGTTGTTAGTGGTGGTGGTATCATCGTGGCCATTGTACTACTTTGAGTCGTTATTATTGCATTACTGGAATCTATTACCATCTCCGGCATTGTCAGTACTGTTGGAGTTTCTGAGTTGGGATTACAAGAACATCATTAACGATACTAAGGAACCGATATCCAAATAACTTCCTGACAAATGCAATGTTGTAATGTTGTTATTGATAAAGGATTCTAATGCATCGGTAGATAAATTCATAGTTACTAGAATATCGCCAACCATGTTTTTTTTTTGCCAGATTTGATTTTAAATGTTTCGAAACTTTTCTTGTGGAAACTAGGTCCGCGTTTGTTATTTCTTTAGAAATATATTTCTTCTGGTGTCTGAATTTTTACTAATTAGTCTTTCCGGGGCATTTCGGACACATTTTGAGTAATCCACTACATGGTGATCGAATTCATTAAGTCCACGTTTTCTGAAGCCATTTACTAATTATATTTCTTTGAAGGATTTTTCTTTGGAGAAGCCATCTGAAGAAAATAATGTCTTATTGAATCTTCTTCCTAAAACGCAACATGAATGAAATATTTCATGAAATGTCCGTCAACCAAAGCAGTGTTCAGTTTTCGGCTTCCCTATTCTTTCATACAATTTTAAGTTGGCTGAAAACTAAATAATAATTTTAGACTCCATCTAGTTTTCGGCCACAACGAAACTTGGTATTTTAGTTTCATCAATAACCATTCAAATTGCAGTATTTGGTGGCCGAAAACTGAAAGCTAGTGTCTTCGCAACGATACAATTCATTATAAATAAGTAAGAAGATTAATAGTAGGTAACCAAATAAATGAAAGAGACAAAGTATTTAGGCTAAACTCGGGCTACTTTCCGGCCACATGGCCGATAACCAAATATAGAAAAATTTTATGTGTCACTATCCGGCCACCTAATTTATTAAGTTTTACAATAAAATATTATAGTAATCTATATGAATATTAAAATTATTTAAAATTAATTAATTTAAAATTAAAGTTATTTATACAGAGAAATATAAGCACAATATTAAATAAACCTAGCAAGCTAACAGCATAGCAGTGGCGAAGCAATCAGCTTTGTGGCAGTTTCTAACGGAAAAAAATTTCAAAATAGGAGGTTCAGATGCCTGGGTGATCAGTAATCGATTGCTGAAAAGAGAATTTGAAAATTCGAAACCGTTCTCGAGATAATCGTGGGACAGACGGACAGACGGACGGACAGACGGACAGACGGACAGACGGACGGACGGACGGACAGACGGACAGACGGACAGACGGACAAACATCGTGAAATCAATAAGTGACTTCGAAAGCTTCGCCACTTAATAATCATTATAAATACAGTGCAAAATTTACTTTTGAGTGAAACGCGCGCCACAATTTTTATTGCACCATCTTACACTCTGACAGCTCCTGTGCCGGCGTCAAACTGAACTATTTATTATAAATCGCGTGTTGTGTTTACACGATGAAGTAATGTTGCAATATATAATGCAACTATTTACAAATGCATTAAACTTAATTTTCTGCCGACTTCCAAAAAGGAGACGGTACTCAATTCGAGTGTATGTTTTTTTTATGTGTTTTACCACCAGATGGAAGTTAGCGTAGAACATTCTTTTTTAACTAAACTGTATGCCAATTAATTGCTCCATAAATGCTCCAGCAGAATCCGAAATCACTCCAGCTTTATTGTTATTAGTTAATTTATAATTAATTTAAAAAAAATCAAGTATTGAAAATTTTATTTTGCTATATAACATAAAATATCTAATTTTTAAAATTAAACTATATGCCAATTAATTGCGCCTTAAATGCTTCAGCAGAATTTGAAATTGCTCCACCTCTATTGCTATTAGTTGATTTATAATTAATTTAAGAAAAAAAAGGACCGAAAATTTTATTTTGCTATAAAACATAAAATATCTGCTTTTTAAAATTAAACTAAATGCCAATTAATTACTCCTTAAATGCTCCAGTAGCATCCGAAATTGCTCCACCTCTATTGCTATTCGTTAATTTATAATTAATTAAAAAAAAATTAAGTACCGAAAATTTAATTTTGCTATAAAACAGAAAATATCTACTTTTCAAAATTAAACTATTTATTATTTTCTGTTTTATAGCAAAATTAAATTTTCGGTACTTAATTTTTTTTTAATTAATTATAAATTAACGAATAGCAATAGAGGTGGAGCAATTTCGGATGCTACTGGAGCATTTAAGGAGTAATTAATTGGCATTTAGTTTAATTTTAAAAAGCAGATATTTTATGTTTTATAGCAAAATAAAATTTTCGGTCCTTTTTTTTCTTAAATTAATTATAAATCAACTAATAGCAATAGAGGTGGAGCAATTTCGAATTCTGCTGGAGCATTTAAGGCGCAATTAATTGGCATATAGTTTAATTTTAAAAATTAGATATTTTATGTTATATAGCAAAATAAAATTTTCAATGCTTGATTTTTTTTTAAATTAATTATAAATTAACTAATAGCAATAGAGGTATATCAATTTCGTATTCAGCTGGAAGCATTTAAGGAACAATTAATTGGCATTTAGTTTAATTTTCAAAAGCAGATATTTTCTGTTTTATAGCAAAATTAAATTTTGAATGGAGCAATAAAAAAAATAAACATTTGCTATCTCTTGGTTGAAGTTTACGCTTAAACAAACATACTTTTTTCGTCATTTTACTTAGGATTGAAAAATAATTTATGTCTTCGTAAAAAGCGGTAATATTTTGTGTTCTACAGTACAAAAGTGTAGTACTCTGTATATATTTAATAATAATAGATTATAAATATGACACTGAAATTATTTGTTTGTCCTTATTTATTTATTTAAGCGCTAATAATTCGTGTCTCATCTGAAAACAACAATTTCGTTGACACCATCTAAGACGATAAACTTGTAAATAACATTTTAAAATGAATAAATATCGTTCACTAAACCTTCCATTTCGATTTGTTACATGTTTTAACTTTTATGCTTCATAATGTAAACTAAGCCTGCAGCAAAATAATAAACTTACTTCCAATAATTTCAAAGTCGGTACAGCAGTTTCGTTTAGTTTCCTTTTACTAATTGATTAGATTACGAAAACCGATTGATCAAAATGCTCGGAACAAATAGTGCTTGTTCGTTTAGGTACCCAGGTTATATTATTGCCACATGCTTTTATCCAAACTTGGCGCCTGTAAGGATCTTTTGGAAAACTGTAAAACCAAAGATCTTTTTTAAACATTGTACAAAAAATAATTTTAAATAACACCTTGGTATTATATAACAAAGTGTTACACTACACTAAAGATTACAGTGAACATCACTATTATAGTCTTGATGATACCATTTTATATACTCGAAATTCCCCATCTTTTCGTTACATAACGTAACAAAATGAAATGAAAATATCTATTTAAAATGTTTTAAATGTATAATGTATACAATAAAACAATTTAAATTGATGTTTTCATTTCGTTAAAAACAATTAAAGATTATTAATGTTGTTTGAAATAATATAGTTTTGCAAATAGATCACAATAATATTGATGAATTTAAGACTATTCAATAACACGATTTTGTATTGTGTAATTAGAGCAAACAGAAACGACATTTGTCTACAATTAAGCAAAATTCAATTATGTCCTAGTAGTGCAAAAGTCCTTACTATAGTATTAATACTATAACTATATAACTTTAGCAGTGGTAGAGCCACGCGGCAGCTTTGCTGTCGCATGGATGGGCCGGCTCGAACCGGGGTGGTACCACGACCTCACAGAAAACCAGCGTGAAGTAGTGATTTACCTCTGCGATTCGCTTGGTGAGTGCAGGTGGCCGGAGGCCCTTTTTACTGGAAATGAGGCATTCCATCTTAGTCCTCACGGGTGACAACGCATCTACATTTTGAATTGTAATAGAGGATAGATGTAGATGTCTATGGGCCGCAGGAACCACTTACCATCAGGTGGACTGTGTGCTCCTTTGTCACCCTTATCCTATAAAAAAAAATACTTTAAGTTGGCAACACTACCTGCTCAGCTATATTAATCAGAATTTTCGTGATTTAATGCTTATATTAATTATTGAAATCAAAATAAATACTTAAAGATGAAAGGTAACGCCGTCTTTTTATAAATTTGAGGTCTGTGATCTTATTTTTTTACAAGAAAACACACTGCAAACCGGCATTTTTCTGGACGTCAACTCACGCTTACGACTACTTGGTAAGTGACGCCGTACGCGGCGCAACTAGTTTTATATAACGGAAATGATCCGCGCTCTCGTACTTTTGACAGCGGGGAACGCTCTCCAATGTCGTCTCCTGTTCGTTTAAAGCCCGGCGCCCACCTACGTAACGTAACACGTGATCTGACGCGTGATTTGACGCGTAACTTGTCACTCGCCTCAACATTCAAAGGGAATGTATGTAGTAACGCCCATTTGCGTGGCGTGACGCCGCATGATCTGAGGTGCCATTCAGCTTGCTACTAGTGACGCATTGAAGTGGCACTTAACACGAAACTTGTAGTTTTAATATTAAATTCATTGATTTAGTTCATGAAAAACCATGTTTATATGATTATCCTAGACCCGATTACAATAACAGGAACTCGCAAGATGCTTCTTGCAACTTGTAGGGCAAATCTATGCGAAATGTAATTCTAATTCCTTCATAAAATTGAAAGTACCACCACTTTTCAAATTTTTTCCCTTAGGGATGTACTCAAAATCTTCAGCTGGCACTTTGAATGTTGAAATCTGTAGCAAAGCAAGGGCATGTTTATCCTCTTCAGGCGAGATTTTGGCCCAAAATGAACTCTGCGACATGCTATTGTTGCACAGGTTGGTGCAAGCAGTGTCACTCGTGGTCACGTCAGAGCATCGTCAGAATCATGCTACAAGCCATGTCGAAATCATGTAGCTTAGGTGGGCGCCGTGGCTAAAGGATGATTCACGCTACAACGTGTCGCCACCGGGCCGTGCCCGGCCGGGACACGTCCACCGTGCGCTGGCCGGGCCAGTCATTCATGTTACACCGGGCTGTTTGCACGACCGTGGCTTATGCACGACTCTGTGTTATGTGGTTTTTGTCAGCTAGTGATTTCATCTGTCGATAGACTTCACGCTTACGTAAATATGCAATTTTCACAATTTTAATTAGCAGCTCTTGCAATTGCCATCGATGATGAAGTATTGGAAAAACGAAGCGAAACTACTAAAAGAAGATCGGGTATACATCCAACCTGGAGAAAGCGTTCTCGCTTTCTCCAGAAGAAGAAGCAGAAGGAGAATTTGCTTTACTTTACAAAGAATTAATAGATGATGAGAGCAAGTTTTATGGTTATTTTAGAATGTCTAAAGAATGCTTTACTTGAAAAAGTAAAACCAGACCTAACCAAAAAAATTACAAGATTTCAAAAGCCTATATCTCCCATCGAACGATTAGCAGTCTGCGTCAGGTAAATAATAAATTGATATGCACTAAATCACATAGTATTTAAAAATGTAGTATTTAAAAATTCACCCGTCTCACAACCATCTATCAGAGCTGGTTGTAAGATGGGTCGATTTTTTCTAAATACTTCATTTTCAATTTTTCAATAATCAAAATTGCATTCTGAATGAAAAAAAGTAAAAATTTAAATAATTCGCATATTATTTATTCATTTCATTAGTCTGCCGTGAACTCTGAAAATAAAGTAGACAAATTATTAGATTCCAAAGGCGTAAGTTCCGAAGGCGAATGTTCCGAAGGCGTAGGTTCCGTAGACGTTGATTCCGGTGTTGGCGTTGGTGTAGTCATCGGAAACGGTGCATACACCGACCTTGAATTAGTAGACGACGCCGACGTTGTTCCACTCATTGGAGATGAGTAAGAAGAAGGCTCTGATGACAATTGCTCCCACTCCAAATCTTGTACTACTGCAAATATTCTTCCTTTTGCAAGATGCTGATAGTAAGGGGAATAAGATTTTATGGTGGCTGCCAAACCGTTGAAGAAAGCATCAATAGGATGAATGTCTTGTGTGTTGGACTTTTCTTTATTTTTTAGAATGTATGCCATTAATGCGCTTGACGCAGAGGACTGGGATTGTGGCACTATACGACGGCGATTGTGTGCAGTTGCAACGGTTGCATTGCGGTTGCCGGAACGAGTGAATTGTGCAGTTGACGGGGGATATGGATTCGGATCAGCAGGTGGCGTAAAATTTGTTTCACTAATAGCTGGTGAGCGATCTTCCTGCTGCTGCTGTTCATCGGTGTTAATTGTTTCGTTGGGCGTAGTAACTGGCGAAGTAACCGTTTCGTTTTGCGTCTCTTCGTTCTCAGACTCGATACTTGTTATTGTATTTCGATCCTGTATATGAGGCAGTAAAAAATTCAAGCTCTCTTCATATTTATATTTTTTTATAGCCACAGCACCCTGTCCACTCTTGGTTTTACGTTTGTTTCTATGTTTTTTGAACTGGTCCCGTATTTTTGCCCACCTTTTTTTACATACATCATCTGCAAAAAGATAGTATAGAATGAACAAGTTAAGTAATTTTCTTTACAACCTGTCTAAATGGTACTGTTAATACGTAATAGCTCACTGTAGTACACAGATACCGCGAAATTATACCATTATTATTTTTTCAGGTTCCTGGCTACTGGGGATTCGTTTAAAACAATTTCGTACGGTTTTCGATTGGGGCATTCAACTGTGACCGAAATTGTACATAGCACATGTCGATCTATCGTTAAAAGATTTAAGAAAGACGTTATACCAGAACCAACAGAAGAAATGTGGCGAAAAATTGCCGAAGATTTTGAAAACCTTAGAGGTTTTCCAAATTGTATAGGCGCATTGGATGGAAAACATTTTGTTATTGAAGCCCCAGCCAATAGTGGTTCTATATATTTTAATTATAAACACACATTCTCAATTGTTTTATTGGCGTTAGTGGACGCATGCTACAAATTTATTGCAGTTGATGTTGGCGCTTACGGACGAAACAGTGATGGTGGCATTTTTGCACAATGTAATCTTGGAAAACGTTTAGAAAATGGGACGCTTCATGTACCTATTGGTAAAAATTTACCCGGTTCCTCTACGTTTGCACCATATGTAATAGTTGGTGATGAAGCGTTTCCTTTGAAAACATACCTAATGCGACCGTATCCAGGACACCAAGCAACAGGTGACGCTAATAAAACGAATTTCAATCATAGACTGTCTTTGGTCCGGCGACTAGTCGAAAATGCCTTTGGTATTTTGACACAAAGATTTAGAATATTTCAAAGAAGAATGAAACTTGCTCCAGAAAATGTTGATTACATTATTCTATCTACATGCGTACTGCATAATTTTTTATGCGAACAAAAAGATTACACAGGGCTTATCAATCATAGTGCACAAAATGCGCAACCACATTTATTAAATCCATTGAGCGTTCAACCAGGAAGACCGGCTAATGATGCATTTGCGGTAAGAGAAACGTTTAAAGAACATTTAGCGTCAACAGCGGGACATAATTTTATAGGACAACAGTATCAAGAATAAATACATACTTACACTATAATATACTTCTTATAATTTACCTAACATATTCTAAAATACCTACTAAAAACCGATAATCCCACTCACATGTACTTACATGTTGTCGTAAAGTAATTAGTGACACTTGAATAACTATTATAAATGTAAATTGAAATAAAAGTTACAACTTACCAGATTGTTTTATTTCGTCCGAAATGGTTTTCCAAATAATATTTTTGTATTTGTTATCTAAATACTTAGGATGGCTCATATCGTAAATCACAGGGTACTTGCGCACACATTCTAATAATTTTTCATCGTCCATTTTGCTGTTGAGCTGCTCACTTCACTAAGATTTGACGTTGACTGCTCTCCGGGCGCCCGGGCGCATATGTTCATGTTACAACGTGTCGGGGCCGGACCGTGCCGGAGCCGGGAAACAATACCCACCGACATTTCAACGCCGTGCCCCGGCCGAGTCCCGGCGGCGTACGGCCGGGGCACGGCCGGGCCACGGTCAGGCATGAATCGCTTCATACAAAAAGTACACCATAATGTTTGACCGTGCCCCGCCCGAGGCACGGCACGGCCCGGCCGCGCCACGTTGTAGCGTGAACCATCCTTAATACCGTAAAATGGGGTGAATAGAAATCGCGAGGTGAATAGACACAAGTCTGGTTATTTGATAAAGTTGTCTCTAGGTTTGTCTACAACTCGGGAACATCTGTTTATTACTACTGTTTATTATTTGCCAACATTTTCCCTTTATTTTGGTAACCTTTAAATTAATGTAAATTTTGATGACAGTAAAGAAAAGGGCGGTTATTATAGACGTGTGAGTACAAGTGGTTTAATCATAGTATAAAGAGATGGGAAGTACGTTATCTTCATACAAACGCACTGCGCGCGGTTTGTATCTGTGCGCCATAGTATCTATGAGGCGCCGCACGCACACTTAAACACAATCTCGAAGTATTTCTCAATGCGCCAGTCGAGGCTAACACCACAGAGTACATTATATATAGGGGCTAACACCGCACGAGGTTCGCGCGTCACGTAAGCGAGTCACTTATTATAGCATATAATTTTTACTTGACGATGAGATACCTACTTACTTATTTTTGTTGTATTAGTTGTCTATCAGACAGAGGAAGAATAGTAACTAAATACCTACTTACGGTTATAAAATCGTTAATAAAAATGAGTAATTGACTAATTGTGAATCATATAAATAGAGCAAAGTTAGAATAATAACAACAGAACAAAAAATTGATTACAGTCTAAGAGGCAGGCGTTAGTAATTTTATGTTATTGTACGATGTTTTTTTTTTACAATATTTTAGTCGCTTTATTTTTTTTTTATTATTATATATATTTATTACACTGCTCTGAATCTTAATACATTTCTGTATTTGTTAGGAAAACCATTGTTGAACTTTATCGACTAATGATCACTGAATTAGTTATACAGAGATGTTATCTTTGGCAAAGGCCGGGTTTTAAACTAATGATTTGGTGACAGTGACAACCCTGACACAGTAGGCAATTATATCGCGGATTAGGCCGCAGATAACCTACTTGGCCTCTCTTTATACTATGGTTTAATGCTATTAAACATCAAATTCTTCAGTGTTTCCTTGTTGCAATTTTTTTTGTAGGGAGTTGAGTTTCTCATCTATTATTAATACAAATATGAATATCGATATTGAACGATTTTATTCTTTTAAATAGTAAAATCAGGATACTGGTATTTTTACTCGAATTCGAGGTGAATAGATACGGCTGATGGGTGAATAAAAACGCCTTTGGAGTTAATAGAAACGAAGAAAGGAGTGAATAGATACCAATGAGGGGTTATTAGAAACGTAAAATGGGTTAATAGAAACATGATTTTTAGGGATGTCAAAACTATTTGCACCATTTACTTCCTACATAAAATAATTTAAGTGGATAAATGAAACTAAAATTAAAAAAAGCGTTTATCATATTAAAGGTATTTAAATTTTACTTACTTACTTATCGTCACGCACAATCCCTGACGGGGTAGCCAGAGAGAACAGATCGCCAAGTGTCACGATCCTTACATACCTCTTTCGCTTCTTTCAGATTCATTATCTTCTTCATACATGCACGTCTAGGTATCCGAGTACTGTTGACCCTCCCCTCTTCGAGCAGTTTGCTCACATGGTCTTCGAAAGTTAGTCTCGGTCTACCTCGACACCTTTTAATATTAACTTTCGCGCTATATATTTTCTTCACCATTCGGTCTTCACTCATTCTCTCAACGTGCCCAAACCATCGAAGCACGCCCTTATCAATTTTTGTGATAAGGTCATCTTTCAAACCTGCCATATTGCGAATCTCTTCGTTTCGCTTCCGGTCGGCCATGGTAACGCCGCACATTTTACGAAGAGATCGCATCTCCACTGCATTCAACTTGCTTTTATGCTTCTTCTGGCATACCCAGGTTTCGCTGCCATATAACAAAGTCGGTACCAACACTGCGTTATGTATTGCAAGGCGTGCACAGGCACACACGTCACTACGCCTTGCCTTTTGACTAACGTAGTCAGGGCACCATTGACTTTGTTCCCGGCAGCGACACGCCTGTCCACATCTAAATCACATCTTCCATCCCGGCTAAAAGCACTCCCCAAGTATAGAATTTCATTTACCTGTTCTAGACATTCCTGATTTACCCATATTTCACACTTCGTTCTCTCTTCGTCCCTTTCAAATACCAGAATCTTAGTTTTATTAGCATTCAAACGGAGACCTTTAATTTCACATTCCTCTTTCATACACGTGACTAATGCCTGCAGTTCTGCCTCTGATGGTGCAATAAGCACTGCATCATCAGCATACAGCAGACAATTTACTTTTATGTCACCCAATTTCACATCCAAACAGCTATCTTTCAGCTTCTGTAAACAGCTGTCGAGATACAGTATGAACAGCCAGGAAGACATGACACAACCCTGTTTCACGCCCGTTTAGACGCTAAACATGGGTGACAGGTCATGCCCTACCCGCACACAGGCTTTACAGTCACAGTAAAGTGACTGCACAGCCCTTAGCAATCGACCATCCACACTGTACCCCGGCAACAGTTCCCACATTTTCTTCCTTACAACCTTATCAAATGCTTTCTCAAGATCCACAAAAGCACAGAAAATCCTCTGGTTAGCAGCCAGAAGCTTTTCCGTGATCATGCGGAGAGAAAACATTTGATCCGTGCATCCTCTTCCAGGTCTAAATCCGCACTGTGCCTCCCATAGAAATCTTTCCGATTTCTCTTGCATCCTACGTGTCAAAACCTTCGAGTAAACTTTACTTGCTAAACTGGTCAAGCTGATCGCCCGATAGCACCCGCAGTCAAAATGTGAACCTTTACCTTTATATAAAGGCACAATGACTGCGGATCGCCAATCATCCGGGACATCCCCCGTCCGCCAGCACAAATTGCACAGCAGATGAAACCTGTCCCAGACGCGAGGCCCACCATACCTGACCATTTCAGCAGTAACTCTGTCTAGTCCCGCAGCCTTACCACATTTCAAACTTCGAATCGCACCTTCAATCTCTTTCATACTGATGACCTCAGTGTCATCGAGGTCCGGGTCTGGCGTACCAGTCTCGGCGTCATCCCCGGATCCCTCACTAAGATCATCACACGCATACATTTCTCTATAAAATTCGCTCCATCGCTGCATGACGTCCGATTTGTCTGAGAGGACGTCATTAGTTCTCGATACACTTTGTTCATTCTTAAGGCCGTCGCACCACTTCGGGTCCTTCCAACCTCTTTCCAGAAGAGTTTGGAGTTCTCCTTAAAGTTGTGCGACAACCTTTCGTCCGCTTCCATTCTACACCTTTCACGCACTTCCTCAATCAATGCTTTCGTGTGAACTTTCTGCAGCTTATATCTTTCTTTCATCTTCTCTCTCATATCCTTATCATTACTAGAGGCCAAGTAGTCTAAACATGCTTTCTTCTTCTTCTTTACAGCTTCTTTCACTTCATCATTCCACCATGCATCTCTTCTTTTACTACTGCCTCTTTTAATCGTTCCACACACTTCTTCCGCTGCACTTACCATTCCATCCCTAAGGTTCTGCCATGTTCTTTCCACACATTCATTTCTGCCATCGATGGTGTCAAGCTTTTCGGCTACCCTCGCATGATATTTGTCCCTAGTATCCGCTTCCTGAAGCTTCCAGCTTCGGATGCGACAGACCGACTGTGGTTCTGTTACTGCCGTCCGGTAGCGCCAACCCGCGAACAGACCCCTAAATCTAGTAATCACTAGATAGTGATCCGTTCCCAGGTCAGCACCCCTGAACACTCGCGTATCCATCACCTGTTTTCGCAGTCGGTCATCCACCAGGAACAAATCGATCATACTTCTCTCATTCTTTCTTTCTCTAGTATACATATGGATTTTCTTGTGATTAAACATAGTGTTTGTCACAAGAAGACCCTTTTCCTTGCATACCGCCAGTATAAGCTTGCCAGCATCATTAACCCTTTTATCCCCAAACTTTCCAAGCACCGACTCGTACCCTGGTCGAGCGGTACCAACCCATCCATTCAAATCACCACATACAACAATTCTTTCATTTCCCATAGCCAAATCTAGAACTTCTCTTACATTCTCCCAAAACTCCTCCAGCTCAGCCCTGGACGACGAAGCTACCGGCGCATAAACAGCCAAAAGGAATAACTTCGTCAGTCCCAATTTAAAGCGAACCCAGAGAAGTCTTGAGTTCACAACTTTATATTCAGTCATAACATCGATCAATCGAGACGACAGCAGCACCCCCACTCCCTGGCGGACGCTCTCGCTCTCCGGGACTCCGGACCATAGAGCTGACGCCCCGCCAGGGAGCTCTTCAGTACCACTGCCCTTCCGTTTGGTCTCCGACATACACACGACATCTAATTCTCTTTCTTTCATTATTTCGATCAATTCATTCGTCTTATCTCTCATGCCTCCTCTAACATTCCACGTGCCAACTCTGCACTCTGTCCTCCACCTTCCGCCGTGTCGGGCTGTGCGTGACGGGTGGCGGTCCCCATCGCAGCTTTGCGCGCTGCATTCCACACCAACGGGGACGAGCTGGTGTGCGTCGCCTTGGGGGGACGCCCTAACCCTCGTTGGCATGGTTGCGCAGCTGAGTAGAATTGCAGCCCTGAAAAGGGCTGGCAGGGGTCGCGACGAGCACGCTTCTACAGTGACCCCCACAAAGGTATTTAAAGGTTTTCTATTATGTTAAATTTTGATATTTGTTATACATTAAAATTCCAAATATACTTGAAGTTTTACCATTACACTAGATAGAAGTTCCTGCAGTAAATATACTTAATGTTCTAAAATGATTTAGTTCTATTTAATAGGTAAATATATCATTCATTATATTTGTATTTTATTGCTTAACAGAGAAGCTCGGTATAAGAGTTAAAAAAGTATCTAAGCGGCGCGGAATAGGTGTGACGCGAGAAATAATCTAAGGACGCGAGTTATCAGCTTTAAGTCCCGATATTATGTCAATTTACATTTATGTATAGTGCTTACATAATTTTATAAATAAGTAATAGTGATTTTTAATCTCATCTTGTTACCTACAACTTAAAATAACCAAAGGTTATTAATCAAAATAGGTAGTATTATAGTTAGTGTTATATAGTTTAACAAACTTTGAAACATTTTATTTTTATTTTCATTACTTAAAAAAATATGTTCAAAACCATGTAAGCAATGGTCATTAGAAGCTATTTATCTAATGGCTTTATGTCTGTAATGCTTAGGCTGCAAAGCAGTTAAATTACTCTGATATTTTTAATTTATATAATATGGAATTGTATAAATCTGTTATTAACAAATTATTTTTTATAATGACGATTTTGATGTAGTTGTTTTTTCATTTGACTCACAAGCTCACAACCTACATACTACAACAAAAGCAAATTTGACAAGCATTTTTTCTCTATTACCCCTATGCCGTATCTATTAACCCCGGATCCCCAGTATATAGAAACGGACTACTTTTTTCTAAAATAAAACGAATTTGCATGTTTTTACACGTTTGAAGCATTAGTATTCGATAAACTACAACAAGACTCAACATTAAAGTGTTTTATTATCAGCTTATACACAATATATGTAAGAAAAACAGTGTAGAAGTTGAAAGTTGTGTCCCCATTTTACTATGAATTTGATCAAGGTCAGACCAATGGTTATTGAGTTATTCTTAAATAACCTATTTTCAAGTCGCTTATATTGGTCGGCTGTACAAAATTTTTAATTTTAAATTATGTACAATAATATTTATTAAAATCGTTATTAAATCAAATTTGCTGCATCACCTCGTGCCAAAGGCCGAAAACTGTACCCGGTCGGCTTACCGGCGCAACGACCCTACTCGTAATAAATAGTAACTTCTTAACTTTTTAGTTTGTTATTTCCAAATGGAAAGTTCCTAAGTTAATAACTAATTAAATATTTACATGTTTTTAACTTTTTTAATTAACCGGTTCACCATAGATAACTTTTGCGTGTGGCGTATGACACACGAGTCGTGTCTTTTTAAAAATCGTTATAACTCGCTCAAATTGCGTTTTTGTAACGTTTTTGTAAAATTTATCCAGAACAAAATATTCATTATTTTGCAAGTAGTTCATGCATGCGGCTTCGTTTCTGGATATTTTGAAAATTTGAAATTTTTAGGCGTTAACAACTATTTTTAACTTGTACATGGTACTCTTTTTACTTTGTGGGTTTTCAATCATGTTGTGTAAAAATAGTCTAATAGGTAACAAATAATAGCATTCATTGCGATCGCTCACAAACTCTAGTTGTAAATAAATTTCTCGAAAACAAGTGTCCTGTTAAGAAAAATACGTTTGTCTTATTAATTTTGCTTAAAATGGTTGAACTGCCGTCGTATTACTATCATATGGCCGAATAGACCTACGAAGTAGCATGTGCTCTTGTGATATGGTATAAGGTTTATTTTTGCTTGAAACAGTTTGAAACCGTTCATGCATTAATAAAAAGTTCGCTAATAAATAGTCTTCTGTCAATCTGACGCCGTATAGCGCTGGCGTCTGTTTCCTTTTGAAAATACTCGTTTTGCTATTCTTACTAATTAGACGTTTACGAATCGACTTTACTTTTACATTTGTATAACATTAAATAATATTTAACATTTGTAAATATTAATGAATCATAAATCTTATTCTTTTCCAAATAAATTACTAGATTGTTTGATATTTACAAATATTATTATTAGGTGAAAATTTAATTTTATAAAAACCAAGGTTTTCCAGGGTTTTTTTATAGGATAGGGTGACAAACGAGCACACAGTCCACCTGATGGTAAGTGGTTGCTGTGGCCCATAGACATCTACATTTCTCCTCGTTTGCGAATCAAAATGCCTCTTTTCCAGTAAAAAGGGTCTCCGGTTCTCTACACTCACCATACGAAACACAGCAGCATGAAGCTGCTATTTGACGCTGGTATTCTGTGAGAGCGTGGTCCTTCCCCGGTCGAGCCGACCCATTCGTGCTACAACTATGCTACTAATATAGCTGCAGCATGGCTCTACCACGTATAAAATGGGTTATTTAGCTGTACTGTATTTAAGTAAATAATTAATTAGGTCTAAACAAGTAAAAAAAGCATAAAAAAGGAACATTACTTTTACACATGGCTGATGGCACAATAGGTGTGTTAACCCATTCAATGCGGCTCGAAAAATCGCCTTTATTACGCAGGGGCGGGCGGTTCAAAGAGCTAGCTCCGATAGGCGTCGGACGCATCTCATATTTAAACACTGACACCGATCGGCGTTTCCCGCACATGAAAATGACTCTTGCTTGTTTAGACAGAATTTTAAATATGACCGGGGATTGCAAACCTTTTTTCTGATTTTTTAACGTTAAAAATACTTTTAGTAATAGTATTTAGTCTACAATTTTAAATGTATTAAGTATAATAAGTAGTGTCTTTAATTAGTAGTTGAGAGGAAGAGAGGGGTTTTAAGTTACTATTTCTAGTGCAGCGTAATTTGTTTCCTTCCAAGACCACCAAGAGAAAGTCATTATTAATTATTATTAATAATGACTTTCTCTTGGTGGTCTTGGAAGGTGAGGCTCGACCATCGTCACCGAGTTTATTGAGCGACGGTGTGAAACAATTTGGTTCGCTAAAAAGAAAACCATGTGATGATCAACATTATCATCTTGATAATGTTGATACGAAAAAAGTCACATCTAGACAAAATAAAGAGACACAGGTATCGTCACAGGACATTCAGGATGCAAATTTATATAAACGCAACATTTTCTATTCTTATGAGTATAAATGTGACGTATCACAATTACCCCATTATGAATTTTGAAAACGGGGAACCAACTGACCACCGAAACAAAGCGTTTGCTTAACTGATCGCTTACGAATTAGATCTTTTTTCAATGAAAAAAAGATCTGTAACATATGTTAATATAATAAATCTTGTGAGGAAAGTACGTCACCAATAGGATGTGGACGACATA
The DNA here is from genome assembly GCA_033319125.1 of Parnassius glacialis. Lineage (NCBI taxonomy): Eukaryota > Metazoa > Arthropoda > Insecta > Lepidoptera > Papilionidae > Parnassius > Parnassius glacialis. The sequence goes on along the minus strand of JAVANC010000004.1, from coordinate 4,788,298 downwards.
AGTTTACCCAACTAAGAAGACTCGGAAAAATGTTTGTGGCATAGATACGCTGTTAGCCTACATGTTTGATGATTGTTGATATTATTAAATAAGTATTATGAACACTTTCATAGTTGTAGTTTTGTTTAAGTACCTACTCTCACAAGTATGCGAAACAATGATTACCAATATGAACGGTTTTAACAATCCAAGATGTTGGATTTTATTAATAAGCCGTTTTCGTTTTAATTTTCTGGCTGCTCTTCTTTTCCTGTTTACACTAGAGATGATGAAGAATATATAAAAAAACTAGCTAATCATATCAAAGCAGCAAAATTTTTAACTATCAACTATGAAATGAAGATTGTTTTTAGTAACCTACTACTGTTCTCTAATCCTATATAATAAAATACCTAGCTAAAATAAATAATATATAAATATTTAATCCAAATGTTTTATGTTGATAATCTCTGGAAGACGCCGTTTGGCGTTATCCGTGCCTGAGGATATTTTGTTATTTTTCTAAAGTCATTATTTACAGAAACGGAAACTATAATGATGTTGTATGTATGTAAAACATGCACATATAAAAAGTATATCCCTTTAGAATAGAAATTGGCCAAGTTATGGCAAAATATAATTTACGCCGATCGGTGTCATCCGCCAAAGAATGACAATTTTAATTACGCCGTTGTGCGTGCACCGCAACGAATGGGTTAATGTAGCATTTGACACACCAGGCGTGTCATGAAATATTTGTTCGCCGCCACAGCTAAAAGTTATCGAAAATCGGTGCCGCAACGAATCGGTTAATGAAGTGTTTTTGACGCATTTTTTCACTAGAAAGTCGTAATTACCAGATTCTTTAAAATATCAGTGTAAAATATTTCCAATATCTGTATTTCATAATTTTGTGGGCCGGTTGAGGTAGTTTTATGTAACTAGACGTCGTTGGCGCACAGGGCCCACAAGTCCTTGTCAAGTATAGGTGACTGGCGCACTTTTTTGTAAGGTTAATAGCACTTTTTTTTATTTTATTATCTTTACTGTACCTTCCGTTTGATGCAGACTGTTTCAGACAGAAGAAAGGAGACCACACTTTCAGGTGTCATTTTCTATATTTTATTTTTATAATTTCCTAGATTCTTTCTCACATGTATTACATACAAAATCATTTATCGATCATTTATTTCGCGAAATTCCATCGTTCTATAATTTCATTTCAAATTCAGTAGAAGCTGGTTTACAAATTCATCTGGGACAATATTCAGCATACTAGTTTTGCATCACATTAGAGTAACAAATTTACCGTAAGCACTCATGTTAAGTGGGAAAAATTATTTCCGATCAGCGAAATAATCAGATTAATTTTCACTTTATTTATTTTACCAAAATCTACAACACAAGTACAATAATTTCTTAAGTAACAATTTACATCAAAATATGCCAATTACACATTATTTGTTTATGGTAACCTTAACTAACAATGTAACAAAGTTCTCCATAATCCTAGTCGGAAATATCATTTAAAACCAAGAAGTTTCAGTGGAAATGATTGTGAATAGAAACGATAAAGCATTACGCAAAATTTGAAACGTCAAGTGCTAAATTTAATATAAATTTATTACACATTTCTGTTCACTTGCGGAAGTGAAAGATATTTCTTTGTGTCAATCTTGGTTCATATTATTGTGTTTGGATTTACAATACAATATAACGGGAAAAGGTTCTTAAAATAAGGACACAATTCATTTTGATAATTTTATTATGTTAAGAAACCTAATTTTGACAGTTTTCCATTACTATGATTAAAATAGCATTCTTATATTATATTGATTTTTTGTATTATTTTAAATTCAGTTCCCAAAAACATGCACAAAGATAATTATCATATTCATTTAGTAATATTGAGGTAGTTATTAGTTTCAGAACTTATACCAATTATAAAATGGTTCTAGATATAACAGTAGTCAAAGAAAAAAAATTGTTGGTGGATTATATAAAAATACAGTGAACAGATACAGAAAAAAAACAATCTTCTAATGTATATTGGACCTTAACACATTTACGAGAGAAGCAACAATAACAGCCCCTCCGATAGAATCATACGAGTGCGCAAAGCGCCTCCGACAACACGTTTCTGCTGCGATTCCCCTCAACGATCGGACTGCGGAAGATGCGTAGTCGCTGCGGCCTCATTCGGGCGCGGCTCGGCGACTCACAAATACCCAATCAAATCCAGTCAAAAAAGAACTCCACGTTGCATCAGAGACTATTTTTAAAATTACATCGATCATGCATGCACGAAACGAAATCGATAAACCCAGACGATCACACGCCAAATACACAAGTAGTTGATACAAACATGAGAAACTTTATCAACGTAAACAGTAGAACCATCAAACGAGAATGACAAAGTTATATTATACTAAAGTATAGAGAACGACGAAACCGTACGCAAGTGGGGCGCGGTGGCGGGCGGCGATGTAGTTCAGTCTCAAGCCGCGCGCCACCCGCACCCTCTACAACTTAACGCTACTTCACAACGATACAATAATCAACTAAAACTATTTCATCATTCTAACACATTACAAAATCATAGAAGGTACATTGATACTCTCTCTCACAACTGTAAAGAATAAACGACACGCCTATATATATATACACTCCTCCTCCCGCAGAGAATTTGGCCGCTCACGCTAAAGTCCGACACAAACTGTGACGCGTTCGGTGCACGCCTGAATGGCACTATAACAAAAATCTAGTGGCCGCTCGATGCAGCACCGAATATTTTCCCAAAACCATCGCGCATCACACGGAGCCATATGCGGCGGTAGGTATTTAGAGCGTGATTTTATTTGGTATAGCTTGTGACTCTTTGCAGTTATCAAAACTTTTCGTAATCGGCCAACCACAGTCGGCGTTCACGTGGTGTGACATTAGCCAGCATTGTAGATTTTTTTATTAAATAGTATAGCTTTAAATAAAGCAAATTATTAGCCGCAAGCTATATGCAATTCAAGACCACTCCCTTATGTTTAACACTGCTGGAGCAGACTTGGATCCTATTTTGTGGTCACAGACTGACGGAGCTAGAGATAAGAGCACAGTAATGACCAAAACATCAAAACTGTGCAGTGTAATGAGAATGCCGTGACGGTTTCAGTCGATACAAGCAAGATTGTAACTTCGTTCAAATATGGAATGTTACGATATATTCGAAACCAAGGATCCATTAGCTCCATTATTAAGGTTAAAGAGAATAAACGTTCTCCGCACACTGTGGATCGCGTCGTGAAGAGGCACTCAATCCCTCACCACAAGCCCACAGATAAAGCGATGTGAAATGTGATGAGGCGAAACGTGACTGATAGATAGTGAGCGGCTTCCAAATGTAGTCTTCGATCAAAACTGACAATAGATGGCTGTTAAATATCACAGGACTGTAACGCGGGTAACGCACTAAAAGTTGCTGCGCTAAAGAGCTGTCACGGATATCGGGTGCATTGGCGAGGAGGCCGTGAATATCGGCTGAAACTATGGACCAATTAGCGTCATTTCTTCAACGGTCAGGATAAGTCGGTGACGGTGTTACAGGCCACTGGGTGGTCTGATACCAACGCGAGATAGTTTTAATAATATGTAAAAGCTATACAATACAGCTACAAATCGCGCGGTTGGCCGCCTTGTACATAAGTGAACCAGAACAACTGCACACAAGTTGTAGTCGAATTATGTCGATATACTGAGATATTTACAATGCAGTCAACAATATGTGGAAGTATTATTGAAATAAAGAAAAAAAAGACAGCATACATTTAGAACTATGGCGATGTATAGACGAAAGCAAGTAAATAGTAATGCGGCGAGCCGTACCCATTCTGCAATGTTTTTTTTTGTAATTTTCGACTCAGAATCAGTGAGGTACAGTTCGAGGGGAATCTTTTGGAATTCAGTTCTCAAATAACCCAATGAAAACGAATCGAAGTGACAAGAATGAAATAAAAACCCAGCACTTGTTACGGGCAATGAATTGAAAATTATTTTGATGCACCTGGGATGTGATTGTGTTGTGTCTCTACAAAAAACGCTCGAGTCGCCGAACAGGGCAAAACGACCCCATTTTAAAAGGATATCGGTGGATTCATTAATGTTTTCACATATATAGAAGAGTTCTAACAAGGAAGGCAGTAGAGACACTTGAGGCGACTCGGGCATCCTTGTTTTTTTTGTTACTTCGGATCGTAGTCTAACCTAAAATTTAAGAAAACAAACAAAAGACTGCAAAACGTCCTCGGCAACATTTAGCCAAAACTTCCATATATCATTATCACATCACAATTATAAATATAAATATCTAATGTTTTCTCAATTTCGACATCGTTCACTTAATCTTACTCCCTCTTAGTTTTAAATATCTCACTTGGCACAATCGTAACACAAAACGTACACTCGAAAGTTGATAAAACGCTTCGCGATGGGGGAACGTCGCGCACGACGCCCATCCCCCGCGCCATACGAGAGAACGTCATAAAGCTAACAAAGGTAAAAATTACAAAAAAAAAAACGATCAAAGACCGTCACTTACAAGTTAAACTTGATCTTTGTTAAACCTCTGGGATCTCGCCGTACGATCACTATTTTATCAAAAATATTCATATGCCTCATAGGTGGACTGCATTGGCCGAGGCGGCGCTTTCGATGGCCGTGTCAGCGTATCGTCAAACGAGTCGCTTACAATATATTAGCGAAGAAAGTCCGTAAGAGCGTGATCGGTATCACTGTGGCCATCGCCGCGTCAGAATTGCGCGTCTGGTCGCCGCGATGGCGTACAGAACCGAACCGTTTCTCCCGGCTACAAATCAATGCATAACAAAAAACGTGCATTACTAAATCATGATCGTTTATAGTGTGTGGCACTACACCCATCGCTGTCGACACGCGAGATACGGATATTGAGTAAAATAAAACAATAATCTACTATCGCTCTACCATTTACACATCCGCGATGTAGCCGAGTACGTGGCACAAAAACGACATAACAATAAATATATTTCATGGTACTAATTCAATTAACCGGCACTATTGTCATAAAAAAAATAGTGTATATGAAAAATTATATAGCAATATACATATGTATAACTATTAATCATATTCAAATTGTCAACATATTATAGGTAATCCGGATAAAATTTGGAATTTGTCAATATTAAATTACATTTCGCTACATTTATATAATTTAGGTAAACAACAACAGGGGGTCGGGCGTCGCCGGCGAGCCGCTGAGCGACGCGTTGTACGATGCGGTGCGATACGATGCGATGCGATGCGGTGCGGCACGGTGCGGTGCGGTACGGTACGGTACGGTACGATGCGATGCGATGCGGTGCGGTGCGGTGCGGTGCGGTGCGGTGCGGTACGTTGCGATAAGGTGCGGCCGCCGCTGTGGCGAGCCGGAGTGTGAGGGTAGGCACGTGGGTTGAGCGGGATTATGGCAGCGGCGGTGGTGGTAGTAGTGGTGGTGGTAGCGGCGGCAGCGGTGACAGTGGCAATGCTTGCCGCCTACTGCTGTGGCGGCGGCGGTTGAGCAGCACGGCGATGGCGGCCCGGCGCCGTCGCTTGTGCCACCATATCGCGGATACGCCGCTGTGCAGACTGCAACAACCAAACCGTGCACGCATCAGTCCACGTGCTATTTCCATAGACATATTGTCGCAGAGCAATTTTTTTCTTAAAACCGAGAAATATAAAATCTATAACCTAATTAAATTTGAAAACAAAGTTTTTACTAAATATTTGCTGCAATGCTGCAATAGTAAAATATTTAAAATATTATCGCAAGCTGCTATATTTAGGGTTCGAGACCCACTCCACTCACACACTTCCACAATCAAAAACATTCCAAATATGATTTCCAATGACCTATTCACATGTAGTTACAACTATCCAAAATACGAAAGAAAAAGGCAACACCACAAAATCAAACACAGTCAAATAGGTACACAAAATAAGTTTTATTGCGAATTAAATCATATAATAAAGCTTCGCCTCGAGTTGGGAATTAAAAAATAAAAAGTAACTCACCTATCAGACAGCGTCAAATGCATACAAAAAGCGGTCTCGGCCTTTTGTCATATGGTATTTGTTTCTATCACAAATTCTGGACTGAATCCGTTGGACATCTTCCTCATCCCGCTTCGAGCGATTGCTACAAAATGTAAAAATTTATTATGCCACAGTTAGTCGCCATCAGAAGTCACAAGTCGTCAGTTCGCTTTGCGCCAGCAATAACTTAAAACTGTACTTATCTTATTTCTTGAACCACCGACGCTTCGCACCACATGCTACGCCGTTATAGTCTTCGCGAGATCGGAAGTGTAACTACATGTGTACATTGTTCATTCATACTCATACATCACTCACACGTATACACCTCAACAAATCATGAGTACAAACAAACATTCTAGGTATTGTGCTCACATAAAAATATAACTCTTCAAATACATGTAATTTTTTCGCTTTTGCAAATAGCACAGCCAATTTTTAACAACAAAAAACATATACATAGAAGAAAACATTCATAAGTTTGTTAATAACAATTTTTAGACTTTACATACAGTTTAAATACGTAAAACAATTAATGTGGTTAATAGAAATAGTAAAGTTAGATAAACAACATAACATTCTCCACACCATGCCATGCTGCTCAGTAAGGACCTCCCTATCCCTATCGTATGCAAACAAAGTTTTCAAATGCTTTTGCAAATTTCAGATTTTGAATAATTTTACCAGTATTTCTAGAAACAGATAATATTTTTGTTGTATGAGAATGTTAGTCTATATGGTGACCTCGTGTATCCTAAAAAACATGACTGATATTAAACGATTGTCACTTCAATAGGAAGACAAAGTTTGTCTTCCTATTGAAGTGACATCCTGAGACATTCAATCTTCAGCCACAAAAGTAATAACATGCACCTCTAAGTTTGTTTAATGTTTTTTTCTTTATAAGAGGGGGCAAACGAGCCTTCTGCTCACCTAATTGTAACTGCCTACCGCCGCCTATGAACAACTGCAACACCAAGAGAAGTGCAGGTGCGTTGCCGGCCTTTTAAAAAGGAGTAAGCTCTTTTCTAGGTCCCTAAGTTGTATCGGTCCGGAAAAGTCGCCGGTGGTAAGATATTCTACAGAGATGTCGTACGCGGAAGTAAACAGAACCGCACATCCGGCATGGAGCACACACACCGCGGGATGGTCGGCGATGTTTCCCCCGTCATCGAGGGTCGAGTTGGACGCAAAGAAAGAGCCCAGCAGATCGGCTTTTTCCTTTGCGGCATAGGCCAAGTGAGTCGTCCTCCCTGTGTAGAGATGGAAGAGAGGGGTGACAGAAGTTCCCTTAGACAGCATTGTTATGAGGTGAATTGCAGGGTAGAGGTAAAAATAATACTGTAGACTACTTCGTACTTATATGAAGTAGTGTGCCAAGTGGGCCAATTTTGGTAAGCAGAACTGGCGCTCTGGGATGAACCAAACGTAGTGTTAAGGCGCCTAAAAACGCTAATGGGACACCATGAAAGGCGTTGGTCGCTCACGACAGCAGGACGGTGACCATGGAAGTCGGGATCCGCTAAGGAGTGTGCAACGTATAGGTGTAGGTAGACTGTCCTAGACATTGTTTAATAATAATATTGTTACGAGCGGTATTCTTACGCAATGTGATACAATACATTGCGCGAAAATAATATAGACTGTTGTTACGATATTGATATTATATCATGTATTGAAGTTATGAGAACACCTTTAACAACTTTGAACTTTGATTAAGAATGTGTGAAATGATGAGTGCTTAAGAGAGTGCAACTTAAAATATTTTGCTAGAAATTAATGCAAGAAATTAACTATAATAAAAGTATATGGGGTTATTTATTTTTGATTAGTGAAAAATAATGAATTTTTGTATTTTATATATTACTAGTGTTTTAATATTTCACCAATAAATTTGCTTAAAGCTTATTAGACAAACATATCATTTTAATAGTTAATAATAAAAACAATCAGATAATTTGCATAGCCCAAGGATACTAACTTTAAATAAACAAACATTACAAGCCCCTTGTCACCTTTGGGCTAAAGATGGAATGCCTGTTTTATGGTGGGGCTGGCTGCCACCTTACTAAACAACAACTTATTGATTGGTAGCAGATATCGGCGGGCTCTTCTGGCACAAGCCTACCACTGCTTAAATATGTCAAGCTGGCATGGGTAATATCACTTTACCCTATATCAAATCGTAGATAAGTATTGGAGTTCAATATCTGATATGAAACCTCTCTTATATAGCGGTCTATAATTTTGTATCTCTACATCGGTCATGTAGAAAAAATGAATGAGGTACAGTGGACCAAGCAAATTTATGTTGCAGAAGTGAACGGCAGAGACGGGAAGGGACGTCCTAGACAAAAGTTTATCGACCAAATTGGAGATACATTGGAAATGTGCCAGATTAAGAGTACTGTAGGTAGGTATAAGAATGTAACAGAGCCGAGAGGTGTGTCAGAATCGTGCCAAATGCAAGTCACTAGTCTCTGCCTACCCCTCCGGTTGACAGGCGTGAGTGTGTATGTACGTATATATGTATGTACCTATATACAATTAGTATCGCCCACTACTAGTGTCAAGTCCGCGCAGACTCCTATAAAACAGCGCTAGACGCGATCCGCATACGCACCTGCACGCTATAGAACGGTCCGACTATGTGCACGGTGGTCTCGTGGTCGGGCTGCGCGCCGGTCGGCGGCGGCTGCTCGGGCAACTTGATCAGGGAGCCGGTCACGCGCTGCAGCTCGCGCACGTTCTGACCGCCCTTGCCGATGATGCGGCCCACCTGCGACGACGCCACCACGATCTCCACCGTCAGCCGCACATCGTCCGAGCCCGACATGAAGCCCTCTTCGCGCATCTTCTCGAAGATCAAATACTGCGCCTGAAAATTTACCACACAACAATTAATTCATAATTATTTATGTAGTAACATTTTTTTTATTAATTAATCAATTATTATAATAAAATTTAATTAATCCACTACATGTTGTCATGAAATCATTTAAAATTATTCCAGTAACACTACAACATGCGCCTTTAGATCATGTATATATAATTAAAAAATAAGCTAAGAGTACTCTTTAAATTATTCCCTGCGCAAAGATTCTCATAACGCTAAAAGCATTGCCGCTTAAAAACTTTATTTATTATTATATATTTATTTATTTCTTTACGCAAAAAAACGTCCAGAGCGAGTAACTCTTCAATATTATTTATTATAAGAGTAATAAATTATAAGTTGAATTAATAATCATCATTAATAATTGTCATCTGATTCTAGATCATACAAAATTATTATACAGTTTAATTAATATGTAAAATTTTACATTATTGTTGTACAGCAGTTGAAACTTAAATTTAAAAATATCTATTACATTCATTTATTGCATGCATGTCACAGTCACACATACTGTACTATAATACTTTACTTTTACAAATACATATTCATTTATAGCAAACCTTCCATTGGGCTTCTGGGCTTCCGACGATGGTAACCTTGCGCTCTTGCTGTGCACCGGCAGCTGCCTCGCCTTGCTTCTCTTGCTCCAGTGGAGCTATCTTCACAGAAGCATTGCTAAAGCGAATAATGTTGCGAATATGGGAGCCCTTCGTACCGATTATTGCACCCACGGCGTTGTTTGGGATATACAGGTACGTGGTTTCCTATAAAAAAAAGCAGTTAAACAACATGATAAGGTGAAACTTTGTACATAGTTTACAATGTGAATAAATTTATCGTTATCACAATAAGAACTTTCTACATAGAAGAAGTTACTACATAGAAATAGTTTATTAATTGTTGAGTATGATGAACTTTGTCTTATACATTTATCAACTTTTCTTATTTTTTTAGATTGCAAATAGCAGAAAACATAATAAGCTCTTAAGACTTTTGAAATATTAGTTACCCTTTCAGCCCAGGCCAACACGATTGTGACGTTAAGTCAAAGTAGAATTTTAGGCGTTATGTGACCGGGCCCATGGCCCCACGATCGTGACGGATATGTTCTGTCTATAGGTATGAGTGAGACAGCTAGCAAGCGTCGCGAAGTCCAAATATTTAAACTCATTCATTTCGCCGTTGGTGTTGTTTGGGGTGTGGCTAATCAAAATTACCATACAATTATGTATTTCTCACGTTATGATTGCTGTTTATTGTTATATTGAACCGTTTTACGTACCAGTCAATGAATTTGTTTGTATTTTTAGGAAATTCTTAAGAAAAAGTGGCACTGAAGTCTAACGTCACAATTGTATCACTCCAGACCCAACTACACATAGTACATTGCCATGGCGGAATCGCTATTTAGCCTCGATGACAACACAATTTTTTCATTTCATTTCAATTGGGGAGTTACTGGAACAGTCTCACTTGGAAGATGTTGATGAAGATGATGATGATGATGACTTATATGCGCAAAATGATGAAGATAATAACTCCTTCGAGGATGATGTCCCACTCTGAGGGCGGCTACCAATCAAAGTGATGGCAAATGGACAAAAAAAGATTTCGAGGGAAGACTACTAGTAAAGCTCAAGAAAGTTCAAGTAATGAACCGCCCAAATCACCTGCGAAGTACTTCGAGAATTATATTGATGCCGAACTGTTTGAAAAGTTTGCGATCTGTACTGCGCAATATTACATGGCCGAAAAAGGGCAGCAAATGAGGCCGCAATGTACACCTAATGAAATAAATTCTTTGGAGTTCACGGTATGATGAGTTGCATTAAATGCCCTCGAATGAAAATTTATTGCCATCAAAATTTCGACACGACCCAATAGCTAATGCTAATGTCACGTGAGCGCTTTTCTATGTTACGGGTAAATTTACATGTAGTTGATCCTAATAGAGTTGACGAAAATGAACGGTCTGCTAATAAATTGTAGAAAGTGCAAGCAGTCATAGATACAGTTAGTAAACGCTGCCATGAATTCCACGCGAGAGTCCCACTTATTCTGTCGATGAACAGATGATACCATTCACAGGTCGGTGCGCACAGAGACAGTATGTAGCAAACAAGCCTAGGCCAGTTGGATTGAAAAATTTCCTAGTTATGACTGCCCACCGACTTACCAGATAGGTCATTTGGCTTAGGTCCTGCGGTTGTTTTGCGAATGACAACAACATTACCTGGTGGAAGTTTATATTTTGACCGTTATTTTACAACGATTGGTTTACTGGAAGAACTAATTAACCGCGATTTCGATGGAACGGGTACGATAATGGCAAACCGATTCAAAAAAAACCTGGTATACATTCAAGAAGGATCAAGTGATGAATCAAGGAGATTGCGAAGAAGTTTGTAGTCCAAATGGAAAACTTTGCATGGTCAAGTGGAAAGATAACAAAAGTGTTTTGTTGGCTTCAACGATTCACGGAGCTGAACCGAGTACTACTGTAAATCGATGGGACAAACAAACACGTACTTGTAAGTAACATTCCTTGTCCTTCCATCGTCGCCAATTACAACAACAACATGGGAGGCATATACTTGTGCGACCAGATGATTGAAAACTATAGGACGTGGTTCAAAAACCAAGAAGTGGACTGTAAAGTTCCTAATTCATCTCTTTGATCTAGCTATCGTAAACTCCTGGTTTGAGTATCGAGAAGAAGCACGAAAAGCCAATATACGTAAAAATGATGTCATGGACTTGCTGGCATTTCGTATATCCATTATAGAGTATTTATTAGGTGGACCGACTAGAACAAGGACTCGCGATGACTTAGAATTAGCCCCGATACACCCGACTAGTTCTGAGTACAAACCTGCAATACTGCCGAACCTGACGAAAGATATGATGGCTACAATCATTGGTCAATGTTCGACACGTTGAAAGCTCCTCGCAAATGCAGGTTGCCTGATTGCACCAATAGAACCCGAGCAAGATGTTCGAAATGCGACGTATATTTATGTATAACTAAGGATAAAAATTGTTTTTTTAATTTCCACAACGCTTGTTAAACGAAAAGTCTGAATAATGTTATGATACTGTATGTTTTTCTCTTAATTTCAACAAAAAAAATATTGTTCCTATTATGCTAAGGTTAAGAAAATATTTTCGTTTATTTGATTACAAAGTTTATTGTTAATGCTAAGCAAAAGTTTATTGAAGTAAAATAATAATATTTCTTTTTAATTTTATGTTAAACTTGGTTTTAAGTTAGAGAAAGATTAAACTATTAAGCCAATATAAAATAAATGACATAATAAACACATCACATCTTTTTATTCACCTTAATTTATAAGAATAATTTGAAAAAATGCAATAACTTAATATAATTACAATTATTAGTGGCTAGAAATATGGCCCACATCAAAACAATTGTGACCGTCACAATTGTGATTCGGAATGAGTTGGGCCCACATCAACACAACTGTGACCGTCACAATTGTGATGTGGATTTTCGTTTATTTGATTACAAAGTTTATTGTTAATGCTAAGCAAAAGTTTATTGAAGTAAAATAATAATATTTCTTTTTAATTTTATGTTAAACTTGGTTTTAAGTTAGAGAAAGATTAAACTATTAAGCCAATATAAAATAAATGACATAATAAACACATCACATCTTTTTATTCACCTTAATTTATAAGAATAATTTGAAAAAATGCAATAACTTAATATAATTACAATTATTAGTGGCTAGAAATATGGCCCACATCAAAACAATTGTGACCGTCACAATTGTGACTCGGAATGAGTTGGGCCCACGTCAACACAACTGTGACCGTCACAATTGTGATGTGGAATGAGTAGGGCCCAAGTATATACAATTGTACGCCCCCCTGAAAAGTCCTGAAAACACATTGTATCACTGAAAGTCTTCAGTTTTTGTATTCTCTGATCCGCAACGATAAAGAATATCTATTTTTTTTAACACTAACTCGTTTAGTTTCGTCGTCGGTCTGAAAGGGATAAAGACCGAACTTTTGTCCTATGGAACAAAATGGCAGCCATTGTTAAATCCTGCCAATCGCGGAATGAGAGATATCATTATCACCGAACGTTCTATGAATAGAACATATTCGTTTTTTAATTTACGACAAAAAAACGGCGATATTTCAATAGTTATATATTTGTCCTTGTCACACGCATTGATTGAACCGAAAGCAAGTCGCCATATTTGTTAGCGGCCACACGGTTGACATTTGACAATGACGGCAACTCACGTTGTTTACGAGGTATCATAAATATCTAATACTATTTACTAATATAAGTATTTTTATGAAAATAACTATTGTTTTTGACAGTGTCATGTATACATAATGTTATATAATATTTTTGCAAAAGATGCAGCATTAATTAAGTATTGTTGTGGTAACGGAATTTGTTCTTTGTAAAGTGCGTTCGGTGTTTCCATAGTAAACTCACCACCATAGTTTGTTCTTTTAAAATCACTTTATCTGTTTAATAACGTCGTGACCTAATTAGTTATTTGAACATTAATTCGTATCCTAACCCTTTTCATTCAATTTTATTTCGATTATAAAGAATAAGAGGTAATAACTAATGAATTATTTATTATACATTATATAAATGTTATTTTATTTTACCATTGCGCGAGAAGAAAATAGATCAGTTTCTCATTGAGTATGAAGAAGATGCTGAGGATGATGAGAATCTGACTTATCAAGAGCCTGAAGTAGACAGAGCTTCGTATGAGCCTCTAGCAATGAAAATGTTTATGAGAATTCTTCTAGCTCGGAGAACGAAGACTCTAGGTAGCTCGAAATATGAGGATGAGGTTTATGTTTCTTCTACCAACAACTGTTGGAGTAGAACTCAGGGTCCCTCAACTCATATTCGAGAAGTTTGAGAGCGAAGCGAAGCTAAAACGAACAGTCGCAAGTGCAATGCGCTCTCGTGTACGTGTACTCGTGATGGAGCTAGTTTCTAGAAGTAGTGGACAAGATCCTGCCCCTTGGACAAGATCAAGTTTCATTATAGTTCCTGCTTTGCTACAGCAGGTTATATAATCAAAATCATTTATATGACACCTTTATACACATAGACAATAACTAACATGAGTAAGAACGATTTGCTCTGGAAAATTCGCCCGTGATGTGATGATAATCCCATTTACGAGTGCTTGTCCGGTATGTTAATATTGCACTGAAAGTCAAACCCTAGTGTGAACTTAAAGCCTTTATTCTTACCAATCCAAATGGCTTATACCTGGCTTATTCAGTGTGTGATATATTAGTATATCAAGGCGAAACCACTAGAACTGGTAGTGGTGAGTATAATTTAGGTTAAAGCGTAGTTTTGACTTAAACAGAGACACTTAGTGCCTGGGCACATCATATACTGTGCGCGATTCATCACAAACATTAAACTGACGGATGAGCTGCACAAACAAGGTTTTAAATGTGTTGGGGCTGTGATGAAAACCCTCTTACTCTTAACATATAAAAGACAATTTGCACACAGACAAACAATTAGAAAGACAGGGTAAGGGCATCTACGATGTTATTGTTAGAGAAGATCACCAGATAGGACTAACCAAATGGTATGATAACAAGCCCATTTTATCATACTATTTGGTTAGCGTACCATAAGTACCGATTAAAATGTTTTGTCCATTACTTTATTTATTTTGTTGGATTGGGTGATAACAATAAAAACAAATAAATGGAAACTGTTTTTTTTTCCTTAAAAATGTAACTTACTATACAGAGCTACTACATAGACCGGGTGTTCTTTATAAAGAACAAAAATATTGATAATTTGACTTAAAATTGCAAAAATTTTATAACATAGTCTAAACTATGTTATAACCGGTATTGAACGTTCAGGACTTGATAATATTAGTTTGGTTCTTTATAAAGGACATTCTGATATAATGACATCTCCAGCATTGCAATACCCAGGACTCAATAATGAACGCCATTTTGTTCTTTGAGAAGGCACCTGGGACTTAGGACGATATAGTATATTATCTCTTCTGTGTAACCAACACAGGCTGGTAAATAGAAACAATGGCACAAGCAATATTACAAGATAGGTTATACTTACAGGACCATTTTAAATAGCTTTTTTTAAGTAACTTTTGTAATACCAAAATTAATTAAATACTTTTAGTTTTTTCTGAAATAATACAAAGATAATGGTTATTGCGATTTTTAGATGATTGATAGTAGTTTTGTGTACTAAGTATATTCAGTCAAAAAACTATCGGGAATGGATTATTTGTTTATGGTTCCGAATTCAATTTTGTTTTGTTTTCTTGTTCTTGTTAGATTGGCACAACTGTTTTCCATTTTGACGCAGAGTTTGAGATACCTCTGTTATTTAGATTAATTATATTATATCTATTAGTTATATCTAGTGTGTATGGCGAATGTCACAATGGACAAAAACATTGAAAAAAGTTGGTCTTAAATTTTGCATCGCCAATGGAATTTTTTTGTTCAGAGTCACTGAAAATGTTACAGATGGCTTACGGTGAATAGATTTTATCAAACACGCGCTTATGAGTGATACAAAGCATTCAAAAGCGGTCGAGATATGATGGAAGATAATCCTCGCTCTGGTAGACCATCAATGTCTGCAACTGAAGTTAACATCGCAAAAGTGAAGGAAATAGTGACTGAAAATCCTCATTTAAGTTTTAGAGAGATAGCCGCTGACCTTTCCGTGTCTCAGGAGTCCGATCCATACATGCATTGTACATACGGCATAAAACATGTTTCCATTCGGCTAGTCCCAAAAGACCTGTATTTTCTCCAAAAACTCTTATCGCATAATAGTCGCTGAGGTCATCATCGCATGCTAGAACGAGTCAATTCCGACCGAATATTCATTAAACGCATTGTTCCTGGTGAAGCGAGACGTGTGTTTACGGAGTTTGACATGCAAACTAGTCAAAGAAGCTTCAGAGTGGCGTGGCGCCTTCCAACTGAACCGAAACCAAAAAACCACGCCAAAGTCGATTAAAAGTCAAAGTCATTTTGACTGTTTTCTGACTATCGCGGTGTTGTGAACTCGGAATTCTTGTCGGGAGGTCAAAGGTAAATAAAGAATATTATTTTAGTGTTATGCGGCATTTAACCCTCTATTGCATACAAAGCCAATTTTGGCTGCTCAACTTTAGTAATTTATTTCTACCCTAATTTTAAACAAAATTATAAAATGTCAATGTAGTAATATTAAGGAATTCAAACTGAACCGTAACGTAATTTTTATTATCTATGGCCAACGTCATGTGTCATTATAACCTCACTTTTCTCCGGTGCGTACGCGACGTCGTTCTTAGTGAATTTATTGCAGCTTTGTTGGTGGAAATTAAATAGAAAAGGTAAGAAAATTGATGTTAAAAAATGTAAATAATGTTCTGCAAAACCTCTGTTTTTGACCCCTATCACAGTTTATTCAAAATATTTGCTCCTTATACTTCATTTTCAATATTTTCTACAGGAGCCAATTTTGGCTTCGCATGCATTTACGATGAAGTATGTTTGCGCCTAAAATGGCTTCGCATGCATTTACGATGAAGTATGTTTGCGCCTAAAATGGCTTCGCATGCATTCAGAGTTTTTTTTTTATCTTTCCAGAATGCTTCCTTCACGCTTTTATGGCACTGCTAACTGCATTAAACCTATTCCTGGTGATGGCTCTCTTAGCAACGATGATTCACTATCTGATTCCGATGACGATGTTCCGCTTTCGCGCTTGCGCAACCAAACACGTAAAAAACCTATAATTATTCTACCATCCGATTCCGATACTTCCGATGACGAAATAGTTGATCCTAGACCTAAAAATTTGAAACAGAAGCGAGCAGTTAAGGAAAAAATTATCTGGACTGAAGGAAAAATGCCAGCGTATGATGAAAATAATTTCAATTTTAGTGGTAGCCTGGAATTGCCAGAGTTTGCTCAAGAATTAGAATCACCTGCCGAATTTTTCCAATTTTTTTTCACAGAAGATTTGATAACATTTATTACGGAACAGTCAAATCTGAAATCTACTCAGGTCAATGTTAACAAGCCAGCAAATATCACAACTACTGAGATTGTGCAATTTATAGGTATTGTCATCTTCACCTCATTAATTCACCTGCCATCTACACGGATGTATTGGTCCAACAACATTGGTCAGCATCAAGTCAATTCAATAATGACATGTAATAAGTTTGAAATGATAAAACGTCATCTTCATTTCAATAATAATGAAGATTTCAAACCACCCGGTACACAAAGTCACGATAAACTGTTTAAAATTCGACCTCTCATAGAAAAATTAAGAGAGCGGTTACTTTTGATACCCAAAGAAGAATATCTGGCCGTAGATGAGCAAATTATACCCACGAAAGCTCGCCACCAACTCAAACAGTACAATCCAGCCAAACCTCATAAGTGGGGGTACAAAAATCAAGTGTTGAGTGGCGTATCAGGGTTCAGTTACGACTTCGATATTTTTGCTGGCGATCAAAGCAACATTTTTCCAAGTGATGCACCAGATCTTGGTGTCAGCTCCAACGTTGTTACACGACTCACATCTACTGTGCCTCGAAATGTAAACCACAAAATATTTTTCGATAACTGGTTCAATAGTATAAAATTGCAAGTTTACCTGTATAAAAATGGATTGCTGCCATTGGGAACCATTAGGATGAACAGAGTACCTAACGCTGATATGCCTACAGAAAAGGACCTGAAGAAAATAGGTCGTGGTACTATGGTTGAGAAAATCGCCATTGTCGATGACGTAAAACTAAGCCTGGTATCATGGTATGACAATAAAGTGGTCAATTTACTGTCTGCGTTTGTTGGTAGTGAACAGACTTCTACTAAGACTAGATATTTCAGAAAAGATAAACAGTACAAGGACATAACATCGCCACAATGCGTTGATGTGTATAACCGACACATGGGAGTAGTTGATTTGCTTGACTCTTTGTTAGGTCTGTATAGGATCAAAATAAGATCTCGTCAGTGGTATAAAAAAATATTTTTCCACTTGGTTGATATGTGTGCAGTTAATGCTTGGTTACTGTGGCGACGCAAGACTGACCAATACATGTCACTATTTGACTTCAAGCTAGCCATTTCTGAACATTATTGCAAGGCTGGCAAAAGTATCTCAAGAAAAAGAGGCCGTCCTAGTATCAGTAATCCCGGTACACCTACCTTGTCAAGAGGAAATACTCCTACGTCATCTAGAACGGGTACTCCTACCAGTAGAAATGAATCTTTCACACCTCGAAAAAGGGCACGGAAAACCCCAGCAAAAGTGCAAGACCTACCTCTAAATTCAGTACGTACAGACAAAATTGACCATTTCCCGATACACCAAAAGAATCGTCAATTATGTCAGAATGATTGTTCTTTGCGTTCTCATATAAAATGTGAGAAATGTGACGTTTTTCTTTGCTTGAATGAGAAAAGAAACTGTTTTAGAGAATTTCACCTTGTATAAGTTTTGGTATTTGTTGTGCATAGGAAGCCAAAAATGGCAGTCTCATATACAGACGTTATTGCATGGGAAGCCAATTTTGGCTTCTGTTTTTTTTTTCTAAAATAAGATACTTATTTTTTTTTTCACTTTATATTTTGTCTTACAAACCCTATTAAAACACATTGAAACATAAAAATATTTTTTTTCTTTTTAATTTAATAATTCATGCAATAGAGGGTTAAGAGGCGTATTACAAAAAAACGCGAAATTACAAGGTTTCCTCATTGAAATTGTATGTTTATCGTTCATTGCTTGAAATAACAATTACTTGGTAAAAATAGTTCGTTTTCTCTCCTCAAATAAGCTCAGAGCGGATTTTAGATAACTTATTTATTTAATCAGTAATAATCATTCTCCCGATGCATGGTTAGGCAAAAACTCTCGAACACATGATTTGGGAGCTCTAATTTGTAGATTCTATTGAATATCTACCATCAAAAAAAATATTTTTATCTCCAAAATATCCTACACTTTAATAATAATGGAATACATTTTCGTTATATGCTTTTCACACTAGGAAAAAAATATCGACATAATTCAAAAAACGATCAAAAAAGCTTCGATACCAGCCCCTATATTTCCGAAGTTCTACATCATTTAGACGTAAAATTTATACCAAAATAATCATCAACATTTGCTTAAACTATACTATTATTTTTACTTTTTAAATCGTTACTATTATATTTTAATTAATTAAATAAAAGTACTATATATTTCACTGCGCCGGCCATCTGCGATCATTAACGCGCGAGCGCTTGCCGAGGGTGGACCTGCGTCAGTTGATTTCGGGCGCTGCATCGTTTTGATACTACCGTAGTGTGCGTCGATTGCCTGCATGCTAGAGCATCGTCAACTACGACCGCAATTTTTGATCGATCGGTTTAAAAGTATTTTATATAGTTGTAATTTTGATCACGTCTCTTCCATTAAACACGGTAGGGACAACGAGTCTGTAGCATTGGCACAATTGAGCAAACAAGAAAATATTATTATAGAAAAATGTGGTCTATTCATTGACCTAGATCATTGTTATTTGAGGGCTTCACCTAATGGTTTATACAGCGACGGTCTTATTGAAGTTAAATGTCCTATTTCAGCTTTCGGAATAGATTTTGACACGGCCTTTCGACCGAAAAAAGTTCAGTGATTCATATGTAACATTTAATCAAAATAATGACTGGTTTTACCAAATCCAAGGCCAGCTTCATTTAGCAAATAAAAATGTCTGAATACTTGCCATAATATGCATTGGCCCAGATTATGCAGTAAAAGTACTAAAAATTTTTAAAGACGACCAATTTTTGATTTTCAATATGTTACCAAAGTTACAAGCTTTTTATGAAAAGTGTATACTGCCTGAAATTAAAAGTAAAAATAAAGTTTGGTCAATGCCGTCGCAGCAAATATTTTTCTAATAAAAAATATGGTAATTGACTGTAAGTACTGATTAAAAAAATATTAGTTACATTTGATTGTTATATTTATTAAAACAGGTTGCAACCGTTTATTTATTTATACCACTATTCTACAGGTAGTAAGTAGATAAAATCGATTATTAACATTCGATTGCGGCGTAACAATTAAAATATTTATGTGTACTTATTTTGACACTAAATTTCATAAATAATGAATAATATATCAAAATGGTATATAATAATAAATAATACATTATATAATTGTACAATAATAAATTAATAAGAACACATTAAAATGACACACCAAAAAATATTCCATCTACTGAAGTCCATCCTAAGAAAACTTTGTATTATGGAAGATCAAGATCGTTTAATTACCATACTCACAGTATTATAGTGCGAGCGAGTGAATAGATATGAAAGAAAGTATCGGCCGCGTAGCTGGCCGCCCGCTCGGTGCGTAAAATACCTAAATTTGCGAAACGCCGAAATGTAAGAGGGCTCTTAAGACAGCAAATTAGACGATAAAGCCCAGATTTGTGGACAGATTTTTTGCACAAGGCCATTATTGTGAACGATTTTTTGACAAAACTCAACAAACACCATCGAGCAACCACTTTATTCTCCAGAAATGGCTCCAGTCTACTTCTTTCTTTTTCCTTAACTCAAATTACCTACTTTGTGGCACCCGTTTACAGTCGGTAGAAGGCAAAGAAGAATTCGCAGTGAACACTGAACTCAATTTCGGAAAAAACGTTTACAAAATGTTTTAATCATATATTTTTACTTTGAAGATGATAAATTTGAAGTGTCTTAGCTGGTTTAAGCCTTTTACAAAATTTCCCTCACTAAATGTAGTATTACAACGGTTTTCAAGCGTTTTCTTTTTCTTTGCAAAAGCCTCTTCTTCACATTAGGTAATCAACTAACAAAAAAGAAAAAATCTTACCTGCGAGTCACCGGCGCCCTGCTGCGCGCCACCACGGCCGGCCAGCGGCGCGTATAGCGGCGGCGGGTAGGGCGGCGGCGCACTGCAAAAGCCGCGTCCCGTTGACATCATCGCCATCGGGTGTAGCCCCGGGAACATGATACTCTGCGGCGCCAGCACCTGCAAGAACCACGAAGCGTTATAATGTCGTTATGCGTGGTAGAGCCATGCTGCAGTTATAATAATTATGGTTGTATAGCACGAATGGGTCAACTCAACCAGGGACGAGCTACACTCTTACCAGCTGAAAATAGCAGCTTAATGCTACTGTTTCGTATGGTGAGTGTAGCAAGAACTTGAAACCCTTCTTACTGGAAACGAAGCATTCCATCGAAGTCCTCAGAGGTGACAATGCATCTGCATTTTGATACTTAACTGAGTATACATGTTAATGTGTATGGGCTATAAGCATCCACTTACCATCAGGTGGACTTTTTGCTCGTTTGTCTTCCTTTATAATAAAAAAAAATATGGTAATAAGATGATAATCACCACTCCCGCAATCCGACATTAATTCGTCGTCATTTGTAGAGTACTTAGTAGTAGAATATTTTATCCATACAAAAACGTGAATGTGATAAGTTTATGGAACTGACAACGTGAAATTTGTACCCCTTTTTATTGATTTATCGTACAATATCTACCAAAATATTCTCATTAAATAAAATGTATTATTTGCACTACACAAAATAATTGATACAATTAAAAAAGTGTTACATACAAAGAAATCGACCGTCCGTTTTTTTTTAATACTAGTAATGCTATTAAACATTAACTAATATTCCATTTTAACAACTTCTGGTAAGTTTAAAATGCTTATTAGAAGTTGTTCACGACAGTAGTCGAATGGCGGATTCGAACCCACGACCTTACGAGTTCGCGGTCAGCGCCCTGCCATTAGGCTACTGACTCTTCAACACAGTGCTAGGTAATTGGGTTTTTAGTTGCAGTCAGAACACTAAGTCTTGCTGTATAGTCAAACTGAGAAGAAGACAGCTCGAAATCAACACTACGAAACTTGGAACGACCGCCAATGAGGGCATCCACGACTTTTTCTGCCACCAGGGCGGCGCCACTTTCGAGTGAGGTAAAATATTTGACAGATTTCATAGCGGGGACGATAATTTCTTAGGAAAAGGTTATCTTTAAGGTTTCTTTCTGTATTATTAGTTATATTTTATATTAATCACATTAGAAATGAATAAACCAAACTATAAATATAACTAAAAGACGACTTTAATTAAAGTTATAAAGTGCAAAAAATTAAAAATCAAACCACTGACGCATTGTGTTATATATTAATATAATACTCTAGACAATGATAAACTATTATTTAAAACCAATTTCTCAATTAAATGACACTGTGTAACAAAAAACTTTACATCAGTCGCTAGTAGCAACATCTGGTGAGTGGAAGATTATTAGCCCTCATTGGCGACAAATTTTAGGACAACAACTGGTCAAGTCATGCACTTTGAAAACAGGTTCAATGATATAAAACCATTAGTACTAATCCCTTCTAAACGTGCCGTTTAGAGCACGGAAGCGCTAATTGCTAAATCTTTCATAGTCCCATAAGATTCAGAATAACTTGGGAAAATAGAAATAAATTAATTACTTAAAGTATAATGTTACGCCGTGTAGTAGCTGTCAAGAATATCCACTACCCCATATCTTCCCGTGGGTCTCGTAAAAGGCGACAAAGGGAAACAGGCAGGAGATGGGCAGCAGCATCTTCCTGATAGTAGCCAAAATTATAACTGCGCTTGCCAACCACGCTCGGGGGGGGGGGGGGTATATGGGGGGGTATTTGCCATAACTATGGCAAATACCCCCCATATAAAGGGAGTAACAAAGAGACGGCCCCCAGTCCCCGGCGGCCCCGCTATTCCTGGCTACGGTGGCGACCATGGTAACGGCGGGGCGGGGGGTGCTAAGAATCTCCGGTGGAGGTTCGGTTGCCACCTACGACGACTTGACCTGGCAAAGTACAACGCACGCACCCTGAGGACTGACGAGAAGATCGTGGAGCTGGAAGAAGAGATAGACAAGTTACGCTGGCATATTATAGGATTATCCGAGGTCCGAAGAGAGAGTGAGGACACGGTAATCCTCGAATCCGGCAACTTGCTCTATCACCGGGGGGGCGACCATCTGTCCCAAGGAGGTGTCGGATTTATCGTCCACTAGTCTCTCGTTAACAACGTTGTAAAGATCGAGAGTGTGTCGACGAGGGTTGCGTACCTTATACTCACAATCACCAAATGGTATTCGCTAAAGGTCATACAGGTTTACGCACTAACCTCGGCACACCCCGATGAGGAGGTGGAGGAAATGTATGAGGATATCTCTAGAGCCATGCATTCCTCCAAAACACAATATACGGTGCTAATGGGAGACTTCAATGCAAAACTAGGCACAAGAGAGAACGGTGAGCTAAAAGTAGGGAAATTTGGAATAGGGTAACGGAACCCAAGGGGCCAGTAGCTGACCGACTTCATGGAGAAAGAGAGACTCTTTATGATGAACTCTTTCTTCCAGAAGCGGCCCCACAGGAAGTGGACCTGGTAGAGCCCCGACGGTTCGACAAAATATGAGATTGACTTCATTATGACGACCAGACGACAACTGTTCAGTGATGTCTCTGTGATCGCGAGGGTGAAAACTGGTAGCGATCACCAAATGGTTAGAGGCACACTGAACCTAAAAGTTAAGTTGGAGAGGTCTCGTCTAATGAAGTCAACGCTCCTTCCCCCTCGTGCTCTGTTCCAAAGTCCTGAAAACTTTCAGCTTGAGTTACAAAACCGTTTTCAGTGCCTTAAAGACTGCAATGAGGTGGACGATATGAATGACAAGCTCTTGGAAACTGTCCATGCGGTCGGAGCTAAGTTCTGCAAGACCCGCCGCAGAAGAACACAAAAACTCTCCGATTACACTCTTAATCTCATGACTGTTAGACGGGAGATGAAGCTACATTCTTCAACAGATTTGACAGCATATAGGAAACTGAACAGACAGATCTCTAAATACATACGGCGGGACTTACGCAACTTCAATACCGCGTGTATTGAAGAAGCGATCGAGCGGAACCAAGACTCCAAAGTCTTTGCCAGAGATGTCTGCCAGAACGAGCCAACTGTCAAAGCTGAGGACCGAGTGTGGCAGCATCGTTTCCGGGGCACCTGAGATTTTGAGTGAGATTGAGAGGTTCTATGGGCAGCTGTACACGTCATCGTTGGAACCACACGCAAGTGTGAATAACGATCCAAGAGCGAGTCTTATCCGACACTATTCCAAAGATATCCCGGACGTCAGTCTGAGTGAGATTAGAATGACTCTCCAGCATCTTAAAAACGGCAAGGCCCCAGGCGAGGATGGAATTACAGCGGAGCTTCTGAAAGCGGGTGGAAAACCGGTACTTCCGTACTTCGGTAAGTCCTTCAGAGGCTCTTTAATTCCGTCCTCCATGGTGGCATTACACCGGAGGAGTGGAGCAGAAGTGCGTTGGTCTTGTTCTTAAAGAAAGGTGACAACGCTCTGTTGAAGAACTACAAAACGATTTTCCTTGTGAGC
This sequence comes from Parnassius glacialis, assembly GCA_033319125.1. Taxonomy (NCBI): domain Eukaryota; kingdom Metazoa; phylum Arthropoda; class Insecta; order Lepidoptera; family Papilionidae; genus Parnassius; species Parnassius glacialis. The sequence goes on along the minus strand of JAVANC010000004.1, from coordinate 4,763,777 downwards.
CGCATCTACGTTCTGTTTTCGAGAGTCATTACGAATCGTCTCGCGCGCAGACTTAACGACTTCCAGCCTCCCGAACAAGCCGGTTTCCGAAAGGGCTTTAGCACCATAGAATACATACATACCCTTCGGCAAGTTGTATAGAAGTCTGAGGAGTACAATTTGCCACTATGCCTGGCGTATGTGGACTATGAGAAAGCCTTTGATTCCGTCGAAATTTGGGCGGTGCTGCAGACCCTTCAGCGGTGCCAAGTTGACTGTCGGTATATCGAAGTGTTGAAGTGCTTGTACAGTAGGGTTACGATGGCTATCCGAGTATAGAACCAGAGTACGATACCTATCCAATTGCAGAGAGGTGTAAGACAGGGTGATGTTATATCCCCGACACTCTTCACCGCTGCATTGGAAGACGTTTCCAAGCTTCTGGACTGGAAAGGATACGGTATTAACATCAATGGCGAGTAGTTACTCACCTTCGATTTGCCGACGATATAGTTCTTATGGCAGAATCGCTGGAGGATCTAAGCACTATGTTCAATGACCTCAATAGTGTCTCCCAACGGATAGGTCTTGAAATGAACATGGACAAAACAAAGATTATGTTTAATGTCCATGTCACACCTATGCCGGTGGTTGTTGGGAGTACTAAGCTCGAAGTTGTTGACGAGTATGTTTACCTGGGACAAATAGTCCGACTAGGTAAGTCCAACTTCGACCGAGAGGTCAATCCACGGATTCAACTCGGCTGGGCAGCGTTCGGGAAACTACGACACATGTTCTCGTTAGACATACCTCAAAATCTGAAAAAGAAATTGTACAACCAGTACGTGTTGCCAGTGATGATTTACGGATCTGAGACGTGGTCCTTCACTGCTGGCCGTATGAGGAAGCTCAAAATCGCTCAGCGAGTTATGGAGAGGGCTATGCTCGGGGTTTCTCTGCGTGATAAACTTAGAAATGAGGATATCCGCAGTAGAACTAGAGTAACCGACATAGCCCAACGGATTAGTAAGCTGATGTGGCAGTGGGCTGACCATATACTTTGAAGAATCGACAACCGATGGGGAAGAAAGGTTCTCGAGTGGCATCGGTTGGGCAGCGTTCGAGAAACTACATCTTGTCAGACATACCTCAAAACCTTAAAACGAAATTGTACAACCAGCGCGTGTTGCCAGTGATGACTTACGGATCTGAGACGTGGTCCTTCACTGCTGGCCGTATGAGGAAGCTCAAGGTCGCTCAGCGAGCTATGGCTATGCTCGGAGTTTCTCTGCGTGATAAACTTAGAAATGAGGATATCCGCATTAGAACCAGAGTAACCGATATAGCCCAACGGATTAGTAAGCTGAAGTGGCAGTGGGTCGGCCATATAGCTCGAAGAACCGACAACCGATGGAGAGGAAAGGTTCTTGAGTGGCAGCCTCGGACCGGTAGGCGAAGTGTAGGGCGACCCCCCACGAGATGGAGTGACGACCTGGTAAGACATGCAGAAAGTCGATGGATGCAGGACGCTCAGGACCATGCTTTGTGGCATTCCTTGGGGGAGGCCTATGTTCAGCAGTGGACTAATGAAAGGCTGTAATGATGATGATGAAAGTATAATGCTTTTTTCATCTTTATGTGGGACCAAATGCGAAGCACCAGCTTTAAAATAAAGAAATAATCTACAAAATGAGTTCACCTAGAAAGTTCAGAGGTAACACATAAAAAAATACAGTCGAATTGAGTGCCTCCTCCAGCTAAAAAAAAAACAAAACTATTGACAACTTATTGCATTAATCGTTTTATGGTAAAAGAACGACATACGAGGGTGTTAACCATTAAGTGTATAGGGAGGGCGTGTTTCGCGGTGCAACGCTTCGTTTCCTAAAATAATCGTCGAGTGTTTTGTTCTCTTTCTAAGAACCGTTGGCCGTTTACTACCTACTAGTAACTTCATATCAACAAAATGTTGTATAGCTATTTGGAACAAAATGTATAACAGAACAACTAAAATAACACAAAATTCATTACTTGGTGGAAATGAAAATTAATTAGTAGTTTATTATGTTAAAATCTGTAAGTTGAAACAAAATCAACATACCTGCAGATCGTTTTCGTAACTTTGGCGCAACTTTGCTGAAATTTGTGACTCCGCTTTGGCCATATTCTCTATTGTTCCCTTCACAGTTATAATCCGTTCCAGGTTGAAACTATTGATGTCATTAATGGACGACACTGTTATCTTGGTGTCAGTCTCCTGCATGATTCTCTTAATGGTGTTACCACCTTTTCCTATTATACGCCCGATGAGATTGTTATGGGCCAGTATTTTGAGGCAAATTTCACTGAAATTCAAAAGGCAACATTATGATATGGTACACTACAAGAAACTCATTCGAGACGACGTCGTCGATCGTACCACTCACCCTTTATTGGTGTTGTTAGCCTCCTGCTGCATGACTTCAAGTATACGTTTGCAGGCGTTGGTGCAGTTTTCCGGGTTGCCGTAAATGGTTATGGCCTTTTCCAGCGACCCAACATTATCCTTGCGGTGCACATCGACGCGCGCGCGTGACTGCTGCGTGATGAGGCGGATGGTGCTACCCTGGCAACGTATATCGGAATACGAATAATAAGTATCTTATGGAGACAATATAACCGGAGTTTTGTATGTTGTTTAAGATTCGACATTGCTTAACACAATTTAACAAGAATCTGCCTTGGTGTGACGAAACGCCGCCGGGCCGCGAGTAGAATCGCCGTATTTACCACGAGTTCATAGCTCGCCCGTCTTCATGGCATGTACGCCACCTCCGAACGGCAACGATATAATATCGTTCAGACTCAAATTTCGGTCACGGCGGCCAGTCTTAAAATGAGACTAGCCACCAGCTTAAGAGAAGATTATAGTGCACGAGCGTGTGCGCAAATACAGGTGTATACTTTATTCTTTCACTTGGATAATATGATGGGACGGCAATTCGACACAAGATATTAGACGAACGTTTTTACGTGCCTGCCAAGCTACGAGCGTAAAACACTTATTTTCCTGACTCCGGGCTGCCCACCTTGACCGTATAACATATTTAGTAAATTGTGTGTATATATAGTAAATAATAAGAGATTTTGGCGAGAACTTTACTATCGGTGGGTAAATGCTCCTGTTTTATCGTTTGAATGGTTTGAAGAGGGTTATTATACGTAAAATTGATTAGTGTGTGCATTAAGTCTCAACGCATGTGACCTATTAGAGGGAACGATAAAACAAGTGGCCCGAAGGTGATGTGAGCTTCAAGTTATTAAGTCCTTCGGAGGCTTGAAATACTATCGACTTCAACAGTCCGCTGGCTCAAGCTGCCATCAAAATCTCCCGAAAGCTTCATAATGTGACACATACATAATATTATGAAAAATTTTTACAAATTATTTTGTAACGTAACTTCTTCATATTGTTTTACGTCTAGGTTGAAGATGAAATAAATATTTCTGGGTCGGTTCTGGTTATCATTATTTAAATTATTCATTCTTTTCTTTATTAATTTTTTAATTAATATATGAAGTAAATTACGTTCATAGTCCAGTTACTTTAGCAATAAAAACGGGTTAAATTCGGAATGAGAGATAAGCTGAATTTTCGTTTTGGCGTTCTGAAAGTAGTCTCAAAAATATCATAAAATCACGTCTGCATAGTAAATTATTTAAGATCAATGGTTTTAAAAAAAAACAGTTTTTCTATGGTTTTTCGCGATTATCTCGGTTTATATTGCTCCAATGATGTTAACATCTATTATAATAATTGTAGAGCATAAAAATTGCGTTATTTGAAATATTTTTTCATGCTCTCAACCGTTTTTGCGATAGAGGGCCAGTGAACGCACAGCGCTCGGCCATAGGTACTGTAATGCAGGGTCAACTGTGAATATAACCTAGAATTTTGAATAATTGATATTATTTATCAGTTAATTACATTGTATTTAATAACATTTTACATATTTTTAATATAATTATGTAATAAATCTTACCTACTTTGAGTAATTTTTTTTATAGGATATGGGTGACAAACGAGCACACAGTCCACCTGATGGTAAGTGGTTGCTGCGACCCATAGACATCTACATCTATCCTCGTTTGCGAATCAAAATGCAGATGCGTTGTCAACCGTGAGGACTAAGATGGAATGCCTCATTTCCAGTAAAAAGGGCCTCCGGCCAACTGCACTCACCAAGCGAAACGCAAAGATAAACCTCTATTTCACGCTGGTATTCTGTGAGGTCGTGGTACCACCCCAGTTCGAGCCGACCCATCTGTGCGACAGCAAAAGCTGCCGAGTGGCTCTACCACTGTTAAATTAATTAAAAACTCAACTTTTCACTGGTAACGTGCGGTCTCACAGGCCGAGAGTGGCGCAAGGGAAACGTCATACATAGGCTGCACTAAAAGTATCGGGAATGGAATATTTCCTCTGTTCCTGTCATATTTAAATCTTTTTAATTGAAAACTCCTTGCTTTTAAAAATCGAATACCATTTATTTATTTAAAAAAAGATTCTCAGTCTTGTCACAAGGTTTTGTCAAACTTGTTTAGTCGTTGAGAAAATGGAATTGACTCGAGAAAATTCAGTAGCGATGATATATTATGACTTTCGAAGTGGTTTAAAACAAAAACAGTGTGTTGACCGGATGATTTCTGCATTTGGTGATGAAGCCCCATCCAAAACCACAATTTATCGCTGAATTTCAACGAGGAAGTGTCAAGCTCAGTGATGATCCCCGTCAAGGTCGTCCAAAAACTGCAGTCACCCAAGAAAACGTTGATGCTGTGCGTAAGCTGATTGAGGAAGATCGACACGAGACATACTGCGGAATTCAGGCAACTTTGGACATTAGCATGAGTCAAATACAAATAATCTTGCATGAACAATTAGGTGTAAAAAAGTTTTTTCCCGATGGATACCACATTCGCTCTGTGAAGAGCAAAAAGCGGCTCGCGTTACTTGGTGCGTCAGAACTCTCGAAATATTCCACGCAGGATCCTCAAAATGCTGTATACAACATCGGATCAGGTGACGAATCCTGGATATACGCGTACGAACCCGAAACAAAAAACCAGTCACAAGTTTGGGTGTTCGAAAATGAGTTAAAGCCAACAAAAATTGTTCGTTCACGGAGTGTTGCAAAAAAATGGTAGCCACGTTTGTCTCCAAAACCGGCCATGTTACGACTATTCCTCTTGAGGGACAAAGAACGGTAAATACAGAATGGTATGCTAGCATTTGTTTGCCACAGGTCGTTTCTGAACTCCGTAAAGAGAACTGCAACCGCCGCATCATCCTCCATCACGACAATGCGAGTTCTCACAACGCACACAGAAAAAAAGTTTTTAGAGCAAGAAAACAGAATTATTAGACCATCCGCCGTACAGCCCCAACCAAAGCCCTAATGATTTCTATACTTTCCCTAAAATAAAGAATAAATTGCGTGGACAGAGATTTTCATCACTTGAAGAAGCTGTGGACGCCTACAAAACGGCCATTTTGGAGACCCCAACTTCCGAATGGAATGGTTGCTTCAATGATTGGTTCCATCGTATGGAAAAATGTGTCAAATTTCGCGGAGAATACTTCGAAAAGCAATAAATACATTTTTAAATAGTAATGTTGTGTCACTTCCTTTATTCCCGAAATTTTCAGTGCCGCCCTCGTATCACCCCCTTCTCCGGACTTCCCATGTTTGAGCGCCTGAGCAGCTTCGAGATCGAGTCTTCGAGTTAGTATCACCAGTGCCCTAGTGTAGTGAGGAATAGTTGCGTCGGCCATGCTCCAATCGGTAAGTTAGTTCTGATTTTTTCAGTCTTAATAGTAATAAGAAATGATTGACTTCAATCCTACTAATATTATAAACGTTAAAGTTTTTATGGATGTATGGGTGTTTGTTATCTTCCACTGAAAAACTGCGAAAGGTATTTTAAAGAAACTTAACAATAATGTACCTCATACATTACTACATTTAGGTAGTTCAAAAGTGTGAAAAGTTACAGCTGTAGAGAACATGTTCTTTTTTTTCCACCATCTCTGGGCGGTAAGGACTTTATATTTATACATATTGTACTTTTAAAGATCAAGGTGGTAATTATCATGACATACTACCGTGGGCAAAAAATAGATTTTTTAATTTAAATTTCGCGCGGAAATCCATTCGTCGAAATTTTTTTTCTACGTTGGTATGACTGTCAGTGACATCTGTGCCAAATATCACATCAAAGTAATAATTAGTGTTTAGTATACGCTGATCTTTATGAAGTACTAAAAGTGCATTCGGCGATTTTTACAATGAGTTAAATTATTCAACAAAAAAGTTCCATTAAATTTTGTTTGCGGAATCAAATTTGTGGTGCAGTAACGTTCAGAACGTTGCAAAAGGCCTTCGGTGAAATTATATGTCGCGACCAAGTGTTTTTGATTGGTACTAATTATTCAAAAAGGGTCGGTCGTCAAGAACGCGTTGACGACCACAACCAGGACAGCCATCAACATCAACTGATGATCAACACGTCAATAAAATCAAGGAATTGGTGCTCGAGAATCAACGATTAACAGTCAAGAGACCTTACTGATATCGTTGAATATCGGAAGGATCAGTGAAAACCATTTTAAAAGATCATTTACCTAAGAAAAGTGAATGCATGATTGGTTCTAAAATCACTCAATATCTTTAAAAACAGCGTCGCGTTGACTGACGTCTGTGATGAAACAATGCTTTCCGACTACCAGGATGTCATGAAACGTATTATAACTGGCGAGGAGTCTTGGATCTACGCTTACGACCGACCTGGAAACAAACGATCAATCGGCCGAATGTCGTGCCAAAGTTCAACCGAAGCCGAAAAAACCACGTCAAATCAAGTCAAAAATCAAAGGTCATGTTGACAGTTTTCTTCGATCATCGAGGTGTGGTGCACTCAGATTCCTTACGACCGGCCAAACTGGACAAAAATAAGAAATATTATTTGAGTGTTATGCTTAGTTTGCGCGAAGCTATTCGTAAAAAGAGGCCGGAATTATGGGCCAACAACTCTTGGTTTTTGCACCACGATAATGCAATCGTCGCATACTGCATTGATTCTTCGTGAGATTTCGCCAAAAATTCAACCAATATCGTTCCAGAACCACCGTATTCGCCTGATTTAGCTCCGTGCGACTTCTGGCTGTTCAGCAAACTCATGCGACCGCTCCGGGGAAACAGTTTAAGTCAATTGAAGACATTAAACTTGAATCGTTACGCGCATTGAAGAATATTCTGGAAATTGACTAACACTTTATAACCGACAAAAACGTCTGGGATTATTTTTTGGAATTATATAAAAACTACATTTAAAGATAGAAAAGAAATCACGTTGCCAATTTTTTTGAATTTTTTTGCAAATTTAATATGCTACGCAGTAACGAAATAACCGCAGACGCTCTGCCAGACAAGAGACTGGATTCGCCAATTGACGAAATTATCTTTTTTCACAATTTCAACTTGCCTAAAGGACCTCCCCAAAATTCGTCGCCAGCTCTCAGACTATTATAATTATGTTGATTTTTATTAAGCAATTGTTGATCTCAAACCTAGTTTTTCGATTATATAGACCAAAAACCTTGTAACTACCAGTACATAATTAAAAATGTTATTTGGGCGTTTCTCTGTAAACTAGGCAACTCGTTGTCTCAGGCCAATATTGTATGGGCACGCCACTATAGCGGCGATAAGACCCCTCTTTGAGGAGTGGCTTGAGAGACGCCACGGCGTCCTCACCTTCCGCCTGACGCAGGTCCTCACCGGACACGGTGTGTTCAGGAGGTTCCTGCACCGAATCGGGCGGGAGGAAACGCCCGGGTGCTCCCACTGCGAGGATCGACCGGAGGACACGGTGGAGCACACCGTGGAGGTGTGCCCTGCTTGGGCGGAGCACCGCCGTGTCCTCGTAGCGGCGATAGGCGGCGGCGACCTCTCGCGTCCGGCCCTGGTCGAAGCCATGGTCCGGAGCGAGACGGAATGGGATGCCGTCACCACCTTCTGCGAAGCAGTGATGCTAGCGAAGGAGGTGGCGGAGCGGGAGAAGGAAAGAGCAACAGCTTTCCTTCCCGGCCGCCGCGGGAGACGCCCCGGGCGTCGGGGGCTACGTCGTGGCCCCCGGCCACCGTAGGCGCGGGCCTGTGGACGGCGAGCAATGGGTAGCTCGCCGTCCGTCCGTCTAACGACGACAGGCCGTGTCGACGGCGCGTTTTGTTCCACGCGCGCCTCAAAGAGCTGTCAGGGCCGACGCCTGCCGGGGCTGCGGGCTGTTCGAAAGAGATACCGCGGCTCCGGAACGTAAGGGCACTGAAGGAACACGGATGGTTTTTAGTCAGTAAAAGTCTGACACTCCCTTCCGCTCCACCCAGAGCGAAAGGCGTCATTTGATGATTTTCCATCCGCAAAAAAAAAAAAAGGCCAATATTGTATAAAAACGTACATTTTACTATATATTTTGTGGATAACTTTAAAAGATAATAGCCTAATCTAACTCTGCTTAGCGTGTAATATCTATTAAACTTTATTTTATTGTATTCTATTAAGCCAGCGCTTATCTTCGATCCCACCTGATGGTAAGTGGTGATGTAGCCTAAGATGGTGAAGCGCACCGACTTAACAAAAGCCAATTCATATTCACTCTTGCCTTGAAGACACCCAACACTGTAATCTGAAAGACAGATGCTGGCAACTTATTCCACTCCTTTGCTGTACGCATGATGAACGACGTGGCGAACCTTTTGGTTCGAATGCGTGGTAAGTCAACAACGAAAGGGTGGAGACTGGCCGAACGAAGCCCAGTTTACAGAGAATGCCTATTTAGACTATATGATGTTGTTTAAATTTTTACTTTAGTATATAATTTAACACTAAATATACATTAGGATACCCTACCGTATACAATATACGTATTATGGACCAGAATCGGCCTGTCAGGCCGCTCGTCACGAGTCAAAGGTTAAATGAAAACCTTTGGATCTTGAATAAATACAACGCAGACACGAAATTTTATGAGACTAGAGATAACTTTTAGAACGCCAAAATGAAGGTGTAGAAGCGAAAATTCAGCTTAGCAATTTGTCACAAAGCGCGTCTTTCGAAGCTCCCTACCTATGGACTTTCCGAGAAATTGTGCAATTGGATCACCATCTTTCTTGCAGATCGGATCATCAGGGCCGTTGTAGATGGTGCATGCTCAGACTACAAGCCTTTTTATTAATGCTGGTGTTCCACAAGGCTGCGTGCTGTCACCAACGCTGTTTCTTCTGTATATCAATGATATGTGCGAAGCGGTAACATTCATTGCAATGATCCGCATTGACAGCACTAGTGACTCTGTAGACACCGGCCGGGCCCATATTTCTCGGGAAAAAGTCGCCGAATACCAAAGTAAACTTGTGGCTAAAGTAGAGTCTGCTGGACATAGTCTCGGCTTAGGGTCTACTAAATCTAGTCCAGTTTTATCCTCAGAGGATGCGCGTTTACCACTAAAAAGAACTCCATTGTTGTACCTCCTCAGTTTCAAGGCACTCCCTTTGTAGCCTCAGCCAGTATCGGAATCCTCGGTGTCGACATATCGAGTGATGTGCAGTTTTGTGGTCCCTTGGAAGAGAAAGCCAAATTGGCCTATGAAAAGCTTGGCATGCTCAGCAGAGCGGGACAGTATTTCATGCCAGCATAACGCCTGCAACTTTACAAGGGGCAGATTCGGCCTCAAATGGAATATTATTCCCATCTCTGGGCTGGGGCTCCTCATTGCCAACTCCTTCCACTTGACCGCATTCAGCTCAGAGCGGCTCGAATCGTCGACGACAGAGTCCTTATCAAGCGGCTCGAGTCACTGGCGCTGCGAAGAGATGTTGCATCCCTTTGCATTTTCTTACGCATTTACGACGGGGAGTGCTCTAAGGAATTGCTCGGATTAATCCCAGCCGCCAAATTTCACGAACGCACATCGCAGAACTCCCGATACCGTCCACACCATTTGGATGCTTGGCGGTCCACCACTACGTATAACTAGGAGTTTTCTTCCGCGTACGACTTCTCTGGGGAATAATTTACCACCGGCGCTTTTTCCGGACCAATACGACTTAGGGACCTTCAAGAAAAAGAGCTTACTCCTTTTTAAAAGACCGGCAACGCACCTGCAAAACGCACGCCAAAAAAATGGAAACCGATATAATAGGAAACACTGTATACAGATACAGTCTCCTACAATATATTAATAATTTGTCTCTCGTTTTCGCTCAGGCTAAATCATATAGAATGCGTATGTACGTCCTTTTTCGTTTCATCGAATTTCAAATCACAAAAGATTTTTTTTTTTACTTCAATAATGACCAGTCGCATTTATTACTACTAGAATAGAGCTTAAACGGTACCTGGCGGCCGATGATCGCGCCGACCATGTCGCTCTGCACGAGCAGCCGCAGCGGGAAGTCGGTGGGGCGCGCGCCGGCTGGTGCGCCGCCGCCGCCACGCCCGCCGCCGGGCCGCCCGCGACGCCCCCCGCGCGCGCTCGCCTCCGCCGGCTCCACCTTCATGCGGTTGCCCTCCAGCTCGTACCCGTTTAGCCCGTTGATCGCCCTGCAACAACGCACGCGCCCCACACTGTACAACAGGCCGCCTCCACCACCACACATTACCAAGATCGATTACGGTAGATATAGAATAACCGGTAGAGCCAAACTGCAGCTATAATATGGTCGTAGCACCAAAGCCTCGGCTCGAACGGGGTAGGATTACACTCACTGAATACCAGCGTAAAAATAACCGCTCAATGCTGCTGTGTTTCGTATGGTGAGTATAGAGAACCGGAAACCCTTTTTACTGGAATCGAGGCATTCCATCTTAGTCCTCAGGGATAACAACAACGCATCTGCTTTTGGATTCTGAATTGAGTATAAATGTAGATGTCCATGGACCACAGTATCCGCCTACCATCGGGTGGACTGCAAGCTCGTTTGTCACCAATATTTATATTATATAATTTTCTATATTAAAAAATAAATCCAGTTAAGACTTGCAACAAATCATATACCCGGCCACATGCCGAATATCGAATATTCTGCGAGTTTCCTGGCCGAATAGCCAATACCCGGCCACATGCCGAATATCGAATATTCTGCGAGTTTCCTGGCCGAATAGCCAAATATTAAGTAAAAATATTCGGCCGGGAAGAAAGTAATTCATTCCGAGCGCCTTTTCTCTGAAGCTGGGATTGTCTACGAGAAGAAAAGCTGCCTGAAAAGACAGTGTAATTTATCGTTCTGTACCATAATCTTCCACTTCCAAATTTTAATTACTATAATAATTCAAGTTATGCACTAACATTTATTTGATAGTTTTTTGTTAATTATTATATCTATGACTACTTTAATGATTAGAAGAAAAATGCATCAATTATTATAAAATAAATCAAATTTTCATGTTATCAATTATCTGACTACAACACAACATTTTAAGTATTCGGTAATCGACCGAAAAGGATAAAAATAGCTTAATGGGCCAAATACCGAATAATAGTATAATGATCAGTTGCAAGCCTAATTTCAGTTACCTCTGCTTCTAAAGTTTTAATTCAAACTTCACTATGTGATATCAAAATTGATGTAACATAAATTGATTTAGACATCGAAGTAGCACGAAACTCTTTGCTTCCTTTTTAATATACTCTTTTTTGCAATCTGTATATGCTCATAACATATTGAATATTGTAACTTCTCATTAAGTGAAATGTATATTTCTTTTGAGAATACATATCTTTAGCCAGAAGTAATATGTACTGCGTACACCGCGAATAAAATCTGTGAGGCAAGGCGGGGCGCGTATGAGGAAGCACACAGCCATTTTATCGCACAAAAGTTTTAGTCCACGGATTTAATGCGTGTTGCAAACGACCAAATCTCAGTCTCTTTTTTAGTACCTAGAACATATAATTCTATGGGTGTGACACTCATTATTATATAAAGGCAAGGGTAACAAACAAGCACACGGCTGATGTTAAGTTTAAGTTAACACTATGGTATATAGACAACTTATCTGTAAATGCCTCGCTACTAGTAGAGTTGGGATCGGCTACATTTTCCATCGGAACAACAGCAATATGCTGGTATTTCGTGTTGATATTCTGTGAGAGCGTGACTCTTCCCTAATCGAGCTAACTGATTCCTGCTACAAATTGAATGCAGCTGTAGCGTGGTTCTATCACAATAAAAAACAACCAACAAAACTGCGAAGTTTGTCTTTACCTCGTCAACTGAATATCGGGCTAAGGATCTCTCGCGCACACAGATAGTGTGGCACGGTTCATCACAGATTGACGACGAATTATATTAGCTAATTTAGCGCCACTCGGTCTGTAGACCACCTCCTCCTCCTCATTCACACGGGAGTTTTTCTACATTTGTTAATATAAAGCGTTTGAAATAAACACTTTTTGCAGTGTTAGATTTTAAACATTCGGCGGTAAAGCGTTAGACCGAATGCCCTTTGCATGGTGCTAACTTTAAAGCAAGCTCTCTCGTGGGAATAAGATCTAAGTCTAGGGTTGCCAACCGTTCTAAAAAATATATAACCAAGATAATATTCAAAATGCGTGCCTTATTAAAATTACTTTGCCTGTAACAGCCTGTTTCTAGGAAACGAATCGCATTGTTATTTCGGATTATGAATTGATTTGATTAAACTATTATTTTTAATTTTGGAAATCTTAAGAAAAATCTACATGAATGCAAACAAAGGTACTATATTTTCATGCAGTTTTCATATTTCACTAAACTGTAGTTGACAACTCTACATACACAAACATGCTTTTATCACTCCATATTAAGCTTTTTATTTTATTAAATGTAAAACACGCATACAAAATACAATCAAAGTTTAACAAAGACCTTTAGTAAGTGCATCATAGAATTGTCGAAAAAGATATAACACAGAAAACTTAAATTTTTAACACTAGCTGTTACAATAAAATGTGCAATCCACCATGCTGCTGTAAGTTCATAGAAGAAAGTAAGATTAGAATATTATAGAAAGCAAAAGGGTGAGTCTGTATCACAAAGATAATTCATGCAAGAGTCGGCGGCACAGAGAAGAAGCAGCAGCCCAAGCATCCGGAGCCAAACAGGAAGTTAGAAAAGGCGATGCGACCCGAACACTGACATGTCGGTCAATACTCACTGCTGCGCCTGCTCCGGAGTCTCGAATGTGATGTACACCGCTTGGGTGTTGGGATCTCGCGAATGCGCTTTGTCGCAATGCTGCACGTTGCCATACTGCGAGAGCAGGGGCTCGATGTTGTCGAAGCGAGCATGCAGCGGAAGTCCACTGATGAGTACCTTTGATGATCGGCTGCGAGAAGTGATATAACCACTTGTAGACACATTGATTCTCAAGCCAACACAATACATTCAGATATGCTAAAGGGGAAGAAGGACGAACCAGACCGTTTTGCGATTTAGCGGTTCAGAAATTATTGAAATTTTCTTTTTTCATTTAAATTCACAATCAATTATTCAAATATCCTTAGAAACAACATAAGGTATTTTAAAAATAAATCATTATCAGATTTTCGCAGAGATTAAGAAAGATGAGGGTCACCAAGGATTAACGATGAGACGACCAACACCAATCTTATTCTGATCTACATATCAAAGCTTATTATTGACTATGCAATGTTTAAGTATATAGCTAAAATCTATTTCAGAGGCTTACTATTAGTAGTACCCCATTGACGCTATTAAAAAAATTAAATTGAAAAAGTACAAAGCAAATTATAGTTTATGAAATCAAAGACTACACTTTTAGATTTGTAGGTTTTAAAATGCACTAAGCACTCTCGAGAACAATAAAGAGTGTAAAAATGTTGTAATAATAAAAAAGAAATTCACATAAAATACATAAGGCTGCGAGTAGGAAATAGGTGCGGCAACAAACATCAACGAGCAGCGGAGGGTTGCGGGCGCGGGAGCGTATGCCGCGCGCCACAAAATGGCGGAGCGCCGGCCGGAGGTGACATCATCGCACGCTCGTCACTACACCCGCCCCCGCACCCCTCCGCAGCGCGCCATTCACAACTGCGCCACAGTTCCGCTGCACCGCCGTCCGCGCCCCATGCACTCCCCGCGCTTCTTTTGACCCCTCTCAGTGCGTTACCTACTTAGTATTCGTCTATTATGATTGAAGTGTTAACTACGTCCATAACATAATATCAACACTGACTAAACTATTAACAAATATCGAAGTTAAACGCAACTTTAAATTTATTGATTAGGGTTCGAACTTCGATTTGTATGTCCCATAAATACTTGTTTCTGGACTGGATATGTCCTTTAACAATTTATGTATGTAAACTGCCACCACGATACGGGAGAAATCCTGACTAATGGAGTATAGATTTTTTAAAATGAAATAAGAATGACGAATGAGTTCTTTTTTATGCGACCAGTATGATCTACTGTGACCTCTACTATAGTGCACTGCTAAGCCTGCATTGCATCTTCAATGAATTGAAAAAAAAATGGTTAGCTGTGGAGCACTGAGTTTTAGGCTAAGAACGTATTTTCCCACATGAGTTTTACGTAGGCGCATTAAGGGTCCGCAGTTATTGAGGATGAGCAGAAGTATTTATTGCGTTAAGGAAGAGAATCAGCACATGCTAGAGTTACCTAGTCCGAAAATCGCCATGAGCTTTTTTATTCTTACTTGACCCCAAGTCTTCTGAAGCGAATCTACAATCACGTAACAGGATTAAAGTTGAGAATTTCCTTAAGCCTGGTATATCATATCGGAGCTTACGTGATTTTTTGCGGTAAAGAGTTCCATGAACGAAGGCCAGGCCTTTTGACATTTTACAAAATGGCTCGAGCCCAAATTTTGTACACTTTGGCCCCCTCTCATGCGACCTCATCAGCTTATTTATTGTCTACAATACCTACACAACCCGACCCTGTTGTTACAACCCTAGGTGTTTAAATAGTTCTCGCAGTCTCTCGCTTTGAGGTCACAAGTTTGATTTTAGTGCTAGCAGTGCTGCTTGACTATCAGAATACATGTGTTTAATATGGTCAGCCGTAGTGTTTTTTTTTTTAAATAAATAATAAGTTACCTACTGATAAAATTTACAAAAATCAAAACGCAAGATTACGTAATCCTTTACTCCAAGTTTTAATGAATAAAAATTAGGTATGAAGCAGTTTAGATCGGAGTTTTTGCTGAAGTATTATCAATAAAACCTAACGGTATAGAAATACACCACTGCTGTAATAATATGTCCTGCTGTCAAAATTTTATTATTTTTCTCGATATACCTACTTAAATTTTATTTTGTAGACTTTCAAGTTTCCTTATTACGATATTTTGCTTCACCGTTCAGAGCAGCTGCTTTATAAGCATTCTTGGCAATAAGCAATTGTTATTCATAGGATCATAAAGCCGCGTCTCCACCAAAGTTTTGTTGCCAACACAAAAGTTGGTAACAAAACTTGAAACAATGTCTGGGGACCGTGTTTCCATTTTCGGCGGCAACATCAAAGGAATACGCGGCTTTAAACAACATAAATAAATTGTAAATAACAATTTTTGGAAAAAAGTTCAATTTCACTTTTATGTTCAGTATAAAAGTGAGAAGCTATTTGTTAAGTTACTTAACCCCATCATGTTACTTCCTTATACTTTTGGAAGAAATTTTATTTAGGTAATGTTTGATTTGATGAGTGAGCAGCTATGCTGAGAACCATCCTAAAATAATGATCCATAAAAAAATTATCAGGGCAGCTTAACTCAAGATGAACATAGATCAGTGGATGCTTCGAACGAAACTTTGACACGTCCTTAAACTTACCTAATACTATGAATTAGCTTACTTAATACTATGGAATTAGTACTTCTCTTCTGCCTCGCAGAAGACCCAGATGTATGGGTATGAAGTATTTTCCTATACCTACTAATACTATTATAATCAACCAAAAACTAAAATTGCTGCTCTGGGGAATATGGTCGATGCTAGAGGCGAATCAATGCTAAGAGTCCCATGGACCGAACTTATCTGGAATTTATTCTACAAAAACTAGGCATAAAATAAAGTTATTTAGCGTTGGTACAGAGCCGCGGTTTGAAATTTTTACTCACCTCCCAGCGAGAGTGACTTTATAAAACATCTTAACGTGCAAGACGAAGTGAAGGGAATCATAAGAAGAATGTCAACAATACGATAAACCCACCAAATCATATCTGCTGTGGGTGGCCGCTGCACGAGTGTACCACCACCAGGTTGTCAGCCAACAGAAAAAAGTGGCGAATAGTCGTGAGGCGAATAACATCTACCACTAGAGACGTCACTCCGTGATAACAGTGACCACTCTGCCAAATGACACGAGGAAGACAAATAACATGTAATGACAATAACACTAATTTACCGGGTGATCAATCAAAAAATTAAAAGCCTAAACAACTATAAAAAAATATTTTAATACTTCTGGAATTCTGTTCGGAATATCTTAGTTTTGAACAGTACAGTAGTTTTCACAATGAGTATTGCGTCGATGTCCAATTAACGTATCAAAACATATTCATTTTAAGTTGGATTACGGTTATACACTATTTCAAGTTTATAGGGATTATTGATGGTAATATTGGTATGATCCGTACATATAAGTTACACTGTTGTGAGTTTTAGATGTTTGGATGTTTGTTACTCTTATCACACACTCATCATCGCATCACTGGGGTTTGCAATATTATTGAATTAACGCCAGACGTAACAAAATACCCCTTTTACTAGAAAAGAGGGGTTCCATCTTGGAGCTCACGGGTAACGCAGCATCTGCATTTTGATTCTTTATCGAGGATAAATGTAGATGTCTATGGGTCACAGCAAACCACTTACCATCAGGTGGACTGTGTGCTCGTCGTTTGTTACCCATATTCTATAAAAAAAAACCCAGACCAGTGACAGGCAGCAGAGTTAAGATACGAGACGCCTAGGTACTACGAACATCAATCAGTCTACTAAACGTGACAGTGAAAATCCTCCCTACAATGGCAGAGGTCATGGCAAGCCGTAGACTTCTTATGTGCGAACGAAGAAGTAATAATTAAAGCTAACGCGAAGCTATTAAAAGTGCACAGGATCGGGATGCTTTTCAAATAAAGGTCTTGGGCCTATTACTCCCACAGCGGATACTAGTTATAACTTATAATATAAACATATCAGGCGGGAAGTAAACACGGCAGTCACTACTATGCCCCCTAGAACATAATATAAGTGTTATACACACGTATAGAACGAATTTAGTAATCGTATCAATCCCCCATTCAATGTGTGTTTGACTGCCCCGTTCTATCGGTTGCAAACCATTTTTTTTTCAGAATAAAGTGTCAGGATGGGCTTAACTGCTATTGCTGTGAAATTTATTTTGTTAAAAACTATCTAAAATCGCTTGCTATTGTAGACGTTGTTTACGTGGTAGAGCCATGCTGCAGCTATTATTAGTAGTATAATTGTAGCACGAATGGGTCACGGCTCGACCGAGGAAGGACCACGTTCTCACAAAATACCAACGTAAAATAAATAGCAGCTTAGCGCTGTTGTGTTTCGTATGGTGAGTGTAGAGAACCGGAGACCCTTTATTCTGGAAACGAGGCATTCCATCTTAGTCCTCACGGGTGACAACGCATCTGCATTTTGATTCGTAATCGAAGATAGATGTAGAGATCTATGGGCCACAATAACCACTTACCATCAGGTGGACTGTGTACTCGTTTGTCACCCTTATCCTATAAAAAAAATTTAGGCAACGATTAACAGGGGTGGTTACAACGCCTTCGTCTGCGTACAGCTATTAAGCTGATAACAAGTGTACCTAAAACATACAGAACATATCGATGACCAGAAAATTTTGATGTGTTACGGGTACGATAAATATTCACATTTCTATGTATAAAGAAACATAAATGTTGTGCACTTTTAATTTTATATAAAAAATGAATACTTATTATTATCACATATTTTTACTTATGCATCTACCAAATTCCTATATAGGTAGATAGAATGACAATCATTAACATTACACAATTTCTCCTAGTAAATATACCTACGAGGCAAAGACATTTGTTTTTGTTATATGATGTATTAAGTCGATTACTCGAGTCAATTTCGCGTTACTTAGGTAATCCTTTAATGCATTAAAATGTACAAAGCTAATTTAGTTTCATTTCCTTCTATAATTAGCGCTACTAACTATGTATCAACCTGCGCAAAAATATATTATTTTTGTCGGTTTTTTTTGTTTTTCACAATATATGTAATGTTTCATTAATTTTATTTTACAGAGTTCCTTGGGGGAAACCCTATCCTAAGTTCAATTTAGTAAAGAGGGCTGTAATAACGACGACGGTGATTAATTTTATCGGTAGCAAGTTCAACTTAACTACATGAATAATAATCGCTAACACGTATCCATCGTATTTTTTTTTTCGTATAACGTCTATATAAATTGTTCGGTTAGCTTACATTTGAAGAGGTTTTTAATAAATGATTGTCTCCCAGAGCGTATCAGTGACACAGCTCTCTAGATTATTTCACATCGTTTAATCTACGCACTTTGTATGGTTTAATTTATCCTATCTTCTATAAATCGCAATTTTGGTCTCTAACCGTCCGACTCTGACACAGACTCGTCGTGTATAAAAAGGACCAAATCATACTTATATTTCTGGTTAAAACATCGACTTAATATTTTCTCGTATCAATACACGTTTTGACACATGGTAGAGCCATACTGCAGCTATATTATGGTTGTAGCACGAATGGGTCTTGTTCTACAGGGGAGGACCACACTCAAAAGACCAGCGTAAAATAGATGTATGTTTCTGTTACAACGAAACGAGGCATTCAATTTTAGTTCCTCATGGGTTACAACGGATCTCCATTTTGATTCTAAATTGAGGATATACATAGATGTCTATGGATCACAGCATAAACTTCATCACCATCAGGTGAACTGTGTGCTTGTTTGTCCCTTGTTTTATAAAACAATATCACTCAGACGCCTAATATACTTATATTAGCATTTCTACAGCATTAATTTCTTGCTTCTTATGCCTTACTCCATTTCGTCGTCACGATATTTATGCAATGTAGTAATTATGTAACAGGTAGACAGTCTCGTATATTGTAATATATTATGTATTCCATAGTTCCAAAAGAGTGATTTTTTGCTCTTGTAGTTTGCTAGTCGGTGGTGTTTTATCTACTGCCTTGGAAAGCAAGTAAAGTAATTGTTCTGCGCTTCATCTGTTTTCTCCAGTCGTGTCAGATTTTCGTCTCATTGGACTATGAGAGTGAGAGAAAGGAGCTTCCATATGTGCTTGCGCATACACTCGTGCAATATAATTGTATCCTGCGCAGATAGTCTGCCCTCAGTTAAGCGCAGCTTTGTCAGTCTGCTTAGTCTCAGTTGACTGAATGCAGTTACCAAAATTAAAAGTTGCTTTTGTTGTTAACAGCTATACAATTAATTATAGGGTGGATGCCCCTATTACCAGCCTTTTAGTGTCAATTTCAGCTTTAAAAATTCCTGCTATTTTAATTAAGGTACAATATTTTTAAACATTTGTTTTAATCGATAGGTTATTTATCTAAAAATATAATGAACATTTATTTACAATCATATTATTTGAAAAACAATTAATTTTTTTTTAAAAAGACGATTCGCAAAAAGAGGCGTTATGGCCCAAATTCCAGCCATCCTGTACCGAATGTCGTCCTTTTGTGTACTTAATGCCAGCATAGCATAGGGTTGTGCCTTTTGATAAGTACATATTGTAGCTAAGTTTTAGAGGCAAAAAATAAATTCGTAACAACTTTTAATTTTGAATCTGCATGTGACAAGCATGGGATATGTATTAAGGCAGACAACAATATTTTTTAATGTTTTACTACTTAACTTACTGTTTTAGTTTAAAGCAATTCAAGAAATTAAAGCAAATTATGATAAAACATTATGTAGTATATCGATTTCTAATAATTGAATTAAATTATTTATGTTCTATGTTGTAATTATTATTACGAAATTATACTTTTTGCTTATATATACTATGTTTATTACTTGTTTTTTCTTCTTTCTCAAAAAATTATTGAATACATAAGGTGTCCTTAATATACACTGAATGTCAGATAGAAAAGCTAGTAGTACATCTTTTGCTACACTTTAAAATCTAAAACCAATTTTAAACAGAGAAAATGATCATAACTCCCTTTACTATGAAATATATTATGATCAAATTAATGGTATTTATTCCAGTTTATGACAGCCCTGATTTATATTACGTGGCTGAAATTAGGTACTTCTTATTAGGTACGTCAAACCAAATAACAGCCGGGCGGCTGTCATTATGCACTCCATACATTTCGTATATCTAATTACAGCCCCATTATTTTCCACTAAAAGAAAATAAATAACTTGTAAATTTTAACAAAAATAACTGCATTACTATGTCTATAGTCATATTCATACAAATCAAAAAGCCTATATATGAGATAATGTAAAGTAAGCATAATTTTACCGGGATCAGTACTTGTCGAAAAATTAGGAAAATTTGCGTTTTTCGTCGCGTACGTCTTTTGATTTTTAATTAGCCCTTTCGCTGTCCCGTGCACTACATACATATAGGTCATTGCTATTGTCTTACTATTGTGTTTTAAAACCGGACAGTGAATGTGTTAACACTGTTAGGTTTAAAACTGTGAGGTAATATTTGAAATATACTTTCCTCTAGTTACGAAGAATTTTTTAGGTGACAATATTTGTAGTTAAGACTAATAGAAATCTTATTTAAGAAGTAAAAAGGCGAAAAGGCTGGAATTAGGGGCACGGCTGGTAATAGGGGCATCCACCCTACACCATCGCATTACATGAGCCATTGAATAGCATAAAATTTGTCTAGTGTATTTTCCCTTTATTATTCAAATGTGTCTTGAAGAAAACGTGTAGGCTATTCCACTATGGAGTTGTAATTTACAATCCTTTCCTATTGTTTATGTAATACGTTTAAGAAATTATGCATGTTTTATTAAATAGCGTTAGTTATTAGTATATTTCTCATAAAAATATTTTTACAAAAAACTACGCTTCGAGCGAATTTAAAACTGTTATCCCTCTTCCAAAAAAAAATTTCTTCAAACAAATACAGGTGGATATCTAGAGTATAGAATAAAGTCGAACTTTTTCGTAGGTGTTCAATCAATATTTTACAGTATCAATTAGGACGCTGTTATGAATCCTACTGGCGCATTTTAGGTAATTTTTAGGGTTCCGTACCTCAAAAGGAAAAAGCGGAACCCTTATAGGATCACTTTGTTGTTCGTATGTCTGTCTGTCAAGACCCTTTTTCTCAGGAACGCGTGGAGGTATCAAGCTGAAATTCATATCAAATGCTCAAGTCTACTGTCCCTTGGAGCTGTGAAAAAATCAAACTTCTAAGCCAACGCAATTAAAAGATACAGTCGTTTATGCCGCATATTTTCGACATTCGCAAGGGAATCAAAACCTACACAGAGTACTTCCCGTGAACTCAGAATCTTAAAAATTCGTAAAGCAACGTATTATAGCACAGATAAAGGAAAAATTGCGAAAGCATAAATTTTTAGTTACATCATATAATAAAAGTATATTTAATAATTTTAAATTTATATACCTACGGATTTGTTCGGAACCCTCGGTGGGCGAGTCCGACTCGCACTTTGCCGGTTTTTATACGTCAAGCCAACATATTATATATAGTGTCAGTGTTAATAAATGTTTTGCACGCATATTTGGAACGTAGCTAGTTTTAAAATGAAAAAAAAGCGGAAAAACATTTACAAAATTTGTTAGAACAATTATTTTGATGAGACTATGAGAAAAATCTAATGAAACTAACGTATTATAGTTTAAAAAATATCATAAAGATACAATAAAATCACGCCTTTTGATATATCATTAGCGAAAGAAAACTAGTTTTGTGTGTTATGTCTTACTTTAGCTTATATGAAGCTTACAATAATGTGACGAATATATTGTGCTATAGCA
The DNA here is from genome assembly GCA_033319125.1 of Parnassius glacialis. Taxonomy (NCBI): domain Eukaryota; kingdom Metazoa; phylum Arthropoda; class Insecta; order Lepidoptera; family Papilionidae; genus Parnassius; species Parnassius glacialis. The sequence continues at coordinate 4,741,672 of JAVANC010000004.1, read as the reverse complement.
GGAGGCGATAGCGGATAACGATGGGCACGCATGAAGCCCCGATTCCTGTTCAGATAAGTGGTGACAGTGTTATTCGTCGCTATTTGCTCGGCGACGAGAACAGAATTTTATCAGCAGTTTGAGCGCGGCGCAGTGACTCACAGGGCTCAGAGCCGCGCCACTGCCGGCGCCGCCATTTTACTTTACGCACCACGTGTTCGTATGCAACCGAGTTTACTAGTCAATTAAAAGAATATCGCCTTGGGAGTGGGTGAATCGGGTACGAAACCACAGCACGTACGGCGTGTCAAGTCACGATTCACACACTACACTACCCATAAATTGAATGAGTGGAACGATAAGGAAGTAGGTTTCATTAATAGTGACAGTTGGGTGGTGTCCCGATAAATTACCTGCGGTATTTCGCCATTCTGTCCATGAGTAGTTGTGTGAAGCGGCCGTAGCTCGAGTGAGAAATGGAAGCACAAAACAGACCAGCGGTCTTGCGGAATAGGAAATAGTGAACGAAAAAAAAACTTTCACTCCAGTATCAGTTCGATAGCCAAAAAGCTTAAGCCGATCGCGTAGTTGTTAAGGTAATGGAAATCGAAAGCGGGAGAGCGGACGCAGTGGGATGTAGACTGCGGGCTGCGAGCGCGCGAGAGCTGTAGCGCCAGCGCAAGCGTTGCCGTGTGACTGAGGCGCGGGCGAATGGCGTCTGGAGAGCGGCGAGCGGTGAGCGGACGGCGTAGTGATGGGTCAACTCGATTTACTAGTTCAAATTAACACAAATTGCGTTCAACTCTAATGAACAAGAGTCGGATAATCACTAGCTCCAGTTCAGGCTGGAGGAGATTGAACAAAATATACGATTAAGCGAGAGCATAATTGGTTCAATGTGCATATATATAATATAATGCCAATAAATTCTTTAAGAATTATTTTGTGATAGTTAATTATATACTTAATATATCTAAGATGCTAATCAAAATATGTACATTTTATAGTACTCTACTACTAAGTTTTTTATTTCACCTTCTACCTCCTAAGTTTAGTAACAGTAATTGTTCCAACACATGCGCTGGCATCGTATTAAGGCGCGTCTCCACCAAACTGTTGACAAATCAACAAATGTTCTGCAAAAAGCGTCTCCACCGAGGCAACAAATGTCGGCAACAAGCGTATTCCTTTGATGTTGCCGCCGAAAATGGAAACACGATTCCCGACATTGTTTCGTTTTGTTGCTAAAACTAGGTGATTACAGAAACATTTGTTGACAAAACGTGTTGACAAATAATGTGTTGACGACAAAACTTTGGTGGAGGACGCGCCATTATAGTTCGTGCCCAACACGGAGTTTGATGTAAGAACAAATATATATAAATAATTTGTAAAGAATTAACTCAGCTTGGTTCCGCCAATTCTAGTAGCTCAACTGGAGTTCAATTCAAATAGTTACCTAGAGTAGAGTTCCTGTCGAGTAAGCACATCACTAGGAAGGCGTGAAGGTAGCGGGTAGCGGGCGCGGAGCTGCCGCCGCCGCCGCTCGCGCGGTCTGATAAAAACTACAATCCATTCACCCCGCTCGCTGCTAATTACACTTCGCGGCAATTCTCAAGGACTACGTAACCTCGCCGTCGTCTGCCTCCAGCCACTACTATTGTAAGCATATTCAAAGACACTTCGGGCGTATGACTACCCAATTAAACACAAACGACTCCTTTTGGTAGCACCCATTAAAAAAGGGCAACCACTGCAATCATGTTACCATTCAAAGGAAGCATTTTGTAAAAACTAAAGTGTGCCGATTAACTGCACTCATTAAAAAGCGTAACTATTTTTAATTACTAAAACTGAAGTGGATAAAGCGTACGTGTTTTTTACAAATCAAAGTAATAATCATTAATTCATTAGGAATTATTTTCATATATTAATAATCTCTAGGAAGTGAGAAAACAAATTTAAAAAAGTCGGTGATGCAACGACCAACTTAGTAAACAACAAAGCTCTTACGCATTCCTGCCGGTACCGTGGCAGTGCCCGCAAGCTAAAGAGAGTTCACGGTTACACCGAGAAGAAAACCAATTTAATTAATTAAACATTTTCAACGAGCATAAACTATCAACATGATATCCCCAGACACAATTTTTTTTTAATAAAACTATTTACAAATCTTCTAGTAATAAGTTCTAAATGTGTTGAGTTTAAAAAGAAGTAATATATTCACTTTAATGAGGACAGTGACATTTTAGGTCATCACCGCTTAGAGTATACATAATATTATTACACAGGCATTACTTTGCTTATGTATACTCGTTAAGGTCACCGTACATAGGCTGCACTAAAAGTATCGGGAATGGAATATTTCCACTGTTCCTGTCATATTAAAATCTTTATAATTGAAAACTCCTTGGTTTTAAAAATCGAATACCATTTATTTATTTAAAAAAAGATTCTCGGTCTTGTCACAAAGTTTTGCCAAACTTGTTTAGTCGTTGAGAAAATGGAATAGACTCGAGAAAATTCAAGAGCGGCGATGATTTATTATGACTTTCGAAGTGGTTAAACACAAAAACAGTGTGTTGACCGGATAATTTCTGCATTTGGTGATGAAGCCCCATCCAAAACAAAGTGTCAAGCTCAGTGATGATCCCCGTCAAGGTCGTCCAAAAACTGCAGTCACCCAAGAAAACGATGCTGTACGTAAGCTGATTGAGGAAGATCGACACGTGACATACCGCAAAATTCAAGCAACTTTAGACATTGGCATGAGTCAAATACAAATAATCTTGCATGAACAATTAGGTATAAAAAAGTTGTTTTCCCGATGGATACTGCATTCTCTCTGTGATGAGCAAAAAGCGTCTCGCGTTACTTGGTGCGTCAGAACTCTCGAAAGATTCCACGCAGGATCCTCAAATGCTGTATACAACATCGTATAAGGTGACGAATCCTGAATATACGCGTACGTACCCGAAACAAAAAAACCAATCACAAGTTTGGGTGTTCGAAAATGAGTTAAAGCCAACAAAAATTGTTCGTTCACGGAGTGTTGCAAAAAAAATGGTGGCCACGTTTGTCTCCAAAACCGGTCATGTTACGACTATTCCTCTTGAGGGACAAAGAACGGTACATACAGAATGGTATGCTAGCATTTGTTTGCCACAGGTCGTTTCTGAACTCCGTAAAGAGAACTGCAACCGCCGCATCATCCTCCATCACGACAATGCGAGTTCTCACACCGCACACAGAACAAAAGAGTTTTTAGAGCAAGAAAACATAGAATTATTAGACCATCCGCCGTACAGCCCCGACCGAAGCCCTAATGATTTCTATACTTTCCCTAAAATAAAGAATAAATTGCGTGAACAGAGATTTTCATCACCTGAAGAAGCTGTGGACGCCTACAAAACGGCCATTTTGGAGACCCCAAATTCCGAATGGTTGCTTCAATGATTGGTTCCATCGTATTTAAAAATGTGTCAAATTTCGCGGAGAATACTTCGAAAAGCAATAAATACACTTTTAAATAGTAATGTAGTAAGTAATAAAAAGTAATGTGTAGTAGAGATGTATGAAATTGGGTTCTTGATATCGTTCGTAACAGTTATACAAAAATATGTGTGTAATTATAAAGATAAATTATAAGCATAATTAAATGGTTTTTATTTCTGTAGTGTATGGGACAATTATAAAAACATTTTTTAAAACTGCAAAACGAAAACTAATGCTTTTACCATAGCAAAAACAAAACGTTGTAAAATATTTTTATGTATTTTGTCTATGGCATTAGATAATTAAGGCTATTATTTGTAATAAATAGCCTCCAGTATCAAAAAAAAAACTCAGAATAATGATACGTTGAGGCGAATCTGTAGAGATTAAAACTGAATAAAAGAAATCTTTTAAGAAAATCGACTGAATAGGCTACGTTATTAAATGAAACAAAATATTTTAATAATATCGGACACAATTAAATAGGCTGTATGTTTGTTGATCATTGCATGTTTCGAAAGAGACTTGGTAACGTCGAGTTTAAACTTGTCATCTTGTCATAAGCATTTGACATTGTGGTTGTGTTTGTGGATATATTTCGTGCTTTTATTTTCGTGAATTAATTTAACTTGACCCTTGGCTTTTCTCTTGATTTACAGGACAGTAGGTTGTTGCGCCCACATAATGACAATATTGTGTTACTTGGGTTTTTAGAGGAATAGAACAGACAATGTACAGCCTCCGACTGCTTTTCGAGATGACATTTTATTGAAAATTGCAGAAAATAATTAAACAATTAAAAAGTTTGAGTTGTATTTTATTTTATTTAATATTAACTAAAAAACTGCATCCTTTTGTGTCCTTTCAATTTATTGAAACAACTTTTTCCAATTACGATTTATTTTACTCCATAACCTACAATAACAAACCAAAATAAAAACAAAACCCCAGGTCTTACAAAAATATGATTTTTTATCGTAAGTAGCAAATGTTTAAATCTTTAAAATAAAAAGTATATTTAAACTTTGTTCACGCGGGGCCCAAGTTTGTATGGAACCAAGTTCATCTCCTTTCAGTGCCGCCCTCGTAAATAAAAATATATTAGGGTTGTCATAAATTAATTTGCTCAATAACAACCCCATTATAATGGATTACCGCAAAGTAACGCCTGACTCTATCAATTATCTTAAAAATATAGTACTACCGCTAGCGCATAGTCATACTCGTACCTAATATCAATATATATAATTATACTAACATGAATATGTGTTGAAGGAGTATAGTATGTGATTACGGTGCCGTAGGTACATTCTTTACACCACCACGAACAGAAATCACGGCGGATGGTTGCTTAGTAGGTACCCCAGAAGTGTGCACAGGTGTTTGGAAATAAAGTATTTAAGACCTTCGAATGAGGCGACGATGAGAAACCGTCTCCTTTTTGGAAGTCGGCAGAAAAGGAATTTAGCACGTTGAACCGTTAAGGATAGGGAGAATTAAAAAAAAAATGTTTATATTACGGTTTCCGTACATCACTTTAGAAGTAATACTTTAAATTTCGCGATTATTCGCTAATATCTCAATTTATTACAGTTGTCTGTCTTAATGTTAAAGGACTCGTTAAATAAAAAACTGCAAATCACATAGGTAACCGTTAAGGTCACAGTCTAAATATCTAAATAAATCAATGGAATTTGTGTCGAAAAAAGGTTTATTTATGTTTTGTTGGCCATCATGCCTGTAACTTGTTCATTAGGCCCTTTTTACTGGAAATGAGGGATTCCCTCTTAGTCCTCACGGGTGCCAACGCTTTTGCGTTTTGATTTGTCTATGGGCCGCAGCAACCACTTACCATCAGGTGGACTGTGTGCTCGTTTGTCACCCTTATAATATTAAAAAAAAATCTGTAAAATCTAATAATTAAAATTAAGAACAAAGAGATAACGAAGACATTACTTGACCGCGTAGGATTTTGCCTAAGTTGGAGTCCGTTTGCGTAAGTCCCACCCTCTTACGAGGGGTGATCCAAAAGTAATGATAATCGGTTACTTCAGGTCCGCATAAAAATCCAAAAAAAAAATATTTTTGCATGCTTATATACTCACTACGTCAGCCTAAAAAAATCATGTAAATAGATCACGATTTCCGGGAGATACATTCATTTGAATACGAACTGTCAAAGAGATAACATCAACATGAAGAAAAACGAAATTAGAGCTGTCATCAAGTACCTCTGTTTGAAAAAAATGTCTTCAAAAGACATACACGGTGACTTAGTGGAAACATTGGGGGACTCTGCTCCTCCATATTCTACAGTTGCACGCTGGACCAAGGAATTGAAACTGGGCAGAACATCCACTGAATATGAACATCGCGAAGGCCGCCCATCCACGTCCCTCACTGAAGACAACGTGAAAAAAGTCGAAGATGTTGTGTTGGCAGATCGAAGAGTGACCATCAGGCATGTAGCTGAGGTCACAGGGATCTCATATGGCAGCGTTCAAAGAATCCTTGCGAACGAGTTGCATATGAAAAAGGTCTCTGCGCGTTGGGTACCCAGAATGTTAACCGACGAGCAAAACAAAAATCGAGTTGACATTTCGAGGGTCAATCTCAAAAAGTTCTAAGCAGATCAAGAAATTTTTTTGTTCCGTTTTGTGACTATGGACGAGACCTGGATCCATCATTTTAATCCTGAAACGAAACAACAATCGATGACTTGGAAGCGAGCCTCATCACCGACGCCAAAGAAATTCAAGTTTCAAGTTCGGCGGGAAAGGTAGGCGGGTAAAATAAATGGCATCTGGCTATGGGACGCTCAAGGCATAATTATGGTGGAATATTTGGAAACGGGAGCCACTATTACGGGCTCTTACTACGCAGACCAAATAAGAAGATTACGGGAGGACATTAAGGAAAAAAGACGCGGCAAACTGCGAGCTGGAGTGCTGTTTCACCAAGACAACGCACCGGTTCACAAAGCCGCAGTTGCGATGGCTGCCATTGAAGAAACGGGATTCGAACTGCTCGAACACCATCCCTATTCGCCAGATCTAGCTCCTAGTGATTTCTACCTCTTTCTTCGGCTCAAGGAACGCCTCCGAGGCAAGAAATTCGAAGACGATAGCGAAGTAATGGCCACTGTTGAAGCGTTTTGGGAGGGTCAAGACAAAGAATTTTTTTCAAGGGAATCCTGGGTTTAGAAAAAATATGGACTAAATGTATTGATTTGTTAGGAGACTATGTAGAAAAATAAATTATTATTTTAACTTTAATTACCGTGTTTTATTTTCATTATCATTACTTTTGGATCACCCCTCGTACCTATTTCTACCGCCAAACATGCGCTGCTCTGTTCCGGTCTGAAGGATACAGAGAGTCAGTTAATTGACATATTGTGAGGCATTTTAAGTCCTCGAAAGGGTCAACTCCTCTGTAGGATTCTTTATTTGGAAGTTGACTGTATGTTGGCAGTAGCCCAACCATCAGGTGAAGTTTAAGTTCGATTGTCACTTCAGTTTTACAAAAAAAGAGTGATAAGTGAAAAGATTTTGTTCTCCGTCACCAGCCGGTAAAAGTCAACGATGTGCGACAGTTGTCAGTTGCTATAATACTTTGTGAGCGGATTGACGTTCTCTTTATTAAGTGGCGAAGCTTGCGAAGTCACTTATTGATTTCACGATGTCTGTCCGTCTGTCCCACGATTATCTCGAGAACGGTTTCGAATTTTCAAATTCTGTTTTCAGCAATCGATTACTGATCACCCAGGCATCTGAACCTCCTATTTTGAAACTGATTGCTCAACGGCAACCGTAAGAAACTGCTACAAAGCTGATTGCTTCGCCACTTTGCTATGCTGTTAGCTTGCTAGGTTTATTTATTCATCGAACAGTCTTATCAACTGGCACAATCTGTTGCTTGCAATTGCAACCAGACCATTTTCCTGGCATTTCCCGTTGTCAACTTTTACTACACCCACGAGGCGAAATGGGGTGATGGATCAACAATGTTTATCATTATTATAATTGAATCAACCTCTTGAAATTTTTATCAATTTAACTTTTCTCGTTTTGAACAGTATCTCTATCTACATTTTTATACACCTTAGTCATTATAAATATTATATTATTTCTTTATTGGAATATGCTATATTGATTGGAAGAGTACTGATGGGTTTGCTGAGGGGTCGTGCAAAATAAGGATTGATAAATTAGTAGCAAGTAAAACCTTGTGCAACGGATTGTTAACAATATCTATTAATAAAATGCGTATTTGATATAAGAATGTGCTCGGCAATACGGCATATGCCGTTTACGGGGACGTACGCAGTCACCTGTCTGGCCACATGGTACCCACGCACACGCTCTTGATACAAAAACTCAATTTTATATAGTGGCAAAGTGAACGCTCTCAAAATGCGTAAACCTGCTACATCTGCCGGCCTCCAACCAATAATCTAAGCTTTTATGCTATCACAGATTTCATGCTTTGTACAAATTATATGTGCATGTGGTGATTTGGATAAATGTTAAATTGTAAGGAATGCTGAGGTCGAATGTGACAAATGGGTCGTTTACTGTAATTTATAATTATATCCTGCACAAACCATCGTATCATCTCATCAAAAGAAATATTTCGATAGTTACATGCATGGTATCTATCTATCTATCTATAGTATATACAGATTTGTATTTTTTGTAGAGATTCTATACAAATAAATAAAATTGGAGTGTCGGTTTGTAGTGTCAAAATAACAGCTTTTTACTAAATGCATATGAAAGTATATACGGATCGAACTTATAAACAAAAACACAATTTTTAAAAGGAGGAGGAGACCTCTCCATACATTCTTAGGCCCAGATGTTAACAAGATGAAAGACAGACCGTTTGAAAGCTTATATATAAACAATTCATAGCGGAATATCTGGCTAGATTTGTCAATCTAGGAGCTGTTATTGTAGAATAAACAAAAGTGATTTTATGTATTACCTACATTGTAACAGGCGATTTTTCACTGTTATAACACTGTAACATGTTATTTTTCACTATAATTACTTAAATATATAAAAGCAGGTTCAGTATAAAATCACCAAAGAAAAGCTGTGTCTATTTTGGAAATAAAATAGTGAAACGATTAACGAAAATTAAAACAATAACAACTAATTGAAATTAATATTAGGCATATCGATCCGAGATCGATTACTTGAATTATTGTTGTTACTGTCATTTGTTGGCATTTTGATCGATACTTTGTTTTTTTTTTCATATTATTTTGTTGATATGTTCCCATTTTTTTATCTCCCTAGTTAACACTAAAAAATAATTAAAAATTGATTTTAAAATGCTGATATTAACTAAGAATCAAATTATATTTAATCTATATTTAATCTACGAATGAAATTATATTGCACTCGTTTGAAATAGAATCGAAAACCAGTCTTTATATTTTTTATTTTAAGTGAATAGTTTTGAAGTTTGAACTGTCAAGTCACATTTAGAAAAATACAGCCAATTTTTTAAAGTATAAACCAATTAGTTAACTTCAGACCCAAAAATCACATTCTCCCTTTTTGTCTGTCTGTCCGATTTCGACGGGACTTTCACTAGCAGATAGCTGATGTTATAAGGAGTAACTTACAATACTTATATTTTAGAAAAAGAATTAGGGTTCCGCGCAACAATTAAAATTCTAAATGACACGCAGACGAAGTCGCGGGGAACAGCTAGTCGCGAATAAGACCATTCTAAATTCAATAAACAATTATGGCAATAATAGCATTTATACGTGTGTTCCTTCTTCCTAACTGTTATGTCTCCTCTACACTACTCGCGAAGTAGATCGAAGTTGGACGAGCCGAATAGTGTAGAAGTACTTTGATTCGCTTCGTGCAAACTCGCTTCGCTACGGGCTACTTCCGATCGTTGTCGGTTTTTTGCGCGAGTCAAAGGACTTCGCGAAGTACCCTGAAGTTACACGAAGCGTCTCGCTACACTCTACTCGCTTTTACGCCAGTTATGAATATTTTTTATATATAAATATTAAATATGTAGCTTTCTACATAATTATTTATTTAGTTATCGCATTGACGTCGTACTGTTCACACAATTAGATACCTATAGCAGCTGCCTCTTGAACGTTATTCGTGTTAAGGGTGCAGGAGACTCAAGTCGACTGAGCTCTTCGCGAAGTAGCACTATGTGGTCACGTTCCTCGGACTGCGATCGACTTCGACGAGCACCTCGTCAAAGTTACTTCGCGAGTAGTATAGAGGAGGCATAAGGTATAGACGATGGTAGCTGTATTACATTCAAACAAAATACTCAATGTACGATGCCTTGCCATAATCTATTATTTATTCTGTGATAAAACTAACTGTAACAGGGTGCAATAATGCAAACCTCTCGCTTCTATAATGAGGACCGGATAAAGGCACGTAAAACGGAATTTCCGTTGTTTGAACTTACGACAGACTTCCAAATATTTAAGGGCTGAATTATGTGTTTGATTTACGTATACGATTTATCTACTAAGACAACAAACAGGTAATTGAGCTTATAAAGCAAAGTACCATGTAGAGTATAATAACCAAGATAACATTAGTGAGCATAATAAAATTGAAAAGTTGCGACCCAGGATAATAATTTCATAGTTGGCAGCTTCAACCTGGAGCAATTGTCTACAAAAATAATCCGGCAACGGCACGCGCACGCGGCAGCCACCTGTCGACAGGTGTGCGCCAACGGCTCCGCCCGCCTCCACTCCTACATTACATTATTTTCTTTGATTTCTTCGAGTCGAATAAACGAAAAAAGCTTCACCAATTACAGCATTTCACTAAAATGCTTGTTACAGTTTTTCGCCCACAGATCGATTTAAGTATTATTTTTAACTTTTAAACCGGTTTTTGTCGAGGATTTAGTTGAAATTTGACAAACTATAAAGTTCATCAAAGTTATTAAGGAACTATTCTAAAGTTAAACGCAACGCTTAAAGTTGCTCTCTTTATTCACTCAATGACAATAGAAAGAGACAGGTAGGGTGGATGCCCCTATTACCAGCCTTTTAGTGCCAACTTCAACATTAATAATTCGTACTATTTAATAACAGCGCAATATTTTTAAAATCTTGTTTTCATCGATAGGTTATTTATCTGAAAATGTAATAAACAATTATTTTCAATTATATTATTACAAAACAATTTCTAAATCGATGATAAACAAAAAACAGGCGTAATGGTTCAAATTCCAGCTACTCTGTGCCGAATGTCGTCCTTTTGTGTATCTAATGGCGCGTCTTCACCAAAGTTTTCAACATTTGTCAACACGTGTTGCCGACAAATGTCGCGTCTCCACCAAATATTTTGACAACATTTATGTTTACGACATGTTGACAAATAAACAAAAGTTGACGAAATTTGTTTCAAAATGTTGCAAATCAAAGTAATACGCTTGTTGCCGACATTTGTTCCCTCGGTGGAGACGCTTCTTGCAACATTTTGAAACAAATGTCGTCAACTTTTGTTGATTTGTCAACATGTCAGAAACATAAATGTTGTCAACATTTTTGGTGGAGACGCCCCTTGCCAGCCTAGCATAAGTTATGTCCTTCGAGTTTTTGGTAGGTACCTTATTGAAGGTAAGTTTCATATGCACAGTAATAAATTCGTCACAAGTTCTAACTTTAAATCATGCGTGTAACAAGCATGCAATATGAAACATTTATTTTGTTTTAATGTCTTACCAGTTTTACTACGTACACTTACTAAAGTGTTTTAGTTTTAAGAAGTTAAAATTTTTGTTTTGACACCAAACAATTATTTAAAACAAATTGTGATAAAAATTTATGTCGCACTTCGATTTCTTCTAAATTAATCACCCAAGTTTTCGAAACATCATCATCATTAGAGCACACCACAAGTCCAATTCCCCAACAGCTTGTCGGAAAGCAATGTCCCTGAGCTACTTTGCTTCATGAGTTTTTCGTTTATGTACTAAGTTGTAATTATTTTTGCTTATTTTTATCTTTCTCAAAATATAATGAAAATACAAGGTGTTCTTAATACACAACAAATGTATGATAGAAAAGCAAATACCTACTATCTTTTGCTAAACTTTCAATTTAAAAACCAATTTTATAACATAGACATGATAATTAACAATATTTAACCCTGATTTATATTATATAAACCACTAGTAGTTAAAACTAACAATTAAAACCACTAGAAATCTTATTTTTGAAGTAACAAGGCGAAATAGCTGGTATTAGGGGCATCCACCCTACTCGTATATATATATAAATAATACTTATGTAAACTACAATTAACAATTATTTGTTACATAAACACTCACGCCTGTCACCCAGAGGGGTAGGCAGAGACTATGGACTTCCATTTGGCACGATCCTTGTGTGTGGTAGGTATATACCTACGCATACACGCTCGTCGGTTAAACGTACTCTTGATTTGGCCCATTTTCAATATATCGCCAATTTGGTCGATAAACTATATAAAATTATCTGGTTTACAATTATTTGTAAACCAGATAATTTTATAGTGTACGCAAAAACATATACACTCGTTATATTAGCGACGTTTAAATATTATATAACGTGTAATTATACATCCTAGGTTACCTTTAAACTAGCCTGATACGAGATACCAAAAAAAACAAAACAGTCATACCCGAACAACAAAACTTTCAACATCACAACCGCCTTATGAAAGTTTTAAGTTGAACAAAGGCCTTCCTCGTCTATTCCCTAATAAGGGGGATATTTGCCAAGTTGCTTGCTACGCGTGGTAGTTTGGGAACCGCAGAATATTTTTATCATTATTGAGATTATAATTAGGTAAAGTTGCTGTCTATATTCTGGTTCAGTTTTCTTCTGTCCTTTCTTACGGAATTATAATAGGGAAATAGATTATCTTAAGCCGCCTTTACACGACACGATTACTTATTAGATAATTTTGCTCAAAAAAAAATGTTACTTTTTTTTAATCTATTCAGTCAAACTCATCATTTACATTACAAGTTTCTAATGACCTAAATGCGCTAGTGTAAACATTTTAATTATTATAACATATAAATAATGTTGCCTTTGTGAATTCACTCTGAGAACATATTAATATGAATGTCTACTTCTTCATGTGTTAATAATATGTTGATATAACCGTTATAAAATTTAATAATTCAACACCTACATTTAAAATTTATAAATACATTTTTATACACATGGGCTAGGAGGCTTACAAGACATTTTTTTTACATTTACGGATTTAACCTTTTGATCGCCAAATTCGCCTATACTTGACCAGCACCTGCGGGCCCTGAGCGCCAACGACGTCCATAGTTGCCAAAAAACCTCTTAGCTACACATTGTCAACTAAAAAATTCTTCGAATCTAGGGGAAAGTATATTTCCAATATTATAACATAGCTATAAATCTATCAGTGTTAAATTAAAAATCAAAACACGTACACAACGAAAAAAGCTTATTATCTAAAGCCTAGAGCCACAAGTACTAAGAAACATTGAACTAAAAAAAATGATTATTATCTAAGCAAATACCATGTCCAGCACGCCAAAGTCGTCTATAGTTGACCGCTAGTGCCGTGGCACGGGAGGCATAGATTTCTTGAAAACTAGCCAAAATTCAGCTCAAACGTGTTGTTTTTTCGTTCTATTATTATTGATATTTGAATAAAAGAAAAGGTTAGAAAGATAAAACTATAATTAGCTACATGAATAAAGAAATATTATCAAATCATCTTCGCATAATAATTCTAATATCTCAACTCAGGCGCATCCTTAGCGCGTCACCGAAAATCAGTTCGCTAGGCGCAGTGGTCAAGGATAGAGGACACCCTGGTGACGTCATAACTGGTTAGCGGGAAAAGTAGTGCAGTGCAATATGAACGATTCTGACTGATTTACCTAGTGCGAATAATCATATACAATTGTTGATTAGTGAATAGTTATGTACCTTTTTTATTTTAATAATATAAAATTACAAATAATAAATGTTTTTTTTTTACTTAAGTTATGAAGAGCAATTTTTCATTTTGTGTTGTGCGATTTCTTTTCACAATCTGAAAATCATTTGGCAGCAGCGTCATTTCAAACCCCCAATGTCAAAAGAGCGTAAGACTTCTTTTGTGCTTCACTTGGGCTACGCCTCCCCAGACACATAAAATATTTTTTTTTTATAGAATAGGTGGCAAACGAGCATGCGGCTCACCTGATGGTAAGTGACTACCGCTGCCCATGAACAACCGTAACACCAGGGGAATCGCAGTTGCGTTGCCGACCTTTTAGAATGGTGTAAGCTCTTGTGGTGGTAATTGATTCCACAAGGAAGTCGTGCGAGGGACAAAACTTCTAAATCGCACAGTGGTGGACCGCCAATTATCCAGATGGTATGGATGGTAACGCGAGTTTTGTCGCGATGTGTGATGGTGAAATTGAGCGGCTGGAATTAGTCCGAACAATTCTTCAGAGCACTCCCCGTGATAGATGCGATAAAATACGCAAAGAGATGCAACATCTCTACGCAGTGCCAGTGTATCGAGCCGATCAGAAAAAACTCGGTCGTCGACGATTCGGACCGCTCTGCGCTGGATGCGGTCAAGTGGAAGGAGCTGGCACTGGGGTGCACCGGCGCCAGAGATGAGAACAGTATTCCATGTGGGGCCGAACTTGCGCTTTGTAAAGTTGCAAGCGATGTGCCGGCATGAAATACTCTCTCGCTCTGCTGAGCACGCCAAGCTTTTTAGAGGCCAATTTGGCCTTCCCTTCCAAGTGACCACGAAACTGCACACTATTCGGTATGTCGACGCCAAGGATTCCGATACTGGCTGAGGCAGCAAGGGGAGTGCCTTGAAACTGAGGAGATACGACAAAAGGGTTCTTTTTAGCGGTAAACGCGCAAACTTGTGTCTTCTGGGGATTGAACTGGACTAGATTTAGTCGGCCCCAATCCGAGACTTAGTTAAACAAAGACTCGACTTCAGACAAGTTTGTCCCGGTAATCGGCGACGTTTTCCCGAGAAATATTGGCACGACCGGTATATAAGGCATCACCAGTTCTGTCGTCTGCATAGCAATGAATGCTACCAGTTAGCAACAGATCATTGATATGCAGGAGAAACAGCGTTGTGATAGCACGCAGCCTTGTGGAACACCAGCGTTGATAGGCTTGAAATCAGAGCATGCAACCGTCTACTACGACCTTGATGCTCCGATCAGCAAGGAAATTGGTGATCCAATTGCACAGTTTCTCGGGAAGCCCATAGGAAGGAAGCTTCGAAAGAAGCGCTTTGTGCCAGACCCGATCGAAGGCCTGCGCTATGTCCAAACTAACGGCCAATGCCTCCCCCTTGGACTCTACTGCCTCCGCCCATCTATGAGTTAAGTAGACTAGAAGATCACCAGCTGATCGACCCCGACGAAAACCGTACTGGCGGTCACTAATCAGCTGGTGATCCTCAAAGTAGCTCATGAGCTATTTTGGAGAACAAGGAGGTGATGGCGATAGGGCTGTGTTTGGACGGGTCTGAGCGGTCGCCTTTTTTAGGGATCGGGTGGGCCGAAGCTGTCTTCCATGAATTCGGGACTACCTTGGTAGTAGGAGTACCAGAAGACGCGTTAAAACCGGTGCCAACTCCGCAGCACACGTTTTCAGCACAATGGGAGGGACTCCATCGGGCCCCCTCGACTTGCTGACGTCGGGGGAGAAGAGTGCTTTGCGAACCGAGCGCTGTGTAAATCGCACATCCGGGATGGAAGACTCACATCGCAGGGTGGTCGGCGTTGTGTTCCCCCCGTCGTCTAGAGTCGAGTTGGACGCAAAAAAAGAGCTCAACAGATCGGCTTTCTCCTTTGCGGCATGGGCCAGTGAGTCGTCCTCTCTATGCAGAGATGGAAGAGATGGCTGACAGAAGTTCCCTTGGACAGCCTTGGCGAGAGACCAGAATACACGGGTTCCCGAAGGAAGGCGAACTAGCTTCTCGCCAATTCTGCCGATGTGCTCAGACCATGCCTTGGTAATGACGCTTTTGAAGGACCTGGAGGCGGAATTATACTTCTTTTTAAGTGCACTGGTGTTTACATCCCGAGACGATGCGTCAGCCCAGGCCCGTTAGCACTCCTGCTTATAGCGTGATGCTATTTTACAGGAGCGACCAAACCATGGCTGGGGATCTGCCTGCGATGGGCACCACAGAGGATGAAATAAAAAGTTCCATACCCTGAAGTACCACATCAGCAACAGAATCGGCAACAACGCTGGGATCTTCCGGCGAGAAGCAAATCCGCCCCAGAATGATGCAAAAAAAGATCGCATCCCGTCCCAATCAGCTGACCTATAGTGCCAAACACGGCGGCAAGCTGCAGATCGCAACTGCGATTGGAGCGTGAGTGGCACCGTACTCCGGATCAGACAATGGTCCGAAGAGTCCAGAGGGGCATCGACTGAGACCTGATAACCGTCCGGATGAGAGGTCAGCAGAAAGCCCAACAGGGAAAGTACATGGTCTTCCACATCTGGTATCCGCGTAGGTGAAGTAACCAGTTGTGTTAGACCATATGCCAAAGCAAAGTCATAGACAGATCTACCCGCATGATCGGTTAAGCGAGAACCAAGGCATTCAGCGTGATGGCCGTTGTAATCACCGAGTATCACGATCTCTGCGGATGGGACCTGTTGTAGCACGGAGTCTGCAGCAATTTGGACGTGGTCGATGAGTCGGTCTGTGTCGGCATTACCGCTATGGGACCTATATAGGCACACGTAAACGCGGAGACGGTCGTCGCTGTCTACGCGCAGCCATAGGATGGACAGGTCCGTACCTTCAAGACTGCCGAGGCGTCGAAAACAGATGTCCTCTCAGACGTATACGCAAACTCCAGCCCGGGGCAGAAAGGAGTGTTCCAATTTGTACCCCGGGCAGGAGAGATATGAAGTATCAGCCAGAGAGGACACCTGAGTCTCGGTTAAAAAAAGCAAGGCCGACTTCGCCGTCTCTAGATGGTAATAGACAGCGTTAAGGTTGGAGTGAAGTCCCCTGATGTTGCAAAAATTCACGGAGAGCGTGACAAGGGTCACCTTGGTTGTATTGCTCCGCTTGCCCCGAGCAGGTTTCGTCTTGAGCGGAATTTTACTACTATTTTATTGTTATTGTTTGTTTTTTATTTATGTACAAAGTGCATATATAAAAAGAGTGGAAGCCAGCACAAGATTAAATAAAACATACCAGATTATGAAGTAATTTTATTGCATAAAAAACCTACAAAAACAAGTTATTTTGTGTTATCGATATATCAACTCTTGGCAGCACTATTATTTTCGTAGGTATTTTTGTTTACTTTTCGCTTTGGCGTATAGCACGGTAATGCGTTTTTGGCGTGGCGTTCAAAAGGTTAAAAAGGCGTGTGGCGGTGTGTCACGAACCAATCGAAGCAACACAGTAAACTAGTTTATGCGAGCTTGATACATAATGTAATTTATGGCACAAATAACAAGGCGGCTGCGTCTCGAGCTATTGCGGCATATAATTAGCACAGCTACAATAAAAGCTATTATTAACTACCCCTACGTGCTAGAACAGCGGTCGGCCACTATACACAAGCAAGACCACACTGCGCTACGCCACGCCACGTCACGTCACGTCACGTCACGTCACGTCAAGTCAAGTCAAGTCAAGTCAAGTCAAGTCAAGTCAAGTCACGTCACGTCACGTCACGTCACGTCACGTCACGTCACGTCACGTCACGTCACGTCACGCCTTACGGTTTTTATCCTCGTAGACCAGTTAACAGGATAGGAAACTACGGTATGTACACATCGATCACTAATAAAAAACTAGATGCACAATCCCATACAAAAGTTCTCTAAAAACTGTAATTCTAAATATAAATTATATATAAACATATAAATTTTAAATATAAATATACATTAATGTAAATTCAACCTTAAGTGAAACGCCTAAAGTTGTATTGACAAAGCAAGGTACAAAAAGCAATAAAATTTTACGACCAAGGCTCGTCGCTTGGACAAGGAGAGTGGAGCCGAACTGCACATAATTTTTGTTAGTGTAATTTATTTTATAATTTTTTGAACTAGTTTTAAATAATTGGTCTACTTAATGAAGCATATTCTAATCTATTCTATGGTGTATAATATGTGTTATGGTTATATTATTACCTGAATGTAAATATGCTTTTGAATAGGTTCCTTGTGTGGGGGTAACGTTTTTTTAAAAAATTAGAAAAATCCATATAGTAATAAGTACAGAAAGTTCTTGCAAATTAACGGATAATACTGAATAATTATAATGATTTCTTATATTTACGCGTTCACTACATATTTAAGTGAAACTAGTTTTACGGATTTTATCGCTATGAAAGTTAAAATTTGCAATTTGGTATTTAAAAAAAAGTATTGACAACATTGTAAGGTACAATACAATTTATGATTTGATACGAACGCTAAAGTCGATGCAGCTACAAATGCAACCAAGTGAAAACTTGTAAATTGTTTACTTGTACATAAAAGTTTGCAATAATCAGTATCTTTACATGGCACTTTCATAAGTTTATTAAGTTCTACGGTGTCTATACCTACAACGGTGTAGTGGCGATGTATGAGAACTATTTGCCCATTTCGTCACGTGCGTGACAGTAAAGAGGAAACTATACAAATTGTAATAAAAATCCTATAGTTTCCGATAGATAACGGGTACTCGTTAACGACGCGTGTAAATAAAATACAGAGACACGTGCAACAGCGTCAAAGGTGTGAGATCATGTGTATTATGTAGACTGCATCGCCAAGCCACCTCTGTTAAGTACGATAAGGGCCAAACTTCCTTCCTACAACGGGGGTGTGACCCATATCTAGTAGTGGATTTTACGGGCTGTTAAAAATGTAGTACTTGCAATACAAGTAAACCAGAACCAGAATTTATTACCTATTAAGATTCTCTTATCACTTCAAAACACATATTTATAATTATTTTTCACCAGTTTTAATTAGGTATTAGTATACCTGCATCCTTCTATAATATATAAACTTATAGAATATCTTTAAAAAAAAACATTTATTTTTATTAACCATCAGAAAATGCAAATGCAAAGTTTTCTCTTTAAAAACTTTTTAAATAAAAAAGTTACCAATTATAGTAATTTAGTTACAATACCACAAATTTCCATGGGTAAAAATTAGAAGGCTGGTCTTCAGGTAATTCACACTAAAACTACAAAAAAGTAAAAACTCTTTTTCAAATAACAAAAGATTTAAGAAATCCTGATTCGAGTTAATTTATAAATATACGGCTACGTTATTGCAAATCTAGTGAAATAGTATATATCATCAGAGCAGGTCTCCGGCGCACCGACAAAATTACTGTATACTGGTCCTCTCTACGAAGTATCGGAAATAAGCGTGGGGTGACAACCGCGTCGCACGTCGTACGTCGGTGTGTAGCTTGCGGCGCGGTTGTCGCCTACCTCTAGCTAGGTAATCTAAAATCTAGTTAATTTAATTTTTACCGCTACTTGCTAACCGCACCTCCGAAACATGCCCGGCGACGACTCGATACAATATGCTAATTACGTATACAACGGATATGAGTTATCATGTAGCGAAATATATAATTACATTCCGCAAACACCATTCTTTCTACCTAGTGGATTACTAAGTGATTTGTATTATAATATTTATTTTTAACCTTTGCCGAGCAATGCAGCAATACTTAAATATAATAATAATGATGAATGTTTAGTTATAGTTCATGAAGTTTGAAACTAACTTTCGTAATCAAAAGCAAAACTGATTTCATTACGCTCACTTCTGCTGTTAAATCGAAATGTGTATGTTTTTGTTTCTTTACCTGCAGCCAAATTATGAAATTCTGGAGTTCGTTGAACTTATCGTTTATAACACCGTCGAGAACAAAATAAAGAGAGTATTATTTTGTGGTCGAGGCCAGTACCAAGGCAAGGTTACGGGCGTTAGTAGCGCAATTAGGAGTAGCTTTTCTTAGATAACTAGATACAGATATAAAAACCCGTATAATATATAGAACATTTTTTATTTTTTTCATTAATTGTAAAACAATATGCATTATATAACCAAAAATAACATTTAAAAAAATATTCCTTGTTCCTTTCGTTATTAAATATTAACTTGGATTAATTTAAGATTTTAAAGCATAATGTTATAGACTATTTTTATCTGTAGCAGACAGACTGACTATGATACATGTAAAAGTAATGAATCTTTTAAATTTATTGTATTATTACTATTAATTTTATGACTAAAAATTGTCAGACAAAATGCTAGGTTGCGTCGAATAGGCATTTTGCACATACTGCTGAACGCATTAATTGGCTTTGATGTAACCGTCATAAATATACAGGGGAGCGCTGTTGGATTGGCGTCGCTATTGCCACACGAGTACATTGCCTCCCCAAACTAAACAGTCGGTGACATAAATATTTGTGTATGTTACAGTCAAAGCTCATAATCAGCCAAAACCATTTTCAACTGCAAATATAGGCAAAACTAGGTTTGTCTAAGGATGTTGGTCAAAACTACTTTTGACTGGTAGGGTGGATGCCCCAATACCAGCCATGTCCCTATAATTGCAGCCTTTTCACTTTTTTTACTTCGTAAATAAGATTTCTAGTAGTCTTAACTACAAATATTGTCATAAATCAAAGAGTGTTAAATTAAAAATCAAAACACGCACGCAACGGAAAACGCTCATTTTCCTAATTTTTTGACAAGTTATGGTCCCGATACAATTAAGCATATTTTACATTAGCTTATCTTTAGACTTTTTGATTTGTATGAATGTGACTACATACACAGTAATGCAGTTATTTTTGTTTAAATTTATAAGTTTTTTATTTTATTTTAGTGGAAATTAATGGGGCTGTAATTAGATATATAAAATGTATGGAGTGCATAATGTCAGCCGCCCGGCTGTTATTGGGTTTGACCTAGCTAATAAGAAGTACCTAATTTCAGCCACGTAATATAAATCAGGGCTGTCATAAACTGGAATAAATACCATTAATTAGAATATAACTTATTTTATAGTTAAGGAAGTTATAATCAATTAGTATATATTTTCAAATTGGTTTTTGATTTACAAGTTTTAGCAAATAATACTGCTTTTCCATCAGACATTAATTTGGTATATGTTAAGAACACCATACATTATTTAATTATTATGTGAGAAAGACAAAAACAAACAATAAATATAATTAACTACAGCTTAGTAATACTAAGATAAAAAAAGAACAAATTACAAGGAGTAAAATTATATTGAATAAGAAAAATACACAGTCAGGTAATAAGTATTGTTAGTGTTTCTGCTCACGTTTGGGATTTCTTTGAATTCGCGCCTTCACAGCTTTTATCACTGCTGGAGTCCTAAAAGACCAAGGGCGACCACTTCTTGACCTGTCATCTACACTAGTCTTCATTCGTTCTATCGTATCATCATATCGTAATATCGTTTGATGTTACGATAAACAAATCTTTGGTTATATTCAAATTTTTCAGTATGTCAGAAATTTGACAATAACCGCAACGATGCAACGCAATAACTGCAGCAACACGGTCTTCTTTAAGCGTCCACTCCATATTTAAAAATGAGTAAAATTCTAAAAAAGTTTACACAGTTTATACAGTTTCATGGACAATTGGAAATTGGAATTCAATAAACTTTTTTGTGTTTTGTGCCAGCATTCTAAAAGAAAAGTTTTTACTGTGTGACAATACTTATGACCTGACTGTGTATATAAATTTTATAATACTAGCAACGCTATTAATGTACTTAGCAGGAATATTAGTTTAGAACGGTCGAATGGCGGCTTTTAACTTTTTTATCCGACCGTCTCAATAGAGAAGTACGTATGTGTAAGTGTGTATTTCTTTGACACACTCTATAACCTACACGGCTTGATGGACTTTTTAAAATATTATGGGGTGTTGTTAGATCCATCTTAGTTTTTAAAGTGTCGTAGTAGTGTTAGTAGGATATAAAAAAGTCCTCTATTTTTCAATAAACTTTTAGCATTTGGGTTTGGTTACGCTTTATAGCAGTGTTAAAATTTACAATTGTTACACCTTTAGCCTTATGCCTCCTCTACACTACTCGCGAAGTAGATCGAAGTTCGACGAGGCGAACAGTGTAGAGATGTACTTCGATTCGCTTCGCCTCGGGCGACTTCCGATCGCTATCGGTGTTTGCGCCAGAGTCAAAGAACTTCGCCAAGTACCCCGAAGTTACAAGAAGCTTCTCACTACACTACTCGCCGTACGCCAGTTATGAATATTTTTTTATATACACACAAATATTAAATATGTAGCTTTCTACATAATTATTTATTTAGTTAACGCATTGAAATCGTACTGTTCACACAATTAGGTACCAAAAGCAGCTGCCTCTTGAACGTTATTCATGTTAAGGGTGCGGGAGACTCAAGACGACTGAGCTCTTAGCGAAGTAGCACAAGTGTGTGGTCACGTTTTTCGGAATGCGGTCGACTTCGACGAGCACTTCGTCGAAGTTACTTCGCGAGTAGTGTAGAGAAGGCATTAGGTTGAAGATTTGGGTGGTGCTTCCTAGCAAGAAAAATAAATGTTAAATTAAAACTTTGCGCTATATGCACTAGAGCTATGTATATCACTGTTTGAGTTCATTACCAGACCTCTGTCACTCTTGCTACCTGCGTGAAATAATTACCCACACTCGCGAGGCGCTTCGGGCTACATACGCAGTCGGGGCTAGCGCGTTCTGGGCTCAGTTCGTTTTCCTGCTTCAAAAAATCATTTGTCTTCCGAGCTGTATGGGAGCTCGCATTATCGTGATGTAAGATCATGCGATGTTGCGGGTTATTTTTTCGGAGTTCGGCTATCATTTCTGGCAAACAAACCGTGATATACCACTCAGCGGTAACCGTTCTGCGTTCCTGTAAAGGAATTGTAGCAACATGCCCCTTTTTCGAGACAAACGTAGCGACCATTTTCTTTAACACGCCGCGGGAGCGAACCACTTTCGTTGGTTTGAACTCGTCTTCGAAGACCCAAACTGCTGACTGATGTTTTTTTTCAGGTTCGTATGAATAAATCCATGATTCGTCACCTGAGACGATATTATAAACGGCATTTGACTTCCCTCCGTTGAAGCAATGCAGAGTATTCCGGCACCAATCTACACGAGCCGCCTTTTGCTCTTCGGGCAAATTGTGGGGAATCCAGCGGGAAACTAGCTTTCTTACACACAGCTCATAATGTAATATCGACTGAATTGCAGTCATTCCGATACTGATAATAGCCCGAATCTGCTCTTATGTCACATGACGGTTATCTAATATAATAGTTCGCACAGCTGCTATGTTTTCAGGCGTGACCGCTGTTCTTGGTCGACATGCAGAAGAAACAGTGTTGAACGACACACGATCGCTTCGGAACTCGGCATACCAGCGGTATATTGTCGTTTGACTCGGTTTTTTAACATCATAAATCGAAACAAGTTCGCTGAGACATTTATCTTGAGATAAGCCGCGACAAAAATTGTGATAAATTATGGCACGGAAATGTTCACGCGTGAGCTCCATCCTTAAACCAACATAGTTTTTGTTTTTAATCTTTTTTTTTATTTGTATGTCATTAAGATTCTAAGAGGCCAGTATTCAAATTCTTAAAAAGGTTTTATTGTGACTCAATCCGAAATATTCTATGCTCGATCATTTCAGTGTGCCCCTCCGTAAATGTTCTAAACATATAATAGTTTGACTGCGGGTAGCCATAGTCAAACTATTAGCGATAACGTTTTTACTTATTTCGGCATCAGTGGTCTAAAGCTGTATTTAATTTAAATATACAATCCTGAATTAAAGCGACCTGAAATTGATATGGAATAAACCCAACGAAGTAAAAACAAACAGCTATTTTAATCAACAGACGCGTCACAGTGCGGTAAACTTTATCGAATTGAAAATTGAAGCGGACGGCGCGGAACAAGATGTACCTACGCCCCACACCGCAATCATAATACATACATATATTTATTTCAAGAAATTGCAAGTTTTTAATATTAAAATGAAGGAGTTTAAGAAAATTACTTTAGCAACTATTGTTTGTTTGTCATCTTTTAACTATATTCGTTATGTTATCAAGTAATATTTGCACGACTGGTTACACAAGTATTTTTCACCATTGGTTACGTAAGTGATGAAATATAATAAAATTATGCTCGACATAAGTCCGCCACAAACAGAGACTACCCCATGAGCGCTGGGCAGTATTATAAGTACCAGTGTATGAGCAAAAGCGCAGGTACTCTCACTCCTTTGATGTTGACTGCTTACTGAAGTTTTAATAACCTACATAATTATTATTAATCAAATAAATCGCGCACGCAAGCTAAATAAAAACTTTATCGCTGGGTGCGAGTGGTATTACTTTGCATCTTTTCTCCTTCCTACGTCACAACGGACTTTCCATGGTTACTAAGGGCTGTTAATAAAGAGTAAAAAAATAAATCACGAAATAAGTTCTGTGATGCTTAACGCATGCAACTTGCAAGGTTATTCGTCGGGAATCGCGATGTTTGGCTCGTAAGAAATAGGTAATGTAAACAAAAAATAAACCCGAAATACGATTCCTAACAAAAATATGATCGTATTCTACTTAGTTAATTTCAGTATTTTGTGTTATTATAACTTAAAATATTATAATTTCAAAAGACCAGTCAGTATAGGTGTGTAAGTGTACACTGCCGGCCAAAAGTTTAAGACCACAATTAAACAACATAATTATCTATAAATTGTAACAAAATCCTATAAGATAAATAAAAGAAATGTACACCTGCATATTCTATTGTTAATATCGAATATTTAAAGAAATCATTATTTTATATACTTTCAAGTTATTGGACAAGAAACATGTTTTCTAACACGGACAAACGCTGCGTTAGAGCCAGGTGGTAGAGTCGTAATAATATTTTTATGATGGGCTAACTAACTAAAAAGCTAGTTAGCTTTTTAGTTAGTTAGCCCATCATTGCTTTTGTTTCCCATTGGTCAATAATTAGGATTATTGAGCTTCTAAAAACACGTGCTTCCGACTTCTTTATTATTACCTGAGTTTACATGGTTTTGGTTTACAATCTCAATTAGACTAAACAGTTACTTACTAGTTTCTACAGTGAAGACGTCTTAAAATGGGAAAAGCAAGCCAAATTTTAGCAGTGAAGTGCTTTCTGCCATCGTTGTTTTACATAATGAAGGCAAATCCTAACGTGAGATTGCTTTACAATTGAAGTTATCGAAGATTTGTTTTCACGGCACAATAACTAGGTACAGGGAGACAGGCACTTTTCAAGATCGTCCACGCTCGGTAAGGCCGGGAACTACCATGTCAAGTGAATATCACTTCATTGTTGTTACCAAGCAAGCGAAATAGACGCCGACGCGGATTGCCGACATCGGAAATCCGCGTTGAAGTAATCAAAACCAGAGTTAAACCTTTATCATTGACTACGTAAAACGGCGACTGAGAGATGGGAAATTGTATGGTCGTATCGCCGTTCGAAAATGTCTGCTAAGGCCACAAAACAACAAAACGGATGCAGTGGGCCCTTTCCCATCGAGATTGGACTACAGAAGATTTAAAAAAAAGATCTTTGAACCGATGAATCAAGTTTGAGCTATTCGGTTCAAAATTAAGAATTTACGTTCGACGCAGTGGCCAAGAAAAAATCATGCCAGACTGTAGTCCCAACAATCAAGCATGGTGGTGGCTCAATTATGGTCTGGAGTTGCTTTTCTGGCCAAGGAACAGGCGATTTGATCAAAATTGGCGGAATTATGGAAAATGAAGAGAACAAAAAAAATTGGAACAAAATGCCGTTCCTTCGGGGTTGCGATTAATTAGAGATGGATTAATTTTCTAACAGGACAATGTTCCTAAGCATAGCTCAAAATTATGCAGAGGATATTTGGAAGAGAAAGAGGCACAAGGGTAGTAAAAAAACATGGTTGGCCTCCTCAGAGCCCGGATTTCAATCCCATTAAACTTTTGTGGGAAGAGTTTGATAGGAACAACGTTCGTAATCGTAGTCCATCCTCGCGAGAAGAAATGTGGAATGTTTTGTGCGAAAGTTGAAGTAACATATCACAAGATACTATCAACAAATTGATTACCCGTATACCGAAACTTGTGAAAGAAGTCATAGAATGCAAAGGATTTTTTGATGAAAAATCAGTTTAACTAACTATAATAGCCTTTTTTAGCATGGACTGTTAATATTTCTTTACGCTTTTTAAGTATATCGATTGTCAAAAAGTGTTTTATTGGATGATTTAACAGTTTGATTAAATATATTATATTAAATATTATATTTTATTTGAGTTTTATTTAATTTCCCTACTTTAATTAAGGTGGTCTTAAACTTTTGTCCTGCTGTGTAGGTACTTGGGTAGTGAAGTAAATTTCAACAAAGTTTTGTAATAAAGTAATTAGGTACCTATTACTTTTGTAATTAAATTATTACTTAATTATTCTTTCACTATAAGCTAAAAAAATGATAAAAATTCGCCTTTCATTATCCTTCGTAACTTAAAAAATGATATATCTGAAAATCCTTTTGTTTGCTTATTAAAAATCGATCCCCGTAACTATTATAGTAGGAACGACGTTTTGCCATTATATAATTTATGAAATAGATAGGTAATATACATACATATTCTTAATTTACATTAAAACTTTTTCAAATATTTTATCCTACAATTAAATTGACGAGTATATCAACAAGTATTTACAAAAAACTGTTTACGTAAACGGCAATAAAAAACTAACATTCAATCTCCTAGAACGTGCCAGCCCGGACTGTGTTCTATCCCGGGGGCGCCTCGGGTTTATAGGTAATTATTTCACGCAGGTAGCAAGAGTGACAGAGGCCTACTAAGAGATGGGACGACAATCCGACACCGGAGAGAGATCGAACGCAGGACCAAGAGATTTATTTACACTTCGAGGCACGAGGGAAAAATTCAAGAACGGATTTTTGACCGGACCCGAAATTTGAAACCGAGACCATATTATTATCTATCAGCAACCCCATTTTCGACCACTAGACCAACACGACAAGTCTTACCGGCGGTACACATCGAGTGAATATCAAGGGCAGACACAATTGAAACACACTTCAGTCACTTTTTCTTTGGTCGGTCAGTACGACAGCGATGCGACATACGTGAACTGCATAATATTAGCAAATACTTTTTTTTAATTAGGGCAACAGCTCAGCAAAGCGTCACGGCATCCGCAACATTGTGTCTCAATCACTAATTAGTGCATTTTGCAGTTTACATTATACTTTTGTGCATTTGTTAGATAAATCCAGACGCTATGATAAGCTTTCTTTTTAATAAACACCTTTTACTGGTTACGTAATCATCTTATGAATGGAGAAAAGAACAATCAATATTTGTGACAAAAAAAACAATGGGTTTCCAAAGCAAGTGACTAGTTATTAAGCGTCATTTAATGATGCTATTAACGTATTTTACCGTTACCGTTACAGCCTGAAGTCCACTGCTGAATGTAAGCCTAAGAGACTCTCGGTTTTAGATTGTAAATAGCTCTAATGGCCCTCTTCTGTAAAACAAAACTAGTTGCTTGATAATTTGGATATATGGGGGCCCCACTGAAGCTTTGCGTCGAGAGTGATGTCAAGAAAAACAGTGGATACAACAGTTCCTCCTCATTTAAAAACTTAACGTTAAACCAATGCACCAATTTTGATATAGCATTATTCACTCATCACATTTAAATGATTGACCTTTAAGTTTAAAAATCAAGGAAGTATCATCAGCAAATAATACTATATCATGATTATCTCCTATACGGGAAGGTAAGTCATTAATATACACTAAAAACAGGAATGGGCCGAGAATCGAGGCTCGAGGGACACCCATTAGTACAGGTGACCCGGAAGAACTTATTCCATTGATAATAACCTTTTGCATTCTATTACTTAAATATGAAATAATAAGTTTAAGCGCTGTGTGCTTGACACCATAGTACTGTAGCTTCCTGATTAATGTCTCATGGTGAACACATTCGAAGGCCTTGGAAAGGTCACAAAATATACCCAAAGCATGGGGTCGAGAATCAATAAACTCCTTGAAGGCAATTTGGTCTGCCGCATCAGAGTTGAATTTTTTTCCTTGTAAGATAGTTGGCCAAATTCCGGAAAAAATGGTTATCTGTTGGAGCAAGGTCCGGGGAATACGGTGGATATCGCATACATTCCAATTGTAGCTCATCTAACTTAGTGGTTGTTTGTTGTGCAGTGTGTGGTCTTGCGTTGTCATGAAGCAGCAGTGGCCTAGAGCTATTGACCAATCTCGGTTGTTTAGCAGCTAGTTCTTCCTTCATGGTTTGTAGTTGCTGACAATAGATATATGCCGTAATCGTTTGGTCAGATTTTAGAAAGCTGTAGTGAACGACACTGCTGCTAGTCCACAAAACACAAGTAACTTTTTGTGAGCCATATTTTGGTTATGGCAGGATTTGGCTGAGTCTCCAGGGTTCAGCCATTGCGACGAGCGCTTCCGATTATCGTACAGTATCCATTTTTTATCACAAATAATGATTCTGTTTAAATTCCCTTCATTATTGTGTCGGTTGAGTAAAGTAACACAGCAGTCGACGCATGCTACACTCAATTCATGAGGTACCCATCGTTCAAGTTTTTTTACTTTCTCGATTTGCTTCAAGTAGATTAAAACAGTTTTATCACTTACCCCGAAACCTGCAGCTATCTGCTAATTTCACATGTAAGGACCTAATATTTTATCTCATTCCTAAGTGGCGCCGCCCTGATGGCAGAAAGTCGTGGATTGAAATACAAGAGGAAAAATATTTCACCTTAATTTATTAGCGATGCCTTATTAAAATAACTTATGTACCTACAACCACTGACATCTAAAAGTATCAATTAATACCTAGGCCTTAGACGCAAGATGTATACTTCATATAAAACAAGAATTGATGCTGCACTGATCAAGACAAGTCAACTTGGACTTGCACTTACTAAAACCCCATGATGTTCCACCCTCACCACACATTGACAGGGGCCACGGAAACGCTTCCAAAGCATATCCGCGGCCCCACCAACTAGGACCCTCTCCTTAGTTGATGACTTCTCTCCCCGACTTCCCGAGCCCGATACGTGAAAGGCCATGGAGCCAAGAAAAAACGAGCACTCAGAAGCACCAAGTGGTACAGTCACGCCAAATTCGCGGAGGATAGTCGAGTGGCGCATTACCGTACCAACAATCATCTTCCCTTGCGACACCACCTCGGCTGGAGAGGAATTTCCTCTAGCTGCACCTCACTAACACACATCCAAGGGCTCGACAAGCCCACTAAGAGTAGCCACCTTGGGCCAGCCCTTCACGTCGGGCCAGCCATGTGAGTCGCCCTACGTTTACCATGGGTTACCAAGCCACGGCTACTAACCCCCACCCCCCTTCCCAGTTCAGGGCGGAGTTATTTCTCACCTTCTCACGCAAACTCGGTAAGGACATTAATTATATTAACATTAAGAAAATCAAACATAATCAAACCAAATAAAATACTTTCAATGTTAAGTTTAAAAATTCAAAATACAGATATGATTTAAATAATACAACAGACTAACATATTATGTCAATTTTAGTTCCCGGTACGGACAATGATGGCGCTTCAAATCGGCATTAGCATTTTGTATGGCATAGCCAGTCCAGCGTACTTGTATATATAGAGGTCAGTGACCTACAACGCAAACCGTTGTATATTTCTTATACCTAGCCTCGCCCTTATCTTGCACTTTCTTGTGCCGGCCTGGCTAACACTATATATATATATATATATATATATTTATTGAGCGCATTGAGTCAGTTACGGAAATGGGAATATTCCGATTTCTATTCATTTCTACCAAACGCAGCAACGTATATACCATCATAATAACCCATCGTCCCTCCAATTGTCTCCAGTAAATACTAATAAATATACAGCTGCGTTGGGTAGAAATTAATTTAAATCGGAATATACCTTAAAGCAGTGTTTTTCAAACTTATTTTATTGGCAACCCCTTTCCAAGTAAAAAAGACAATTAGCGACCCCACAGGTCCATAATCAAAATGTGTCAGTGATTTCAAAAATTACGTAGGTAGTTTTTAGTTTTTCCTTCTATTAAGGCAATATTGTAAAGGTGATTTAAAATATGATCGGATAACTAATGCTAATGGGTATTTCATTGCTGTTGACCATATTACATAATACAGCGAATTAAGGGTCACTTCTAGCATTGTCGGTGATTTGAAGAAAAATATTACTCTAGAAATAGAAAAGCGTTTCGGCCAGCTTGAATATATACCCTCTTTTCCAAAACTTCAATTTCTAGAAACCTAGCATGTGCAAAAACAATGTCAAGAATTAGAAAATTTATTTTAGAATATAAATCTGCAGCTGCATCACTTTTAACAACTTCTTTAGAGGATGAAGATAAATGTGAATTCAACTTTTGGAAACACCATAAATCTCTGGCTCGCACACAAATAAAAAGAAAAAAAACCGATACCGACGATGAGCTTAAAGTTATACCTTGCTGCTCCTGCAAGCAATCTATAAGTAAACGTTTTCGAACGTTGGCAAGATATACAAGGTGTATATCCCAAACTGTTTAGTGGCAATGAGTCACCAATAATGACTACGAGCGTGCCTTCTGAACGCCTTTTTTAAAGGCGGCCAAAGGCAGGAAGGAGCCACAATAACTCGAAGCCGAAACCGGCTACATAGAAGTAGATTATCAAAGATATTGATATAAGATAAGTTCGATGGGGGGTACAAAATACTGTTTTTTTTTTTAATAAATTTATGATAAAAGAATAATGAAACTTATTTTTTATTTAATAATTTTATATATTAATTTTTCACAGATATAAAATTACATTATCATGAACATTTGATACAACTACAAGGACGTTTTGGTTTATAAAACTTTTAAAAAAGAAGAAATATCGATATATCTGCGTCCCAGACCGATATTTAGATATATCGATATCGACTTAAATCCGTATCGTTATTGTTTTTAATCTTTGTTTCGAACTAACGAACGATTAACTGATTTATCAGTTAAATGAGGCCTGGGGTCAACAGAGGTCAAAGTCGTGACCTCAAGATATTGTTGCACCAGACGGCCGTACACGCCGCTTGTACTGCTGTGTAATTTTTTTAACTTTTTATTTTTAGATGTATATTTTAATTTTATTTCTGAAAATGATTACCTACATGTGCAGAATTCTATCACATTGCCTAAAAGCACCTTCACGGATCGGGCTGGTTTTTTTTTGCAGTGTATGAATAATATGTTTGAATAATAAATAAATAAAATGAATGATGTTAGTCCTCGTGCAATTTATGTTTGTAAACTGCCTCCACGATACAGGAAAATATCCTAGTGTGGGTTAACCTACCACAATTCCAATTAGTTTGCCATCAGAAAAACTTTATCATAATAAAATACCTCTACTCGAATGACAAATGGAAGATTTAAATGTCAATAGCAAAAAGGGAACATGTCCATGTTTTCTTTTGGCAATTTACTAATTAACTAAATTTATTTAAAAAGAAAACTATGTTTTATCAAATATCAATATAAATGACTAAAAAATAAAAAAATGTTTTATTTTGATTAATTCAAAAATAAAACAGTTTTTTGTCTTTCCTGAACATTATACATGTAGGGACATGTGTCCCTTTTGCAATTAGCGATTCATTTAAAGTAGGTACCAACTTAAAAACCAGTTCTGTTGTTGTCCAGTTTTGTTGTCAACACAACATTTGCCAACAAAACTTGTTTCCATTTTCGGCGGCAACATCAAAGGAATACGCTTGTTGCCAACATTTGTTCCCTCGGTGGAGACGCTTGATGACAGAAACATTTGTTGGCAAACGTGTCGGCAACTGTTGTGTTGGCAACAAAACTATGGTGGAGACGCTACTTTAAGCCGCCATAGTTTTGTTAGACTACGCCTAGGGAGTTGGAGTACCGGCAAAGACGAGTTAGAACCGGTGCCAACTCCGGAGCACACGTCCTCAGCACAATTGGGGGATTCTGTCAGACCCACTTGTGGATGTCCATGGAGAGGAGTGCTCTGCGAACCAAGCGCTGTGAGAACCGCACATCCGGCATGGAGCACTCACACCGCGGGATGGTCGGCGGTGTGTTCCCCCCGTCATCAACAGTCGAGTTGGACGCAAAAAGGGAGACTAAAAGGTCGGCTTTCTCTTATGCGTCATGGGCCAGTGAGTCGTCCTCCCTGTGCAGAGATGGTAGTGATTGATGGCTTACAGAAATTACCTTGAACAGCTTTGGCGAGACACCAGAATGCACGGGTTCCCGAAGGAAGGCGAACTAGTTTCTCGCCAATTCTGCCTATGTGCTCTGACTTTGCCTTGGCAATAACTCTTTTGAAGGACCTGGAGGCGAAGTTATACTTCTTTTTAAGTATGCTGATGTTTACATCCCGAGTCGCCGAAGCCGCAGCCCAGGCTTGATAACACTCCTGCTTACTGCGTAATGCAGTCTTACAGGAGCGACCAAACTAAGGCTGAGATCTGCCTCCGATGGGTACCACAGATGATGGAATAAATAGTTTCATTCCCTGTAGCCCACATGTTTCCAACAAGCGTCTCCACCGAGGGAACAAATGTTGGCAACAAACGTATTCCTTTGATGTTGCCGCCGAAAATAGAAACACGGTTCCCGACATTGTTTTAAGTTTTGTTACCAACTGTTGTGTTGGCAACAAATGATCCTAATAAGAGAACATAATGTTGGCAACAAGTGATCCTAATAAGAGAACATTGTGTAGGTAATTTCGCGCTGGTAATGTTGTACATAAGTGTGTTAAAATTTGAGCTAATCGGTTATGTTGATCATTAAACCCTAGAGTCAATTATAGAATGCAATTAATTATGTGTACTTAAAGTATTTTAAAACCGTTTCGTACTTTCGACTATCTTATCACTACCGGAGTCAATTTGAATCGGACGTAGGTAACTGAGCGTAAGTGCATTGACCCTTAATTACTGACGCTAGTGATGCGTGCACAGCTATTTTCATGAGTATAAAATACAAATAAAAAAATCGTTATTTTGTTGAACGCAGTGTTTAGGTCATAAATAGTTCCAAATTTCTCCATTTACAACATATTACATATGAATCTAATGTCATTAATCATTACAATTTTTGTAAATTATGATGAAAGGAAAAATTAATGATTCATTAGAATTTATTATAATTTTAAAAGAATTACTTATCACTCAGTTTAAGTTTAAGGAAAAATAAGGAAAATAGGAGGGACCTGCTTATATGTATATACTAAGGGACCAAAATAAAATATTACCTACCTATAGAATTTATCACACGATTAAAATTACGTGTCAAGGATTATAACGATAATCTTTAGTAAAATTTTACAAGCATTATAACGGAAAAGAAGGTGTGAAAGAAAGAGATTTGTGTGATTCTTCTTCACTTTTTTAACACAAAATACTTTATATAGTGCTTTTAATAAGTACGTAAAATAGCAACAAGTAGGTACAACAAGTTTTTATTTGTTGTAAATGAACTTGGTATACTTAATTGAATTAAATCCACTTTCCTTAGATACCTTATAATTAGGATAGTTTTTTTTTTTGATAATTTGTTATAATATATACAAGAAAATATAAAACGCTAAACTTTATAATACAAAACAATATACTAACTATGTTAGTGTATACCTATTATAACACAAAGGAACAAATTTAAATAAGGGTCACCGAACTCCAAGCGTATTAAACAATTAGTAGAAATGTGTCTGCCAATTGTGAAATAATTTTTGACAAACCTTTGATCCTGGTGGTCCTCTTGTTCAAACATTTGCTCATGTTCTTCCTGCAGGCTAAGGTCGCCGAACTGTTGATCCAAGGAATTCGACATTTCCACTTTTTGCAAATATTGGTTTCGATGTAATGAACAAACGGCACTGTCACCCCTAACAATTTCCAACAGTTTTTATATTATTGTCCGATGACCACAGATAGCTGCACTCACTGAAAACGACAGTTAATTTGTTAAGGCAAGCTAGCGGAGCTTTGGTAGCCAGCGGTGGCGGTGGCGATGGTGACGGCGACGAAAACTGCGGTTTGAATGAGTGTTACGTACTACGGTGGTCGCTGCGCACACGTGCTCGCTACAGACGTGTTTATTTTCGTGTTACATAATAGGGTTGGAATGGAAGCAAACAAGGCACCAGCCGCGACGGCAACGGTGAGATGGGCGAGCAGTGGTGTCTGTGCGGCGTGGAGTAGGGGATGGACGTGAGCGCGAGGGCACGTGTGCGCCGTGCGTACGGTTCACAGACACAGACTCGAGATCGCTACTCGACTGACTGATGCGAGGTGCGTGACTGAGCAAAGCGCGCGATGCCGCCAGCCAGACTCGTTCCTCTGTGCATCTATTTCGTGTAGATTTTGTTCAGAATGCGCGCGCTGGGCGTGGCTGCAATGGGGCCCGCGGGGAGACCGCTCCGCACCTTAGTGACGCTCTATTATCGATTTTAGTTTTATCGAATGGCTTTAAAAGCCCATTGCGTAGAATTTCTGTTACGCGATTTCTATTAGATAGCAGTTTCTCGTATACAGTTGTCAGCGACTTCACTAAAACTGTGTTTGCATATCATAAATTTTACATTTCAATAAACAAAGACTTTTTTCTTAAGTGAGAAAATAAGTGTTACGAATTAACGTCTAATTGTAACTTCCCTTAGCTTAGAATGGGAGGGGGACACCGCCTCTCTCTATTTCGTACATTTATTTTAATAATAAACATACCGTTTATCTTTTGATCTGGATTATAACTAACATCAGTGCGTGTAGTGCAGTGACAATAGGAAGGCGTTATACAAGGTGAAAAAGGGAAGATGCAACTGCGACTACAACAACATCCCATCATCCAAACATTTATATAGTCTGCTTTTTAAGTAGTGTTAAAAATAAGCACAACGTTACCCCACATTCTATCAATGACCTATAACATCATCGATAATAAAACAGAAGAATAAGGTAAATCACTAAAGCGACAACACTTCGTGAAGTATATTCGTTAATGGAGCCGTGTAGCGGCGCCCCGCGCCCATGCCTTTTCTACGGCGTTTGTCGCTCGTCCGGGGCCCGCGGAGGGCGGTCGCTTGACACCGCCTACTTCGTCCGGTACAGGCGTCACCCGCCTCGTGTCCCGCTTCAACTTACAGCACGAGCGACCGAGACGCAGACCCAAGGTGAGAAAACGCCCTTCAAAAGCCCGCGAAGCCCTCATGTCCTTTGGTGGCAGGACGCTGGAGGGCTTTCAGAGACCCGCCTTGGATTGCTGTCGCCGACGCCACCGCCTTAAGCATAAAGTACATGACTGTGATTGGATACGAACCCGAAGAAATAATTATGGAACTTCTTTATTAAAACGCCTTAAGACAGCATCCGCATATCAGTATAATGTATCAACACTTGCGCCGCGCGGCGGATGATAACGGAACGGAACTCGCGAGGCGACTGGCGATTGCGAAGAATGTCGCCGCAACAGCGACACGTACGTTCCGTTCGAGCGCAGAGAGTGCGGCCGGGCGAGTGAGCGCAGCGAGAGCCGAGAGCGCTAAGCGCGCGCCAGCGTCAGCGGTCGCGGGTCGCGACGTCACCGATGATTCATCGCGGCCGCGGCTGGCGGCCTGACGGCAGCCAGTCCGTGGGGCCCTCCGCCGCCCGCTCAGCCGTCAGCCCAACCACCGAATAAATAATAGGGCAACGTCTTGTATTTAAACACCTATTTCGCCAAGCCAAGTTTTCCACCTCAATGTTAACTACAATTTTTCTGTGCTTATGTGCCTAAGTCGACCGAATATACCTTATCACAATGTTATCTAGGGATATTATAATAATCATTGAGTTATATGTACTACATAGAAGTATTAGGCTGTGTAATTACTCTAAGATGTACTACGTACTAGAGAAGCCATTCCGAACATAGACTATGTTCAACTGAACTGTAGTTAGGGTTGCCAGATCAGAAAACCAAAATATCTGGACAAAATTTGAAAATGTCGGGATTTTGGGGTTGTTGTCGGGAGAAATAAATGTTAAAAATAAAAATGTAAACAAAAATATTATTTTTTAAATTAATGGGCTATACAATACAAATATACTTAACATTGTTGGTAGATAATTAATGTAACTACACTTAATTTTGAGGTTACAGGTATTTGGCATTGGACTTTACTGAATTCACCAATTTGGATCCTTTAGTGGTATTCAGAAAAGATTTAAAATTTAAACAATTTTCCTCAAAGATCATTCTAATTAGTAACCCAGCTTTTATTAAATCAACAGCCATACGATTTCTCTCTTTAGTATATAAATTATTTATTAAACTTAATACCTTTTCACAATAAGCATTGCTTACAAGAATTGACAGCATTTTTAATTTCGTTTTGTTGCATTTCAATTTTAAATTATTATTTTGTATAGAACATTTCGAGGAGCTGTTTGTCTGGAGATTTTGAGTTTTGTCGGGAGTCGGGAGATCATAAAAAGAGTCGGGAGAATCCAGACGAATCCCGACCATCTGGCAACCCTAACTGTAGTGCAATCCATACAAACTAAATATTGCGTAAATTGAAGATTTGTGAATTCCATAAAATAATTATTATTACATTTTATTTACAAATATCATATTATGTTTGTTTAGATTAAATTAAGATATTTTATATTAAATTCTTATATTTATTTTATATCAAATTAAAGTCTTCGCCCATGCGCGGCTACTACTCCCGCGCATGCGCAAAGACAGAGTAGGACACAATTTTTGTTTTTATACGTAGTACATATCTCAATGCATTCCAAACAAAAATTGTGTCCTACTCTGTCTTCGCGAATGCGCGGGAGTAGTAGCCGCGCATGCGTGAATATTTTAATTTGATATAAAATAAGATATTAATATAAAAGAAATATAAGAATTTAATATAAAATATCTTAATTTAATCTAAACAAACATATTATATTTCTAAATAAAATGTAATAATAATTATTTTATGGAATTCACAAATCTTCAATTTACGCAATATTTAGTTTGTATGGATTGCACTACAGTTCAGTTGAACATAGTCTATGTTCGAAATGGCTTCTCTAGTACGTAGTACATATAACTCAATGATAATAATCGACGTTAGAGTGGATGCCCCTAATACCAGTCATACCCCTAATTGCAGCCTTTTCGCCTTTTTACTTCGTAAATAAGATTTCTAGAGGTATTTAACTACAAATATTGTCACCTAAAAAATTATTCGTAACTAGAGGAAAGTTTATTTTTAATATTAGCTCACAGTTTTAAACCTAACAGTGTTATATTGAAAATCAAAACACGTACGCAACGAAAAACGCTAATTTTCCTAATTTTTTGACAAGTTTTGATACCAGTGAAGATATGCTTACTTTACATTATCTCATATATTGGCTTTTTGATTTGATAACTATAGACATTATTTTTGTTTATATTTACAAGTTATTTATGTTCTTTTAGTGGCAATTAATGGGACTGTAATTAGATATAAGAAATGTATGGAGTGCATAATGTCAGCCGCCTGGCTATTTGGTTTGTATACTACCTACGCATAATCTATTATGATAAAAAAACTTTCATGCGCGGTAAGACCACATGAGTAAAGAAACCAACCAGAGGGGAACTACATACAAACGGCTCGCTGCGAATACACCCATACATAGCGCAGCGATGTGTGCGTGAGCTCTCACCGGCAGGTTCACCGATGCTCCGTCGGGGTAAAAACCGGTTTGCGCCGGCTCAGTCAGAGTATCCATGAAAGGGCTGTTAGTCGTGCGCATTTAAATAAATAGAACAACAATATTTCGAAATTTTATACATCAATTAATTTATTAAGTTTTTTTGCAATTATATAATTCGATTTAAGTATTTTAATTAAAATAATTAAGAATTGAGTTATTATAAATTTATATAGGTAAATAGTAAGTGTTCTGTAAAAGCAAAAATGCCTAATAGTAGTACAGTATGCGTGAATAATTCTAGAGAAAATAAGGATATTTCCTTTTTTTTGTACCCGAGAGATCAAGTCAAGCAATTATCTTTTTACGTATTATATACAAGAAAGCTAGGTAATAACATTGATAGGTAAGTGAGAATGTGTTAGACAGGTATGTCGTTGAGTGATGAAGTCGGTATCACCTACTTGAAACATTAGTCAGTTTAACCTTGACAGTGCCGTAGATGGCAGGATGTAATAAGGCTAAATGTGTTACTTTATCCACCCACTTTAGTATAGAGGTAGGTTGCTTCCTGGGGAATGATATAAGCTACTTTTTGCGAGTCGCGACCACAGGGGTAAACACCACTGCATTATGGTTGGAATACAATCGCCAGACGTTGGTGGGGGTGGTGGGATTGGTGTTGGTGGAAGTCGTGCTGTTGTTGGTGGATAGTGTTGCTGATGGTGTCAGTGGTAGTGGAGGTGGTATTATCGTAGGTAGTGGTAGTAGGCAGTGGACCAACAGGGGCTCCATCAACACCACCACCATTTTTCCCTTAAAATTTTTACATGCATTATGTGACAACCCTATCAGAATAGGTATACATTTTCGACGTTGTTAAGAAGCTTCCCCTCTGCTCCTTATTCTTTACTCTGTGATAAGACTGTTTATGGTGCATGCGCAAGGACATAGACTAGAGCACAGTTTTTGTTTGAAATAGCTGTTCTAGTACGTAAGTACATTTATACTTCAGTGTCTGACATTCGATGTATATTAAGAACACCTTATATATGTATTCAATTATTTTTTGAGAAAGATATATTCAAACAAAAACTATAACTTAGTAATACTAATTATAACCTAGAACATAAATGAAAAACTCATGACAAGGAAAGTGGTTTAGGACCAAGCTTTGCGGCAGTTTATGGAGGAGGATGTTCAGTAGTGGACTTGTGTAAGGTTGTAATGACGATAATGATTTGAAAACTTGGATGATTAAATTATAAGAAATCGATGTACTACAATATATTTTATCATAATTTGCTTTAATTTATTGAACAGCTTTAAAGCTTAAAACACAGTAAACACAGTAGTAAAATATTAAAATAAAATAATGTTGTCGTCTGCCTAAATACATATCCCATGATTGTCACATGCAGATTCAAAATCAAAAGTTGTTACGAATTTATTACTGTTCTCCTAAAACTTACCTGCAATAGGTATTTTTTTTATAGGATAGGGTGACAAAGGAGCACACAGTCCACCTGATGGTAAGTGGTAGCTGTGGTCCATAGACATCTACATTTATCCTCGTTTGCGAATCAAACTGCAGATGCGTTGTCACCCGTGAGGACTAGGATGGAATGCCTCATTTCCAGCAAAAAGGGCCTCCGGCCACCTGCACTCACCAAGCGAAACGCAGAGGTAAACCTCTACTTCACGCTGGTATTCTGTGAGGTCGTGGTACCACCCCGGTTCGAGCCGGCGCATCCGTGCGACAGCAAAAGCTGCCGCCTGGCTCTACCACTTAAAAACTCAAAGGTACTTACTTACCAAAGGTACTTACCAAAAACTCTTAATGCCAGCATAGCATAGGGTTATGCCTTTTGAGTTTTTGGCAAGTATTTACTGTAGGTAAGTCTTAGATGCACAATAATAACTTCGTAACAACTTCTAATTTTAAATCATGTGTGTCATGAGCATGTAATATAAAACAATAATTATTTTGTTTTAATGTTTTTTTACGTACACTTAGTTTTCTTATGACACTGAACAATTAATTGAAACAAATTGTGATAAAACTTTGTGTCGCACGTCAATTTCTTATAAATGAATTATCCAAGTTTGTGTAGTGCGCTATAATGTTGATGATGTTTCGACATCATCATTAAAGCACACTCACAAGTCCACTGCTGAACATGATTGCTGCAAAAGACGGTCGTGAGCTAATTTGCTTTTCAAGAGTTTTTCGTTTATGTACTAAGTTATAATCATTTGCTTATTTTGCCTTCCTCAAAAAATAATTAAAATATACGTTATTCTTATTATACAACAAATAATGTCTGATAAAAAATATCAAATAAAACATTTGCTAAACTTTAATTTAATAAAAATCTATTTTATATCAAAGACGAATTGATCTTAACTTCGTCTTAAAATAAGTTATCGTAATTAATGATATTTATTCCAGTTTATGACAACCCTGATTTATATTTCGTGGCTGAAATTAGGTATTTCTTAATTAGTAACTCAAATCAAGTAACAGCCTGACTACTGACATTATGCACTACATACATATCGTATATCTAATTACAGCCCCATTAATTCCTACTAAAATAAAATAATAAGCTTATATATTTATTTAAAATAACTGCATTATGTCCATAGTCATATTCATGCAACTCACAAAGTACGAGATCATGTAAAATAAAATAAGTCTAATTTTATGGGGAGCATAACTTGTCAAAAAAATGCTATTAGGGACAGGGCTGGTATTAGAGGCATCCACACTAGTAAAAAATTGGAAGCATTGAGTTAATAAGTTTTACGTACGTACGTACGTACCTATATAGTACTTATTAACTCAATGATTGGAAGACGATATTTAATATTTATGTAGGTACGAAAAATTATTTCTTAAAAAATCTGTGAAAAATCTTAGGGAGGAAGTTTAACCCTCACATAAATGTCTAATTGTCTATTAAAATTATTTAACTGATTAACTGTCGAATAATTGGTTATACTCGTATGATTTACAGTTGTAATAATTTTTCCACAAATAGCTATCAACAGATTTATAGACAACGCTAAATTCAGAGGAGAGATGTGAAACAAATTAGGTAATACATAATGTTATCTTTTTATATAAAAAATACGTGTCACATTGTTTGTCCGCGATGAACTACTAAACTGATTTCAATGAAATTTTGCACACTGTGTGCAGTTTGGTCCAACTTGAGAGATAGGATAGCTTCTATGCCGATAAATGACCCTCAATATATTTTATTACGAATTTAAGGATTTTTTAATAGGACACATGGTCGTCGGAAGGGCTGAACAACGTCTGCCTGGTTAGCTAGTAATATTATATTCCTTTAACACTAGTAAGCCGTCTTTTGACCCGTATTTGAACTTCCAGCGCTGATTATTTTGTCACTGTTTGTTTATATAGTTTTGTACTTCGTGACTTTTATAGAATTAGGATTGTTTTATAAACAAAAGTATTTTAACATATATTATTATTATTAACATATTACAATGTAATATGTTTATACAAAATATGAATAAAAATAACATTCATAGCCAGGCTAGGGTCATTTTACCTATTCAATATATGAATGCATTGCTGTTGTGAGTAGGATAATTGTATTTACTTTAATTTTGTTGCCGATCTTGTTTTACATACCTAAATATTTTAGTTAATACGTTCATTACTCTACACGTTCTCATTGAATCAATTTCATTATTTTGGTTGATATTTCGTGAAAATGTCAGTGATGTAATGTCAGAAATATTGACATTATGACAATCGTTACCAGAAGTTCAGTCGGATAGTGAAGCTGAAGGTGTCACTTTACCACCAGAAATTGAAGACAGCGATTCGTATATTCCTGCATCTCCCGAGTCAAGTTCTAGTGATAATTAAGACAGCTATCAACGGTTCATCAACAAACTAGGGGAAAATCGTCTCGGAGACGAAGAGTACGTGACGTTCGAACATTATTTTATGGAAATACCTCTCATAATAACATGATATCACCAGGTGGAATATTGTGGAAATCCATATTTAAAAATGGCTCAGAGGTGGCAGGTCGCCGAGGAAGTCATAATGTTGTGACTGAACAGCCAGGACCTACCGGCTATGCCCGGAGGCAAGTTGGAGAGAAATTCATGACAGCTTGGAAACTTTTGATAGATGATACGATCTTACAACACATAGAAAAAGTTGCATTGAGGGCGAAACAAATCATGGGCTTGGTAACTCATATGGTATCTTTCCCTGGAAGAATTTGAAAAATTCATTTCCATTCTGTCTGTTAGAGGTTGTTTTGTAGCGAGAAATATATCTCTGAATGAATTATGGAGTAAAATATGAGGCATTCCATATTTTCTAAAACTACGCCTAGCGGATAGATTCAAAGAAATTATGAAATATTTACGATTCCATGTGAGATCAGAACAATCTGATAGACTAATAACAGATAAATTTGTGTTGATTTCTCAAATATGGAAACGCTTTATTGACAACTGCATTTCGTTCTACAAACCAGGAGAAAATGTAACAAATAGATGAACAGTTGTTTGCTGCAAAAGTTCGATGCCCTTTTCAGTTTTTGTAATTCAGTATAATAGTTTATTGCTTCTTAAACTGTAGCAGCGTCACACCACAATGCCACAAGTGAAAACGAACCGAAGTACTCCGGTATAATGTAGAATAACTAGTAGAATAGTAGCTTCGTACGGTAGTAGTATAAGCTTACGAATTACCGAGTATATATTAAAAAAAAATGTAAATTTAATAATAATGTAAAATAAAATAGTATAGCTACAAGTACCGTACGACTATATATTACACAGTCAGGTCATAAATTCTGTCACATGTTTAATATAAAATAATTGAAACAAGTTTATTCATTATGTAACCATTTATATACCAAAATGAACTTAACAAAACATAATTCTTATGACACTTAAAGTTTATTCAAAATCACCTCCGTGATTTTGAATACAGGCCTTCAATCTGCGCGGCCAGCCGTTTATCGCAGCACGAACGAGATCCATGTCAATATCGGCGGCTGACTTAATCAAGGCTGTCTTGAGTGACTCCAAATTGGGATGAGGCTTTGAGCACGCCTTTTCCTCCAAGTGTTGCCATATCTTGTAATCTAACGGATTCAAATCTGGACTGGAGGAGGGCCAGTCTTCGTTCCGGATGAAGTCGATTTCACGCGCCGCCAGCCAGTCTTGTGTGCTCTTCGCTCTATGAGCTGGCGCCGAATCTTGTTGGAATACCCAGTGCCTGTTATTGAACATGGTATGAGAAACAGGTTCCACAAGGTTCGTCAGGACTGTATTTTGATACACGACTGCATTCATTTTTACACCTTTCTCACAGAAATGTACCTCTGTTAAGCCCCAATAAGAAACTCCCAACCATACCATGAGCGAGGATGGAAATGACCTCGTTGGACATGCGGAATACGGTTGCTCGCTTCTTCACTACTGTGTGCGTACACCTTATCATTTTGTTTGTTGTAGCTCTCTTCTACGGTAAAAATTTTTTCATCCGAAAAAAGAATTTCCCGATATTATTTTCCCGCGTACCGCTTCAACAAAGCGTGGCATCTTTTCAGTCTCAAGTCCATTAGACGAGCATTCAAACGATGTCCTGTTTTTCTTCGATATGCCCGAAGCCCTAAGTCTTCATTTAACACCCTTTTCACCGTGGTTTTGCTTAACCCCATCTGAAGGGTCAACAGTTTCTGCTTACGTTTGGGATTTCTTTTAATTCGCGCCTTCACATCTTTTATCACTGCTGGAGTCGTAACAGACCGAGGGCGACCACTTCTTGACCTGTCATCTACACTAGTCTTCATTGTATCGTTTCATGGTACGATTAACGAATCTTTTGGTTATATTCAAATTTTTCAGTATGTCAAAAATTTGAATTGGCGCGTAACCGCAACGGTGCAACGCAATAACTGCAACACGGTCTTCTTTAAGCGTCCACTCCATATTTAAAAATGAGTAAAATTCTAAAAAGTATACAGCTTTATTTTCATGAACAATTCGAAATTCGAATTCAATAAACTTTTTTGTGGCCAGCATTCTAAAAGAAAAGTTTTTACTGTGTGACAATACTGATGACCTGACTAGGATATTGCTTATAAGTGATCTAAATTAATGAGAGAGCTTTAAATTTTCTGCTCATCAGATGTCCTAGTTAACACTGAGGCAAAGTTTTTTGTTACACAATGTCATTTGATTGAGAAGTTAGTTTTTAATAAAAATTTATCAGTTTCTACAGTACTATATTAATACACAAAACAATGCCTCAATGGTTTATACATTTTTAACTTTTTTAAATTTTTCTACTTTTATGAATATCTGTGGTTTGATATATTTATTTTTACTCTAAACCTAATAATATAGAAAGAAACATTAAACTTTATATTTTGCGAACAAATTAACTTCCTCGCTATGAAATCTGACAAATATTATACTTCACTATCAGGGCGCCGCCGCCCTGACGGCAAAAAATGTTGTGGATGCCCTCATTGCGTTAATTAGTGGCCACACTTGAACGGTCAAC
Organism: Parnassius glacialis; assembly: GCA_033319125.1. Taxonomy (NCBI): domain Eukaryota; kingdom Metazoa; phylum Arthropoda; class Insecta; order Lepidoptera; family Papilionidae; genus Parnassius; species Parnassius glacialis. Next base: position 4,697,723 of record JAVANC010000004.1, on the reverse strand, counting down.
GTCAATGCCAATTCTTGGCAATATGTTCCTTCAAGGAAAATGGACGTTGACGCTGCTACACTGTATTTCATGAGTGTAAATTTTTATTATAGTTATAAATATATTTTATCATTACCGAATGAAGAAAAAAACAAAGAATTATTTCTTCGATTGTAGTTTAAACGGTAAAAACTAAAAATAACTGTATTCGTCGCCTAACATCATTTATTTCGTGATGCACAATTCTTTTAACTTTTGTGCCTCTGACAGAATTTTGAGAAACACAATGACTTTCTCGTTAGTTCACTCTATATCGAAGACAAACAACGCACGTGCGATCTCATCGCGCTCACGTTGCACAATGACAAACGTAAAGCCGCGTCTCCACCAAAGTTTTGTTACCAACTTTTGTGTTGTCAACACGTGAAATGTTTCTGTGATTACCTAGTGTTGATAACAAAACTTGAAACAATGTTGGGAACCGTGTTTCCATTTTCGGCGGCAACATCAAAGGAATACGCTTGTTGCCAACATTTGTTCCCTCGGTGGAGACGCTTGTTGGAAACATGTAGGCTACAGGGAATGAAACTATTTATTCCATCATCTGTGGTATCCATCGGAGGCAGATCTCAGCCTTGGTTTGGTCGCTCCTGTAAGACTGCATTACGCTGTAAGCAGGAGTGTTGTCAAGCCTGGGCTGCGGCTTCGGCGACTCGGGATGTAAACACCAGCATGCTTAAAAAGAAGTATACCTTCGCCTCCAGGTCCTTCAAAAGAGTTATTACCAAGGCAACATGTGAACATTTGTTGGCAACATGTCTTTCACGTGGACACGTTAATTAATTTATATCGTTCATAAATATATTGTGGGATGTGTGTAATCAAAATTATAAAGAAATATAAAAAAGGATGCACATTATCGTTACTTGAAGACATATTGTTGCCAACAAAACTTTGGTGAGACAGCAAGTTGTCAACTAAAATGTTTTTTTCAAATTGTTGGTGACATGTTTCAATTCAGTGCGGAGACATCGGAAACAAAAGTTGGTAACTTTTATTGAGTTGCAAACAATTGGAAACAAATGTTGTCAACATTTTCGGTGGATACGCGGTCGCTTCAACGCATTAATTCTCGCGCGAAATCTCTGACGTATTGCCACTCGAGCTAACCTCAAATAGCAATATGAGTGGATTTGTAAAATTATCGCGATAAGTCGTGGCTATACCAACGTTAAACGTCATCATCGCGATAATCCCGTTAGTGTGGTAAAGGCGCGACCTAATATGTGTTGCTTAGAGACTCGGCTCGAACGTTACGAACGTTAGATGACATCCGCTCACAACCCCTCCGTAATATGAATTAATTGGCGATCAGGTTTGAAGCGGGATAAAAGTTTTTTTTTATTAAAACGATATTATTATTCGCCAGGGCGAGGGGCTAAATGAGCCATTATTGTGAGCAAGACTTATCCCAACAGGGCACGGCGATTCAAGGAATTCCCGGCGTTCTTTATAAATGCGGCTTGGAAGTATTTAGAGGTCACCCTCTCGTGAGTTTTGATGGCCCCTCGCACCGCTCGGACCGTTAGAACGCGAGCTCAGTGGACGTAGCGCTTTAGATCATTACTCAATATAAATAACAGACAGACAAGAGAAACGCTGAAAACATCGAGACATGGATGTCTGAATTGGCACCAAGGATTTAATGAGAGCTTTCTGTTCTATATTTTATAAAGGTCGCGCGGGCAATGTGGAGAAATATATAAATTAATTTAAGCATTAATGAACGTCAAACTTTGCTAGCTACCTTTTGAAAATTTTGAGTTTTTTAACATTATAATATAAAATAATTAATTTGATCCGCAAAAATATCAAGACAAGATACATCTTTATTAGCTTATTTGAGACGCAAAGGAAAGCTCTTGATAGACAAGCGCGGAAAATACATAAATATGAACAGCGGGCACAAGAGCATGCATTGTTGTAATTGAGAGGAGCGGCGCGGTGGCGAGCCGGCAAGTAGGCGCCCGCTGGATGTATATTATATGTATCGCGATTCCTTTAAGGTGGCTACTGACCTGTCTGCCGCAGGGGCAATCTAGGGTGTAGGAGTGGGGATGACCCTTAATTGCCTCCTTAATTGTGATGTGTGTATGCAAGCAGGGGCAATTTTTTAAGTCGGCCCTGCGACCTTCGATATTGCTCCGATCGCTGTGCTCCCTAGATTGCCCCTGCGGCAGGCAGGTCAGTAGCCGCCTTTAACATTACAAATCTAATAAATAAAAATTAATATTTTTTGTTCGTATTTTATGCTCTGCCGTACCTTCATCAGATTACGGTTAAACTTTGTCAACTTATTGTGAGAAGATTATAGGCATATAACAAATAACAGGTTATATTCAACTTCAATGACTGTATTATCATTCCTATTTAAACAATTTTTTTATAGAACAAAAAAAACAGTAATAACTTTCAAATTTAAAACGATATTTCCACAATTATTTCTTCTGTGACAGCAACGCGCCGGGTACCTACCTACCAGCTAGTGTCTGATAAAAACAGATAATATGCGTTTTCTTTTCTCTGAATAAGAATAACGCGTAAGGTACGTTGGGGTAATACCGGACGGATTTTCGAAAAGTTTCCCATGAAACTGAATTAGTTCTTAACTTTATCTAATGAGATAAATATGTAATTTATTATTATAAATTATTTTTTAAATAATTATTATAAATTACATATTGATTTGTAATAGAGGATAGACGTAGATGACTATGGGCCGCAGCAACCACTTAACATCAGGTGGACTGTGTGCTCCTTATCCTATAAAAAATGTATTTTAATGTGTACTTAAAAGTAATAAACCCATCGTATTGTTTTATTACTTTTAAATATACAGACTTGCTAACGAGACTGAGTCCCATAGTCACTTGTGTAATCTCCGAAAAAATATACACGAACAATGAAACTTTTACAACCACTGCCATATTTATAACGGTCAAAGATCGTACAATATTCATCCGATCTTCACTCACGCGGGGAAACATCGGATCTCGGCCTACAGCGATCTTAGCCCTGCATGGACCAGCTTTATCTAGCTATAACTTCATAAAACTTAGTATTCACACAAAATAATAACAAAAGACGCCATATTCTCGCTAAAAATCGTAAATAAAAGTGATAGGGAAAGATCGGATGGACAAAAATAATACAAAAATTACATTGTTTTATAAAATGCCGCGCAGCACAGGTCCCACTTGCCAGAGTGACTGGCTGGAACTGAGGGTCGGGGCAGGATGAAATGGCGTCGTGTAGCATATTGTTAGCATTTCAAAATATAGCATAATTCGCTGGGAATTTGAATCCTACGGTCTTGCCCCATCGCCGATCTTACCCCAACGCACCCTAATAGACATTGTCACTAAAGCATACTAATAATATCGAAAGAATACTTTGTATTCTTTCGATATTATTAGTGTGTAAAATGTTCTATCAGGAGGAACATCCAACCAACATCACATTATTTTGTGGCATCGGAATGTATGGTTGTATGGTCATGATTTTTGGCGTATAAGCCACCGCCACGGCGCGGCGATCATACGCCCGTTAGAGTGTCCAGTTTTAACTCAACAGTAGTACACACGCAGCTTGAGAGCAGCAGCTACGGAATCATCTGATTGCCGAGTGGTGCAATTAATAACCGGCGCATCACGCGCTCGTTGGAACAGCGGAAGCGAGGAGCCGGTGTCGCGACGCCGTACAGTGGGCGTCACGATGCTGTATAGTGGGCGTCGCGACGGGTGGCGTTATCAGCACGCTTATCACTTAGCAACCCTCGGCCAATCGCGCGCCGGCCACACCCTTTGCAACTGCACATGCACCCCCGCCGCCGCGCCTAACCTCCTGCACACCGATATGCCTTCGTTAATAGTTTTATAGAGCAAACGAGAGCGACTTCGTCTTGTAAAAATGCAAAGACAAATGCATCGGGGATTGATAAAAAAGCACACGAACAACAGCATGAAGAATGGATAGAGCAGCAAGCAGTTCTAAAATTTACGGCGTACTTATATGCAACCTTTAGCTCTACATTTCGTAGTGCGGACACTATTCCATAACAGAAAAATCAAAACAAAACCTTCACAATAAAGCAACAAGTATCACTGTTGTGTATTGTAGCGTAAAAAAAGCTTATTCAGATTTATGCGATTGGAGACATTAAGTACGACGACCCGCTTGCATCACTTTAAAAATACGTGGCTTTGCTTCATCATCATCATCATATTATACCATCATCAGCCTGCGGCAGTCCACACCTAGACATAGGCCTCTCTCAAGGCACACTACTTAGCCCTACCTTTGACTTCACGTATCCAGATGCTATCAAACGCCTTACGCAGATTGCCCCTCCATCTAGCAATAGCCGGCAGCAACTGTATATGTGGTTTTGCTTAAAAGGCTTGAATTTTACAAAATTATAACAACATAACCAATAAACTATTGGATATGAAATGTAGGTATCTTGTTAAACGAGCAGAATTTTTAAAACAGTGTTATTACCTATTTAAATCTGGTGTTTGACGCACGAAAATGAAGTCGTGTAAATTAAAAAAAAACAGCCCATAATAAATAAGTTAGCCACACGAGTAAAGAATCATTGAGCACAGACTTCATTTTAATTACGAGTGTAACGGAGCAATTAGTATGCTGCACTACTCCATTACATGTTGACTGACTTCTCACATCTTCGAAATATTTTTATACTACAGACATGCCTTGGGTTGCGTACCTCACGTTTTTCTTCACCGGCGAGCAGGTGGTAAAACAACACTTAAAATTGCAAATAACAATTTCATTGTTTCCGCCACCGGCAACATTGGAATATAGGTTACTCGCGTACTAAGAAGTTACGACGGGCGCTTAGCCCCTGTGCTACCACAGGTTTAATGTCTAAAGGGGGGGGGGGGGCAACAAAAGTTTATTACTATTGCCCGCTCGCATGTTTCTACACATAGATAGCATACTAAATCACAAATCACATCATAAATTTATTCGTGTTGTCGTCGCAGTGTAACGGTTGCGAGCAAAGCGTCCACCCCGTAAACTAATCGTCTTGTTGGGATAATAGTTTCGACGCAAAAGCTTTTGCTGGGTCTGTTGAAAGCTGGAACCGAGCCAGTCGACACCGACAGCCATTATTCACTTGTATAAGCGTGCGACCTGCATCTACGAGTATTAGCAACTACGAGCCCTAAAATATCTGTATCAATTTCGAGTCGAGGGCTCGCCCGTGGTGTGTCTGTGGCATAACACAGCCTAGCCTTATGTATGAGATAACGTTTTGCCAAGGTATTATGTAAATAAGGTAAAGTCCTAATTAGCAATAAATTTATTACACCATTTAAGATCGGACGGAAACGGAAATATTCGGGGTAACTATTAAGGCCGGCCACCATTGAGCAGCCACATGTACCAGCCACATACATAAGGAAATCCGTTTCGGGACTCCGTTTCGATATTCCGCTTCGAAATTCCGAACGCAGCAAGTTCATATAAAATATATGACCCGTCACATAGGTACGTACGGTAGTTTTTCGTTCGAAATTTTGCGGACAAAACGGTATTCCGTAAGTGTGTGGCCGACCCGTTCGGAATTCCGAAACGGAATCCCGAAACGGTATTCCTTATGTATGTGGCCGGCCTTATAGTGAGGAAAAAAAAATAGGGTGTAACAGGTCAACTAAATAGATGCCTACGGCATATTAGATTTTCCAAATTAATTTCTCTTTCATTGACATTTTATAAAATTGATTTAAGTATCAATAAGTAGTCGGTATATGTACCAATTTAAAGTAAATCTTTTACCGGTTCGGACCGGCGGTTTAAGGTCAAGGACGTTACATTGATTTCTTGCCACGCGTAAAGTAGGGTGTACACATGTTTTGAATTTCGTTTTCGTTATCGCTTAGTTAATTCTTTTTTGTCGAAATAAAAGATTGCTTTAAAAATCGAAATCAATCTATGTCTTTCTGGCTTCATTCATCTATTACGCAAATTTTTCTTTTGAGTAAAATGTCATACAGTATAATAAACGTTTAAAACTTCAGCTTTGAAATGACAAGTAGGTAACTCAAAATCACACGTGTACAATTTGCTTCACCTATATAATATGCAATTCGTAGATCACATACGTAACTAAATGAATCCATCAAGTATTAGCAATAACTAAATAACAATTAAATAGGTACCTAACAATTTTAACATTTTAAGTATTTACGTAGCTATAACGCTACATCCGAAGCAAAATAACTCTATTTGTTAATTCCGATGAGAAAGTACATCTTCAGTGGTCTTAAATAAATTTCAACCAGAGTCCAACTGTAATAGTAGTAATATAAATATTATTTTTTTATTATTTACGTATTCCAATTATTGACTTAATTTTTTATACGGCTGTTGTTTGTCCTTCTATATAATATTTCACTATTCCACACAATATAAAAACACTGTTCTTTTACCTTTCTTGTCAGTATCTACTATCTACTACTTCGCAGAAGAGTAAAAATATAAAACGCGCGCGCGCACAGTGCATTTGGAAGGCACGACGGATGCGCAAGCGCGGGGCGCACGATGACCTTCGAAGCTCCCCGGGCGTCAAATCCACTAAGTATTGTTTAGTGTTTAGCGTGCTCAAGGGCTATGAGGGTCCCACGATTGGTCATAAGCAGCGTCGAGGGACCATCACTAGGGTCTTTTTATACACAATTTGCGTTCTATCAGTGAAGCACAATATAATTTAAATAATTTGTAACATTTGAAAAGCCACTTAGCACATAAAAGACTTCTGAATTTGTACCAAGTAAAACAGGTAACACAAACTTGCATTTAAGCCGGCCAAGCTCCAACCCGCCGCAATGCAAGACAAACCATTTTAATTTACTTTTTTTTAAACTTAATGGGTGTAAAACGAGCACAAAGTACACCTGATGGATAAGCGATTGTTATGGCTCATAGACACTTATCTCCAGGAATAAAAATTAATCTGTTGTCACCTCGAAAATCTGTTGTTTAGGGTTGACAAACGAGCACATCGTCTACCTGGTGGAAGTGGATACTGTGGTATATAGACATCTACATCTATCCTCGGTTAAGAATCAAAATGCTGACCGCGTTGTCACACCTGAGGGCTAAGATGAAATGCCTCGTTTCCATTAAAAACGGTCTCCCGTTGTCCACACTCACCGTACAAAACACTACAGTGCTAAGCAGCTATTTTAACGCTGTTATACTGTGAGAGCGTTGTTCTCTCCCGGTCGACTCAATTCATTCGTGCTATAACTATGTGTTGCGAAATTGCACTACCACGTAAAAAATGTTTATTGACACTATGAGTGGGATGTTCGAGACTTAGAGCTTGAAACAGTGAAGAAACAATATAAATAATACTGGATTGATTTTCGTGGCGGCGGCTGTGTAAGTAAATGAGTCCCACTAGCCCATTTTGCTTTGTAGGTGTAGTAAGCGACGACTATAACAAATCTCATGAACACAGATAGTCGATATTACCATCTAAGGCAGATGTAAATAACTAGACCGACGACTGCGAGCAGCTGCAAAGGTGCCAAATATCTGGTACTGCGATCGAGAATTGCCTCCATGTGTCGGGTTGCTCACTGATTGCCACGTCACCACACTCGGTCATCTTCACAGACGATCGCAGAGGACGGGTGATGATGTCAGCGCCCATGTGTATTCCATTATTTTTGTTTTCCGACTACTTTGCAAACGGTGAACCTATGAGATAGACAAATTTTGACTACAACGTGTAACTTGACAGTGTACAACGGAAGCAGTCAGCAGATTTGATAGAACTCAAATCCTTGCAATAGAACACAGATTCCAGAAAAGAATTATTCGTGAGGGTATTGAAATTTACAAAAAAAACATCGTAATTTTTATCACTATTACGTGCTGATTAAGTAGAAAAAGATGATGATGATGATCACCGAAGTGTTCTTAAGCCGCTTCAATTGTCACATTGAAATACTTTGGTCATGCAGATTAGTCACGGAAGATTTTCGTCTCAAACAAGAAACTTGAAACGATTGTGTACCGCGGTCTTGAATTGAAACGAGTTCCACATTGAATGGTAAATTGTTATCAAGTGACCAATCGTCTTTAGCAGTTGCAGTCTTTTTCTGAACGATTAACTAAGTAAAAAGCCACAGCGTTCTTAGGAATAAATATGTCAAGCGGAAATATAATCCTTGACTCTTGCCTTTAATCTTTAACTTAATCTTCTTCTTCCTGGTCTTTTATCTTAAGTTGTCAAACGTTGGTATAGCAAGTCTCTCTTCCATTCTCCTCTATTATAGCCATCATCTCCTCACTCCTTTCTTACAAATATCGTCCTTGACACAGGCCATCCTTCTGTTCTTACTCCTTCTTCTACTCTTATATCCATCCAACTTTATAAAAGAACTAAGTAACTGAATAAGGAAAGAAATGAATTATTAAATTAGTCTCCTTTTAATTTCGCATTACTTCAATAGCAGCGATTAAATCCTCTAATTTTTTTTATATTCTGTTGTATTCTATTCTATTCTATTCTACTATATCCTATTTAAAAAAAATATTCTAAATACCACGGATAAGCGTTACCCTTGTACCAAAATCAATTAATAATTGAAAAAAAAAACCTAAGAAAAAGTATGTAAATAAAATGACCGACTCTATATTACATGCCCCTCGCGCGTCTACACCACATCATATAAAATCTGTTCGTCACTAAATAAATAGCGCTTATTGTTACCCCTAGCGTCGAATTACAGAACCTGTTCGCACGTACCCTACCTTCTTGAGCTAGATGCAGGGCTAGGTCTTACATTAGCTTAGGGCTTACATAACCGAGCCCCACCCGCGGCGACTTAGTGCAGAGGCCGGGGGTCGAAACCGGTTGGGCGCGCTGCAGCCAACCCCCTCGCGAGACGTGGACCAGCCCCGTGGTCCACAACGGAGCGCCCGCAAACATCACAACATACGCGTCTCATTCATTGCACGACCCACTTGGGGTCGGATCCAATACCTCTAACAATACCACTAACTTTGCTGTGAGAAAACTCATGTCAATGAATATTCTGAATTTAAAAAAAAAATGGGTAGATATAATATAAATTGTCAAAATCATGATGTCATTTTGTCACGTCAGAGATCATAAATTTAAAAGAAATTAAGTTTCGTGGTGTTGTATAATATATATGTTCTAACCGATCAACAAAAATTATAAACATAGGCTTTTAGACCTATACGAGGAATGCCTTTTAAGTTTGAACCGTTGACGCACATAATTAAGTTTAGCAAATGGGACCTTTCCTGAAAAATGGAAATTAGCTTTTGACAGTCTAATTCACAAAACTGGTCCAAAAGACTATAGAGTATTAGGCTTAGCTTTCGATTGACTTCCGTCGAGTTGGGGGTTGATACGTATTTTTACAGAAAAGTTACACTATTATAAGCACACACACAAAGTTACAACATGCGGAAACGCGTAATTTTTGAGAAAAAAGTTTTTGAAAATCAATTATTATTCTTGCATTGTTTATATCTAACCCTACCATAAAACTGACGCCATTTTGTAATGTAATTGTCGTCAGTAGGGATGTCGATTCTTTCCGAAAAAGGTCGATTTTTAAATCGATTCAAATCGAAAGCTGATGTATCGATTCACAAAAAATCGATTTCTAAAATATCTATATTTTTTATGTTTGCATTTATAATGTAAATATTATATATAAAAATTACGTGTCACGTTGTTTGTCCGCGATGAACTCCTAAACTACCTAAACTGATTGCAATGCAATTTTGCACACTGTTTGCAGTTTGGTCCAACTTGAGAGATAGGATAGTTTTTATCCCTATAAATGACCCTCAATTTTTTTATTACGAATTTAAGAATTTTTATAAGACAGGGTCGTCGGACAGCGCAGAACAACGTCTGCTTGGCCAACTAGTGTAAATATAATTCCATTTTATGAAAAACAAGAAAGATACCATAATAAATGATCTCTTATTGAAATTTGTTTTATTTTAACAGTACCAATTAGGGCAGATAACAAATAAAATAGGTTAGGTTTAACTTATGTCAAAGAACCGAATTGATTGAGCCCCACTCCACCTGGTACGAGTCTGTCCTACCCCTAGAGTGGTTTTAAAGACCCGGAGGCGTGTAGGGGGAGCAGCCTCCGCCTGCTGTAACAAATCGTAGGCATTGGACGAGCCGGAGCGGCTGAAACTGGTCGCCTGGATTTGGATGGATGGAGGAGGGATGCCTGCGATTTGTTACGCTAAGGCGTAGAGGCTGTTCTTCCCGCAGCGCCGGAGACGTAGCAGTCTCAAAATAGATACAGAAATCCTTCTGAATCAGTCCCAGAATATTATGATGGAGATTTTTTTCTCATAAAATGGATTTAAATTTACATTATAAATGCAAACATGAAAAAAATACAGATATTTTAGAAATCGATTTTTTGGGAATCGATACATCAGCTTGGAATTTGAATCTATTTATAAAATCGATCTTTTTCGGAAAGAATCGACATCCCTACTGACAATAACAATAAAAATGGCGTCAATTTTATTGTAGGATTAGACATAAACAATGCAAGAATAATTGATTTTCAATAACTTTTTTCTCAAAAATTACGCGCTTCCGCATGTTGTAACTTTGTGTGTGTGCTTATAATAGTGTAACTTTTCTATAAAAATACGTATCAACCCCCAACTCGACGGGAGTCAATGGAAAGTCGTACCGAGGATAACTTTAGAGCAATATCCCTTTTGTGTATTTTCTTAAAAATAAATAAAATAATTTTAAAAAGTAGTTACCCAACGCCTTTTTAATAACATTGTAAAACACAATATTCTTTCTCAAAGACAGTTCGGATTCAGGCGAGGTCGTTTGACCAAAAAAATACAACTAGAACCTTATAGTGTACTTTTAATTGTTTTTCAACGTATTCACTACGTTGTTTAATACACTTTTCCATTCGCACGAACCAGTTATTAAAACATTTATTCCATTCCAAAGTGGAAGTGTTCAATATGGCTGTTTAGAAAGCGTTGACTGCTTCTTCACCGGACTAGAACCTTTGACCACGAAGATTTTTCTTAATTTTAGGAAATATAAAAAAATCATTAGGGCTTAGGTCAGGACTGTATGAAGGATGGTCTAGAATTTCTACGTTTTCCTGCTTCAAATACTCAATCGTTTGACTAGCGCTGTGCCTGGTTGCCTTATCATGGTGTAGGATGATGCGTCGCTTTGGGTTAGATTTCTAAAGCTCGGCGATGAATTGTGGTAAACAAACTATGGTATACCACTGTGCATTAATCGTTCCACCTACCGTGTCATCGTCGCAATATGGCCGGTTTTCCCAATGAACGTGGCCACCATTTTCTTTGAAGTGCTTAGAGAGCAAACAACTTTAGTTGGCTTGGGCTCGTCATGGAAGACCCAGTGTTGGTGGAGTTTTTATGTTTTGTTTTATTTTAGTTTTTTAAATAATTGTAAAGAATAAAAAAGAGAGATGTGAATGTTGTTAAAACATGGCGTTTTCTCTTAAATTGTATCACTGCATTTTATTTGATTATCCAAAGTACGATATTATAATTTATGTATTATGAAGACGAAGATTTTTATTTAAAAACTGCACCCTAATTACCACTCGTTCTGCGCGTGATCACCCAGACTGTGGTTTAGAATCCGCATCGTAGGCACAAACTGAAGATTCGTCACCACTGAAGATGTCGTAGATGTGATTTGACTCTCTTCGGTTGAACCTTTGAGTTTTCTTACATCCACTGACGCGGGTCGCCTTATGATCGTCGGAAAGCAAATGCGGGACCCCAGGGCAAATTAGCTTCCCTCTTTGAGGAGTGGCTTGAGAGACGCCACGGCGTCCTCACCTTCCGTCTGACGCAGGTCCTCACCGGACACGGTGTGTTCGGGAGGTTCCTGCACCGAATCGAGCGGGAGGAAACGCCCGGGTGCTCCCACTGCGAGGATCGACCGGAGGACACGGTGGAGCACACCGTGGAGGTGTGCCCTGCTTGGGCGGAGCACCGCCGTGTCCTCGTAGCGGCGATAGGCGGCGGCGACCTCTCGCGTCCGGCCCTGGGTGAAGCCATGGTCCGGAGCGAGACGGAATGGGATGCCGTCACCACCTTCTGCGAAGCAGTGATGCTAGCGAAGGAGGTGGCGGAGCGGGAGAAGGAAAGAGCAGCAGCTTTCCTTCCCGGCCGCCGCGGGAGACGCCCCGGGCGTCGGGGGCTACGTCGTGGCCCCCGGCCACCGTAGGTGCGGGCCTGTGGACGGCGAGCAATGGGTAGCTCGCCGTCCGTCCGTCTAACGACGACAGGCGTTTTGTTCCACGCGCGCCTCAAAGAGCTGTTAGCAGCGTGAAGGGGCCCGCAAGGGCCGACGCATGCCGGGGCTGCGGGCTGTTCGAAAGAGATACCGCGGCTCCGGAACGTAAGGGCACTGAAGGAACACGGATGGTTTTTAGTCAGTAAAAGTCTGACACTCCCTTCCGCTCCACCCACAGCGAAAGGCGTCATTAGATGATTTTCCACCCGCAAAAAAAAAAAACATCTTCTAAATAGTTGTCCCTGAGATTTCTAATAACGCCTCTATCTCCCGATATGTCACATGACGATATTCGAGAATTAGTTTTATCACAGCACCGATGTCATCTTCAGTGCAGGCGTATTTTCTCTTTCGGACATCCTTCACGAGATTTGTTACTAAGATTGGGATATCCACGCTGGAATTCTAAATATTAGCATTCAAAAGTCCTTAGACATGGGGCTTCATCATGGAACACAGAAGTTAGCTCTTCGAAACACTGAAGCCGTGTTATTAGACCTCTTCGAAAGTTGTAGAAAATTATTGCACGGATATTTTCCTTAGTAAGATGCATTTATTTTCATACGTGACCTGACAGATTCAAATAGACTCTGTGACTAAACAATAGCATTAATCCTCATAATTTCAATTGTTTTAAGATTCTGACTTTAAACAAATATGAATATTGAATAGTTCCAAATTCAAAATTGCCGCTAAATATATAAACGACAGAACTTAAAAGGCACGCCAGGTAAATGTACTAACACGCACCTACCGTAATTTTTTTTTTATATTTCTTAACGGCATACACGAAGTCGATGAATACAGTTGACTCATTACAAGGTTTTGTAACAAACTTAGGGAGAGGTATATTTAGCAGTTAGCTTGTGATGATGACATAGATGATGAAGACGATTTCTAAGTCTCTTAGGACTATCCTTACGATTTCCATTATCGTCAAGTTAATGATATTACAGAGGTGCCAACACTGATGATCATACACATGTAACTAGCTTGTTATAAAATTTTAGTAGGGTACTTTTCAACTATCAAGCTGATAATATAAAAAATAACACTCAGAACGTGTCGAAATTTCTCTCTTTCCCGTTGGGAGCTATATTATTAGCGCCAGGGTACTTTTGTTCAACAATTAGCCATTTTACCTAGATGATGAGTATGGAGAAATATTTCAAGTAAAGCATTTCAGCTAGCGTATATTAGGTAAAGGCAGCGAAATTAAAACAGACATATGATTTGATGAAAAATATGCTCAAGTGAGCACAGTATCCTTTCCAACTAAACTTTATCGATAATATAACAATTATGTTTCAAGTACAAAATTTAGGAAGATATTTATAACGTACTAAGGAAACAGAAATTGTCTAGACAAGTCACTATACTGAAAAGATTGGAAGCATAATCGTTCACTGTTTATAATGTGGAGTGACGATAACCAATAATCTTCACGAGGTTTAACTTAACCGCCCATCACGTGGTAAATCAGCGCTTTAAATTGTACTTAACAATTTCATTGGTGACGGCGGGGATCGAAAACCCGGGTTGCTCGCATACTGTGCAATTTACAGCTAGTGCTTAGCCCCTGAGTTTATACGGCTGAGTAATTCGGGAAATGCTCCGATGAATTTTTGGGGCTATTCCGTTTATCATCCCTAAAAATCCCTAAGAAAACGATTGCAAATGTACATACATCAAAAGTGACGAATTTATCTAGGATATCAAATCACGTCTACTCAATAATGAAATTAGTGTTGATAATTTCCTGGACATATTGCAGAATTTATAAATTACGTATAATGTTAGTATTTAAAATGAGGCAAGTTCAAATTGATTTAAATGCAATACGTAATGTATCGGTTTTTAATGCTGTAACGGTAACGGTAACGGCAATACGTAATATCAAATACAAATTACAAACACTCACACCTGTCACCCAGAGGGGTAGGCAGAGACTACGGACTTCCATTTGGCGCGATTCTGACACACCTCTCTCGCCTCCTTTACATCCATATATCTATGCATACACACTCGTCGGTTAAGGGTACTTCTAATCTGGCCCATTTTCATTTGGTCGATAAACCTTCGCTTAGGGCGTCCCTTCCCGACTCTGCTGTTCACTTCTGCAACATAAATTTGCTTTGTCACTCTTTCCTTGTTCATTATTTCTACATGACCAAACTACCGAAGCATTCCTTTCTTAATATCCTGATCACAACGTCATCTTGCAAACCACACTTATCACACTATTTCTCACCCTGTCATTCAGCTTCAGTCCTAACATGCTCCTTAATGACTGCATTTCTACAGCATTTATTCTACTCTCATGCTTCTTCTGCCAGACCCAACTTTTACTACCCATAGATTAAATTAGGGACTAACACAGCATTATGAATTGCCATACGTGCCTTATTTGACCCATTCTGACTCTTCATAATAGCGTGTAGAGTCCCATTCACTATTTCCTGCGTTCACTCGTTTTTCTATATCCTTATCATATCTACCATCCCTGCTAAATAATAATCTCTGCTAAACATCATTTTGTTTTTTAATTTGTGTTCATTGAAAATTAACAATAAAAGTGTAGGTACGAGTATATTTACACAGTCAGGTCATGAGTATTGTCACACAGTAAAAACTTTTCTTTTAGAATGCTGGCCACAAAAAAGTTTATTGAATTCGAATTTCGAATTGTTCATGAAAATAAAACTGTATACTTTTTAGAATTTTACTCATTTTTAAATATGGAGTGGACGCTTAAAGAAGACCGTGTTGCAGTTATTGCGTTGCACCGTTGCGGTTACGCGCCAATTCAAATTTTTGACATACTGAAAAATTTGAATATAACCAAAAGATTCGTTTATCGTACCATCAAACGATACAATGAAGACTCTAGTGTAGATGACATGTCAAGAAGTGGTCGCCCTCGGTCTGTTAGGACTCCAGCAGCGATAAAAGCTGTGAAGGCGCGAATTCAAAGAAATCCCAAACGTAAGCAGAAACTGTTGGCCCTTCAGATGGGGTTAAGCAGAACCACGGTGAAAAGGGTGTTAAAGGTGACTTAGGGCTTCGGGCATATCGAAGAAAAACAGGGCATCGTTTGAATGCTCGTCTTATGGACCTGAGATTGAAGAGATGCCGCGCTTTGTTGAAGCGGTACGCGGGAAAAAAATATCGGGAAATTCTTTTTTCGGATGAAAAACTTTTTACCGTAGAAGAGAGCTACAACAAACAAAATGATAAGGTGTACGCACACAGTAATGAAGAAGCGAGCAACCGTATTCCGCGTGTCCAACGAGGTCATTTTCCATCCTCGCTCATGGTATGGTTGGGAGTTTCTTATTGGGGCTTAACAGAGGTACATTTTTGTGAGAAAGGTGTAAAAACGAATGCAATTGTGTATCAAAATACAGTCCTGACGAACCTTGTGGAACCTGTTTCTCATACCATGTTCAATAACAGGCACTGGGTATTCCAACAACATTCGGCGCCAGCTCATAGAGCGAAGAGCACACAAGACTGGCTGGCGGCGCGTGAAATCGACTTCATCCGGCACGAAGACTGGCCCTCCTCCAGTCCAGATTTGAATCCGTTAGATTACAAGATATGGCAACACTTGGAGGAAAAGGCGTGCTCGAAGCCTCATCCCAATTTGGAGTCACTCAAGACATCCTTGATTAAGGCAGCCGCCGATATTGACATGGAACTCGTTCGTGCTGCGATAAACGACTGGCCGCGCAGATTGAAGGCCTGTATTCAAAATCGCGGAGGTCATTTTGAATAAACTTTAGTGTCATAAGAACCTATGTTTTGTTAAGTTCATTTTGGTATATAAATGGTTACATATTTAATAAACTTGTTTCAATTATTTGATATTAAACATCTGACAGAATTTATGACCTGACTAGGTATTGTTGAACTGTACTTGGGGTAAAAAGTTGGAAGAACAAATTAACATAACATAACATAACATAAACACTCACGCCTGTCACCCAGAGGGGTAGGCAGAGACTATGGAATTCCATTTGGCACGATCCTGACACACCTCTCTCGCTTCCTCCACATCCATATACCTACGCATACACGCTCGTCGGTTAAAGGTACTCTTAATTTGGCCCATTTTCAATATATCGCCCATTTGGTCGATAAACTTTCGCCTAGGGCGACCCTTCCCGACTCTGCCATTCACCTCTGCAACATAAATTTGCTTTGTCACTCTTTCCTCATTCATTCTTTCTACATGACCAAACCACCGAAGCATTCCTTTCTTAATCCTAGTCACAACATCATCTTGCAAACCACACATTTCTCTTATCACACTATTTCTCACCCTGTCATTCAGATTCAGCCCTAGCATACTACGTAATGACCGCATTTCTACAGCATTTATTCTACTCTCGTGCTTCTTCTGCCATACCCAACTTTCACTACCATACATTAAAGTAGGCACTAACACAGCATTGTGAATTGCCAAACGTGCCTTTTTGGACACATTCTGACTTTTCACAATAGAGTGTAGAGCCCCATTCAATCTATTTCCTGCATTCACTCGTCGTTCTATATCCTGATCATATCTACCATCCCTGCTAAACACACATCCCAAATACACAAACTCATCTACTTGCTCTACCAACTCCCCTTCTATTCTTATTTAACATATCGTTTTACTTTCTTCTCTTTCAAAAACCATAACTTTCGTCTTACTTGCGTTCACTTTCATTCCCTTTTCTTTTAATGTCCTGTTCATTAATGTAACCATCATTTGCAACTCGGCTGCCGACGACGCAAGTATGACTTGATCATCGGCGTACAAAAGGCATTTGACGGTTAACTCACCCATTCTTAACCCGCATTCTTCTGCTTTCAAATTTTCCAAACAACTGTCCATAAATAGGTTGAACAGCCACGGGGAAGCCACACAGCCCTGTCTGACACCTTTATGGATGCCAAACCAGTCCGAGTAGGCCCCATTGATCCTGACACAAGCACTAGAGTCCCTATATAGAGACTTCAATGCCTGTATCAAGCCAGCGCTCAACCCAAATGAGTTCAGTGTTTGCCATAACACATCCCTGTCCACTCTGTCATAAGCCTTCTCCAAGTCTATGAACGCACAAAAAACTTTTTGGTTTTTGGCCAAAAACTTCTCCGCGATCATGCGCATGGAAAAGACCTGATCCGTACATCCCATTCCCTTTCTAAATCCCGCTTGCACATCCCAAATTATTCCATCAGTTTCTTTCATAACTCTTTCAATTAGTACCTTAGCATACAGTTTTCCCACAATGCTAAGAAGGCTGATACCACGGTAGTTTTTACAGTCCTGCTGTGATCCTTAAATAAATTAATAAAAGTGAATTTCGTTTATCCACCCTATCTGGGGATGATGATGAATACGCGTTTCCGAGTATCCACCCTAGGGTGAATTGTTTAGAGTGGATAAACCGAATAACCCAATTTTTGGGATTAACTTTGAACATTCCGACAAAATACTAAATACCTAAAAACAATATGATTGGGGCTCCAGAAGTTTAGTTCCACGCAAGACTACTGCTATTTTCTATTTATAATCTGCTACTATATTTTTCCAAACCGATATGACATGGGGCCATAAAGAAAAGAGCATACTCCTCATAAGCCGGCAACGGTTCTGAGATTGCTGTGGTGTTGCAGATGTTCGGCGCCGGTGGTTGCATACATCAGGTGAACCGCATGCTGGTTTGGTCTTTCTTCTTTAAAAAATATTAAGCGTGTCAACGCATCTGCAGCCTTCTTTGTTTGGAGTTGTTTGCAACTGGCCATGTATTGCAGTAGCCATTTATCATAAATTGACTTATCTCGTTTGTTCCTCCTCTATTAGCAAAATTGTTCCTCCTCTATTAGCAAAATATGACATTTTCCTCTTTGATTTATTCATGCACTACAGTTCTTCAATTGTGGTGTCAAACCCAATAGCGGGCCAAAATTTTTTGGCCAGCTATTGGGTTTTCCTTTCAAAAAATCCTCACTAGCACCCCGGAGTCAAGATAATCTATTGGAAAGCACTCACTTGACATAACAAATATACAATCAACACGTTTTAATATTTCATTACCAATATTCAAAACGTTTCAAAATATTTGCGAAATTTTTGCTCAAGCAATTCATACATTTATTTCAGATATATTCTTACATTGACTGGAACAAGCATCGTCATTTGCCGGCAAGTTGAGCGTTGGAAAAGCATTTCCAAATAAATATTTTACGGTCCTTTTTTAAAATTTAATACAGGATTTTTCGAGGTGATCCTCACAATTTTTACAATCAACAACTTTTGAAAGGATATCTTTTCGTCCGTCAGCTTTTAACCACTCTTGTCGTCTAAAGCCATGTCTTGTCTCTAGAGCCACGCTGCAGCTATATTATTAGACAGAGCTGGCGACGAATTTTGGGAAGGTCCTTTGGGGAAGTTGAAATTGTGAAAAAATATAATTTCGTCAATTGGCGAATCCAGTTCCGCGAGCCTGGCAGAGCGTTTGCGGTTATTTCGTTACTGCGTAGCATATAACATTTGCAAAAAAAAATCCAAAAAAATGTTCTTTTGGCAACTCTATTTGTTTTTTATCTTTTAATTTAGTTTTTAAATAATTCAACAAAAAATAATCCCAGACGTTTTTGTCGGTTATAAAGTATTACCAGACCTCTCCAAAAATATTTTTTTTTAGTTCCCAAAAAATATACTTTTGGCAATCTCAAATTTTAATCACGTGTTTATTGAGTAATTTTTAGTAACACCTGCAAATCGCCAGACAAATTTAGCGGTTTTAAATAATTCCCAGCCATGAATAAAGTTTACCAACTAATACGACAAAAAAGTCTTATTCATAAGTGAGAGAAAGATAGCTTATCGAAGCATGCCGGCAGCGCAGTGGATGGAGGCCTAAGCTCCTCGCGCTGTGATTGGTAACTTAGAAAAATTGTTTTGAAGATTTTAAGATTAAATTCTTGTTTTAGGATTTAGCGTGTATGTATGCGCATATATGGACATGTAAATATCTATGTATATAGTTCATATTTAGTTTTAGCCCAGTTTTAAGGGGCAGGACACATCATTTTCTTTCTTTACGCGGAATTAAGCAAATTAGTTTATAACAACCCCATTATAATGGATTTCCGCAAAGTAACGCCTGATTCTATTCTAAGACTTTATTCATGTCTAGGAATTCTTTAAAACCGCTAAATTCGTCTGGCGATTTGCAGGTGTTATTAAAAATTACTCAATAAACACGTGATTAAAATTTGAGATTGCCAAAAGTATATTTTTTGGGAACTAAAAAAAATATTTTTGGAGAGGTCTGGTAATACTTTATAACCGACAAAAACGTATGGGATTATTTTTTTTAATTATATAAAAACTAAATTAAAAGATAAAAAACAAATCAAGTTGTCAAAAGAACATTTTTTTTGGATTTTTTTTTTTATAAAAAACAAATCAAGTTGCCAAAAGAACATTTTTTTGGAATTCTTTTTTGCAAATGTTATATACTGCGCAGTAACAAAATAACCGCAAACGCTCTGCCAGACTCGCGGGACTGGATTCGCCAATTGACGAAATTATATTTTTTCATAATTTCAACTTGCCCAAAGAACCTTCCCAAAATTCGTCGCCAGCTCTCAGGCTATATGGTTGTAGCACGAATGGGTCGACTCGACCGGGGAAGGACCACGCTCTCACAGAATACCAGCGTCAAATAGCAGCTTAATGCTGCTGTGTTTCGTATGGTGAGTGTAGAGAACCGGAGACCCATTTTACTGGCAAAGAGGCATTCCATCTTAATCCTGTTTCATAGATATAGATGTCACTTACCACTGATCAGGTGGACTGTGCAGTAGACTACTATAGTACTAACTGTACGTGAACCGAACCATTCGGCATGGTGGGCGTTGAAACTTGTGCGTTAACCGTATGAAATTCTGTGTTTTATAACGTTTCACGTTTTTGTGATATAAAGAAAAATTAAATATACCATTGTCTTAGTAAGTTTCTCGCGGGGTCCTCTTTTGCGCGGGGCCCGTAGTAAATGCTACTCTTGCTACGTGGTTAATCGGGCACTGGTTGATACGCGAGATATATGAATCTAAGATATCATAGCTCACATACGAATAAAAACATACCAATTAAATAGCGTATATAAGCAAACATTTACATCTTTTATTTTTGATTTAAAACATAGATTCCTCACTCACGCATGCACATACAATCGATACTAGAAACAGCCGCAAGCCCACTCGTACTCGTGGCGTCATATACAAAATTATTTTTTAATTATGCTGAACCCTCGCACCCTTCTCTAAAATTTACAAATAATATGAACATTATTATCATAACATGGATAATAATACTTTAAGTATTATCATACTAACAAAGAAAGAAAAACGGATCGCTGCGTACATTTCAAGGGATGCAAAAACCAAGCCAAAAAAACATGCTCACTGTATTGCAAGACGACGCAATCACATACATTTCAATTATTTCCAACCGTTAACGTGGTTTTAGGTACATCCATGAGTGCATCCATCAGTAAACTTTTACGGGCTGATAAAGAAAAAAGGTATGCGAGAATGTGTCAAGGTTTCAGCTTCACTTAAAATGTACGCAGCGCTCAGTCTTCTTCCTTGGTTGGTCTGAGCTAGTATCAAGTTTACTTAGGTATAATATTATATAAAATATAACGGAAAACTATTTCAATGTCAGTATGTGTATGTTGTTAGCTTGTAATTCGAATATCTAACTTCGAGCACGTCAAAAGCGTAAATACGTCCTTAAGCATAGAGCGTGTATACAGGATGTGGCGTAATGAATGGATAACATGATACCTGCGGGTAGAAGACGTTGTGGTGGTTCAGAAAAATATATTTCATGTTTAGTAAAAGTCCCTCGGTTTTTGAGATAATTCAAAATTTTCGAAAATTCAAAAAATTTACAGCCTTTGCCACTCTTTTTCATGGCAAGACTACAAATGAAGGAATTTTTTTCAATCTGTTCTATCGAATGTAAATTATGATTTTTGAGGCGCCTGCATAGTTTTTTTTTAAACTAAGATTTAACTCAAATATCATGTTTTGCTTATTTTCTCCTAAGTTTAACCTAACGTGGTGTATAAAAAAATACGGTCACCTGAATGCCAAATAAAGAAAAACAAGCCTGTTTCATTGATATTCCGAAATGGTGTAACTCACTGTATTTCCAGCATTTAATACAAAATAAATTTCTATTACAATGAGTCAAAGGCCTAGTTTAATGTAAACCATGTTTTTAAAATTGTTTACAACAATGGCCTGCATAGTCTATTGAATTCGCAGAAACGACCCCTCTGCCAGGTAGAGAATATAATTCTTGGAATAGATCGGTTACTTACACTAGCGACAATGAACCGACGGTACATTTATCCTACTCTTTCATGCTATGAGTGAAAAAGAAAGACGAATTAGTGACCATCTTGTGGGCTAAGCGCTTTTTAAAGTCAGTGTGGAGTGTGCTATCATACTACTTCTGTGCAACATCGTTTTACCCTGCTTTGGATTGAAACTACCATCTCTGCACAGGGAGGACGACTCACTGGCCCAAGACGCAAAAGACAAAGCCAACCTTTTAGGCTCCCTTTTTGCGTCCAACGCGACTCTTGATGACGGGGGAAAACACCACGGACCATCCCGCGGTGTGAGTGCTCCATGCCGGATGTGCTGTTCTCACAGCGCTCGATTCGCAAAGTACTTCTCTCCCTGGACATCCAGAAGTCGAGTGGGCCTGATGGAATCCCCCCAATTGTGCTGAGGACGTGTGCTTCGGAGTTGGCACCGGTCCTAACGCGTCTTTTCCGGTACTCCTACTCTCAAGGCGTAGTCCCGAATTCATGGAAGACAGTTTTTGTCCACCCGATCCCTAAAAAAGGCGACCGCTCAGACCCGTCCAACTATATCGGCTAATGCGATGACGTCCTTGTTCTCCAAAATAATGGAATCCATTATTAACTGCCAGCTCATCCGGTACCTTGAAGATCACGAGCTGATTAGTGACCGCCAATACGGTTTTCGTCGGGGTCGATCAGCTGGTGATCTTCTGGTCTACCTGACACATAGATGGGCGGAGGCAGTAGAGGCCAAGGGGGAGGCGTTGGCCGTTAGTCTGGACATTGCGAAGGCCTTCGATCGGGTTTGGCACAAAGCGCTTCTTTCGAAGCCCCCTTCTTATGGGCTTCCCGAGATTTTGGGCAATTGGATCACCAGCTTCCTTGCAGATCGGAGCATCAAGGTCGTTGTAAATAGTGCATGTTATGACTACAAGCCTATTAACGCTGGAGTTCCACAGGGCTGCGTGCTATCACCAACGCTGTTTCTTCTGCATATTAATGATATATTGCTAACTGGTAACATTCATTGCTATGCGGATGACAGCACTGGTGATGCTCTATACACCGGCCGTGCCAATTTTCGCGGGAAAACGTCGCCGAGTACCGGAACAAACTTGTGTCTGACGTCGAGTCTTTGCTGGACAAAGTCTCGGATTGGGGGCGACTAAATCTAGTCCAGTTTAATCCTCAGAAGACACAAGTTAGCGCGTTTACCGCTAAGAAGAACCCCTTTGTCGTATCTCCTCAGTTTGAAGGCAATCCCCTTCTTGCCGCAGCCAGTATCGGTATCCTCGGAGTCAACATAACGAGTGACGTGCAGTTTCGTGGTCACTTGGAAGAGAAGGCCAAATTGGCCTCTAAAAAGCTTGGCGTGCTCAGCAGAGCGGGACAGTATTTCATGCCGGCACACCGCCTGCAACTTTACAAGGCGCAGGTTCGGCCTCACATGGAATACTGTTCCCATCTCTGGGCAGGGGCTCCCCAGTGCCAGCTCCTTCCACTTGACCGCATCCAACGCAGAGCGGCTCGAATCGTCGAAGACCGAGTCTTTTCCGATCGGCTCGATTCATTGGCACTGCGACTAAGAGACTATCCTGCAAGAGTTGAATTCTGCGAAAACATGCTAAGAAAATTGAACAACGATCCCGAATTCTTCGATAAAATTCTGTGGAGCGACAAGTTCACGTGCAATAAAGACAGATATTTTAATATGCACAATCTGCACAGCTGGCAGCTCACCTATCCTCATTTGGTGGGAGAAGACGGGTCCCAATATCAATTTAAAATGAACCTTTGGGCTGTGATCCTAAACGGCAACATGATCGGTCCATTCGAATTACCAGGAACATTGACCGCAGAGAGCTATTTGCATTTTTTAAGACACGATCTCCCCACTTTATTGGAAAACGTTTTATTAGAAGAGAGAATTTTGTGGCCCCCACGATCACCGGACCTTAACCCACTCGACTTTTTTTACTGGGGATGCCTCAAAGAGAAGGTCTACAAAGATCCTATTACCTTAGTGGACCAGCTACGGGAGCATGTGCAGATGGCTGTACACAAATACTGAAATGAGACATGCAAGCAGAATAAGAGATCATTAGAAGGTGTAGAACATGTATTAGAGCTCATGGTGACCACTTTGAACACCTTTTGTAAAATTTAATTTAACAACACGACATTTTAAAATTGTTATTTTCTCTCGTTTGTATTAAATAATATTTTTAACTTAATTTCAAGTAATGAAGTAAATTTTAGCACTATTGTAATAAGAATTTATTTTGTATTAAATGCTGGAAATACAGTGAGTTATACCATTTCGGTATCTCAATGAAACAGGCAAGTTTTTTCTTAATTTGGCACTCAGGTGACCATGTTTATTTTCACACCAAACTTAGAAAAAAAAGCAAAACATGAAATTTGAGTTAGATCTTTGTTTAAAAAAACTATGCTTGCACCCCTAAAACCATAATTTACATTCGATAGCGCTTCATTTTTCAATCTACTTTTGGATGCTATTCCTGGATAGTATCCTAAAAATAGATTGAAAAAATTCCTTCATTTGGGTCTTGCCACCAAAAAGAGTTGCAAAGGCTGTAATTTTATTGAACTTTCGAAAATGTCGATTTATCTCGAAAACCGAGAGACTTTTACTAAACATAAAACACTTTTCTGAACCGCCACAACGTCCTTTACCCGCATGTACCATATTATCCATTCATTACGCCACAACCTGTATATGTACATACATAGCGTAGTGTAGACATCACAATCATTTTCTTTGAATATAAAAAAATTATAACAATAATACAAATCCTATAATTGGAATTATAGATTATATGCTAATTATAATAATATAATTATAGAATATAATTATAATTACGAAATATTCTATTATTAGTATTTATATTATTACTAGCTGTTCCCCGCGACTTCGCACGCGCGTAGATTATTACGATTGGATTTCATGGGTTTTTTTGCGCGGAACCCTAATTCTTTTTCTAAAATAACAGTAGCCTAAGTTACTTCTTAAAACATCAGCTATCTGCCAGTGAAAGTCCCATCAAAATCGGTCCAGCCGTTTCGAATATTAGCCGGAACAAACAGATACAGACAGATAAAAATTTAAAAAATCGTGTTTTTGTTATAAGTACCGTATGTACTTTCGTATGCATGTAGTAAAAAGCTGTTGTTTTTACATTACAAACAGATACTTATAATTTTATTTATTTGTATAGATTACAGAGATAATATTTTTTGAACCAGGGTGAACAATGCTTTAAATCCCCGGCTACAGCTTCGGCCGCGTTTGCAATAGCTAAAGGCAGATAGATATAATAATAGCGTGATCTAATATCCGTGCATCAATATCACCAGCATGGCTTCGCTCTTTGAGCACAGTATTGGTTTTTTTTATTTCATCAAAGCAAATCCGATAACCAATCCGTTCGAGGCCCAAAGCGCCACAGTTTTGTGGCTTTGTGTTTATGGTTGCCAACCGTACTCAAAAATAGTATATTGTACTTTATTTCATGCAGGTGTAATTTATATTTATAATCAGAGAGAAAATATAGAGTAAGCTTAAGTACTTTATGTACATTAATTTCTACTTTTGTCACGAAGTTCACTAGTGCTAGGCATAACATAAATAGAATAGAATAGAATAATTTTTTATTCAATATTGATTATTACATAATTCTTATTGAAAGTCATTTTTTAATTACCACTGGTTCGGAAAATACCTCTGTCCTGGGAAGAACCAGCAAGAAACCCAGCGGGACTTTTTTTTCAAACATATTTCACTTAACAATAATTTCATTTATACAATTTTTAAATGATTTTTAATAGAACCAGCATGGTGGCGATCACTTTATTCCCAGGGGTTATTTTCATTCATGTATTCCTTGATATTATAATAACCCTTTTTGTACAGTTTTTCTTTAATAAAACTTTTAAACTTGTTTATTGATAAACTTTGAATATGTTCTGGGATTTTGTTGTAAAAGCGTATACATTGCCCCATAAATGAATTACTGATTCCGTGGAGTCTAGTAACTGGTATTACAAGCTTATGTTTGTTCCTAGTGTTTAAAGAATGCACATACTTATTCTTATTAAAGCTATTTATGTTTTTATGTATATACATTAGATTTTCATAAATATATTGCGATGCCAAAGTTAATATGTTTATTTCTTTAAATTTTTGTCTGAGGGATTCTTTACAATTTAGGTTATAAATCGCCCGAACGGCTCTCTTTTGCAAAACAAATATAGCTTCAATATCAGTCTCATTACCCCATAGCAAAATTCCATAAGACATTACGCTATGAAAGTAACTAAAATACACTAATCTAGCTGTCTCAACATCTGTAAGACTTCTAATCTTTCTTACAGCATATGCTGCAGAACTAAGTCTGCTTGCTAATTTAGATATATGGGGGCCCCATTGAAGTTTCGCGTCAATAGTAATACCGAGAAAAACAGTGGTATCCACAAGACTCAACTCCTCCCCATTTAATAGCACATTGGTATTCGAATGTTTTACATTAGGTATTGTAAATTTAATACACTTTGTCTTTTTGCCGTTCAAGAGCATATTGTTGGCGTTAAACCAATGTACTAATTTCGATAGAGCATTATTTACATCGTCATAATTAATTAACTGCCGTTTGAGTTTGAAAATTAAAGAGGTATCGTCAGCAAATAATACTATATCGTGATTGTCCCCTACTTTTTGAGTTCTGTTACTTAAATATGAAGTAATAAGTCTAAGCGCCAAATTTTTTACACCGTAATGTTGTAGTTTCCTGATTAATGTTTCATGATGAACACAATCGAAAGCCTTGGAAAGATCACAGAAAACACCTAAGGCATCCTGTGAATTCTCCCAGGCATTAAAATATATATTTCATAAGCTCAACGCCGGCGTCAGACGTCGAGCGACCCCTTGTAAATCCAAATTGGTTTTTATGAAGTAATTTATTTGTATTAAAAAAATTAACAATTGATCCAAAATAATTTTTTCAAAAATTTTACTAAGAGTTGGTAGTACAGAAATAGGTCTAAAATTAGCGGGGTCCAATGTACTACCAGATTTAAATAAAGGTATTACTTTACTATACTTCATTAAATCAGGAAACACACCAGAATCGATACAAGTATTAAAAATAATAGCAAGATGAGGTGCAATTAAATCTATTATGGACGCAATAACTGTCACGGAAATCCCCCACAAATCTGCGGTTTTCTTTACATCAATGGTTTTGAAGTATTTTACAATATCTTGCGGTAATACTTTTTCAAATCTAAATTCTTTTAAACAGATATTAACATTCTGTTTGAGTAATGACTCGGCGACAGTTGGAGAAGAATTCAAAGAAAAAAAAAGGCGTTACCTATCGCAAAACAGGAGATGGGCAGCAAAATCTTCCTGATAATATCTTAAAATTATAAAAAAAATGCGCTTGCCAACTATCAAACTTGGCAACTATGGACTGATACTTTCGTTCTTCCGGACCGGACATTTCATTGTCCTGCGTCCAGTTTTGACTGTATATTTTGTGGTATTGAATTTATTATTCATACAAAATATACAGGGAACTATCAAGAACGGAGATCGACTCAAGTGTGTATGGTTGTGTGGAACAGGCATCGCGGCAACAAAGCGGTCACGGTTGTGTCACAGGGACAATGAAAACACAACATCTGAATAATTATTATGTTCGGACGTCGGCGACTACAAGTGAGTTGAACTCCGTCCCCGATTTCTATTCAAGGCTAAGGATTCAATTAAACACAATCATGCCCACTTTCACCAACGACCCATAAGATTTATGGGACCTGTTAGCATATTTAGGGACCAGTTAGGGGATAGTTTCCGTTTCACCACTTTTAAAGACTGATACAGTCGAATTGGGGACACAGTCCTTTTTTTGAAGTCGGTTGAAAATATACTTTATTCATCTTTCTCCAATTGTACTTGGACGCTTTCATTGCATTCTTATGTAACACGCCTGTAACTTTCAAATATTGACCGACAATATGCCGGATTGCTACAGACTACAAACAGTAGAAAATAGTTCATCCCCATTTCAAAACGTCAATCTTTGTCTATTCTTATTTCGAAAATAGCCTTTATAGACTTTATTTTAATCCTCTATTATATAAGATACCTATATAAGATTACTGACTAAACGATCCCCTAAATTTATGAGATGGATTAATGGTCCCATAAACGTTCACATAAGTAAAAGCGACTTCTAGAGGACAAGATGGACCGTGATCTATTTGATTTTCTTGTTAATTTAGACACGACTGATACTATATTTGATATAAATCGTAGTCCAAGACCTAAAATATGTATGTCGAAAACGACTAAATTATATCAACGATTTCGATGAAATTAATTTTTTCCGAATCTAAATCAACAGTGATATATTTGTTGGAAAAAGTATTAATAATTTTTTGGAGTTTCCTGATAATAGGTGACCTGTTTACTTAGGTAATCAATTTTAATGTATGTACCATAGTCCATAGTAGACATGAAACGAGTAGTGATTCGCCGAGTACTCGGCCACCGGGTACTCGCCCTAGATGGGGCCGAGTACTCGGCCGAATACTCGGCTTTAAAAAAATGCGGTAGCGGACGGCGTGTGGTTATTTCCCTTACACAGAGTTAGAGATGGAACGATTCGAGTAAATACAAGTAGTTACTCGATACTTTTCTTTTTATACCAAGTACTTTGGGTATCGATACTTTAAAACTTAGTACCAAGTAGTATCGAAAGAAAAGTACTTGTATCGGTACTCGATCAGTCACACACCCACGGATATTGTTGATGAGTGATTAATGATTACTTGTGAAATGAGACAACATGAGTTCATGTTCGAGAGATAGTTTTCGTTATCTGGCGCGAAAATTACTGCTTATAGAAATCGTTTTATCGGAAAACATCTAGAAAAATTATTGATCTTCCTCTCTTAAATTTTAAATATTTATTTTAGATTTTTAAATTTCTATTATAGATTCTTATGTACGCTCTAAATATTTCTGCTACTTCATGTTCCTGATGTTTTAATGTGATATATAAAAATCATAATAATAATGATAAAAACTGACTTTTTGTCTTTATTTTTCTCTGGAATATAATTAAGGCCGTTAATAGGTACTCGGTGTTCGGCCGAACCCTAAAAAAAGGCCGAATCCGCCGAGTACCGAATCCAAACCGAGTACTCGTTCCACGTCTAGTCCATAGTATTATTAAAATTCTAGTTTATTGAATATTTAACTCAATAGGTGGGTCCTACCTTTTCACTTATTACCTATTATACCTAGCTACGAAGTAAAGGTAAAAGCATAAAAGGTTACTTTATGGCTCTTACTTACTTTATTTGAAAATCGCAAACATACATAATATGTACATAGATACGGGTTGAAAAAGAGCTTCAGTTGTTTTCAACTGCTTATCAGAGTAGAAAATATAAACGCGTACGCAGAATATCTAGATATTGAAATATATAGTTTTGATTTCAGATATTGAGATTCAAATTCTGATATAGATACAATTTTAGAAAAAGCGATACGACCAAGGCCTAGAAAACATCATAAAAACTTGCACAGCCAAATGCCAAACAGTCGATGCATAGATAAAACAGAATGTCAAATACGGTGACTTGTCAAAAATAGATTAAAATATGATATTTTTATTAAAATATTCATAAAATGAAAACATCTATTCGTCAAAATATGAAAGAAATAATTTCTTCATTAAAATAATACATGAATACGTATTTTTTTGTATTAATATATATCATTTCCGATAAAACCGGTAACTACAACTGGGTATCAAGCACTCTCATCGTAAAAAATCTGTCACATAAGGAGGGGTCCCCCTAGCTATGGGTCTGTTGCGTTCGTGAAAACAAATTTTAGTTGTGGGTTGGTTTAGGCGACCTTTTAGCTTAGCGGTCGTCTAACTATGTGATTGTTTAGGGGATGTTGGTGAAATTGGGCATCAGTTTCGCAGTTAGAGTCATCAACTCAAGAAGTTTTACGTGTTCAAGTGGTTCCGTAAAACAAGATTAAAACACTAAATTACACGCAGGCGAAGTCGCGGTACTAGTTATACTATATTGTTTGTGAGCATGATTTATTATATTGTGTAGAGTTATCGTTTGGGTATTCAATTCTACTGCGGAATTGTCAATATGGCTTCACCTTTCCATTAAAAGGCTTCCCTAATTAATATTGGTAATGGTTTGAGAGAATTTCAAGTCGCGATAGACGCCTGAAATTTAATTTTTCGTCCCAAAGCAAAGAAAATTTTTTGTGCATTTATTTATATAACATCAGTCACGTTTCTATACGATGCTTACTCACGGGGAAACGTGAATATTATTCTTAATTCGAATTGTATATGTATGTAATATCCACCACGTACACTACACACACTACACATACAAAATAAAGATAGTGGTGGTATGAATCCTTATGCCTAGAAATCCGTCGGGTTTGAAACAAAACCACTCATATTATGTAATGTGATAATGTATATTTACGCGAATATTACACATTGCATAAATTTATTAATAATACTATGTAATGTATAAATTAAGAAAAAAGTACTAGATAAAAACCGTAAAATTGGATTTTGCTATTTGTCCCAGTTTTAAGTATTTGTCCCAGACTAAAGGTATGGAAAATCAATGACACATAATTGCGTCGTTATCCTCAGAATCGTCATCTGTAGCCTAGCCTGCTTTGAAATTGGTTACAGGAAGAGTGTAATGTTTTGAAGCTTTAATAAGACTACGTTTTATTTATTTTCCTAGTAGTAGCTCTTTGAACGGACTGTCCAACACAATACCCAAATACTCAAACGCTATTCAATTTTAAGGCGCCGTTACGTCTCGTGTTGCCCTTTTCACTTTTAATCAAAGTGAGTTTGACACCACGACACTTGACGATATCTTAAAATTGAGTAGCGTTTGACTATTTGGCCGTATATCCGACATAAATAATGTACCTATGTTTTGATCGCATGTGGAGCATCTTAAGCCGCGTCTCCACCAAAGTTTTGTTGCCAACACGTGTTGCCAACAAATGTTTCTGTAATCACGTAGTGTTTTGTTGGCAACTGTTGTGTTGGCAACAAAACTTTGGTGGAGACGCGGCGCTTTAGACCCAAGAAATTGTAGATATGTAACTACTATAAAAACGCTTATGAGCTCCCGCTCTTTTCATAATAGCCGCGGTAGCTCAGAGGCAGCGTTTGCCGACAATTTTGCGATATGCGAGCAATCCCGGGTTCGATGCACGCTGACATTAATTAAATTGTTAATTTTAGCGATGTAAGAATATCTAATACTTATCCCATATCGTCATGTGGGTGTCGTAGGAGGCGACATAGGAAAAAATCTGAAGATGGGCAGCAGTCTTCCTAATAACAACTGATAATAAAAAAAAACTGAAGTTGCTACGAGGGCGACACTGAAAGTTGTTAGAACTGGCCACTTGTTAACGACATAATAAAAAAATAAGTTCAAATTTTGAAAATGGAACTCTTTGCCAATATTATTGTGTATGTATTTTATTAATTTGTCATTTCTTTACGATTTGGCGGTTAATTGAAAATCGTCTATGTCACGTCATCATGAATTTATCGCGAGAAAATTTTCGTACAATGGATTGTTTATTACTTTCGATGTCATTTAAGTCAATAAGAAAGTTATGATAGACTTCGATTGGCCTTTCAAGATAATGAAGCCCCATCTCGTGCCACTGTTTACAACTGGTTTAATGAGTTTAAACGTGGTCGCACTAGTATCACCGATGATCTGCGTGAGGGACGGCCTTCTATAGCGACGACTGAAATAACATCACTGTACTGTTGTGCGGCGTATGATAGAAACTAACAAAAGAGTGACTTATCAGCAGATTCGCACAACATTTTGCGGTCAGGAAGTTTTGTGCCCGGTGGATACCTCAGAAACTTGTGTCTGAAGTCGAGTCTTTGCTGGACAAAGTCTCGGACTGGGGGCGACTAAATCTAGTCCAGTTTAATCCTCAGAAGACAAGTTTGCGCGTTTACCGCTAAAAAGAACCCCTTTGTCGTATCTCCTCAGTTTCAAGGCACTCCCCTAGTTGCCTCAGCCAGTATCGGAATCCTTGGCGTCGACATATCGAGTGACGTGCAGTTTCGTGGTCACTTGGAAGAGAAGGCCAAATTAGCCTCTAAAAAGCTTGGCGTGCTCAGCAGAGCGGGACAGTATTTCATGCCGGCACACCGCCTGCAACTTTACAAGGCGCAGGTTAGGCCTCACATGGAATACTGTTCCCATCTCTGGGCAGGGGCTCCCCAGTGCCAGCTCCTTCCACTTGACCGCATCCAGCGCAGAGCGGCTCGAATCGTCAACGACCGAGCCCTTTCCGATCGGCTCGATTCATTGGCACTGCGAAGAGATGTTGCATCTCTTTGCATTTTCTTTCGCATCTACCATGGGGAGTGCTCTGAGGAATTGTTCGGATTAATCCCAGCCGCCAAATTTCACGGACGCACATCGCGGCAGAACTCCCGATACCATCCACACCATCTGGATGATTGGCGGTCCACCACTGTGCGATTTAGAAGATGTTTTCTTCCTCGCACGACTTCCTTGTGGAATCGATTACCATCAGCGATTTTTCCGGACCGATACGACTTAGGGACCTTCAAGAAAAGAGCGTACTCCTTTTTAAAAGGCCGGCAACGCATCTGCAATTCCCTCCCTGGTGTTGCAGTTGTTCATGGGCGGCGGTAGTCACTTACCATCAGGTGAGCCGCATGCTCGTTTGCCCCCTCTCCTATAAAAAAAGAGGATCGAAAAACAGTTACTGCAGAGTGGTACACTAACAATTGTTTGCCACTTGTCTTGGAAAAAGTTCGTGAGAAACAACCTCGCAGTAGGATCCTCCTTCACCACGACAACGCCTCGTCGCACACCGCTAAGCAAACAATCGCCTACTTGGCGACTTCAGACCTGGAATTACTGGGTCATCAATATAGGTCACAATTATAGCCCGATTTAGCACCTTGCGATTTTTATTTATTTCGGAAAAGAAAACCTTCGAAGAAAACGTTTTACGGACGCCGAGGAAGCAGTGGCTGCGTTTCAAAATGCCGTCGAAGAGACCCCTAAGGACGAGTGGGCAAAGTGCTTTACTCAGTGGTTCCATCGGGTGCAGGGATGTATTGATGTAAATGAACGCTATTTTGAAAAGATCTAATAACTTGCTAGTTTGTTCAGTTTTTGATTTTCTAAGAACTTTCTGTGTCACCCTCGTGACCCAACTGCCAAGCGTGGAAACTACGGCAAATATGAGGCAATTTATGCGGTATGCCCAGGTTCAGCCGTGGACTGAATGGTAATAATAATAATACTGACTGGCTGTAATGATAACGGTAGCAACTTTTGCTGACGTTTGTATCTGACGTAACAAATTTTAAACAAAATTCTACTAGATGTCTAATTTAAACTTTTTTCCCAGTATTGACTCGCGATGCCTGCAGAATTTGAGACTGCATAATGCGATAGACCAGGTTACATTTCCCCGTAAGTGACTTAGATAAAACAAGCTTTCCAGTTGATGTTACATGAGAGATATGACGTTTGCCTGTGGGAAGCTCATTGAAGTAATTTAATTATGTAAGCACTAAGTAATCAAATGATGCCGCTTGTGGGAGCCATTAATGGAATACCTAATATGTATTTTAATACCAGCGACCCACCCTGACTTTACTAGGTAGGTAATGCGGCGTCATTTATATTTCAGATAATTAAAAAACATTCATTTTATACATTTTTGATTATTTATCAAAAAAACTAATTTCTGGATTTATATAAAATGTAGGCCAAATCCCTGTTGGCATTGCTTTCTATCTGTTCGTAAAGTTTACTATATTTAGTTCAGTCATTATGCAGATTAGTCCAGACAGACAGACAGATAGACAAAAAATTTTAAAATTCTTATGTCTTGATAGCATGCAAATAACCCGCTGAGCTAAATAGAAGTGAGTTATTTAGACTTTAATTTTATTTATATGTGTGTATATATAACAACTTTGTATATCAATGAAATGCTTATGTTCCCGAGTGACTTACTACTAAATGGATTGGAGACGTGATATGAACCATGGACCATGCCTGAAATCGAAGGATACAGGCATGGTGGTTCTGCGCAATGTTTGTATTAGGAGAGGGCTATATTATATTCTGCAGGAAACTTGCAGCAGCAACAGCGGGAGATGCTTCGGTGGTTTGGTTACGTAGATAGAATGAACAAGGAAAGAGTGACAAAGCAAATTTATGTTACAGAAGTGAACGGCAGGGTCAGGAAGGGACGCCCTAGACAAAAGTTTATTGACCAAATTGGCGACATATTAAGAAAGCGATATATTGAGCCAGATTAACAGTACCCTTGACTGACGAGCATGTATGCGTAGGCATATGGATGTAAAGGAGTCGAGAGAGGTGTCTCAGGATCCGTAGTCCCTGGCTACCCCTCTGGGTGACAGGCGTAAGTTTCACATGGTATACAACGTTGTGAAACTTCTAATTGGACTAGAGGACAATGGGGCCGCGCTTCTCCTGTGACAAATTCTTCTTTAAACCCGAGACGATCAATAAACAAAGCTATGGAAAAAGATGACCGCCTATGTTTAAAAATAATATTTCAAGGGCACGTGGACTTCGTCAATTGCGGTTTAGAAATTGATTGAAATTGAAATTTTTGAAATTGATTTTTGCCTGTGCCTAGCAATTTTTCTAACAATTTACGTGGTAGAACCACGCTGCAGCTGTATTATGGTTGTAACATGAATGGGTTGGCTCGACCGGGATAGAACCACGCTCTAACAGAGTACGAGCGTAAAATAGCAGCTTAATGCTACTACTACTATTGCTAAATGTAATACTACTACTGCTCTTTTTCGTTTGTTGAGTGTAGAGAACCAGAGACCGTTTTTACTGGAAACGAGGCATTCCATCTAAGTCCTCAGGGATAACAACAACTCATCTGCATATTGATTTTTAATTGAGTATAATTGTAGATGTCTATGGGCTACAGCATCCACTTACCATCAGGTGGACTGTGTGCTCGTTTGTCATCCTTATGCTTAAAAAAAATTGGAAGTATTAGGCCGTTTATCATTCATAATCATCACAGCCCTTCACAAGTCCACTGCTGAACTTAGGCCTCCTCCAAGGAACGACCCAAAGCACGGCCCAGAGCCATCTGCATCCATTAACATCCTGCATGTCTTACCAGGTCGTCACTACATCTAGTTGGGGGACGTCCTACACTTCTCCTGCTGGTACGAGGCTGCCACTCGAGAACCTTTCTTCCTCATCGGTTGTCGGTTCTTCGAGCCATGTGTCTGGCCCATTGCCACTTCAGCTTATTAACCCGTTGGGCATATTGGCATATATGCCTCACTTGGCGAGCAGGTTCGGAACCGCAGTTTTTTTTATTGCTTTTTGCTTTTATCAAAAAGATTCTGCTGTCCATCTTCTGCCTCAGTTTCCCTGCGTTGCCTTTTACAAAACCCACGGGAAGATATGGGGTAGAGTGGGTATTCTTACCCGCCACTACACGGCCGTTACCTTACTTTTATTTTTGAATAAGGCGATGAAAGCATTTTTGATCTTAAACTATGTATTACACAGCACTCTAACAAATTGTTTTTGCATTTTTAAAAGAACCTCAAACTCTGACTTGTTTTTAATAAGTTAACAAGTTTTAATTGTGTTCTTGGATTATAATTGTGGAAAGTTTGGAAGAATCTTGTGCTACTCGTAGTTTACTTCGTTAGCTGAGGTCGCGCGGGAACTCAATAGCGTTGAGCTTGCTAAACATTTTGAAGCTTTTTGTCTTCATCTTGTGGTAAATGAAACAGTAAAGTATTATCACGATATTAGTAAACAAAAATTATACTAGCTCGGTATAGCGATGACAAGCCGGTTCAAATCCCGCCCAGCACAAGTGAATTTGTTCCACCTTTGAATTATACATCTATATATATCTAAATGTTTTATAGAGAAACAGTTGTGAACACTTTTGAAACTAAAAATATTTAGGATCGTTGCCTATGCTACTTTCAATTTTAGTGATAACACTCGTATGAATTTTAGAGCATTGGCATAATTGTAGCGATATTTCATCAAGCGGATTTTTTATAAATTTTATATTTATGCAGGTTAGTTCTTTTCTCATTTATTACTTTTAGTAAATCTTCAGTGTGGATATTTTAAACAACGTAGCATCGATTTTGGAATATAGTTTTGTATAAAATACTTATAAAATATATTAATAATCTCATTAACATCATTACAATGGGCAAATTCAAGAGACCAGTTTATATTGTTAAGTGATGTTATAATCTGCTTTAAAGAAGTTGTATTTACTTTAAGATGAAGGCAAAATTTATGTCCAGAGGTGGATGGTAATGATCAGTTTGGAATAAGCTATGAACTCAATACAGAACTGTTATGTCTTTTATATTGGATAAGATGAGATCAAGGACTAGGATCATTTTATTCGTTATATTATTATATTGTATTAAGTCATTAAGGGATGAAAAATTTATTAACGTTTGGACTAAATTGAAGGTGCAACGAATGGGATTGCATGTCCAGTCAATATTGCTAAATTAAAATCACCTAAGAGACACACATTTTCTAATCCTTTGGATACTCTATTAAAATTATCTGTAAAATGTTTTAAAATAGTTTGATTCACGGGGGGAGGCGGCCAGAGCATGCTATATCTAAATTAGTAAATTGGTTCAATGTTAATAATTTGCATTTAAATGGTACTAAAACGAAATATATGAAATTTATGACTCCAAATGTCAAACAATTAAATACTAATGTAATTTTAAATGGGGAGAAACTGAGTCTTGTAGATACCACCATTTTTCTTGGAATCACACTAGACGCGAAGTTTCAATGTCGCCCCCATATATCAAAACTAGCAAGCAGACTTAGTTCTGCAGCATATGCCGTAAAAAAGATTAGAAGTCTAACTAGTGTTGAAACAGCTAGACTAGGTTACTTTAGCTATTTCCATAGCATAATGTCATATGGTATTTTGCTATGGGGACACGCAGCTGCCACTGAAATTATATTTGTTTAACAGAAGAGGGCCATAAGAGCAATTTATGATTTAAAGCCTAAAAAGAGTCGCTGTGACAAAAATTTATGGAAATTAATATATTAACATTGGCCTCTTAATACATTTATGAAAATGTAATGTACGTACACAAAAATAAAAGTTGTTTTACAAAAATAAGTGATATTCATTCTGTAAATTCTAGGAACAGACACAAGCTAGTAGTTTCTTGGGGCGATGTATACGCTTTTACAACAAAATTCCAGAAAATATACAAAATTTGACCTGCTCAAAGTTCAAAAACTTTATTAAACTAAGTTGGTATAAAAAGGGTTATTATAGTATTAAAGAATTTATAGATGATAATAACCCCTGGAAATGAGGTGATCGCTACCAAGCTATTTCTAATTTGTTGTGTTGTTAATTTGTGTAACATACATGATTGTGAGCTGTTATTTAAAAAATAAGTCCCGCTGGGTTTCTTGCCGGTTCTTCCCAGGACAGAGGTTATTATTATAACCTCTGTCCTGGGAAGAACCACCATCATTGGAGCAATAGAAAGTGAGATAATCGCGAAAAAGTAGTTTTTAGAAGTAAAATAAAAATTTAATCAAATCCCTTGTCCATTTTTATTTGTCGTACATGTTTTCATCTTTTCGTAATTCAACCTTTTTAAGATAAAAAAAGAAAACTAAGATTGGTTGTACCCTTCTAAGACTAACTATATGAATTAACAAAATGCCAACAGCAGTCAGTTCCGTGGCGGCGACGGTGGAAGTGCGTACTTCCCGAGGCGGAGTCTCGTGCCGCGTCACAGGATAAATAATAGTACTTACGTAGCCGCGTGCTATAGCCTATATGACGGACGAAATGGCTAAGGGGTGCGACGAGGAGGGGGGAGGCTCGAGGGGCGCCGGAGAAAGTGCGCGTGCGCAGCGCGTGCCCTGCGCTTGCCCAACCGGCTCTCTTCACAAACCAACTGCTACTCCGTGTGTGCAGTGCAACCTCTCCATTTATATAATTTGTAATGCATCCCCGAAATTTAATTTATCTCCACAAAACATGCTCAGGTTGCACAGCCCCTTTTATAAAAGTGCATAAAATTGTGTTTAATGCAGCTTGAACTGGTTAAAAAAACCAACTAAAAAGAGCAAACTTGCAGTTGTTTTTTTTTTAGTGTAATGCTGCATAATTTTATTTAAGTTAGTTTAGTTAAGTCATTCGTCATGCTTATTATGAAGTGTCCGTTTTAATGGAGTGGCCACTGCGAATGATGCGACATTTAAACTTTTTTACACTTAAACATTTTTTGATCTCATGTTATTCCATTTCTTGATTTTTAATTGTTTTTAAATTAATTGTTTAAAGTCAAGAAATACTGTCCCGCCCTGCTGAGCACGCCAATCTTCAAAGCGAGGCGTACGGCTAATCGAGTGACCTACCAATATTAATTTGTCACCCAAAACCTTTCTTCCCCTCGGTTCTTCCAGTTCGAGTTGAATAGACGGTTCATTGTCATTTGAACTTACTGATCCGTTAGGTTATATCGGCTACTCTGATTCTACTGCGGATATCTTTCGCAGGGCCTGATTTACCCACAGGCTAACAAGGCTGGAGCCTGCGGCGCATGGTTCGAGGGGGCGCTGAGCTTGCCTTTGCAAGCACCACTTATGTACAGAATAAAATCTGGTACAATATTCTCAATAAATAATACTTAGACATTACCCGCAACCCGCAAGTATTTTACTTGTCGTTCTTTTTGTATTTTTTGGTACACGAAAAATAAAAATTGTGTAAAAATAAGACTTCGAATCATTTGGTAAGTACCTTCTGTCTTTCGTTGACTGACTGGACGTTACTCAAAGATTTTAAACTGCTCAAGATTTTCTATCTCTAATTTTATTAATGCTTTGGCAAGACTGTCTAAGGGAACTTTTATCAGCCATCGGGTCCGTGTTTGGACAGGGAGAACAACTCACATTCACTGACCCATGCCGCAAAGGAGGAAGTCTATCTTTTAGGTTTTTGAGACCAACTCGACTCTCGATGAAGGGGGGTTGACACCGCGGAATATCCCGCTGTGTGATAGCTCCATGCTGGATGTGCGGTTTACACAGTGCTCAGTGTGCAAAGGATCCCTGAACGTCAACAAGTCAAGTGGACCTAATGGATTCCCTCCTATGGTGCTGAAGAGGGGTGCTCCGGAATTAGCACCGGTTCTAAGGCGTTTTTCCCAGTACTCCTACTCCCTCAGCGTAATCCTGAACTTAAAAAGGCGATTGCTCAGACCCGTCCAACTATAGGCTTATCACCATCGCCTCCTTGTTTCCCAAAATAATGGAATTCATTATGAACTGCCAGCTCATAAGGTACCTTCAGGAATACGAGCTGGTCACGGACCGCACTGGTGGTCTAGCTATTTTTGGTTCTACTCTTCTACTTTACCTGACTCATAGATAAGCAGAAGCAGCAGAGTCCAAGAGGGAGGCATTGGTCGTTATTTTGGACATAGCGAGGTCTTCGATAGACTTTGGCACAAAGCGCTTCTATAGAAGCTTCCTTCCTATAGGCTTCCTGAGCTTGTGCAATTGGATCATCAGTTTTCTTGTCGATCGGAGCATCAAGGTCGTAAGTAGACGGTGCATACTCCGCTGCGAGCCTATTAATGCTAGTGTTCCACAAGGTTGCGTGCTATCATATCCGCTGATTCTTCTGTATATCAATTATATGTTCCTGTTACTGGTTATGATACTGCTGATGCTTTTTACACCGGCTGTGCTAATATTTCTCGGGAACATGTCATCGAGTATCGGAACAAACTTGTGTCTGAAGTCGAGTATTAATAAACAAAATTTCGGATTGGGGACGACTCTAGACCAGTTCAAACTTTAGAAAACACAGGTTTGCGCGTTCACCTCTAATACCAACCCCTTTGTCGTATCTTCTTAATTACAGGGCACTTCGCATGCTGCTTTAGCCATCATCGGAATCCTCAGCATCAACATATCGAATGACGTACAGTTCCGCGGTCACTTGGAAGGGAAGACTAAATTAACCTCTTAAAAGCTTGGCGTGCTCAGAGAGTGGGACAGTATTTCATGTCAGTACACCGTTTGCAACTTTACAAGGCCCATTATTCGCCCTCACATGGAGCACTGTTCTCATTTTTGGGCTGGGGCACCACAGTGCCAGTGTCCAGTTCTTTCTGATCGGCTCGATTCACTGTCGCTGCGAAGAAATGTTGCATTCTAATTTCCACTTTCCACGGGGAGTACTTTGGCAAATTATTCGGATTAGTTACAGCCGCCAAATTCCACCAACGCGCATCGGGACAAAACTCACATTACCATCCACACCATCTGGATGCTTGGCGGTCCACCATGACTGCAATTTACTAGGAGTTTTCTTCCTCGCAAGAATTCTTTGTGGAATCATCTACCACCGGCGATTTTTCCGGACCGATACGATTTAGACATCTTCAAGAAACAATCTTACTCCTTTTAAAAAGGCCGGCAACACATCTGCAGTTTCCTTGGTTTTGCAGTTCTTTATGGGCGATATTCGACACTTACTATCAGGTGATTCAAAGTGAGGGAAAAAACCGCGGGGTGATAAGCTAGTAAAATATAAAAATCTAGTAAATATATTCGTGGGATGGGCAGGCACAGACAGAACAAGCTGGGCGCATATTCATAGTTAGCCTAGGGCTGTGGGAACTCTAAATTATTATATTAGTAACGAATTCATTTATACAGAGACAGTCCGATTTTGTATTTATTGATGTAATTAATAAATATTATTGAATCGAAATGTTTTCGACTTTATAAACAAAACGGTTTTCCATTCACTTTAGTTGAGCATAACAGCCATAAGTAATGTAAAGAACGGATGTCTGTGTCAAAACTAATTTAAACCAAGCAATTGAGACGTCGCTCATGTCGTGAGATATGGTTGCATGATATGGTTTGAGAACGAGCTATTTGCGACACTGCTACTAATAATAAAAGGATTTCTGTTGAAATTGTTTGTATTTCAATCTTTTTAA
Source organism: Parnassius glacialis (assembly GCA_033319125.1). Classification (NCBI taxonomy): domain Eukaryota; kingdom Metazoa; phylum Arthropoda; class Insecta; order Lepidoptera; family Papilionidae; genus Parnassius; species Parnassius glacialis. Next base: position 4,656,744 of record JAVANC010000004.1, on the reverse strand, counting down.
CAACATTAATACCAGTAGAACGTAACATAATATTTATTTTTATTTTTATATAATATAGTTCAATTTATTTTCTTACACACAGGGTATCGGTGATAGTCCCATTAGTTCTACCATATTATACATTCTAACATATTATACTACAACAATACAAATAAAAAAACTGCATCTTATAAGTATGAACTGGAAAACACTACCATCCAATACATTAAATATTGACAAAAAAGAAAACAGAAATGGTAGGTATGTCATAATTACGAACAAATTAGAGTAAGTCACACAAAGATTGCAATTGGACTGTAAACTTGGTATGTTATATTTAGGAACAAAGTTGAGAAACTCACACAAAGATTGCAATTGGACTGTAAACTTGATATGTTATATTTAGGAACAAAGTTGAGAAACTCACACAAAGATTTTTTTTTATAGGAGAGGGGGCTAACGAGCATGCGGCTCACCTGATGGTAAGTGACTACCGCCGCCCATGAACAACTGCAACACCAGGAAGGGAATTGCAGATGCGTTGCCGGCCTTTTAAAAAGGAGTACGCTCTTTTCTTGATTGCAGATTGCAATTGGACTGTAAACTTGGTATGTTATATTTAGGAACAAAGTTGAGAAACTCACACAAAGATTGCAATTGGACTGTAAACTTGGTATGTTATATTTAGGAACAAAGTTGAGAAACTCATACAACGATTGCAATAGGACTGTAAACTTGGTATGTTATATTTAGGAACAAAGTTGAGAAACTCATACAACGATTGCAATAGGACTGTAAACTTGGTATGTTATATTTAGAAACAAAGTTGAGAAACTCATACAACGATTGCAATAGGACTGTAAACTTGGTATGTTATATTTAGGAACAAAGTTGAGAAACTCATACAACGATTGCAATAGGACTGTAAACTTGGTATGTTATATTTAGGAACAAAGTTGAGAAACTCATACAACGATTGCAATAGGACTGTAAACTTGGTATGTTATATTTAGGAACAAAGTTGAGAAACTCATACAACGATTGCAATAGGACTGTAAACTTGGTATGTTATATTTAGGAACAAAGTTGAGAAACTCATACAACGATTACAATAGGGCAGTAAACTTGGTATGTCATATTGAGGAACAAAGTTGAGAAACTCACACAACGATTACAATAGGGCAGTAGTAAACTTGATATGTCATACAAGTATAAAAAGGCCAGCATGGGCTTAGCCCACTCCACACATGTTATCTTTAAAATCAGTACAAATACTAAAAGTAAATAAGATATTATATGCGTTTCGGCCTAGTCTCGTCTTAGCGAGCGATCCAGGCAGCCAGCTTCACTTGTCAATTATGGTTAGATTGAAGAACAAAGTTGAGTAACTCACAACGATTACAATAGGGCAGTAAACTTGGTATGTAATATTGAGGAACAAAGTTGACTAACTCACACAACGATTACAATAGGGCAGTAAACTTGGTATGTCATATTGAGGAACAAAGTTGACTAACTCACATAACGATTATAATAGATTAATTTAAATTGCTTTTATGATCTGTCCAAATGATTTTTTTCGTAGAAATTTCTAACATCAGTATATAATAAATCAGGTAGTAACTATAAAAAAGTAGTCATTAGTGAGGATTAAGGAGGGGGGGGGGGGGTGCCCTACAGTTCACCTACCGGTGCGAGGCTACTACTAGAAAACCTTTCTTCCCCGTCAGTTGTCGGTTCTTTGAGCAATATGGCCGGCCCGTTGCATCTTCAGCTTACAAATCCGTTGGGCTATGTCGGTGTCTCTTGTCCTACTGCAGATAGCCTCGTTTTTAAGTTGATCACGCAGAAAACTTCGAACATAGCCCTCTCCATAGCTCACTTCCTTGAGCTTCCTCATACGGCCAGTAGTGAAGGACCAGACCTCAGTTCCATACGACGTCTCAGATTCAACTTCAGAACAGAACAACTTCGAGGTTAAATCTCCCAACAACTATCGGCATAGGTGTGATATGTCACGTTACACATGACTTTTGTTTTGTCCATGTTTTGTTAACACCTATCCGTTGGGAGACACTGATGCGGTCATTGAGCATAGAGCTTAGGTCCTCCAGTGATTCTGCCATAAGGACTATATCGCCGGCAAATCGGAGGTGAGTGCTTAATACGTATCCTTTCCAGTCCAGTAGCTTGAAAACGTGTTCCATTGGAAGACGTTTTCAAGCGGTGAACAGTTTCGGTTATATAAGATCACCCTGTCTTACACTTCTCTGCAGTTGGATAGGTTTCGTACTCTGGTTGTGTACTCGGATAGCCATCGTAGCCCTACTGTATAAACACTTCAGCACTATCATATACCGACAGTCAACTTGGCACCGCTGAAGGGGCTGAAGCACCGCCCAAATTTCGACGGAATCAAAGGTTTTCTCATAGTCTACATACGCAAGGCAAAGTGGCAGATTGTACTCTTCGGTCTTCTGTACAATTTGCCGAAGGTTATGTATATTATGGTCTATGGTTCTAAAGTCCTTTCGGAAACCGGCTTGTTCGGGAGGCTGGAAGTCTTCGAGTCGGCGTGCGAGACGATTCGTAATGACTCTCGAAAACAGCATGTAGACTCCGCTCAGAAAGGAAATCGGTCTGTATTTTTTTTATATTCTACTAAGCCAGCGCTATTCTACGATCCTACCTGATGGTAAGTGGTGATGTAGCCTAAGATGGTGAAGCGCACTGACTTAACAAAAGCGTATCCACTCTGTAGTTCTTCAAGAGAGCATTGTCGCCATTCTTGAAGAAAAAAATCACCGCACTTCTGCTCCACGCCTACGGAGTAGTGCCTCCATGGAGGACGGAATTAAAGAGCTTCTGAAGGACTTTAAGTACCGATTTTCCACCCACTTTCAGAAACTTCGCTGTAATTCTATCCTGGCCCGTGGACTTGCCGTTTTTACGGTGCTGGAGAGCCATGACTGTGATTTTATTTTATTTTATATGTTCGGTTTTGTTTCCTGAATATCTAATAACGGGGGTATAACTGGGCAGTTTACAGTTTTAATAATCATAGATTGTGTCTAGTTTTGACCCAAAAGACATTGGGGAGCAGTGAAAGAATAATGTCTATGATGATCTGAGGAGTATAGACAAGAAAACATCTGCGAAAATGAAATTTGAAATAAAAGCGAATTGGAAGAATATCGTTAAGTAAGCCAAACACACCCACAAAGGGTTGCAGCGCCGCAGGGTGAGGATGATGATATGCATTACCACACTGAGCACACCAGTTGATAAGTAAAGCGCAGATACCAATACTAAGCTTTACCCTATTCGTTAGTGCAATGGTTGGGATAATAATAAACTATCGACTAATACTGTTCGACTATGTATTTCATTTATCAAAAATCTACGTCTTGCATTAAGATGCAAGAAATATTCCGAACATAGAAAATATCCTGCCCGCTACCTTTAATGGTACACATGTAATCGAAAACAAGCATTATTGATTTAATGTTCGGCAGGTAATTGAAAACAGGCATTATTGATTAAACGACGAACTATTTCCGAGAAAAACTAAATCCCACGAAGAGCTTTCAGTACTGCGTGAGCACGCCACTTGCATAATCGAATTCTACTGTACTTTGTATGACCTAATATCATTACTGGGATAAAACTTTAGTATGTCGTCAGTGGCGAATACCCCTCGCCCCACCCTCATTCCGTAAGCTTTCTTAACTCCTGCGAGTCACTCAGACCGCCGCGCCACTTCCCGTTCTAACCAGTCCAAAAATTACCTCAATGTTTCCCCGAAACTTCTAATCTTAGAAACCCATATCCAAATAATCCACCTATCAACTTCATAATCTATGGTGGTGGAATGGATGCCTATTTTATTTTGTTCTATTTATAATCTCCCGTCGATAAGAATATATAATTCGACTAACCTAATAAATAATTAAATTAATGTATTGTTTATTAATATCTATGTTTATTATTTCTTTTGATATTGTTAACAAAAAAAAACTAAAACTAGAAACTTAATGATCATACAGTCCTACTCCCCGCGGTATCGTGCCAATAACGCTGGCTGCATTTCCCCGCTGAATGGCTATACTTAGCCTTTGAGCGAGAAAATAGCCAGCCCTCTTATCACATAACATCATATAAGAACTCCTCAACGGAAGGTTTTCAAAAGCTATACGTAGAGGACCCTTGATTATACCGTTTGCTATAACACTTATCTGCTTGCAACTGATATTTTAAAGTGTGTGCTTAGCGGTACACCTCTTCGCAGTGTTGCCTGAATTTAAACGAGAGCTTCATGACATGATCTTTAAAAAGTGTTTCATAATTTAAAAATGGTCCTTAAACCACTTGGTAAATATAGCAAAACGGTGTCAAAAAGTATACCGATTTTTTTGCTTAGCTAAATGACAATGACATATCAAATTCGTTTTATTCGATAAATAATTGCATAATGTATTCTTAATTTTTTTATATGTATTGAAATTGAATGGGACACTATTTTTTTTCGATCTATTTCCAATATATCCTAAAGTTTTTTATAGATGGCAGTGTGCAAGTAAATACAGGCACGTATTCTGCGGAAAGCAAGTGCGTAGGAATTGCATAAATTAAACCTTTCTTTACTCTTTCTTTCATCATCGGATAGCCAGACATAATTTACAAGTACATTTAGATCTTTATCAGATTGGAACATTCTACTACAGGACATGAGTCTCTCTTGCTCGTATGGATTTGCCTCCTAGTCATAGTCACGCTTAGCACTTGGCAGACGCATTAATGATAATATCGATCTCAGTATTTAAGTAGTTTGGTGTGAAAATGGCAATAACGCCATCTATTGGAGTCTAACATTTTTCTAGGCATTTCCCATACAGTCGCCTCTTATGTCACCCTCGGGACGAAACGGGGTGATAGAATTTGTTACGTTGCCACCCAACTTATCTATAACAAGTAAACAATTCAGAAGTTCCACCTGGTTGCAGTTGTAGCTACACACAGTAGGCTAGGGCACCGCTTTTAGCGGGCGCAGACCTAACAACTTACGTGTATTCAAGATTGACGAGACATCTTGTAGAACAGTGGCACGTGGCAAAGCTTAAGGTTTAGTGCTCATTAAGAAAATGTTACGGATTTATTCCTTTCGAGTGCTTTACGGCAATCAATACACTCCCCATCCCACCCCTCTCCCGGGACGGAAGGGGAGGGGTTCTGAGGTGTTTGAAGTGCCATAGTTTTCTTTATTATCTTTTTTAAAAAAAGGCTTATCTATATAAGCGTATATCGAGTTTTATAAAGGGAAATCAATGTGATAGGAATATAGAAACTAATCACTTTGCCACCGCTGAGTAGGGTGAGTATGGTGAGTATGGTGAGTATGGTGAGTACGGCTCCGCAACAAGTCCCCATAGTCATAGCATGACATTCATTTTCATTTGAATATTTCTTTAATTATAATTATAATCACAACGTAGATTTGATTTTGGCCATTTTATTTTCAGCGGATTTAAACAAAATTCTATTGTGATTAACATTCAATTCGACCTGTTCGCCTACGTAAGCTCGAACTGATTTGATCTTATAATAAAAAAAATCATTAACTTTATTAAGAAAAATAAATTCTTAAGGAGAAAATTGAAAAGCTTAGGTATTAATCCTACGCGGAGTAAAAGTATTCTTACTAATTGAAAAACAACGTTGCAGCATCTTACTCAACCTAATCTAACCGGAGCTTTCGATTTAACAATGTTTTTATTCTTATAAGGCATGTGACGATAATATAGACGGTGGTCACCTTAAGCTTAGCCGCCCTATAAAATTAAAATTAGTAGGAGGACAGAGATAAAAACACAAAGTCGTATGCTATATCTATTATTAAGAAAAAAAAGGAAACAAGCTTTGGCAATAATTAGGAACACTTTGAAAAAGAAATTAAAAAAAAAACAGTTAATGACCATATTATTTACTATAATGTCAAGTGTCAAAATGGCGTCGATAAAGCAGCGATGAACGACACGAAGTCGTATTTAACCGGCACCAATGATTTTTTTATCGGTTTTGAATTATTTGATTTTTATCTTTAAAACGTGGATGAAATTAGTAATATGGTGATGACTTTGTCACTACTACGAGCTCGCGAGAATAAACGCAATTAATATATTTACAATTTTACGCTTTACATCAGTTTCAGTTTCACCCTGAACTCGATCTCAAGACGCCGATAGTGTTCGCTGAGTCACATTATCGCACACATTATACTACTATAACTTTCATGTACAGATTTTTTTATTTTCTGTAGGTAAAAAAATATCTATCCAGTAGCGCTATTAAATACCAATGATAGGATCACATTAAAGAAATATCTATCGACAATTTTTCTGCGCACTATAACATTCTTCTAATAATTCCTACAGCTAATTGAATCTTTCGAAATTTTCCCACGTTACCGTCGAAGCCCCAACGCAACAGACTCTCGCTATCGAAGGCGTAGGCCCCGCAAACAAAACAAAGCGCGGAGCGGAGGCCCGCGATGCGCAACAGGTTCATCCCGCGCCGCCCCCACGCTGCTGTTGCCAGTTTCGTCGACTTTTTCTAACTCATAAAACCTACATCCTACAACGCTATGCACACTGACAGAAAAAGTATTTTATTTCTATGTCTTAGTGGTCTACGTCGCAAATACTATCATTTACGAAATTATAAGAGAATGTTATACTTTAAGAGCCCCGTTTATGATTATTGATTATACTTGCGATTATTATCACTTGGTGAAACTTTATCTCCATTATTGTGATTTGAATATACACTTGTACTTACATGTTTTACAAATTTATTATAAATTAATAATTTATTAACTATAACAATCAACCGGTTTCGCCTCTTTGTCTCATCAGGATATTCGTTGTTCATAAACCTTCACAAAAATGGAATATTGTATGTACTTTCATTCATTAATTCCTGGCAATCAAAAGATCACTACTGAACATAGGCCAAAGAGTGCCTAATAATTTTCATACTATAAAATTAATGTATTTTCTAATGCAAAACTAAACTCTGTCGCCATTTTTTTTTAATTTACAGAGTATAGAATTTCACCTTAAATTTCAAAATTCACCTTAAAAATATTTTTAATTTCTCAGTAATGTATTTTTCGTCAGGGTATGTCCTTTACCATAGATATAATAATAGAAGCTCTATTTAATATTTCTATGTCCTTTACCCTAAACACGTGTGAATAAGCACACAATTAACACTGATTTCTTATATTTACGCGAACACTACACACGGAATAAACTATAATTTTTACTAGTTTTATCGCATTTAATTTTACTTATTTTTAATTCCCGACATTTCGGGTGCTTTGTCAGCTTTTTAATTATTACTTTTGGTCCGTTCTACACAGAATGAGCTTTTACTATGTCTTAAAATCTTGCAGTGGTATGCTTGTAAACCCAACCCAGTTTTGCTTTTATGCTTTTATTAATTACATAATCCCAAGCAGGCCAGGTGTACCCAGCCTCCTTCTTTATTGAAATTAGGATGTTTTTTCATTTCAATAGCCATTTCAATTCAATAGCAAATTTCAATAGCGTATTATCCTTGGTAGGAATCGATGTTCTTTCGCGAGAATTTGTGGTCTATCAAATCCCATGAAATGGTGGGGGCCGTCTAGGATATGATCACAAACTGCAGACGATTGCGGAGTGTTGGTGTTTCACATAAGCTATATGATGAAGTTGCAGGAAGTCTGCAGTTTGGGATTATATCGTACCCGTAAGCATGGGTGTTGCAAATCATCCGAAATGACGGGAATTAAAAATAAGTCAAAATTAAACGCAATAAAATAAAAAAAAATAGTTCCATTCAATTGCAATTAATAATTTTATAAAAGGTTGCAAGGGAGATGTGGTTGGGGGTGGTGAGGGAAACCTAAGGCGACGCACATCATCTAAAGTACATGCTGGAGTTGATAAAAAACATGCCCTGGAGTTTTCGCGTTGTTCGCTTAAGACATAAAAACTTTTGTTTCGAATTTCAATTTTAATTTTTACTTCCAGATCTTTTCTTTGGTTTATAAGAGTAAATTTAAAGTTTCGTCTTTACGGTATCCGACGTCTCGAAAGTTTCTCAGGCGGCGTCTGTATGACCTGACGGGAAAAGGAAATACAAAATTTTCCATTGCACATGCTCGCCAAGATGCCATTTTCTATAAGACAGCAGATGGGGAGATGTGTAAAAAAACAGATTCCTAGCAGAGGTAAATTAATTATTTGTCTACCAACTACCGTTGGTCTGAGCGTCGGTAAGTCTTCTCGCTTAATAGAAATGTAAGCAATAAATTGAAATATAGAGTATTAAATAAGATTCCTTATATTCTTAGGAGGATCGCTATGGATTTTTGTTATTGAACTCAACACTGTTTAAAAGTCGCCCATGAGGCGTGCACTTTGAATTTTTTCCAAACCATTTTAATTTTTTTTTTGATAAAATACGAAATGACTTTTTACGATAATGTTATATTTTCGAGGTAATGGATTTTTAAATGTTTAAAAAATCCCAAATTGCGAATACTTTTGAACCATTAAAAGTAGGTACATAAAGAAAAAGGATAAAATGTTAAAGATATTTTTTTGTATTTTTTGATAAAATATAAATAAAAAACGTCATATGCCTTTTTCCGATAAAGTAAATATTTTCGGAGTTATGAATTTTAAAATGTTTGAAAAATCCCAACTTCAGTTACTTTTGACTTGTTAAATTTATATATTATAAAGAAAATAAAAAAATATATTTTATTCTTTTTCTTTATAGTATATTTTTAATGAGTCAAAAGTATCCGAATTTGGATTTTTCAAACCTTTCAAAATGTTCAATGGCAATATGCATATTTATATCATCAGTACGATAATTTGAACAGATTCGCACAAAAAAAATGAAGTGGAATAGTTTTCGGTACTCATGCGCCGATTCCTCCTGGACTAGAAGTTAAATGATGTATATAAGTTTCAAATAATTTTGTCGGACGATACGCGCGCCACCTATTGTAAATTTATTGTACCATGCCTATAACCTTTGCGAAACTGCAATCAATAAGTTGACAAAGTTTTAAAGCAAGCTGATGAACGGTATGGCAGCGCATAAATACGAACAAATATTAATTTTTACATAATAGGGGTGGTGTATATACCAAACACTCAAACGCTACTCCATTTTCAGATGTCATTAAGTCTGTGGTGGTGTCACAGTCACTTTGCTTAAAGTGATAGAACATCACGAGACTTAGCACCTTAAAATTGAGCAACGCTTGAGTATTTGAGCAAAAATGTTTTATATTAAACAAAAAATAAAAAAAGAGATTACTTTTTATGGAAACGGCTCATAGTGACTGTAGCTAAAATAAGTGCTTATTTTGGGTTCGGCTATTGGATTTATCATTGTCCGTGTGTCGAGAAATATCTATATATATATTAAGAAGCACTAACGACATTCTTGATCAAATCATATTAAGACCTTAAATTTAACTATCACATATTTAAATTCTACATTATCTAGGTGGTAGGACTGGTTTTTGGTCTTCCTGTCTATGTCACCACTTTTTTACCTATATCTGCCGCAAAATAGCATTGCTTGCTTTTATACTTTTTAAGGATACCGTATTTTTTTATAGAATAAAGTTGATAAACAATCACATAGTCCACCTGATTGGAAGTGGATGTTGTGGCCCATAGAAATCTACATCTATCCTCAATAAAAATCAAAATGCAGATGCGTTGTCACGCCTGGGGACTAAGAGAATGCTTCGTTTCCAGTAAAAAGTTACAACAGGTGGACTGTTAAGTTCGTTCATCACTTCAGTTTTTATTAATATAATAACTTTTTATTAATAACTTCAGATAAAGAACATGCAGCATGGGGGACCCGCATTACGTGGTAAAATATTACACAAACAAATCGCTGTATCCTTGGTATACAATCATTCGCCGTTCTCGACATTTGGTCGCCTCGTCGGATGAGGCAAGTTGCAGTCTAATCAATATAATTTTATGCTTTTGATCACCTCCCGGTGATAGAGCAAGTTGCCGGATTCGAGGATTACCGTGTCTTCCCCCTCTCTTCAGACCTCGGATAATCCTAACTTGTCTATCTCTTCTTCCAGCTCCACAATTTTCTCTTCAGTCCTCAGGGTGCCTGCGTTGTATGTTACCAGGTCGAGTCATTTTAGGTGGCCACCGAACCTCCACCGGAGATTCTTAGCACCCCCTGCCCCGCCGTTACCATGGTCGCCACCGTAGCCAGGAATAGCGGGGCCGCCGTGGACTGGGGGCCGTCTCTTAGTAACTTTATCCATTTGGGGGGTATTTGCCATAGTTGCCACGCTTGGCGAGCGGGTTGGCAACCGCAGTTTTTTTATTGTATTTTTGCTGTTATCAGGAAGATGCTGCTGCCCGTCTCCTGCCTGTTTCCCTTTGTCGCCTTTTAAGATATGGGGGGTAGTGGATATTCTTAACCGCCGCTACACGGCTAAACAAGAACGGTTGCTTGAAAGGAAATATTTTTAGATTGGACGCATAAGCTCGCGCACGGGCGAGGCGCCGCGCCGCCGCGCCGCGCCGGTTGCGATTCTCAGAAGCTCGCAGGAAACAATTACAGAAGCTATGGCTCCGTGGCGCAGTGGCTTAGCAATGAATTGCACCGCTAAAGGCCGATTTACACTTCGACATGTACAGTAGCGAGTTAACTTAAGTAAAAAATCTCGTTTGAACGACAATCAGTCAGTTAAGTAGCGAATTAACAATTAAGTTGAATGGAAATAGCTGGCTGGTCTATTTTTCGGTGAATCAAGTTCGAAGTGCTGCCCTCCCGCGCGTATCCGCGACCCTCAACTAAGCTCGCCGCTCGTGTGAACGAGCGAGTTTATGGTCCAAGAGCCAGTGGGCGGCAGACTTAAGAGTATTTCAATAAGCTTCACGTTTTTTACAGTTAATCCCATATACTTGAGGCACATGAAATGGGGACTCTTTAGTTTAACCGGCGGTTGATATAGAGTCGCTCAGGTATGAAAGGTGTAAAAAATGACAAAATCAAACGTGAAAGTGTCTGCCGCTTTGACATCTTGAAATATTCAATAAAAGTTATTGGAAAATAACATTGGCAGACACCATCCAAGGTCATGGCAGGTAGATTGGATAAGATTAAAAACCCAAGAAACAAAAAGAGCTGATGATCTTCAAACGGCTGAACAAATTTTCTTCAAACATAGCTAAGAACACTCTGGATTAAGTCACCTTACAAAAGAAAAAATATAATCAAAATCGGTTCACCTGTTCAGGAGCTATGATGCCACAGACAGACATACACATACACACTACAAACTTATAACTAGGCTTGCCAACTCCACAGAAGACATTTCTGGGATTAACCAGCTCGACATCCGGGACTTGGCTATATTACGCGGGACACAACACATAACATACAAAATGGTTAGAAAAAAACACATTGGTTATAAAATTCACTGCATTTTTGATCAAAATTAATGTTAATTTGTTGTTCAGCCTTGACGTGGTCACCAAACAGCTTATTTCTGCTGCTGACCATGCATTTCCACAGAGAGAAAACTCTCTCTGCTGATGCATTTGAAAGTGGTATCGAAGCTACGGCTAAGGTGTAGTTGGTACGAGGTAGATACTAATATCATATAATCACTGATTTCCGGGACAAAAGGCGTCCCGCAAGGGCTTACGGCGGGACTGTCTAAAATTGACCCAGAACCGGGACGTCCCGGAAAATCCGTGACGGTTGGCAAGCCTACTTATAACGTTCCTCTGTTTTCGTCGGGAATTAAAAATCACGTGCGTGCCGCACCGCTATCGTGCCGAAAACACACCTTAAGTAACTTGCAGGACCGGTGTGGCGGCGGTGCTGTTTAGGCATCATGTGATAAAAGCCTTACACCATTACATAATCGTAATCTTAATCATCTGACAAAGAAAAGAAAATAACATAATTTAAAATTAAAAATTTTGTACAGCCGACTTCAATATAAGTTATTAAGAATAACTCAAAATCTATTGGTCTGACCTTGATCAAATTAAAATTTATAAATTTAAATTAGTTATGAGGTAACACACATAAAAAAACATACTGTCGAATTAAGTACCGTCTCCTTTTTTGAAGTCGGCAGAAAATACCTAATGACACTTAGTGCAGTAGTCAGAGGAGTTTTTAAATTACCGTTATTTTACTAAATTATTATATAAATAATAATATAACTTCAAAACAGAAATAACTGCGCGTAGAAATGGTAAATAATTGCATTACATTGCCTCTCCTACAGTTGAGTCATTCATTCACGCTAACCCACACACACACACACACGATTGCTCCTATTCTGTGTAAAACGCACACACGCAAAAACGCGAGTACGGACCACACGCATGTTTAATCGGCAGTTGAAGTGCACCGACCCTCTAACGGGCTATTCGTTACTTCTCTTAAATAATACCTAACAGGTATTAGGATCAAATGGTAGAATAGTGTCAGATATTAACGACCGCGGTGTTTAGTGTTGAGCGTAGCTATCTGATGGATTATGGCTACTTAAAACATTCATGAATGAATGAATATGAACCTTTTAGAGTCATGCTGCAGCTATAATATTATGGTTGTAGCACGAAAGGGTCGGCTCGACCGGGGAAGGACCACGTTCTCACAGAAGATCAGCGTAAGATAGCCGCTTAATGCGTAAATCGTATAGTGAGTGTAGAAAACCGAAGACCCTTTCATTGCATTCCATCTCAATCCTCAGGGATGACAACGCATCTGCATTTTGATTCCTAATTGAGGATAAATGAAGATATAAGATTTTGCAACTATTGGACCTTTAAGTCAATTGAAATGGTTAAAGGTAAGATTAAGTAACATCCGCCATCTAGAAGCAAATAATTCCAGAGTTCATCTGTACGTATCAATAAAATTTAATTGCCTGGTTTGTTATATTGAAATAACTGGCTCCTATCAAGCTCAGGGGTTATTTGAAAGACATACATAACCATTATTAATTTTTTTGTCTGTCTGTCCGGACTAATCTTCGGGAATGTCAGAACCGATTGTGATGAAACTTTGCGAACAGTAAGGCATATTAAGTACATATTATATTATATCCCAAAAGCTTGAAGATTTTTTTTAAAGAAGCGAAATAATGATGAATGCATTTGTTATTTATTATAGTATTTGATATTATATAACACCACAATAATGGATCATGACATGCAGGCGAAGTCGAGGCGAATCGAAGTCATACATAAATGCCGTTTCTAAAGTTTAATGAGATTTTATATTCAAAAAGCAATTCCATTTCAAAAGCAATATAAATTTCCGATTTCATATTTTAGCCCGGTTTAACGATTCTCTTTGCAAACTGATTGAGATCTCTCAAGAGCTTTCAATTTTTTTTTATAATGCTCCGCAGCCGAGATCTCTTCTTTGTCTGAAAGATTTATTTTGGATAATTTCCATATTGTCACTCACTAACCGTGTCGGTTTAACAGTTGAGTCTAGCGGTCAACTCCACTCGGAGTCCCTGAGCTCTGCTTTTAAATATCACTTAGGCTCTTCCATCGGATGCGGAAGATTGGCGCGAGCGTGCATTTGCGGTTCCACTTTACAGCTATGTAATTAACTACTCTGCGCGGTTGTCATTTCCAGTTATAAATTGATAGTTATTGCTGTGTTTGGAATCGTTTAGGTGTACATCATATTCAAGAAGCCAGTGTGGTGGCATATACGATACAGTACAAGTTAGAAAATTCGGTATTTAACACTTCCATTTCAAATAATTTTAAGTCGTGTCAAAATAAACATTTCTATAGAAATTGTATGAGAATAGAGTGCAATAACTTCATAGTTTTCACAGTCAATTATCGTATTTGTATATTTTTAATTATTAACAATCTAATTTAACTTAGCAAAATCGACCAAGCTTTGACACACTACAAATAATAGCATTTTATTTAAATTATGTGACGTTGAAGTTTATTAATGGTGGTGCCACTAATAAAGTGCCAATCTCAGCTAGACAATGTTGCTATTCAACGGATAAAGTTCTTACGAAATTATATTCCGAAAATTTATTTTTATAATAACGCCGCATTTTAAACGACCTTTTCTCCTGTTGCCACATAGATAGCTTCAAGATTAGGCGGTGGAGCCATGCTGCAGCTTAGTTATGGTTGTAATACGAATGGGTCGGCTCGAACGAGAAAGGGCCACGCTCTCTCAGAATACCAGCGTATAATAGCAGCTCAATGCTGCTGTGTTCCATATGGTAAGTGTAGAAAACCAGAGACCCTTTTAATTGGAAATTAGGCATTCCATCTTAGTCCTCAGGGGTAACACACCGAATCACAAATTTGATTCTTATCGAGGATAGTTGTAGACGTCTAGGAGTCATAGCATCCATTTACCAGCAGGTGGGCTATGTATGTACTCGTTTGTCACTATTATTCTATATAAAAAAGTTGGTACTATTGTCTATCGTCCTCAATTCATGTGACTGCCTTGTTAACTATTTTAAGCATTCAATCCTACCTTATAGTGCTTGAGTACTATCCTACATGATGGGAAGTGGTGCTGAAGAGGGTAAGTGCTCTGTTTAACTAGCACTTGAAGAATTGTCATCGGATGCAAAGACAGATACTGGCAAATTATTCCATTCCATTGCCGTACCTAAGCATTATGACCGTGGCAACATTTTTATAGTAGGAGAGCCACGCTACCTTCATATTATGATTGAAGCACGAATGGATCTGCTGGACCGGGGTGGGACCATGTTCTCAAAGAATACCAGCGTAAAATAGCAACTTAATGGTTCTGTGTTTCGTATGTTGAATGTAGAGAATCGTTGACTCTTTTTATTGGAAACCAAGCATATCTTAGTTCTCAAGGGTGATAACGTATCACATTTTGATGCTAAATCGATGATAGATGTACATGTCTATAAGCCGCAGCGTCTACTTACCATAATGAGGACTGTGTCCTCGTTTGTCACATTTACTATTAAAAAAAATTAAATCGCAAGGTTAGAATGCGTGGTAGACAACCAAGGGTGGAGCATGCCAAGTACCGTAAGGCTATGCATGAAAGCTTGTTATATGTCCAAGCGTGCAACAGAGCGGTGCGTGTGGCGTGCATGACAAAAATGTTATTGAGTCGTTACTGTATGACACTGTCGTAGCTGGTGGCCTTTTTTTTAAACGTTACCCCACTAGGATTTCCTCCTGTACCGTAAGTTTCATGTCTTTGAATATGCTGACGCTCACGTTGACAAGGTATTGGATTTTTTTTATGGCCCATAGACATCTACATTCATCCTCGATTAAGAAAATGCAGATGTGTTGTCCCTTAGACCCCTGAGGCCTAAGATGGAATGCCACGTTTGCAATAAAAAGTTTATCCTTTTCTCTTCACTCACCATACCAAGTAAAACAGCATTAAGCTATTCTGTGAGAGCGTGGTCTTATTACCCCGGTCGAGCCGACCCATTCGTGCTACAAAGTGTAGCTTACAGCACGGCTCTACCGGCTCTACCACATTAAATTTGTGTTCCCGTTAAGATTGTGTGTGTATACTGCGGGTGATCAGCGATCTTATAAACTATTACGTTGAAACGAAAATTAATGAATGGAACAATGGGAGCCAAATCCAATATTACTACGAGAAATTTGTTTATCTTAGAATAATGAGAATTAGAACAATTTAGAACAATATTTCTGTGAGTTTTGAATTAAACTTTATTTTACTCATCCATTCATTAAAGCATAATAAAAGTCCACTGCTGAACAATGTCTCTGCCATATATTGCCTCATAGGAGGGACTAACTTAGTAGCCACGTTTGGCAGGGGGGTCTGCAACCGCCTTTTATATTATTTTGAGTATAGTTATTAGATAAGTACTGCTGCTTAAGTCCTGTTTCATTTTCCCTCTGTCGCCTCTTAAGACACCCTTGGGACGCTATGGGGGGTAGTTTAAATTCTTATATCGCTACTTCACGGTAAAACACGGCTTACTTACTTTTAAATAGTCATCTAATTTATGATAACCTTCCTTCATTAGAGAGCTTTTTAGTTGTTTTGAATTTATGCAAAGTCAGATCAATGCCTAATACCTATTGTTAGTAATAGTAATATTGCTATCATAGTTAAACACAAATTATGCAAGCTTTATTTATGTATGTATATGTGTGCGCAATACCTACGTTTCTAATATTTATTTGAATATATTTATAATTCTAGATATTAATGCATTTGAACGTAGCTATTTTTAACGTAGTTATATGGGTGCTAAGTGCAAACAATCTAATGCGCAAACTATCTTTCTGCTTACCCTGAAGGTAGACTGGTAGAGAAAACCTTGTGGCATGAACATGGTGTGCTATTTGCAAGCTTAAATATCAGCACCCGCGGCTTATAGCTAGTCCTCCTACAAAAAAATGGGTTTGATCATGATTCGAAACTCGAAGTTACGCAGAACATAAGCTGTTGTAAATACTACAGGTTCGCTATAAATCGTAAAGATTTCCCCAAAGTTCACGTTTAGCAAAATCGCGGACGCAGCTTTGTTATGCAAAGTTTGCAACGTCAGCATCAAACAATATAAATGTTTAAGTTTCGAGGTCGCGACTGGAGCCCTTCCATTACGGAGAGGTTTGCCAGTAAAACGTGTTCGCCTGTATTATGTAACTTATTTATAAAACATCTAAAATCCAAATAATCCGTTACTGAAAGTGAGTCATTATTTTATTGATGCATAAAACATAAGTAATAGGAAAAGTAGTATCCAGATAATACGTTCAATGTACATCGGTACCTATTTTTACTGTTTCAATAAAAACTTGTATTTAGACATTTCATCACAATGTAATCTTGCTTTTCTATACGTGGTAGAGCCACGCTGCAGCTATACTATGGTTTTAGTACGACGAATGGGGGCGGCTCGACCGGGGTAGGCCCACGCTTTCACAGAATATCAGTGTAAAATAGTGGTTCAATGCTGCTGTTTCGTTAGAGAAGAGAACAGGAGATCCCATTTACTGCCAGCGGGCCATCCAACGGGAGTCAACGCATCTGCATTTTAAGCTTCAATTGAGGATTTACTTCTCATCAGGGAGACTGTGTTCTTTTTTGTCACCCTTACTCTATAAAGAAACGTTGTCATTTATACGAAACAACTAAGTCGGACTCAATTTGAATATCTTATTCCAATGTCTGTATGGTAACACTAACTACCAAACAGAACCTGGTCAATATCGTATCGGCCGTGAACTTCCCCTCGTACAATCATATATCGTCGTCATCGATAAGAGCGCACCCATATATTTTAAAAGTTGCGGGTTTCTTAAATTGGATGCAAGCTAAACTCACTCTTTTAATTATTATTATTAATTAAGTTTTTGCAATTGACAAAAGTGTATGTAAATCCGTAGCCAACCGAATTCGCAGGCTTGGGTATTTTTTTGATTTTACGACATTGATTATGTATTAAATGATAATGAATGTCATTAATTAATGAATTTAGTATAGTAACACTAGTTGCATATTGCACATAGTAAGATGCGTGATAATAATTTGCCAGCCAGAATATTTCGTAACATTCACCAGCATTCATTACAGTCATCAAAAGAGGAGGCCTATGTAAAGATAGCTTAAAGAGAGGATTTTGCCTTGGACTTGAAGGACTAAGATAGAATGCTTCTTTGCCAGTAAAAACGGTCTCCGGTTCATAACACACATTATTCGAAACACAGCAACATTAAGCTGCTATTTTACGCTGGTGTTATGAGATAGCGTGGTACTACCCCAGTAGAGACAACCCAGTCGTACTATAACCATAGTATAGCTGCAGTGTGACTACCACGTACAGAAGCAAGATTACATTGTGATGATATGTGACAAGTCTTTATTTAAACAGTAGATATATGTAGCTATGTACATTGTACGTATTATATATATCATCATCATTACAGCCCTTTACAAGTCCTCCTGTCCATCCTACTGACATAGGCCTCCCCCAAGGAATGCCACAAAGCACGGCCCTAAGCCACCTGCATCCATCGACTTCCTGCATATCTTACCACGTCGTCACTCCATCTAGTGGGGGATTGCCCTACACTTCGCCTACCGGTACCAGGCTGCCACTCGAGAACCTTTCTTCCCCATCGGTTGTCGGTTCTTCGAGCTTTATGGCCGGCCCACTGCCACTTCAGCTTACTAATCCGTTGGGCTATATATATATACACAATATATAAATATTGTCGTACCTGGTAGGTAGCGCTGGCAACAGCAGTTTTTTTAATTAATTTGGGATGTTGTCAGTAAGGTGCTACTGCCTATTCCTGTATCAGTTTCTTTCTGCCGGCTCTCACGACACTCACGAGATGATGCACGTTCTTTTATACTCATTTACACAATCCCACCTGGAGGTAAGTAGTGTTGTAGTCCTAGATGGTAAATCGCACTGTCTTAGCGTAACAAAAGCCTATTCACTTGTTCTTGACTTGAAGACGCCCAGGTTGTATTCGAACGGAAGCCGGAAAGACAGACGCCGAAAGATATTCTACGCCGCCACTACACAGTACATTATTATTAATACTTATCATTATTTCATTATCACTAATATATATCACTAATAAATAATAATTAAGGAATTATTACCAATGTAATATGCGTTGTCACCTTTAACTTTTACAATCCCAAGCTGATTGCTGTTTTCAGATTACCGCATTACTTCTTAGGGATTATATTACGAGTTATAAGCTGGGCCCCTTTGTCAAGATCTACTCTGCCGTGACCCCTGTTTTCCACATCGTTCTAGTATTTACATAACAAAAAAATATTTCCATCTCATCGAGTGAATTCCTGACTTCACATTTTCAGACGACGATACAGCAGTGTTAATTTTTAATTATGCATTACCTACTAGACGGAGCAAAAACAATTGGATTTTTACGACAAATATTGTTTGCGAGTCGCAGTTCGACATGTTTTTTTTATATGTTTTAAGCATTGAAGTATAATGTACATATATGTTCATATTATTTCAATATTGGAAAGTTCAAAGTGACAAACGAACCTACTGCATGCACCTCGAAACTATTGAACCTCCTGCAGTTCACGGACACCTGGAGCCAACTTCAAACAAAGAAGGCTACAGATACGTTGTCAGCTCAAGTTTCTATATTTTTTTCACTATTACAAGCCGACTTATTATACCTGATAGTAATTCGTGATGTATCCAAAGACGCCAAAGCAGAACAGATTTAGCTTATGTAGACCGTGTTGCCCGTTTTCTTATTAGCAGAAGAAATTTGTAACAGTCAATTTCTAAGACGTATATTTTAAAACAATTAAGCAATACAAAATAAAATTCAATGTTTTTTTTAGAAATTAAATTAAATGTATATCAATTTGTGAAGTATAAATAAATAGATATAATGTTTACCTGTAATTTATTGAACGATTCGGAACTACTTATGATCAGGTTTTGGTATTGTAGTCATAAGCCAAAGCCATAGTACCAGCCATACCATAGTATCACTTCTATTGATACCTTGACTCCTTAATCGAGTTTAGACGTAGATATGCCTATGGACCACAGCATCCACATATCAAGTGAAATGTATGCCATGTGCCCTTTACCGTTACACTCTTACTGTATAAAATATTGGAAAATGCTGAGCAGTGAAAAAACGTTCTGAACGATTTTCGGATTTTCAGCGATATCTAGTCAAGTATCTAAACAACACGCGAGTGTGTTTGCGGTTCCGTGTCCACCATAGTGCAGTTCCGTGGACATTCCGATATACTCGTACGTCATTCGTTGCTAATGCTACTAATGTAAAAATTATTTGCATAAACTCGCACACGAAGAACTATTGGGTTGCCAGTTGTCACAATTTCAACACAACGACATAAATCTACCACGTTTCCGCGCACCAGCGGCCGTGACACGAGGTAGACGTGCGCGCCACATCTTAACCCGTTACGTAGCTGCAAGTATTTGTACGCAAGTCAACGTTCCAACGGTACTTGCGTTCAGTTGTAGCTTGCGAATAAACATACGCTCCCGGCAGCAAACTCCAGCGCGGTTCGCGGAATTCAACTTGGAAACTATAAATAATGTGAACGCGCGCGGTTGACGAATCTCGTGAGCTTACCTTTCCTCGTAGCTCGGGGTCTGCTCGCCGGAGGTGTCTTGCGAGATGTCAATGTCCATCGCGGTCTGCATGGCGCTGAAGTGGTGATTGGGGGAGAGCGGCCTCAGCGGCGAAGCGAATTTGTTGCGGGAAAAGGGTTCGCTAGAACACAGCGGTACACACACCGGTCTGGTGCCTGCTGTACTACACCGCGAGCGAGAACGCGAGCCGGCGGTAGCGCGCCTGCCCTCCCTCCGCTTCCTCCTACTCACCCCCCGCGTCCCGACGCCCGCGCGTCGCCAGGCAACGCGGCGCACGTGGTCACGCAGACCTCGCCCCCGCGCCTCCAGCTCCAGCCCGCGCCCACCATCAAAATAAATAATAAGGCTCACTCGGCACAAAATTTCATTCCCTTGATCTATAGGTGAAACATTTTACAGGTAACCTCGAGGACATTTGATTCTAGAGAGTAGGAGTTACACATCCGAGTGGTTCGGGTCTGGCGCTACATGTAGCTGCTCTAAGAAGGATTTTAAGACACGTATCAAAACTGGCCGACTGATCAATCAAACAAACCACAGAAATCCAAACAGCGCTTATTCTGCACCATCGACTAATACCAAATTCATAATGCCTATTTTGACAATGAGATTCGCCGTCGTAACTCTCATCATAACCGGCTGAGGATACGACCTACTATTATGTATTCAGGGCAACGCCAGTGTCAATTTCAAGCAAGAAATATAGCGCGCACAGTGCATAAAAGCATTGTGTGCAGTCATATCTGATGCTGGGACCAAAGCTAACTAGCTATGCATTATATAAAATAAAGCGTTAGCCTTAGAATACCGACGCTTTACGACTGCTCTAATACGAGTACCGTTACCGTTACAGCTTATTAAAGTACACTGCTGAACATAGGCCTCCCCCATAGATTATCTCATAGGAGGGATATTTGCCATAGTTGCCACGCTTGGCAAAGGGGTTGGCAGCCGAAGTTTTTTTATTTTTAGTCGTTATTAGGAAGTCGCTGCTACCGATCTCCTGACTTGTTTCCCTCTGTCGCCTCTTACGCCAGCCAGGGGATGATATGGGGTAGTGAATATTCTAACACCGCCTCTTCACGTTAATGCGTCTAATACGAATAATAATACGACAATTTTTTTACGTGGTATAGCAACGCTGCAGCCTTGCTGTGCTTCGTGCGATGACTGGCAAATAATATTTTTGATCGATGAACATTTTAATTCTTAATCGAGAATACATGCATATTACGTCTTTTGACCACAGCTTCCATTTATTCACCTTTATTTTACTACGTACGTAATTGATTATTTTATAGAATATGGGTGACAAACACACAGGCCCCTTGCCTGATGGTAAGTGAATGCTGTGGCCCATGGATGCCGTCATAAATTCTCGATTAAGAATTAAAATGCAGATGCGTTGTCACCCCTGATGACTTAGACGTAATGCCTTGTTACCATTTACCTTTTTACTGGTAACAAGGCATTTCGTCTAAGTCCTGTACTGTCCGCCGGTTGTCTACGCTCACCATACGAAACACGACACCATTAAGCTGTAATCAGCATATTCTGTGAAAGTGTGGTCTTTACCCAGTCGAGCCGACTTATTCGTGTTACAACTATAATATAACTGCAGCTTGGCCCTAGGACGTTCAAAATAATTATACCTGTAAGTGTATATTTAAAGAACCTGGGCGACTGAGCTTTATTCGATTTATTTTTCTCATGGATCTACACTTATCTAGAGAATGTTGCAAAATAAAACATTATTTTAATACCAAACTTCTCCAAATTCTCAGACCCGTTTCCAAGAAACTAGTTAGTTACATAGAAATACACTTATGTTTTTTTTAAATTTTAATTATTCGAAGAAAGTGTTATGTAATATGTGCGTCAAAACAACGATTTTCGGTAAATATACTGTCTATCAAACATGTTTCGAACAAAGCTTTGCCGCTTAAAAAGTAATCATAGCGCCATAATAATTGTTCGTAAACCCGAAAAGAAAACATTTTATCAGTTTCTATAATTTATTAGCCTATTATTTCCCCAGCTGTGGGGCCATATGGGTTGGAATACTAAAGAACGACGCTCACGCACTCCGGCCTAGTTAGACCTACGTTAAACCATAAATAATAGTACAAGAAGATAACTACAACGTAACTCTCTAGCCACTGGGCTATTGTGAAGATGATTGTTTCGTCGTTATGTCACAGATCCGTGGCCTAGTGGCTTCAGCAGGGGGCCGCGAATATGAATTCCGCACGGTAGAGCACAGATTAGATAACTTGCTACATAAGTACAAGTATTTGAATGGCTTACCAATCATTGCTTCGGGTCTGGATGTTTGCCGGTGTGCAACTTATGTAGGTAAACAGCCTCCATGATAAAAGAGAAAATACTTGTGTAATAGGTAACATTTTATCCAAAAAAAATGATGTTATACAAGTCCCAAGTTTGTTGCTTTTTGTATGAAAACACGGCGGAAAGAAATTCTCCTAAAAATGAAACCTACCTAGCCATATCGATTTTTCGTCCCGGTAAGCCCCTTGATTGTAAAATTCATCGAAACTTTCCACAACAGCCATTTTCCAGAACGCAATTACAAATAAATATATAAATATTGCTCATTTAACAGTATAGAATTTTAAAATAAGTATATATTAATGAAGAACCTTTTAATTATACAATTATTTGAATTCCTGTATTTAATTTTTTAAAACGATGTGTTAACTATATATTATGAATGTTTTTAGTAATTGCGGTTTCGGGCATTAGTTACATAAACATTTTTAAGTGGTAGAGCCATGCTGCAGCTATGTAGTTGTAGTACGAATGGGTCAGCTGGACTAGGGAATGACTACGCTCTCACAGAATAACAGCGTAAAACTCGAATGGGAGTGTAGAGAACCGAAGCCCCTTTTTACTTGAAACCACGCATTTCATCTTAGTGCTCGGGGGTGACAACGCATCTGCATTTTGATTCTTAATCACAGATAAATGTAGATGTCTAACGCATAGGATTCACTTACCATCAGGTGTATTGTGCGCTCGTTTGTCACATTATTCTATAAAAAAAAAAACAGTGAGAACGTTAGCCCAAAATTACGATACTCATTGATGTTACTGTTTCGAACTTTGCATTAGTCACGTTAGACCTGGAATTAAAATGCGTTACCTCTTGAGTATTTAAACGATAGTTGTTCACCGATTAGCTTAAATCAATAGCATTTGGGTCATTGACTTAAGCCGCGTGTCACTACTACAAAGCAACGCTATATGTAAAAGCTCCCAGTTCGGCCTTTTGAGTTCAAAATATCTCCGCGCGCACATTTTCACGCCGTGTACAAGTTTTACGGAAAAGTATATAATATACTTTATACAATATACTTTTATTTGTAATACGAGTAGTAGATTTATTTCCGCATCAAAGTCAGCCAGCGTTATTGGAACCAGTGGTGTACATCTATTTCAATTGCAAGTTTTCTCGCATCGCCGGGAGACCGAACTTTAATTCAATATGATTGACTTCTCTCAACTAGACAGAAGCAAAGGAGTAAGTAAATTAAGTTAAATACAATAATTTATCGCCTGAAGATAGTATGGAGATATTCTCGTCTACACTTCTGCGGTGCGCAAACTTGCAAATGTAGTATATGATATATTATGATAACTGCACTCCACCCTAATTAAACTCCATCGTAAAAGCATAATACTTATAAAGTGAATAACACGAAATTAAATGTAGAAAGATTTTTCAACGTATTGTGATACCTACATGCATATTGCTATTCCTATTCCCAAATAAAAAAAATGAAAATTTCTTGTCAGAATAACTCAGTATTCGATTTTGGTCGATCCAGGATTCCATCCCGGAACCACATGGTCAAGGGTTTCCGACCACCTGACAATCGATTCAGTCGTATTAAGGAGTACATTTTTAATTTTAAATAAACGTTACCATCACACTGTGATTTTCTCCGGCATCGTGGAGGCAGTTTACAAACAAATTGTACAAGGACAAATATCCAGACCCGGAACAATTATTATATAACACTATTATTATATAGTATATAAATACTTTCGTGCGGGTTCCGAACCCGCAGTCCCCAGCGTTGCAACTCATTGCAAAGCCACTGCGCCACGGATGTGTTAAATTGGCATATTTTCTTTTTTTATAGAATAGGGGCAAATGATTATTATTCGATGTTAGCCGCATGGTGGCGATTTAAAAGAAACCATAGTCAAACTATCTATACCATCAGCAGTCACAACTGGAAACGTGTCTCTCCTCTAGTGTTGCGGATATGTCATAAATCATAATAGGCAGGCGGATCGTCAACACCCGTAGCAAACCAGACGAATCACACTTTGATGCTGGCTATCCGTTACCTGTGATAGTTTTTCACATCCGATGTTAATACCAAACAGTTGAGACATATGACATGCGACAGTGATAGGATTCTGTTTATGTAATCATTTTAGGAGAACAAAGAAATCTATATTATATCTTTATATATAAAAAGTACGTGTCACGTTGTTTGTCCGCGATGGACTCCTAAACTACTTAACTGATTACAATGAAATTTTTGGTCAATGTGCAGTCTGGTCCAACTTAAAAGATAGGATAGGTTACATCTCAATTTATAGTCGCAATACAATATTATTTTATTGAAAATTATTTGTCTATTATTTGACAGTCACAATTATCTGTTAGCTCCAAACGATTCTGTCAGATGACGATATCCATTGACTGGATTGAGTAAATATTCAATAGATGGCGCTATGTTAAAATACAAAAGTTTAATATAAGCTACAATTTAGTAGTATAATCACCACGTGTTGCTGTAAGTATTTAACAGATGGAACCAATTTTTTTATTGCTAATTTCAGGAGTTTTTTTGGGAAAGCAAATGGTCGTTCGGAAAGGGCAGAACAACGTCTGCCTGGTCAGCTAGTATATATATAAATCAACAGCTGTCCGTTAGTCACAGAACACCAGCGTGAAATAGCAGCTAAATGTTGTTGTGTCTCGTATGGTGAGTGTAGAGAATCAGTTGCAGTCGTATGCCCGTCGGCCCGGAGACCCTTTTTACTGCAAAAGAGGCATTCCATCTTAGTCCTCACGGCTGACAACACATCTGCACTATGATTCGCAAATGAATACAGATGTAGATGTCTATGGGCTACAGCAACCATCAGGTGGACTGTGTGCTCGTTTGTCACCCTTATTCTATATTTGAAAAAAAAAAACTCAAAATCGACTCGACAGAATTTGATAAAATTTTGTGTGTGTTTTCGAATGGGTCCTTAGATGGTTTATACATATATACATATTTGGTTTTGTTTTTTGGTGGTATTTGGTTTATACATTATACATATATACATTTGGGGCTGGTAGGTGGCGCTCCTGTCGAGATCCAGCAAACACCCGCGCGAAACCGAGGCGGATCGCTAATCCTCACAATAAATAAAATGAAAGTGTAAGTAATAAAGTGAAAGCCAACTCACAATGGCATTTTACTTATACTTTAACAAATAAAGATTTTAAGCAAATTGTAACAAAAATGTATTTCTACGGTATCTATTTATTTATTTTTATACTTATTGTATAATCACTTTATCAAAGTTTTTAAAGAAAAAATGAGAATGATTTTGGAAATAAAGAATTATGACAAGTTAATGTTTTAGAACAAAAAAATCTTAAATTTTCTTAGGCCAAGTCTTTGGACTACTAGTGAGA
This sequence comes from Parnassius glacialis, assembly GCA_033319125.1. Taxonomy (NCBI): domain Eukaryota; kingdom Metazoa; phylum Arthropoda; class Insecta; order Lepidoptera; family Papilionidae; genus Parnassius; species Parnassius glacialis. Next base: position 4,630,789 of record JAVANC010000004.1, on the reverse strand, counting down.
TATTATTCCATGCCGCCTACGTATAGCCTATCAGTCAGGGAAAACTATGAAATGGTAAAAAATTAAACACTCTGCTTGCGTTGTAAAAATGCGGATCATGAGAAGCATGGCAGGGATGAATCAGTAAGGTAGGGAAATTGTGTGATAAGAGAAAAAGATGGCTTGCAAAATGTTGTGTGACAAGACTCGCGACTAGGATAGTAAACTAGTAATTCGGAAATTTGTTCGGGACCAGCTACCAGTTTTATAGTTTAAATCAAGAAAGAAGAAAACAATAGGGAAAGTGATAGGAAAGTAGTAAAAGTCAAAGTTTTGCACTCTTATGGGGAAATTACGAAGATAAAATCAATGTTTTATTTCCTGCACCTTCCAAATTAGATCAATATACAGACCACTACGTGACATCAAGACCGGGACAACTCCAAGAGGGACCCGTAATCTTAGTCGTCTAACCTTTCTTTTTAGAAAGGGCAACAAGTTCTTGTGTGACACTCCTTAACGGGGGTCACGTCCACCTCGTTGTTCCCGAACCCAACGTGGTGTGATATTAGTTTCGGGGTAGAATGTCTATGAATGACTAACCCCTATCTGATGGACCCTTTCATATACATATGTACCAAATTAATAGTACCCCTAACCAACGAGCATATATGCAGAAATATATGGATGTAAAAGGGCAAGAGAGTTGTGTCAAAAGTCCTCTGTTTACCTCTGTACCTATGTTTGGGTGACAGGCGTGTAAGTTTGTTTATTTTATTTTACGACGTATGGAATTAAAATTTTGTTTTTCAAACATCAAATATGCTTTTTAAATCTGCCGTTACAAAATGAATTTCAAATGCCTGAAGAAGTAACAGCGAATAATCTTCAGGAAAGGTATAATATTCTCTTTTAAGTCGTTTTCATAATGTATCAGATTCTCAGATCGTGAGAATTGTAAGAAATAAGACGAAATGAATACTTCGTAGTAATATTATTCAATAAAATAAAAAGAAACCAAATTAATAGCAATGCAAATCCGAGCAGATCGATTTCCTAAGTTAGTAATGCAAATTTGACGGATTAATATAGTCTACTAATAAAATAAACTGTTAATCATATGTCACGTGACGCGATTATCAGCACATTATCAAGTGTGACCATTACGTCATATCGATGTAACTTGAGAAACTCTTACATAACCCTCGTTCTAATATAACTCTTGTTTGCTATTAAAAAGGGGGAAAAGTACCTATCGATTAGAAGAACCCACTCGATTCGAAAACGTAGCGACAGCCATTTTCGTCGTTACATTTATTGCCTTTAATTGTGTTTGGAGATGTGTCTTCAAGTGGGACGTGTGCGCGCACCTCACTAATGACGCATGGTGAAGGCTTACTTCCCACTGTCGAAACCAATTTAAAATCTCAAACCAACAAAGAGGAGCGCTGCGTACATTTAAAGTGACGCAAAACCAAACCAAAACCAAAGTTATTGTAAGAACACGCACACACACACGTACACATACGTATCTATTCATTTGCAACCAACAACAAATTTTAGTGCGTATGTGTGCGCGTCCAGTGCGTGTGAAAGAAGAAAGATGTGTGCGTGAGTGCTTCGTCTATCTTTTTTTGGAGTTTCAAAATTTCACCTTCAAACTTATGATATTCAGATCCGCGTTGGGTTGCCATCTGTCCGGCTTTAGCCGGACATGTTTAGCTTTTTCGGGTTGAGTCGAGTCAAATTTTTATGTGTTCGGCCTGTCCGGCTTTTGTTAGGCTTTTTGTTAGTGTAACGCGTTGCACGCATCGCTTGCAGAATAAATAAATAAGTAACGTATACACTTGAAACTGTGCTGTGATTGATTAATAAACAATTAACGTATGTAACGGAGTATTTTAGATCTTTTTTCTCGGTGGTTTGGAGTTTTTTGGCTGCATGGCCTCAGAAAGGTATGCTTGGCTAAAAATTACTGTCCGGCTTTTAGGGCCAAAAGTCCGGCTTTTTAATTTTAGGAGATGGTAACCCTAGTTTCGTGGGCACTTGGAAGCAGACTTGCCAGCCTTAGTGAACGGATTTGCGGGAAAATTGCAATCACAACGCGGGATGTGGCTAATAAAAAGCGAGGCAAAGCTATAAACGAATAGAAATTGCGAAAAATTTTATCAGAAATAAGATTATACTTTCACATTTAACCAATTTTGAAAAAGAAAGTTCTAAATTCATCGCGTAGAGCAAGCAACAATGGAGGTTTACAATTCTACTTCGTAAATTGTGAATCGGTTTGATGATTCTTTTTCTACTGACTTCAAAATGGAGACCGTACTCAATTGGACTTTGTTTTATTTATGTGTGTTACCTCTTAACTTTTTCTGGGTGAACCGATTTCGATGATTCTTTTTTATTTGAAAGTTGGTGCTTCTCATGTGGTCCCATATAAATTTGATGAAGGTCTGCCCAATAGCTATTGAGTTATTCTTAATAATTTATATTGAAATCGTTGTACAAAATTTAAAATTATTTATTAAATAGGTTATACTTTAGAAATCTTCCCAAATAAATTTGGAAAAAAACATCCAGCCATAATGATGGCAAAAATAGGGTATGTGGTTTTTATTGTAACTACTTGTTACCTTGCTTAGAGCATACCATAAGCATATTATACTCTAAGTTACCTTGCTTGAGCTTGTGATATTGCTTAGTGCACATAAAAGGGAAAAAATAAATAAACAGAGAATAAAAAATAAAAACAGACTTCAAGAACTAAAAAGAATAAAATAATTTCAACATAATAGCTCCCGAAATCGGGGCTAAGACAGTCAAGCGAAACAGTGAATAGCTAAGAAGTTTACCGAAGAATTGAAGCTCCTCTTGTTAAGTATTTTGTATGCCAAAGCAAAACATGTTTAATAAATAAAACAGAGCGTTAAAGCTCTCTTTTCTGGGTAAATTGAGACCATTATAATTATTTATTTTTAAGAGAATACTTTCTTGTGATTTTGCCACATTTACGTATTTTATTGATCTTCATTGGCATAGGTCAAACAAAAAGTGCGTAAACTTCTAGATACTTCTGCCCGAAATTTAGTCGTATACAATAGAATGGGACGTCGGGGCAGTCGGCAAGCCTGATTCGAAGGGAAGGCCAAATTGCCCTTTAAAAAGCTTGGTTTACTTTATAGAGCGGGACAGTATTTCAAGCCGGCATACCGCTTGCAACTTTTCAAGGTGCAAGTTCGGCCTCACATGTAATACTGCTTTTATCTCTGGATAGAGGCACCCCAGTGCCATCTCCTTCCACTTGATCGCATTCACAGCAGAACAGCGCGAATTGTCGACAACCGAGTTCTTTCTGATCGGCTTGACTCACTGGCGTTGCGAGAGATGTTGCATCCCTTTGCATATTCTATCACATCTACCACGTTGAGTGCTCAGGAGAATTGATCGGATTAATCCCAGCCGATAAATTTCACCACTGAACATCGCAACAGCAAAAAGCCTACGTCATAGGGACCTTCAACAATAACTCTTTTTAAAATGTCGGTAATGCACGTGCAATTCCCCTGGTGTTGCAGTTGTTCATGAGCGGCGGTTGACGCCCTATTTCGCATTGCCCCCTCTTATAGCAAAAGAAAATGAAAACTCAGTGCAATAAACAAATTCATTGGTACCGGCAGTGATCAAATCTGGGTTACTCGCGTGCGTAATGTGAAATTTGTGGCGAGAGCACCTGAGATAGCACGGCTCAGCTTTTCACGAAACGTTTTTAATATTTAAAGCCAACAGCGACGCCAGACATTATTATAACGATCGAAGAAGCCGCCGCCCACCATTATGATTTCGATGTTTTTCGCAGACAGAAAAAGGAAAGAAACCTTTGAAAAACATTTAAAATCGCTCCTTCCATCTCTGGACGGGAATAAAGCATTATTTTTACTTTTGCGCTACTTTTCAACAAGTAATATAATATATTATATTTTCACTTACATATGTAATGGACGCCAATAGAAAAAGCAATTTGTAAAATGTTTATAATTAATATTTAGGAAGGCAAGGAAAGGAATAACGTTGATATTATGATAACAATTTCTTCTATTTACGTGAATACTACACGTGGAATAAAACTAAAATTATTTGTTATATTAATTTATAAATAAAAAAGTTGAAGGTAGCCTTCGTTAACTGTGACATCAGAACGTCAAACAGCTCAGTCCCTCGTGACCATGGGTGCTGTGTACCCGAAGTGCCCGAAAGGTTAGGAATTATAAAAATTAAAATTAAACGCGTTAAAATCCGAAAAATTGCTAATATTGTGATATTCAAGTGTAATGTGATATATATCATAGATAGCATGGAAGGTAACGCTTTCAACAGTTGGGAGATTTTCCATTTTCTGGCTTTTTGATTAAGAGCTTGGCAGTGGCTTCTTGTGAACTGTGGACTGATTAAAGTAAACTTAAAATTACGGCTAATATGAGTCCTACTGTCGGGACTAATACGGGTCCTCCTCTTATTTTTGAGAAAAATAATTTTAAGTTGAAGTTAGCCATGGTTAACTACATATAACATTGAGACGTTGAACATATCACTTCTAGGTCCATATAGTCAGTAGGCTGCTGCAAAGTACTCGAAACGTTGGGAATATAAAAATAAATTATTTAAGGGCATAAAACCCGTAAAAAATTGTTTCATTCAATGTTATAAACGACCCGTCCCCTTCGTGCTATAATCCAATGCCCCGAAAAGTTTCAGCTCGAATTACAAAATCGTTTTCAATGCCTAGAAGAGCGCTATAGAGTGGAGATAATTATGGATATGTTAAACTTGTGGAAACTGTCCATGTACAAAAGCAAGAGGAACTCTTCTCCACGCGCAAGAACCCAGAAACTCATTATTAATCAGACTCTTAGTCTCATGACTGTTATACCGAAAATGAACACAACTGAACAGGCGGATCCCGAAATGCACACGTTCAGACTTACGCAACTTTAATACAGCTCATATTGAAGAAGCGTTTGAGCGGAACCAAGGCTCCAAAGTCTTTATTAGAGTATGTCTACTGCAAAGAGCTAACTGTTAAAGTTGAAGACCGACTGCAGCAGCGGCGACACATGAGATTTTGAGTGAGGTTATGAGATTGAGAGCTGTAAACTTTATCTCCAATGATGTGCAAAATAGAAGTGAGTAGTGTAAGAAACAATCAATTCGTTTATCCCCTTTACTATAAAAATACTATTACTTAAATAATCTAATCACATAAAAGTTAAATCCCCACGCATACTACACGCACACACCCACACACACCAACACACATCACTCACACAAAGCGGTATTTTATTTGTCTTCCACAAAAATTGCTCTATGTATCATGAGCTTAATGTTATTATTGTGTAAGTTTCTTATTTTGTGCCACTAGGAGTGTAACTTTAGTAAACTATTTAGTAATCTGTGGTGTATAACTGACCTTTATAGCTCATTATTCCTTATTGTAAGCGTCAGCTGAAATTCAACTGTGTAGAATAAGTAAACTGTAATGTTGTACTTACTGTTACTATCAACCCAAAGGAAAACTGACTTAGGCGATCTTTCAATGGCTCAGAATGAAAATCAAAGTTTTAATTTGTATTCAATAATATCTTTCTTTTTATAGAATAAGGGTGACGAACGAGCACATAGTTTTTTTTACTTGGTAAAGCCACCATTGCATGCTGCAGCTATATTAGTAGTATAGTTGTACCATGAATCGGTCGGCTCAACCGGGGAAGAACCACGAAGAATACCAGCGTAAAATAGCAGCTTAATGCTGCTGTGTTACGTATGCTGAGTGTAGAGAATCGGAGAACCTTTTTACTGGAAACGAGGGTGCAGATGCGTTGTCACCCGTGAGGACTAAGATGGAATCTTAATCCTCACGTGACAACGCATCTGCATTTTGATTCGTAATAGAGGATAGATGTAGATGTCTATGGGCCCCAGCAACCGCTTACCATCAGGTGGACTGTGTGCTCGCTTGTCACCCCTCTTCTATATAAAAAAGTATAATAATGTTTGATATAATGAACGTTTATTTAAATAAATAACATTGATAACATAGACAAGAATTTAATTAATAAAAAATACAGATGACCACATATTCCGAGGTCACACATACAGATTAGATAAAGCATTTTGCTAAAGAATTACATTAAATCAATAATACAATGCTTATTGTGTGGCTTTCTAGATCTTAACGACAATGTTGTGTCCTATAATTTAGTAACAGTGCAAAAATTATCTCTGATGAGGTAAAGTCGGCAAATTATGTGTAGCTTTAAACTGACTTCCGTATTTTCTAGTATATTAGGTACAATTTAATATCATTAAATCATTGAAGTAATATGTATTACGCATGTACATATTATTAGTTCAATGCATTACATTAATATTGTTGTAAGTATGAGTTGAATGTATTTTAGACTAACTAAGGGCAATCTAAGAGATCTTTTATAAAGTTTTAAAAAGTGCGCCTATTGACCGAGCCCTCATATTATTATGTGAATTACAAAGACTCCGATTTGTGTATTGCGAGGTTGGAGTTCGACACAATGGTGTTGGCTCTTGCTAACATCATAGGACGCGACGTTCCGCGGACACAGGCCTCTCTATTTTTTTACCTTTGCTGGTGCGTACAGGTAAATATATGTAGTTATAGCATTTCGACGCTCAACTTCCAAATTAAAATGTGAACTATTTATATGTCTTTGTGCACATATGGGCTTTATAACTATATAGTTATATTTAGGCTAAACAGTGGGAACAGTGGGAAACAGTTTAGAGTTTAGAGGGCATCCATAAATTGCATTTTTACCAAGCTACCCGAACGTATATGGTTATATAGATTAAGATACTTTCACTGGCACTTCATGAACGATTTGAGAAGTTAATAAATGATAAGCAATCAACTTAAAATAATGGTGGATACCACATTCCCCGCTTTCCACATAACTCATGGCCCAAGTATGTCTTTATTTTATGAGCTATTCCAAAATGTTATGCCATCATCGTTAGTTTTTTGTTTATTGTGTGCCTTATTTACACAATTGATATTGCTTTAAATAATTAAAAACCAAAGTACTTAACACTTGAAAAGTGACTCCGAGTAACTCTTTATTTTGCCTGATTTCAATGAATATTTAACAGAGTACGTGTGTATGCGATAATAATGTCGACCGCAACTGTACCTACTCAGTAACCGCGCGACGAATGGTCTACACACCGTTTGCTGCACGTTACCTATTGTATTTTCCATTTTTTATTTTAATCAATGCTTGACACGATATATATTTTTGTGTTTTACAAACCTATGCAATGCGTAAAACGAAAGCTAGGCGTTACAACGGAATAGCGTGACTCTTGTGGTGTTGTTAGATGCTCATGCAAATAAAATGCACAAAACATACAAAACCGAAAAAGTATTACTTTAAAACAACTAAAAAAACATCCTGTAAAGTGTGTAATCAAATTCAGTAACAATTTAACTTTTCGTTACCTATCCACAAAAAATATACAAAATTATTTAATTTTGTTATAGCGATATATAGCCTAATAAAGTCAAATTGTCGATTAAAATATCGAAATGCATAAAATCGTTATTCTTCCCCTTCGTACTCCACTGTAAAAAAAATGGGCGAAACAATTTCGTTTCGGAAGAGAATCAATTGATGATGAACCGCGCCCATGACGATCATTCGAGGCCATTACGGATAATAACACTAAAGGAGGTTGGCCAAATCGTACCAGACGATGAAACGATGGCGTCACTATATGCAATATTTATGAAAAATATCCTTATTTTTTAAGATCTTAAAAAACAAAAAAAATACCTGTCTAAGTAGCCACAAAAAAAAGTTGTCCTTTTATTTTTGTTTTTGTAACTGTTTCAAAATTATTTAAAATAATGGTTTCTGAACGCACTGGAACGCACCTAATGACGATTCATTTCACGTATGAAAGGACTTTGTATTCAAAGACTATAATTATTCACGTTTTTCTGAATAGTTGTTAATTGTAATTGAAGTTAATTAGTATGTAGGTACCAAATCAACTACTATACTGATTTATTATGTACTGGATTAATGTCATAAAAATAATTATGTAGCTTCATAGTAAGCTAAGCGTTTTGTTCAATTACGAACAACGGAACGTCATTTGTCATCGACAAGTTACATAATCTGTGGTCGTCGGTCGAAGCTATTGATTGTCACCCGGCAATAATTTGCATCATTTTATTTGCTTCACTTGTTGTTGTGGATTGTAATACTGATGATAATGATCTGAAAGAAATCGAAATAAATAGAAACGAGATTGCTAATTACCCTCCTTGATTATCGCTTACTACACTTTTAGGCTACGTAGCAGTCGGATAAAAGGTAGTTGTTTATTCTAACCCCAGAAGTATTGTTGACGTTATTATAAAACATTGTGGCTATTTAGATATGATTTTAAGGCGGGATGGTGTTAACAACATAAAAACAAATCAATCTAACTATAGTTTGTTTTGGGACATGAAAAATAGAAGTCAAGTCCAGCTCCTATAGAAATTTGGCCATTGTTCTTTGTGGAAAAGACAGGAGGCTAAAGGCTAAAGAATCAGCAGTTATGACAGGAATTTCAAAAACAATAGTGTTTAGAATCCTATACGAACGTTTGGTAGGAATAAGGTCAGTGCTAGGTGGGTCCCAAAACTTCTTTCAGTTATTCAAAAACAAGAACGAGTGAAGTGCTGTACTGTGTTTTTATCCCTTGGTGAAGGCCGACAGAAAGACGTTTTGGATTCAATTGTTACGGGTGGTAAAACCATGGTTCTTTATCATGATCCTCTTTTAAAATAGGAATCTATTGAGTAGCGTCGCCCGAGTTCCACGCCGGTCAAAAAGGTGATCACAGAAGAATATTATATGGCTACCATCTTTTTGGATTCCAAAGGAATTTTACTGGTGGATTTATTAGAAGATTTAGTAGAAGTTTTAGTGTAAAGGAACACATTAGTAAAAATCGATTACTATGCTTCCTTGCTACATCAGTTGCGAGATGCTATTAAAGAAAAACATCAAGAAAAATTGTCGCGAGGAGGATTGTTGTTTTATGAGAATGATCTGGTCCACACATCGGGTGTTTGCAAGACTTGAGGAATGCGGTTTCACTGAGCTCGACCATCTACCATATATAGATGGTATAGATGGATATAATACTTGGCCCCTATTATATCATTTATTCTTAAAATTTAAATCCGACTTACGGAGAAATAAAATTTAACACCGATGAAAGGGTGAAATCGACAGTTTTGTCACATTTTGAGGGCAAAAATTCAGATAATTTTTTAAAAGTTAGTAAAGCACTATGAAAAGTGTATTGAAATAAAGGGAAATAATATCTAAAAATAATTATAGTGGTTTGAGATTCATCGTTTATTTCTATAGTTCAGGCCAAAAACTTTTGGACTTTACTGTAGGCTATAATTTTAAGCGAGGTGGTATGCCGCGTTGTTCAGACGCGTGATGTACGCGAATGTAAAGGTTTCCATTGACGATACGTCTGTTTGGAATGCTTCTAAATGGAGGTACTCCAAATTAAAAGCACATTGACCATATTTCAATTTGGACGTACGCGCCGTCACTTCGAACGTTACACGCTGTTCAAATACACGTAAGGAAAAAAATCAATGGATTTTCAAATGGTGGCAACAGCAGTGTGTATTTCGATAAAAAGACCGAAAACCGTAAGAGAAAACGCATGAAAGGGTGGTTGGAAAGTTTAAAACAAACAACGCCAACAAAGCATGCATTGCATTTCTATTTTCTCTGTCGTGATAATAAGGATGTTTCACTTGCCACAAACATGGATGCAATTTATATTTTTCAACTAGCTGTACCCCGTGACTTCGCTCGCATGTACTTTGGTTTTAATTTTTTTTGCAGAGAAAAATATTTAGGGTTCCGCACCCTAAATATTTTTCTAAAATAAAAGTAGCCTAAATTACTCCTTGTAATATTAGCTATCTGCCAATGAAAGTCACGTAAAAATCAGTCCAGCCGTTTCGGAAATTAACCGGAACAAACAGACAGACAGATAGACAGACGGACAGACAGACAGACAAAAAATTTTAAAATTGTGTTTTTGTTATAAGTACCGTATATACTTTTATATGCATTTAGTAAAAAGCTGTTATTTTGACATTACAAAGAGACATTTCAATTTCATTTATTTGTACAGATACACATTATTTTTAACGCAAAAGACAATAATATAAAATTCAATCCGGAGAATTTTGTTTAAGCCTTTCATAGACTCAGCCACAGAGCTCCTATGATCCAACACATGTACCACCGTCAATACCAGAGCACAGAGACAAAAATCAAAAAAATGGACGTGGTTTGACGACGGACCGCTTCCATTTGGCGTGGCGCGCGTTCTTGACATGGACGGACGGCTACGGATGACCTCCAATTGGACTGGACGCATGGATTTCAATCCGTTTGAAAATCCAGAGCTGGATGAAGTCCATCCAAATGGCATACGTTTTACACATTCACGAAACGATTTTGCAAGATTTCCGCTCCATTTGGATTGATGGACGTATCGTAAATAGGCACCTTAAGTAATATAGCAGCCTCGTATTTGTAGACGAAGTGTAGCCCCCCCCCCCCCTCTCCCTCCACTAGATGGAATGACGAGCTGGTAAGAAATGCAGGAAGTCGATAGATCTAGGTGGCTCACGACCGAGTTTAATGCTAGTTCAAAAGTGGCCTTGGGAACGACTGTAATGACGATGATGCGTCATGAAGTAACACTTTCAATTAGGGTAAATTAATATTAATAGTGTAAATAATAATACCTAATTTTATACAATTTTAATTAGCTTCTATTTAGTTAATGTCCTGAAAAATGAATATCAGTATAGGTCCATCAGACAAGAGAAAGCAATAAAGCAAGTAAGCGACCATGACAAAGAACTATTGAAAAATACTTCCACTTGGTCAATACAAATCGGCTTAACGCAGCGCCTTAAGCACGAGCCCCGCTGCTATTATATCCATTAAGCCCTTTCGACTTACGACACTCCAACGATTATTATATTATTATAAAAACTGTACACATTGCTATATTCAGTGTCGCTCTAAAATCTAAATGTAAGCCGCACATGTCGCTACGCCAGACGTCCTGCTGAATGTTCCCCATTGACCTTACTTTAAGCATTTTGTTGCGGCTTTGCGAGTTGCGGATATTATTCCCGACCGGGACAAGTATTGCTAAGCTCTACAAATCATTGTTCCGAGTCTGGATCCATCAATTTACGAATGTAAAAAGAGTCCACGATACACGAGAACTATATGACGAGAAGACAAAGACATGTTGTAAATATCATATACCACCCCCGAATTCATAGTAAAAGCGACAGTTTCTCGAAATCCATCATTCAGAGTTTACCTATAGGTCGAATGTTAAATTAATCTTTGTCTTTTATAAACAATTACTGAATATTCCCCCCTAACAGAATAGAATTTCATGCAATATTGTCTATTATTTAATCATGTTTACCATGAAAGTTATTGTTGGGTATCACATTTAGCAGTTAATAAAAATTGTAACAAATACAAGGATGAAATTATACTGCTGATAGTTTCTCCGGTTATTTTCTCAAAGTACTTTTATATATTATACTGAAAGTTAAAGTTAAAATTACAGCCTATATACGTTCCACTGCTGGGCACATTCCTCCTCTCAGTTCTGAAAGGGTTTTAGGGCAAGGTAATGTCCGCCGCGCTGCCCAAATGCGTGTTCTTCGAATTATTTTACATTTTAATTATAAGTAATTACATATTGTGCAGGGCGTAACTTTGAAAAAATTATGGATCGTCTAAGTAAGGATCATTAGTTACATTAGAAATAAAATTTATTGCAAAGAAAAGCATTTACGGAAGAAGCTGCAAAAGTCAACCGGCTAACAACACTTACATCACAGAAAACAGAAATTTACATATTTAACACTTTCACTGTCCGGTTTTCAGACACAACAGTAAGACAATAGCAATGACCTATATGTAGGGGGCGCGGGACAGCGAAAGGGTAAAATTGTTTATTCGAATATTATTGTCAAAAAGCATGATATAAAATGTAGTAGTAATGGTCAATATAAATTGAAAATCCCGGCATCTTTAAAGAAGTGTGTCTGAATTTTTTTAAACAGTGCGGTTATAGTTCTTTGACAGTAATTTAAAAATTACTAATTTTGGTTTCTATTTTCAAAAACTATTTACTAAACTACAATGACTGAGGTCACTATCACTCTGAGCTGCGAGTTGCGCCTTCAAAGAGGTGGAGCTGCAGTTGTTAGTTATCGAGTGTTTTCCTCTCAGCACAGGATTATCATGATCCGTAGTTACAAATCCCCGCCTTTCTGCCGACAAAGGTGTCGCATAAATCCTCTACGCCCTTTGGACTTTTACAGGGGATATAATTCGCAATGTTGACGTATTAAAGGACGTGGTATCATTAATTCCAGTAACTTGAACTTTAATATTATCTTTTCTTCATAGCAATTCGAAAACGAATCTACCTGAGGGAAAGTGGCTGCTACAGCTAATGAACCCTATCCTATCCAAACGCAAACTCATTGTAACCCCTGAGGTTAAATAGGAGTAAATAGGGGTGACCGAATCTCGTCTGTTCGCCATTATACAAACATTTTTGGATAGAACAAACAAGTTTGTGCTACCATTAGATTAGCTTTCAATATTACGGATGTTTAAAGTGACAATATTAAGAATTCTAAATTAAATAGGTTTCTTGTTTCTTTTGTTTACTATATTATCTCATAATTAAATTTAAAAAACTTGTATAACAAACATCTATAACCCTTATTAAGCTTATTTACAAACTCGGTGCCATATTGTTTAAACTAAAATTGTTTAAACAATTACAAGGAATAGTTATTTTCAAAAGGATTTTTTTTTTAATAATCTTTGATGAAATAAAATGTTTTTACGATAAAGTTAATATTTTCGGAGTTATGCATTTTGAAAGATTTGAAAAATCCTACATTCGCATACTTATGACCCATTAAAAATATGTAAATCATAAAATAAAAAGTAATAATTTATAAAATAATTATTTATATTATTTGATGAAATACAAATAAAAAATTTCTATGACTTTTTACGATAAATAATAAATAATAATATTTTTGGAATTATGAATTTTTAAAGGTTTGAAAAATCCTAAATTCGGATACTTTTGACTATGACTCATTATAATTACTCGTCGACAAGCCACTTGTTGCCTTGTCAAGATGAGCGAACTACTTCTGAATTAATGTCGCGCATTCAGCACCAGTTCATTCAGATCTATATTCAATTAGCTGCAGGGGTGATGAAAACGTAACTCAGTCTTTTCATTTGCCGTTCATTTGCATAGTGAAGAGCTTTCTTTTTTCATGAACTGATTGGATAGTCTCATACAAACTCGAAGCCATTTTTTATTTTTTTATTGCACATGGTTTCGTGGCTGTTATAGGTGAAAGTAGGTGCGATCTCATCATTTATGTTACTTATTAGATTACAGTATATACGTAACATATAAGAGCCTTTTATAGTATAATATTATGCACTGCTTAACCAAACTCAAAACTAGAAATTTGCAAAGTTCTCTTTTCCTTAAGCTTGCATATTTTTTTTACTAATTCTTTTAAATTATATCAATATTGATTATTCGAGTTTTTACGAAATTTGAGGCTCATTTTTAGTAAATATGAGAATGATAACATCTAAACATTGTTTTATTTCGTCTTATTAGCTTAAAAGTAAGAAAGAAAGTGAGTCATTCATTCATCGATGCTACACAATTCATATACTAATATAAACATTAAAATTACACAGAGTGGATTAACACTACAAGTGATGGGGTGTGTATCGAGCCAGGTATGGTAGTATGACTCAGCGTAATTCTGTAGGGTCAGCTAACGCAGTAGGAAATTAGAGCCCGATTAATTTTGTCATAATAGATATAGAACATATTAAAAGGGGTTTTCTGTATGTATGTAAGAGACTTGGCACCTTTAAAAAAAGCTGCATGCTCGTATCTGCATTTCGGACATTATTATTTGAAATTTGGCATGCGTATTAAGACTTAATGAATAGAATTCCTAGTAGGATCATCACTAATCAATGTGCAGTGTTATTTAAATTCCAATATATATATTAGCATGGACAGGAGACAATTTTATCCCCGGAGAAAGGAGAAAATGTATATCCCCTCGCTTAGTTTTTTATCCACCCTTCGAGCATGGGCACACCGGTGGATCCACAGTAGATAAAATGGAAGATAGGAAGAAATTATTGTATTGCCATCAAGTCCTAATACGCAATTTGCCAAAATAAATATATGAGAATAGTAGTGACCCGTTCCGTTTTCCCACCGGTTATTGTGTATTAATGTGACGTTATTTAGATTTAAGATAATGATCAACAGCCATTTATTTTATCAATTTTACGAATTAAAAAATCATTGCTCTCTTCTGTCCGTGAAGTTTTATTACAATCGGTTAAACAACTCCGAAGGTCAGCCCGGACAAACAGATATTTTATTACATATATATATGTAATAAAATTGAAAATTTAAAAAGAAATCATTATTCAAATCACCGTGGCTCGAAACTTAGAATCCCGTTTATAAATTCACACAAGGCAAACTCAACGGGAAATGACTCTGCGGTGTTGCCGGAAGCCGCGAGCGGTTTTCTAGCAGACACTTCACAGGAAAATTAACCTTCGCAACTGGCGGCCATTACGGAGAATTAAACATTTCCTCAAACAATTTTACCTAGTAGGTTTCCCCGGACTATGGTACGTCTAATAGGGTGGCAGAAAATTTCGTTGGTGCGACGAGAAACGAGATTCGTTAAGGCAGGTTAGTGCCGTCCGACGTCAAGCCATCCGAAAGAGGTCACTGAAGACCTTGGAAATAATTTGTAGTCGGGACGCTTGTTAACTAGACAGCTGACAGGGCAATATTGAAATTTTATTATCAATTTTGCTGCTGTGAGAATAAATCTCTAATATATTTTTTGTCATTTGTAATTATAAAACATTTTCGAACATTAATAATGCAGGTTTTTCTTTACAATAATAATGTTTTTTGCTTCCTCTAATTTTTGCTTATTGGCGATTAACGATGACATCCAGACGTCCTTACGTTACTTACCCGTATCCGTAATGACAGTTTGTTTCTGGATTGCCTCAAATGTTGCAACGTATTTATTTATCATAGAACTATCAAATGCACCGTGTCGCCGTATGCACCGTATCGTGCGACACCGGCTCCGCCTGTCCAGCGCAGCGTGGGGGCTATATTATGCACAATTTTATAAAAACGTACTTTTCTTTATAGAATAAGGATGACAAAAGAACATGCAGTCCACCTGATGAAAAGTAGATATTGCGACCCACAAAACTTCTACATTTTCGATTAAGAATCAAAACGCAGATGGGTTGACACACCCCGGAAGACTAAAATGGAATGCCTCTTTTCTAGTAAAAAGGGTCTCAGGATCTCTACACACACCATACGAAACAAATTAAGTAGTATCAAGCTGCTATTTTCCACTTGTATTCTACGTGAACGTAGTTCTTCCCCGGTCGACCCAATTAGTCTTACAACCATAATATAGCTGCAGCATGGCTCCACCGCTCATATTTAATACTAATATGTAAGAAATAAGAACGTGTCAAACATACGAGGGCGGCACTGAAAATTTCGGGAATCAAGGAAGTGACACAACACTACTATTTAAAAATGTATTTATTGCTTTTCGAAGTATTCTCCGCGAAATTTGACACATTTTTCCATACGATGGAATCAATTATTGAAGCAACCATTCCATTCGGAAGTTGGGGTCTCCAAAATGGCCGTTTTGTAGGCGTCCACAGCTTCTTCAGGTGATGGTAATCTCTATACACGCAATTTATTCTTTATTTTAGGGAAACTATAGAAATCATTAGGGCTTAGGTCGGGGCTGTACGGCGGATGGTCTAATAATTCTTTGTTTTCTTGCTCTAAAAACTCTTTTGTTCTGTGTGCGGTGTGAGAACTCGCATTGTCGTGATGGAGGATGATGCGGCGATTGCAGTTCTCTTTACGGAGGTCAGAAACGACCTGTGGCAAACAATTGCTAGCATACCATTCTGCATTAACCGTTCTTTGTCCTTCAAGAGGAATAGTCGTAACATGGCCGGTTTTGGAGACAAACGTGGCCACCATTTTTTTTGCAACACTCCGTGAACGATCAATTTTTGTTGGCTTTAACTCATTTTCGAACACCCGAACTCGTAACTGGTTTTTTGTTTCGGGTTCGTACGCGTATATCCAGGATTCGTCACCTGATACGATGTTGTATACAGCATTTGACGATCTTGCGTGGAATCTTTCGAGAGTTCTGACGCACCAAGTAACGCGAGCCGCTTTTTGCTCTTCACAGAGCGAATGCGGTATCCATCGGGAAAACAACCTTTTTACACCTAATTGTTCGTGCAAGATTATTTGTATTTGACTCATACCAATGTCCAAAGTCGCCTGAATTTCGAGGTATGTCACATGTCGATCTTTCTCAATCAGCTTACGCACAGCATCAATGTTTTTTGGATGACTGCAGCTTTTGGACGACCTTGACGGGGATCATCACTGAGCTTGACACGTCCACGTTGAAATTCAGCAAACAAGCGATAAATTGTGGTTTTGGATGGGGCTTCATCACCAAATGCAGAAATCATCCGGTGAACACACTGTTTTTGTGTAAAACCACTTCGAAATTCATAATAAATCATCGCTCTTGAATTTTCTCGAGTCAATTCCATTTTCTCAACGACTAAACAAGTTTGACAAAACCTTGTGACAAGACCGAGAATCTTTTTTTAAATAAATAAATGGTATTCGATTTTTAAAACCAAGGAGTTTTCAATTAAAAATTTTTAATATGACAGGAACAGTGGTATATATATTTAAATTGAAGTGTCTGTTTCTAATATCGAAATAACTGCATTTATTGAGCGCAGAGGGTTATTTGCATGCCGTTAAGACCATTTTAAAATATTTTGGCTCTCTTTCTGTTTGTCTGTCTTTCCGAGATAACATTCGAAATGGCTTTAACCACCCATTGTAATGAATCTTGAGAAACAGATAGTGTGGTATAAGCTTTATTTTATACGAGAATCTTTTTGTTGAGAAATCCAAAAATTGATCAAATAAATGGTCTTTGATTATCAAAGAGCACAGAGCCAGATCCCTGTCCAAGCTCAAGTTTACAATATTCCTTATTTCACCTTATTTTATACAAACAGAATTTAATACTTAACCGTGTAATGGCGGTATAAAAATTTCCACTACCCTATATCCTCCCGTTGGATGTTATTTAAGAGGCGACAGAGGGATATTAAAACAGTAAATAGGCAGCACCTTCTTTCTGATAACAATACAAAATTATAAAGATTGCGGTTTCCAACCCGCCTGCAAAACGTGGTTACTGTGGCTAAATTTCCCTACGAGACAATCTATGGGAGGCCTATGTTCAGCAGTGGACTTTTACAGGCTCTAATGAATAAATGGATGGATAGGTTTCAATACTTTATTTTTCAACAGTAATAAATTGTGGAAAATAATCAAATTGGAGGCCAAGTCCAGCAAACTTAATGATCTTAGAGTATGGTCGCGCGCGCTGATCGACCGCTCCACGTTGTCGCTGTCAGCGCTGCCTAGCGTAGGCACTAGAGACGCGTAGGCGCGTCTGCTGTTTAGGGACAAGCACACTGGGCGCTGGGTTCCGATATTCACAAATTATTTATCCACATAATTGATGTGCAAACGTTGAGATGCATTTTATGCAGAATATTATGTTTTAACCAGCTGTAAAACCCTGTTTTACTTCCGCAAGGGTTGAATTTTCAAAAATTATTAATATCTCGTGATGAGTGAGTCAGTGTTATTTCGTTTATATACTCCTACATAATATATATTATTCAAACGAAAGTCGACATTCAAACGATAATAAAGTGTTTAAACGTAAAAACGTTTTGAATTTAACTTTTATTAAAACTAAGTTTCTAATTAATGCTCTCGTTCAATAATGAAGTAAATACCGAAAGCGAAAACTACAGAAAGTGCATTGAGAATAACTTGTTGCACGACTGGTGGGCCGCGTTCCCATAGAGATTACTACGTAGTAATAGTAAGCGGTCGTGGCCTAGTTGACCGGCTTGTGATGTTTCCACAGTACTGGCAATAGTTCAAAAGTTTACTAAACCATTGAAAGCAAAGTATTTATAATGTGATTGTATCTTATTCTGCAAATCTTCCCTCAAGTTCAAAAAGTTTGCCTTACGCGAAACATCCACTTAAAAAAATTAATTATCATATTACATCCTCTATCCTCCTCTATTGTAGACATATGTAGTTACATCTAACAATAGTGGCCGACTCGATCACAAAGCGAACTACATTTTAACTAATTATTCTAACTTAAATCCTAATGTCCTAGGTGAGCGAAAAAAAAGACAGCGTGACGCGACACACTGTAAACATATATCAAATATTAGCTGTACCTTAGACTATTTATTCAATAGCAAGCTACAAGGCTGTACTAATACGCTGTCTAAGTTGTCGGATCCATTTACGACGATGATAATGTCATATCTTTTTATAGTATAAATGTGATAAATCAAGCTACTGTCCGCTTGCTAATTAGCTACTGCATCTGGTTGCGTGGACACTACTTCAAACAAAGAAGGTAACGTATGCTTTGTAAGCCGTTTTAATTTAAAATAATCAAAGCTTTAACGTGGAAGAGCCGCACTGCACTACTTATGTTTGCAGCACGAATGGGTCGGCTCGACTGGGAAAGGACCACGCTCTTACAGAATACCAGTGTGAAATAGCAGCTCATTGCTGCTGTGTTTCGTATGGTAAGTGTAACCGGAGACCCATTTTACTAGACTCTTAATCAAAGATAGATTGTAGGTGTTTATGGGTCACAGCATAACCTTACCACCTTATTCTTAACACTTTCACTGTCCGGTTTTCAAACACAATAGTAAGACAATAGCAATGACCTATATGTAGTGCACGGGACAGCGAAAGGGTTAAAAAAGGTCTTTTTATGGGCTTCAAAACTGCTTTGTGGCAGATATAGGTGAGAGAATAAACCCTAGCAAAAGGATACGTCGGATTGTTTCGCTGCCTTTATAGTTTTACGTTTTGTATCATGTACAATTAGAGAGCAGTGAAAAAGCTTATTTATAAAAAATTTACTGCACTAATACGGAACGGAACTAAACGGAATTAAAGAAAATTCTAATGAAATTTGATTAAAACATATTAAATCAAACAGAAATACGTACAATTGTATTTTAATAGATGATAATAAACCCTGGGAATGAGGAGATCGCTACGAAGCTATTTCTAATTTGTATTGTGTGACTTCAATAATTGAAAGCCGTTCTTATTTTTTTTTTAAATATTCCCCTCTGAGTTTCTTACTGGTTCTTCCCAGCACAGAAGCATTTTCCAAACCAGTGGTAAATAAAACATGAGTGACTTTCAATCATCATCATCATTACAGCCCTTCACAAGTCCACTGCTGAACATAGGCCTCCCCCAAGGAATGCCACAAAACACGGTCCTGAGCCACCTGCATCCATCGACTTCCTGCAGGTCTTACCAGGTCATCACTCCATCTAGTGGGGGGATGCCCTACACTTCGTCCACCGGTACGAAGCCGCCACTCGAGAACCATTTTTCCCCATCGGTTGTCGGTTCTTCGAGCTATATGGCCGGCCCATTGCCACTTCAGCTTACTAATCCGTTGGGATATGTCGGTCACTCTAGTTCTGCTGCGGATATCCTCATTTCTAAATTTACCACGCAGAGAAACCGAGCATAGCCCTCTCCATAGCTCGCTGAGCAACCTTGAGCTTCCTCATCCTGCCAGCAGTGAAGGACCACGTCTCAATTCCATAGGTCATCACTGGCAACACGTTTCAAGTCTCGTTTTCAAGTTTTGAAGTATACCTGACGTGAAGATGTGCCCTAATTTCCCGAACGCTGCCCAACCGAGTTGAATCCGTCGATTGACCTCACTTTCAATAGCTATTATTTATATATTTATTGAGTAAAAAAGTTTCTATGTCTATTACTGTTGCGCGTATTGTTATATATATTTTTATATGCTCTCTCAGAATACCAGGGTGAAACAGCAGAATAATACGTATGTTGAGTGTAGACAACCGCAGAGTGTTAACGATACATTCTATGATGTATGGTTATGGTCAGGGGTGACGACGCGCCTACATTTTTATTCTGAATCTAGGATAGGATCACAGCATTCACTAGTGGATTATGGGCCCGATAGGTCTCCCTAATATTCGATAAATTATATATTGTTTTTTGATCTGTAAAATTAAAGTACGCGGCCAACAGAGATTTGCCCGACGTTAGAAAAATAATATTTATGGAAAGTAAAACACTATCTAAATTCAAAACTTCATCCAAATAAATACATTAACAGTATACAATAAATACGATCTACATAGGTCTCATTTCAACATCGCTACATAGTATATTAAAAACGACGCTTTTGTAAAAATGTATAATACCGTAAATCGGTAGTTGAAAGTAGAATCAGTCTACACTACACACCCGATGCAGGAGTAGTACAGAGCCTCACACACGCCGCCCACCGCCGTACCGTAATATGCCGCTACATATTTATTTATCTATGCAATGCCGTGTGCGCGCGATGCACGACCTCCCCCTCCCCTCCTCCTCATTCCCCTCGCTATCAGGCGCGAAGTCATCAGACTCTCAATCAATGGAGCAATAACTAACGGCCGAGACGCCGCCCGCAACTCTGGGCGGACTCTGCTGCCCCCTATGAACAGTGACAGTGGCATTACAAACCTACCTACGTCCTGTATAATTGCCGCGCGATGCATTCCACCCTCCACCCCTTGGAGGGTGGCTCAGTAGTGCTAACAGTCTATCATATTACTTTGCATCATCATTGTATCTAGAATACCTACGATATATATATTATTCCCGGTCGCCCCAGAAAGAGGGTACTGTTTTTCGAGTGTAGGTATATAAATGTATATGTGTCTATTTGTTTGGCACACTACTAGACTAAACGGCTTGATCTTTATATAAAGAATGTCCTTAGATTCGCATTAGTTGTGAAAGTGACATAGGGTATAATAACATTTTTTTTCCTTTTAGAATTTTTTTATACAGTCGGTTATTATTTTCTAAATTACTATTTCACCATTGGGCTCGTTTTCATTTCCTTACATTTTCTTAATTTAAAGAAATTATTTTGGCGCAGACCAACGTCTTTTTTATAGGATAGGGTAACAGACGAACACACAGTCCACCTGCTGATGGTAAGTGGTTGCTGTGGCTCATAGACATCTACATCTATCCTCGTTTGCGAATCGAAATGTAGATGCCATGTCACCCATGAGGTCTAAGATGGAATGCCTCGTTTCCAGTAAAAATGGTCTCCGGTTCTCTACACTCACCATAAGAAACACAGCAATGTTAAGCTGCTATTTTACACTGGTATTCTGTGAGAAGTAAAATAATTATTTATTAAAAAGTTGTCAAAGCCACGGAGTGTTCTTTATTTCCTCAAAACGTATTAGCTATGTACCATTTTCGATTTTCGATTCGTTACATTGTTGAGAATTCATAGATAAAAAGTGTTTTTCTTTTAATTCGCGAATTTAAGTTTTTCGTAGTGGTAAAATCTGTCAAAAATTTTCACACGATTAATAAAATAAAAACCATACAGCAATAGAGTGGAATAATTTGCAAACATCTGTCTTTTCATTCGACAACAATGTGGGTAGTCTTCAAAGAGTGTGTAAAGCTAAATCAGTGCGCTGTACCATCATCGATTACATGGTAGGTGGTGACCATCAGATGAGATAGTAGTCAAGCACGAGCTAATAATAGTTAAAAATGGCGGGCGGCAAAACCGATTTAAAAAGTATTGTTAAAGCTATAATATGACAGCAATTTTAGTTTGGAATTAAAGTCGAAACACGATATCAACTTTAAAATTGTCATTATCCGAAAGAGGTAATTTCTGTAAGACCCAATATGTGTGATCTTATATTTGTAGAGATTTAAAAACTTTCAAATCTTACATGCTCTAAATTTGAAACATTCTCCAGTATTCTTTCAATTTACTTGAATAACTTAAAAAATATTTTAAGCTGTAGTCCATAATTTTTTTGTAATTTTCTGAAGTTTACTTTAAGACAGAATCTCTTAAAAGTTTAGGCTTTTAATAGATACAGTAGTCGCATTTGGACAGTTTATTTTAAAAGGAGTACCCTTAACCGACGAGCGTGTATGCGTAGATATATAGATGTAAAGGAGGCTAGAGAGGTGTCAGGATCGCGCCAAATGGAAGTCCGTAGTCTCTGCCTATCCCTCTGGGTGACAGGCGTGAGTGTTTGTGTGTTGTGCCGGACTGTCTAAAACAGTGTTGGTATTGGTATTTAATACTGCAAAAGACATTCAATGACAAATCTATATATAAATAAAATTGCAGTGTCTGTATGTAATATCGAAATAACTGCTTGTTATTGAGCTGAGCTATTTTTAAAATTGTTGTTTGCCTCTCTGTTTTTCTGTCGGTCGGTATGTTTGTCTGTCGGTCCGGTCTAATCATCAGAATATAATGAATCGAATGTAATAAACGAACAAATAGAGGGCAATGTCAGGAGGGGTGTATGCGATATTTCATCAGAAAACTTGATTATTTTTCGGTAAACTAAAAATTATTAAAATATATTATGGTCTTGGATTATCTTAAATCTAAATAATACTACATTAATAGATCCTATCCAGGGGAAGCAGGTCTGGTGTCTAGTCGCTAGTCATACGTAAATGCTGTTTCTAAAGTTTTATAAGGCTACATGTTATTAAAAAAAGAAATCCATTTCGTAAACAATGTACATTTTCGAAGAAATAAATGAGTTGAACAATGAATTCAATCAAAATAAAATAGCGATTTCAAGCCGCTATAGTATGGGAGCGCTAACCCCACTTTTGCTTTTGATTTTCACAAAAGAACACGCAATCCGTGTTCGCCCGGGGCTGTCTCATTTGAACTCACAGTTGAGTCGACTCATTCGACTCGCAGTTGGTGCAGTGGCGTTTGTGAAGGGTTAAGTTACACTGTGCAGTCTTTTTATTTTCTACGGCACGTTGGCGTTTTCATTTGGCGTTTGATGATAGATAACATTTGTCAGTCGAAACATTGCACACACATGCGAATATCAATCGTGTAGTGGCGGTGTAAGAATATGCACTAGCCCATATTATCATCCCATGGATGTCGTAAGAGGTGACAGAGGGAAACATATCATGAGATAGGCAGCAGCGTTTTCCTAATAACGACTAAAAATAAAAGTAAACTGCAGTTGCCAACCAGCTTGCCAAGCGTGGCAACATAATAACTCATATGGGGCATATTTGCCCCATATGAGGCAATATATGCGGGAGGTCTATGTACAGCAGTGGACTTTAATAGGCTGTAACGGTAACGGCAACAAAGCGTAGTCAACATATAACCAAGTCATTGTGCGACTCCATAATCATACTGAAGTTCATCATAAGTCGACCCCTGAACGTAGGCCTCGACTGCAAACAACCACTAACCACACTATCTAATGTGGTGGATCGTTCTAGCCTTGCTTTCTCTGAGCTTACTGGCTTATGTTCATTTCGGCTTACTGCTCCGGCGGGATACGTTAATTTCTTTCTTTTTTCTATTTTTCCTATACAACTTATTTTATTCTAAATCAAACATATAGTACTCTATGTCTAAATAGGATCCAATGCACGACACCTGTGTGTCTAGGAATGGATAATTATCTATACTTTTTCTGTGTTTTGTTTAATTAAACACGCCAATCTCTGAAACTAACAGTCAGATTTGAATAATTCTTTTTGTTTATTATAGCTAGATTCATGAAGAGTATATATAGGCTATCTAGCATTAGGCTATACCTCTCAGATAGCCTTAAATATTGATTTTTGTTAATCAAGTCAGAGGAAAAAGCTTCCTACATGATTTATCCACGTGCGCAATTGTTAGAGATACCTACGTAAATACAATGTTCTACAAAAATATAGATCTTTACTTCACCTAAAAAAATATGCGATACCATATGCCTATTTGTTATACATAAGCCACAATAAGGTATTTTGTGACAAAAATTATTGAAAATTAAAAAGTGATTTAAGAGCGTTATTATTAGGCATGGCATATTAATCCTTACGTACGAAAGTTACTTCACGAACCAGACAATTTTATGAAGATAAGCTTTCCTCTTTATATCACGTTATTTGGACGTATAGTTAAAGAGATAATGAAAAAATTTAATTCAACACTCAGCTCGGCGTGTGACCGACTCATAAACCCTAGCCGTTCGATGAGAACCGAGAGAAACGAGCAGGGAACGAGCGATGTTAGTTTAATAATTTTAGCTAAATAATTGGCAAAATTAATATAATATATAGAACTAGGATCAGTATAAAATTACCAAAAAAGCTGTGGTTAATAATGAAACGAAATGGTGAAACGATTAACGAAAGTTAAAACAACAATAACTAAAAGTGAACTGTATGTTATGGATATCGATCTGAGATCGATTACTTGAATTGTTGTTGTATCTGTTACTTATTGGAATGTTGGTAATTTGTATTTTTTATTATTATTTTATAGATATGTACGCAATTATTTTTGATCTCCCTAGACAACACAAAAATAATCGAAAATAAATATTAAAATGCTCAATTTCATCGAGAATCGATTGTATTGCGCTTCGTTTCAAATCGAATCGAAAATCTGGATGGACGATTCATCCTGGAGCGGAGGGCGAGTGGATAAATTTAAAGTTAGCTCTATATAACGTTAATATGCCGATAGATAAGTACTTCATTATTTTTCAATTTCAGTCGCAAATCATATTTTGTCAAATATACAACCTAACCCTGACCTGCAAATTCCAAAAAACCCAAGAAAATTTGAATTTCGCGGGCCACCTGGAGCTTCCACCTTAAGGCCAGCAAAATATCGTATTTTAGACACGAATCTGGCGCGCGAGAACTGACATTTATTCAAATTGTACATGCTCGGAGAAAAATGTGGCATACATGAAACTCAAATGTTTTAAATAATTTTTTTAAAATAGTACGAGATAAAAAATTTAATATAGTCACCGGGAAAAAACTTTGACCATCTTGTTCTCGTTTTTTAAGAGGTAACCAACCATATTTTGATAATGTGAATGGTATGTTATTGAGTTAAGGAATTTCCTTATCGACTACATTTTTATTTAGATCCTTTATTTTCTGATAATAGTCAAAAACGTTTCCAATAAACTAACTTTTAGCCCACTGAATGTCGCACGCTAACTGCGTGCGTAACGTTACTTCTTAACACGCCCATTTCTGTACCCGTGTTGCTCATACGCAAGCAAACCTTGTTTTCTTGCTTACAATTACCGATCAAAATTTTTTTTAAATTGTGGTAAAATAATATTGATGAAGATTTTTTTATATGATAGGGTGACAAACGAGCACACAGTCCACCTGATGGTAAGTGGTTGCCGTGGCCCATAGATGCTACATTTATCCTCGTTTGCGAATCAAAATGCAGATGCGTTGTCACCCGTGAGGACTAAGATGGAATGTCTCTTTAACAATAATAAGGGCCTCCGGTTTTCTACACTCACCATACGAAACACAGCAGCATTAAGCTGCTATTTGACTCTGGTATTCTGTGAGAGCGTGGTCCTTCCCCGGTCGAGGCGACCCATTCGTGCTACAACTATACCACTAATATAGCTGCAGTATGGCTCTACCACGTACAAAATTTATTATATTCAATGTCTAGACAACCACATGCTGTCACAATAATGATGCTGATGATAAGTTAATAGAATTAACCTGCGCCGCTGAGAGCCGCAAGTTCGCATCCTACACGGAACAAATATTTGTATGGTCTACAAATAACGAGCTGGTTATTTCCATGCCTGAACTGAAATCAATAACCATTTATAAAATGTTTGCCTTGCTATGTATTGTCTGACTGTCCGGGCTAATCTTAGGAATGGGTGAACCGATTATAATGAAATTTCAAGAACAGAGAGAGCAAAGCGCCAGCTGTGATCCATATTTTATCCGATTTAAAAAAAAACGAGTATCTGATTATCTTACCAACGCCACATTAATAGATCCTACCCAGACAAAGCTGGATGAGTTCAAATAAGTTGGAGACCACCGATTTACAAAATCATTTCTAGACGAGCGATTTCGAAGATGGAAAATTTCATTCCCAACACAACTCTTTGTTGGTAGGTTTACATCAAGCCAACAATGCTCGAACGAATGAATTATTGAAGCGCGGTCGGTGGCGTGACTGCGCTGATTAGGACTCGGAAGTTAGATGAGGTTAATGGCTTATTGAAGTTTTAATTTATAAGTGAAATCGGTCAAGCACATTCCATATTGCTATGTAGTGGCCGTGAAGGAATATCCACTTCCCCCATAATATCATCCCGTGTGTGTCGTAAGAGACGACAGAGGAAAACAAATCAGGAGATGGGCGGCAGCGTCTTCCTAATAACGACTAAATTGTAAACTACTTTCATGCGGTTTTCAATAAATAAATATAGCCTTTTATTCAACGCCAATAAACATTGAAACAAAAACAAAATCAAGAGCGTGGCATGCCATGGTATGCTCACATATTATCCCCCCTATGAGACAATGTATGGAGAGGCCTATCTGTGTTCAGCAGTAGAATTTAATACACTGTAAAGGTAACATTCCGTATACCGACCGATGCCGGATGCCCACATGATGTTACATATTAAAATCAATTGCCCTGCGTTAGTCTCGCAAAACTCGAAAATGGCAGGATTGATTTTGATGACATTCTTTGCGTGTGTTTGATTTGGTGTGTGGATGGTATAGATTTGGACCCGGTAGATGGCACTGTTGTCGAGATCCAGAAATCACCCGGGCGAAGCCAATGAGGGTTTCCGTATTCAGTGTTATATTTTTTTATACTACTAAATTGAAGTGACAGACGCACTTACAGTCTTACTTGATGGTAAACGGCTTATGCAACCTATGGGCAATTCGCAGCCAACTTTAAGTAAACAAAGCTAGAGATGCGTTGTCATCTGGAAGGAATAAGAATGCCTCGCAGCTATACTCTTCATATCGGAACGCAGCAGTGCTCACATTGCTGTTGGCAGCAGAAATAAGTAGGTGGAACCCGGCCAATCAGCTTCCTTCCTAGGCGGAATGGAAGTCGTAGTACCTAGTTCACTTTCTAACCCGGCACTACGAGATCGAGTTTCAAGTTATAAATCACAATTCGACTTGCCATAAATAGCTCAGTCAAATCCATTACAGGAGCTAAACGCAAGTTTTATAATGCCTTAAAGTATATGATCCACTGCAGTAAACAAAAACAGAAATTATATGATATTTTTCAGGATATTTCTTAGTTATATAGTGTATTGTAAACATGACTAATATTTGATATAATAGAAAATAATCACAAAGGTAGCTCGAATAATTTCTTTTAACGATTAAAAACTATACTAATATACATGCAATCATTCTGATTTATTGTTAGATTATTCTGCAAGCAACTACATTAACGTGATAGTGTTGTAATTTTTTAGTCCAATCAATAGATTTTTGTAAGTCACATATTCTTATTTCTGAACATAATACGTACGCAAGTGTGTGTAAACCGCCTGTGTATCGACAGTGCCGGCTGATGCTATACAGAAATTGTGTAAATGTTTGCGTGTTATATTTGAGGTCACTTAGCTCTTGTAGTCCTCTTAAGCCAAAAAGTAAAAGATAATAGAATATGTGAGTGACTTCCAATACGTACATATTTTTTATAGTTATAATCTACGAATAAAAAAGTTCCTATTCTATTTTAATACTACTACCTCTTTTCTAATCCTTTTTCAGACTGAGAATCTACTATCACTATCATCCAAATAGTTTTATGCGTGTACGTTCACAAAGACTATCCATACAAAGATATATGTGTACTAATCACTTCTAAGCACTGAGCGAACAAAGCCGCGAACGGTTGTCGCAAACGGTTTGTGCTAACGGCAGATGCTCGGTGATACAATATGGGACACCGTCGATAAACATGGCTTAGAACCCTTCGCGGCCGCCCTTCCCTTGTAGAATTCCATCGCGAAGTCGTCAAAGCGTACCGCGCGAGGGAGCCGAACGATTGCGCTTGAGATAGCGCTCGAGATGACTTACCGATTCCAGCTGCCTGCTTAATAAATGCGTATCGGCATCCTGGTGCATGCTACATTATGGTACTAGGGGCGTTCAATAAAACGTGTGAAGTGTACCTATGTTACAGGTAATTTTTATTAAATGTTATTTTATATTTCGACTAAGTCACCTTTACTAGTAATACACTTGGGAATATCTTTCTAAGCTTATGATTTTTATTCTAAAGAATTTTTCATACAGATTACCTAAAAATTTCTGCGAGGTTAGCCAAGATGAGATTACTACTCGTTGACTATCATGTGATTTAACGTTCAGATACGAGTTTGTCATTATATACTTAGCGTTACAGATCATAAAAAGTCTAACCCCGCTGGACTGTAGCGACTACTGATTCATAATCTTCAAGTTTCTGTACTCTCAGAAACTTCTTCAATCTCAAAAATAGATCACAAGGGTTCGAATCCTGAGTCAGAACAAAAAAATAAGTTATTATTTTGTCAAGAAAATTTCAGTAGAGAGCCCGGAGTCAAAAAGTTGGTAGTATTTCACCACCGTGCCTCGGAGAGCACGTAAATCAGGATGGTCCTGCGCCTGATCTCTCCCCGGTCGTGTTGTTTTACTATCTTATCGGGCTATGGGAGTGAGGGAATACACAGTGCACCTGTGCTTATGCACACACTATAACCCTCTCCTGCACAGACTAATAGCTAGTCGTTGTTGAGGCTGTCCGTCGTGACCCAAATTCAATC
Organism: Parnassius glacialis; assembly: GCA_033319125.1. Taxonomy (NCBI): domain Eukaryota; kingdom Metazoa; phylum Arthropoda; class Insecta; order Lepidoptera; family Papilionidae; genus Parnassius; species Parnassius glacialis. The sequence continues at coordinate 4,601,675 of JAVANC010000004.1, read as the reverse complement.
TGAAGGACTTTATTATTTTAAGGTCAGCATTATATATCGCAGTCGTCGCAACGGTGGACATTCAAATGTCCACCAGGGCGGTATTTTGTTGAAACAAAATAATCTTTCTAATTCGTGGATTTCCTTACGCAATTTTTAGATGCATGTGTGTGCGCGAGTGCGTGTTCTTTCAATAAGATGAGAATGGTTTTGACTTGGTTTCGGCGTCGCTTGAAATGTAATTAGCGCGCTCGGTCATCTTTTTTCGTATGTTCATGTTCATGTTCGGGATGTATAAACATTACTACTCCTTGACTATCCCAAGAAAAAGAGCCTATGATCTTACTGGCGGAAGGACTTACCTTAAATTTCTGTGGAGTTGGAAATGGAAAAGTAGTTGATGAGAAAGTGGCTTTGAGTATGAGGATTAGGGAAGTATAGAACAATGAGGATATAATGAGGAGGAAGATAATGATGATACTATAATACAAAGAAAGGATCTTTTTTAAAATAGAAGTTAAAGAAAAGGTGTAAGTTAAGAGTGGGTGAGTTAGCCGCCAAATGACTTGTACGTCGATGGTCAACTCATATAATTTGCGTCGCCAACAGGCGAGTTGCAAAGGATGGTTTTAAACGAACGTTTCTTTATAAGAAAGCGGAAAGAAAGTGAACACTAGAAAGACGAAAGTGATGGTTTTTTAAGGGGGAAGAGTAGCGGCGAGAGGGTGTTTCAGGATCGCGCTAAATAAAAAAAAGTCCGTCGTCTCTGCCTACTCTTATGGGTGACAGGCATGAGAATTTATGTAATGCTAAAGATTGAGCACTTACACTTTTAGAAATTATAAGCTATTTATTAGTCCAAATGAACAGCAGGAACATTACATTTTATGAAAATTTATTTTAAAGAATTATTACTTCAGATAGAATGGCTTTGTAATTCATCACAAACTAATCTGCCGCCCACTGAAAAGGCGATCGCTAGTGAAACTTCACACAGAGCTGAAAGATATTGGTGTACAAATTCGTAAAGTTCAAACCATTTTGGTTCCATTTTCCAACTTCACGGTACAATAACCCCAAACAAAATCTAGTTTTTTAAAACAAAAGTGTATATTGTTTTTGTTTCAGTCAGCATAGTCAGTTCACCTTTTTAAATTCAGAAGAATTAGTGCCAACTTTTTTGCTTTTTTTTAACAAGCCTCTTATTCCATAGCACGGGATTCAAATTGAATGTTGCAAGCGCGTGTAAGCTGAACGTCAACTTCGTTTCGTTGATCGCGTCATTACAACCAGGGTGAGGCAACTTTGTATGAAAGCTGAAAAATCTGCACACAATCATGATTTTGTCAATATGCGTGTTGGGCTTGTTAAAATAAAGCGAGATAAAATATCGCTGTCTCTTTCTTTAATTTTGTTTTAGATTGCCATTTTAAAAATTAGATAAATAAATTCATATTATATGGAAAGAAAATAAAAATATTAATTCGGTGTTAAACTTTTATTGGTTTGCTTTTTAAAGTATAATTACATACATATTACTCTGAGATTCGCACAATTAGTTTACCTATTAATTGATTTAAATAAAATTATTAAATATTAGCAGAATTTATCAAAAAAAGCCATGAATTAATAGAAGAAGAAAAAAATGACATTTGTTTGTCAACGTCTTTCATATTGAAAATATTTTCTGAAATTTATTAAAATTTATTTCATAGGTTTAGTTTTTAATATTTATTATTCATTTTTGCTTAAATTCAGTTAGATGGACTTAATTTTCGTATGTACGCAAATATACAGTCATAATATCGTCGTGAATGTACAGTAAAGATTTTTTGTGAGATGTTAATTCTGTATAAGATATTGACTATAAATGAATTCATTATTTCAAAGTTTTATGCACGATTTGTGATCATCATCGAAAGTAAGTTAAGTGTTGTGTAAATAAAAAGCACAAAATCATCTGATCACTTTCTGCAAGTTTCCTGTGATAGGAAAAGAAAAACTTATGACAATATTGTGGTAAGAATATACACATTTCGAATTTATTGGCCGTTATTTGTAGGGTTTATAACTATATTGACTCGAATTGTATCTGTTTCAGATCACGTATTTGGGCTGAGTAAAGTTTTCATCATGAGAATTTTTCTGATCTAAATGTACGTTAATGTTCTGTGAAGAATAACTCTCTCACAATAACATGTGTTTTATATTAGTAACGTGCGTGGAAATATTACGTGCAAAAGCAATAAAAAACATCAATAATAATGTGTAGTTTATAAAACAATCTGTCTTCCAGAAAATAAAATTACATAACTATACTTATTTATAGTTTTATTTTATCCCACATACTAATCTAAATTATATTTGAGTAATTTTGGTGCAACCTCTCAAATATATGGGAATTTACCCCATAGGTTTGTGAGGCTTGAGCCAAAATTACTCAAATAAGCCTTAAATAAAAAGTTTTAAGTTACAAAACACAAAAGTTTGAAATTCCCGCTAAAAAAGTTTTATATGGGCGTCCACCGTAGCGCTTTTCGTATACAAACATAAACACGTGTTTCCGTTTTTTAGTATGAAGTTGGCGTTCTTCTCTTGATAAAGAGTAATTGTGTTCTGTGATTACAACTTAAGGCAAGGTTATACGAATACAGCGTTACAAACGGCGTCCCTATAACGTGTTTCATTCGCTAATAAAAAGGATGAAAATTTTGAAAAATGTATGTCCTCTTAAAATTTAAATATTTTGGCCATTCAATACGCGATTGCTGGCACTTTGCTGCATGGAATAAAATGTTAAAAACAAATCTAAATTGTGAAAATACCGTCCGTACCGAAAAAACGGTCAAAATGTAAAATTTTACAATTTCACTCATCGAATTTCAAAATTATGTGTTTGCTATCACTCCTTACGTGCCCGTCGTAGATGTGCCAACCCGTAAGGAACTCGAGTCGAGTTAACTAGAGTCTAAATTCTCGTATAACTAGAATTAAACTCGAGCTTAGCAACTTGAATTGATAGGACGATAAATTTGTTACAAATTACTAATAATATCATTTTTCTTACATTCAACTCAATGTTGGGCATAGACTATACATGTTTTGGGATAATTATTATTACTAAACTTAGTAAGTAGAAGTAAAATAAAAACGTATTTATAGTACTTGCAAGTACGTATATTTAATAACAATACATTACAGTGTAGATACTCTTCACAATATATCACTTTAACTTTATGGCGTAGTAACATAATACGTTATTAATAATTTTGCAATCACAAATTATTCTTTAACATTTTTCTGGTATTATATATATATGCACGATGAACGAATTTTGCCCTCGCTTGTTCTCGCATATTTCGTCCAATTACCGCGAGCCCGAACTCGAGCTAGTTATTATTCGACTCGAGTTAATTCGAGTAGATTCACTAGCCCGTTATGTCCCTCAGTTCCGGTGGTCAGACCTGTGCCAATTTTTGGAACACGCTATCCCTTCCGTTCGTTCGTTTCCATAAATTCGGAGTTATTTGATAATAGTATAGCTACATAATAGTAGTATAATAAAGCTTGTTTCCGAATAATATTATAATAGTTTAGTTATCAACTTGTGTATTATAGTTTTATTGGTTAGTTTCGCGGTCAAAGAGCGGGGGTTGAGGTAGCGCAAAATGCCTAGATTTCTCGGAAAAGCCCGCCTTATCGGAGAAATGTCTCGATCAGTGGTGCCTAGTGCGAGATGTTGTTTTACGCGCTCGATACCGAGAAAGTTAACTACAATTTGTATGGAATAAAATCAGCGCCAACTAGTGGCAATAATCGGAATCACCATCGAGCATTGACTCTCATTCGTCAGTGAGGACGTTAACGCACGTGATTGGTTGGAGCGGCAATTTCGATCATTCGAGACGTAAAATTTTACGCGGCTGATATCGAAAAAGTTTTCACCTAAATTTTTACAGTGAGATAGAAAAGTGAGAATAATTGTTGAAGAGTTACATTTTATTTCATTTTGTGAGAACGATATATAATATAGGCAGGCCGTTTTTTTTCGTTAGCAGGATGTTTACAGCCACAAAGACATTAAATAATTAATAATAATACATGACTACTATTATAAAGTCAGTGCTGAAGCAAGAGCTTGTGCATATTTTAGTCCGTTGTTACACCCCAATGACAGGTAGGTAATTTAAGGATAGATATCGCCTTTTCCAAGAAAGTATTCAAGTTTTTGTGTAAATAGCGGTTGCGTTAACACTAAGTAACTAAATTACATTTACTGCTCCATAAATGTGAACATAAAATCATATTAGAATGAAAACACCTTCATGTTTTTTGGTTTCAATTTAATGCTTTCAATAATTAACATTAAAATAAAATGGCCAAATCTCAATCTCCTAATACTAACACAAACTGACGAAACCTTGATCAAATTACGAAACATAAACAAATAACTAATAATGAATTGTGATTCCGATTATTGCCACTAGTTGGCGCTGATTTTATTCTATACAAATCGTAGTTAAGCCCGCTTTTCACTACGGGATATAATATAATATATATTACATCTCGAGATATAAATTAATATCGCTCACCATACATTTTATATGGAACCGTTTACACGGTGTTATAATATATATTACATCTCAAGCTATAAATATTTTTTCGATCGACCGAGCGATATTTTCATTTTATATTTCTCCCCCTGTACCACGGACACCGTTCTGTGCCCCCGCAGACGGTGTACGGGGTAAAGGGGGTAATCCAATGACCAATGACGAATGCACACTGGTTAAAAGATATATCTCACAGTGTGAAAGCCAATCACAGGATATAATTTTATATTTCGGGATATAATATATATTATATCCCATAGTGAAAAGCCTGCCTTAACGTTCTCGATATCGAACGCGTTTAAAAACAAAATCTCGCTCTAGGCACACAGTTTGTAAGTGGCTTACGGTTTGTGGCGTTTATTCGCGACCATACAAGATTTTAGAGTAGGGAAAAAAGTAAAATGAGCAGGTGAATATTGATTATTGCGGCGACTTCCTTCTTTCCCTACTAACATTTGGCTAACTGCATTTGGCTGCATCTAGTTGTAACCGTATAAACCTAAGCGTGTCCGCGCTACGATTTTTAGCCGTAACATATGAAATCGTTGGTGTGTCTGTTTACTGTTATTGCTCATATAACTTCTGAACGACTTGACCAATAGACGTCAAATTTACACAAGACAGTTTTGTCACGACGATAGTATATAGCAATTCGACAGGCAAATACGACAGGTGGCGCTGGAGTCAAGTTATTAACAAATTCTATACAGAGTTATTTTTCAGAGTAGCCAAATTTTAAACTTAAGTTCGAATATATACTCGTAAATAATGATACACACCGTTGTTGCAGTTTTTGAAATACGAGTAAATAAAGCTTTTACTTTTATTAGAAATTATCTCAAATTGAATGTGATTTAAGGGCAACAACGTTTTTGCCTGCCGATAGACCCTTACGAAATTGTGCATGAGCAGTAAAATCTGAAAATATCGCATAACCACGTATTTTGAATTTAAAAAATAAGAAGGACGATATTGGAAGTACTTTTTAATTTTTGTTTAACATTGGCCAATATTACTTATTCTGGATTTTCTCTGCAAATATTGCCGGTTATTGAAAAATAATCGTGTACCAAAATGACCAAAAGAGGAAAGGACCAAATTGACTTATTCACTTTGTTGCAATATTTGTCTGTGAGAACATATCGTAAAACTGCACAGGATCATGTCCTGTCAAGGAATTCCAATGATTTCAATCAATCCAATCCAATGAGAAAAATATGCGACGCCTTTGATATTTTCTGATGGAATGCTGAGTACACAAACATTTTTTACATGCACCGCCGCGGGCCGCCCGTCTATGATTCTTTTGCAACTTTTTGTCTGACATTAGGCTGGCTTTCATGTGATTTTAAATTGGACATACTTGTGCAAAAAGTTGTTTGAAGTATGTATTGGCGTGGTTTCTGATTTTTCTTCTTATTTGTGTTACTTTCGCTGAAATTATTGCGTCAGATAATAGAATAGACCACAAATATAATATTTTCAACTCAACATTTATGACAAATTCGGAATGGGTCCTTTTTGTTTTTGTGCAACAATTAAAAAAGAACTAGGTATGTACAGTGTACGCACGCACCGCGCCGTCGCCAATCGCCTTGTAGGTACCAATGATCTGTATATATACTAGGTAGGTACCGTCCATTTTGTGATGGTTAATTTGTATAGGAGCCATGAGTCCTTAAATAGCAGGATGGAAACAAACGAGATATAAAACTGTCGCCATGACAAAATGTAATATATTAAGGCGCGGGTTGAGCAAAATGTCGCGCTAGTCGTTATTTGTGCGGTTTTTAGGAGCTATCTACTTTTTATTTAAAAGATATATCAACAAATAAAAAACACGTTATATTTCTACATAATCTTGATTTCATAAGAGCTATATCCAATTTTTTTAAAGGAATAAATATTAATATAATCTCCTTACAACGAAACCACATAAATGTGAAACTATTATTGATAACATGCATCTCCTCGTAAAGTAAGTATTATTTTATTTTGCGATTTACACCAATGGATAGGCAATTTATTAATGAACATTTCTATTGTAAAATTTTTTTCATTAAAAAATTATTTTAAAATCTGGGCGTATTCACTGCCCACGGGCTTGCTCAAGTCAGTGACACAGAGTACTTTCTTATTCTTAATTTCTTACTGAAAGTCAGTGAGCCCTGAGCTCTTCGACGTGAAGTCCGTGTCGTCTGCCAGCGCACACGCTCACGTCATGTCAGTTGATAATATTATTACTTATTAGGTTATTTATAGGTAGTATTATTTGTTTGTTTTGGGTATAATTTTTCGTATTAGTTATACATATATTTGTTGTGTTTTTACTGCGCGATGAAGCTTTTTGCGTGTATTTTCTTTGAAGTAAATGCAAATAAAAAATTAAGCACCATTAGCATGTAAAGTTCGAATCCATAATTAACATTTCGACAAATATTATAATTTACACTATAAAAGCCTAATTCAATATTATCAGTATAGCTGTATAGTATACAGTTAAAACTAATTCTAACACACAACCGCAATATTTTATTAGGTATAGTACTGCCACGTTGGTCTAGTGGTTGTAGTATTGCGACTGCTGATCATGAGGTCCCGGGTTCGAATCCTTTGTGAGTTTTGATTTATGTTTTAAGTTATAATTAGTATTACTAAGTTATAGTTTTTTTGCTAAAATATAGTATATTATTTATTTATTGCTTGTTTTTTCTTCTTTTTCAAAAAATAATTGAGTACATAAGGTGTTCTATACTTATAATTCGGTAAAAAGTATCTAAGTAGGTATTACCTACCTACTTACTTTTTACTATCTACTTTTTACTATAAACTAAAAAATTTTAAAACTAAATTTAACTAAAAAGACTAAACTGACCATTTATTTTTTAACTCAAAACAGGACATGGGTTTATGTATACTCTAAAAACTATAACTTTATACAATTAGTGTTCACTACAAAATTAAATTCAGTATAGACAGTAATTATTAAATGCAACATATTTTTTTTTAATTATTAATTACATTTGTCAGTGGATTAAATTTGCTTTAATAAAGTTGGTGATGATTTTAAATAAGAATAAAATTCTGGGCAAGTTTTTTTTATTGTTAACAACATCGCCTTTAGAACTGGAACCGTAAGTGTTTTTTTCAGACGTCCACAATTTATTCAAAATAGAAAAATACTCTTTCTACTGGAGCATTTGTACCAGGTAGACATAAAATATATTCGATTAAAAAAATTATGTTGAAGATTGTTGGCTTTGAATACTTCCATCCAACGAGTTACGGGACAATTTTGTGTCCCGGAGCTTTATTTGGGGACAATGGGACAGGTGACCGAGAAAAGGGACAGTCCCGGTCAAAACGGGACGTATGGTCACTTTACCTATAACCCGGCGACGGCTCCGTGGCGCAGTGGATTAGCAATCAGTTGTTGCGCTGGGGGCCGCGGGTTCGAATCCCGCACGGAACAAATATTTGTAAGGCCTACAAATAATTGTTTCGGGTCTGGATGTTTGTCCTTGTGCAATTTATGTTTGTAAACTGCCTCCACGACTCTCATTCTATATTACTCTCACTCTGCGAAACATCCTATTTATTTATTTATTCTTTATTGCACCAAATATTTGTACAAAAGGCGAGCTATCGATCTATTTACCTATAGTGAGTAGGTATCTTTTAAACTCACAATTTTCAATGCTTCATTTTTAATATATAATTAATTATAAAATTTCATAATTAGATAATATATGAGAATACATAATTCTAATATAATGCAACTAATATACCGAATAAAAAAATTAAAATACATTTATCGTCGTACGCTGTGTGTATTTCCATAAAATAGTTTATTGATGTTGGAAAAATATTACGTCCGTACAGTAGGTGGCGTCCTACACATTTACGCGATCCTATATTGTATCGAGTCGACGCGCCACACCAAATGCTCAAGGTCGTTCGCATGGAATAGCCCCTTAAAAAAATGCTGGCTCGGCTATCGTTCTGCTCTTTCCGTTGGGTGGCGGTGCATTGAGTTTCCCAAATTCACTCCAGACTTAAACTCTACCAGCGCCACCTATCGGGCCTAGTTTTTGTGATTTTCTTTTTTAAACACTAAAGCAAGTAACATGACCACTATAAAATGACGTACTTTACAATTTGCCCTAGCACGCGTACAGACGAGGCGGTTTTTATAGTGACCTGTCATACAAACAAAGAACTAATTATATACAGGCAAAATATTTTCCTGTATATAATTCGTTTAAATTTTATGTGGTAATGATTTTGTAAATTTGTATATAAAATTGTGTGTCATGTCTGCTCTATTCAATCCCGTCACTTCAGCGTTATTTACAAAGTTTATTCTTTGATGAATGCGAGGTGATGGGATGAAAGGAACCAAGTATAATCTTAACTTCGACACAGAATATAAAGATATTGTGTGGATAAAATTGCATGTCAAATAACTAATACTTTATTTTCACTTGTCATGCTTTATTTTTTTAGCTTCGAAATGTATATGTGGCAACCCCCTAGCTATAACGTGTGTGCACACAAACAAGTCACGGCGTCACTTATAGTCAGGCGCGGTCCGATGGGGAGGGTCACAGGGCACATGACCCCCACCAAAATCGTACCCATCAAATTGAAAAATCCTCTAAAAGTTACTGACAGACTCTTCGATATAATTATCAAGGAAATGACGAGGAATATTTTCATCTTTTATTATTTATATTCATATTTTTATTCAATTATTAAAAAAAATAAAGACTGCTCAATTTCTTTATAGAATATGGGTGACAAACGAGTACACAGTCTACCTGATGGTAAGCGAATGCTGTGGCGTAGACATCTACATCTATGCTCAATTAAGAATCAAAATGCAGATGCGTTGTTATCCCTGAGGGTTAGAACGCCTCATTTCCAGTAAAAAGGGTCTCAGTTCCCTACACCCCCCATACGAAACACAGCAGCATTAAGCTGGTATTCTGTGAGAGCGCGGTAAGATGTTAGAAAAGAGGCTGACGGGTTTAGTTCTTCTAAATATTCATCCAGAGATAGGCCCAGACGTCTGAAATATTATTACCCGATATGCCAATAAAATAGAAGACTTCCATTTACTACGAGGGCGGCACTGAAAATTTCGGGAATCAAGGAAGTGACACAACACTACTATTTAAAAATGTATTTATTGCTTTTCGAAGTATTCTCCGCGAAATTTGACACATTTTTCCATATGATGGAACCAATAATTGAAGCAACCATTCCATTCGGAAGTTGGGGTCTCCAAAATGGCCGTTTTGTAGGCGTCCACAGCTTCTTCAGGTGATGAAAATCTCAGTCCACGCAATTTATTCTTTATTTTAGGGAAAGTATAGAAATCATTAGGGCTTAGGTCGGGGCTGTACGGCGGATGGTCTAATAATTCTATGTTTTCTTGCTCTAAAAACTCTTTTGTTCTGTGTGCGGTGTGAGAACTCGCATTGTCGTGATGGAGGATGATGCGGCGGTTGCAGTTCTCTTTACGGGAGTTTAGAAACAGCAAACAAATGCTAGCATACCATTCTGCATTAACCGTTCTTTGCCCCTCAAGAGGAATAGTCGTAACATGGCCGGTTTTGGAGACAAACGTGGCTACCATTTTTTTGCAACACTCCGTGAACGAACAATTTTTGTTGGCTTTAACTCATTTTCGAACACCCAAACTTGTGACTGGTTTTTTGTTTCGGGTTCGTACGCGTATATCCAGGATTCGTCACCTGATACGATGTTGTATATAGCATTTGAGGATCCTGCGTGGAATCTTTCGAGAGTTCTGACGCACCAAGTAACGCGAGCCGCTTTTTGCTCTTCACAGAGCGAATGCGGTATCCATCGGGAAAACAACCTTTTTACACCTAATTGTTCGTGCAAATGATTTGTATTTGACTCATGCCAATGTCTAAAGTTGCCTGAATTTCGCGATATGTCACATGTCGATCTTCCTCAATCAGCTTCCGCACAGCATCAACGTTTTCTTGGGTGACTGCAGTTTTTGGACGACCTTGACGGGGATCATCACTGAGCTTGACACGTCCACGTTGAAATTCAGCAAACCAACAATAAATTGTGGTTTTGGATGGGGCTTCATCACCAAATGCAGAAATCATCCGGTGAACACACTGTTTTTGTGTTAAACCACTTCGAAATTCATAATAAATCATCGCTCTTGAATTTTCTCGAGTCAATTCCATTTTCTCAACGACTAAACAAGTTTGACAAAAACTTGTGACAAGACCGAGAATCTTTTTTTAAATAAATAAATGGTATTCGATTTTTAAAACTAAGGAGTTTTAAATTAAAAAGATTTTAATATGACAGGAACAGTGGAAATATTCCATTTCCGATACTTTTAGTGCAGCCTATGTATATAATGTATGCAATAATATTGTGTATTTTGCAATAAAGTCTAATTTACTCGACATATTTTATTATTAGTGACCCCCTCTAAAATTTCAGGCTCCGACCGCGCCTGCTTCTAGTACGTAGTACATAATATTACTTCAATGGCAAACAAAGGATTTTTTAAAATTATATATGTAGTTCCTACAACTAATAAACGGAAGAGAATAGTTCACATTCAATGTGATTCAGTAATCAGATATTGAATTTCCTTTCTTTTATCTTTCAATTTCTAAGCATTTCGAATAAATAATTCCTTAGCTGCGGATTAGTGGGTAACCCATTGAAATAACAATTCTAGAATAGGGGGTTCATTTGTAAAATATGCACGAGGTCGGCTCAAGATCGATAAAGCGTTCTTATAAAGACTTCTCTGTGTTACTTTGGGAGTATACTATATAAACAAATTACCTATGATCACAGAAAATATAATTAGCATCCAAATGTAAAAAATATTCATAAATATGTATAAGAAACAAATATACATATTTTTAGAACAGCATAAGGGTGACACAACCGAGTTCACAGTCCACCTCACCACATACATGGCACTCGTAAGTGGATGCTGTATAGCCCATAATACATCTAAATTTATCGTCGATGACGTATCAAAATGTAGATGCGGTGTCCACCCCCGAGCCCCAAAGATTGAGATGGAATGCTTCATTTCCAGTAAAAAGGGTCTCCAGTCTCTAGCCCAAACAACACAGCTGCAATAATTTGCTATTTACGCTGGTATTCTGTGAAAGTGTAGTCCCCGGTCGAACCGACACATTTGTGCTACAACCATAATGTAGTTGCAGCTAGACATGGTACGAGTACTCGGTTTGGATTCAGTACTCGGCGGATTCGGCCTTTTTTTAGGGTTCGGCCGAGCACCGAGTATTAACGGCCGAGTACCGAGTACTCGACCTTAATTATATTCCAGAGAAAAATAAAAACAAATAACCAGTTTTTATCATTATTATTATATTAGACACATTAAAACATCAGGAACATGAGAAGCAGCAGAAATATTTAGAACGTACACAAGAATCTATAATAGAAATAATTACTACTAATATTTTAAAATTTAATGGAAGAAGATTGTGATGCAAAAACTAATTTTTTGGCCCTATTTGGGTCTAGTTTGTAAGGGAAATGATCGCACGCCGCCCGCTTCCGTGTTTTTTTAAAGCCGAGTATTCGGCAGAGTACTCGGCCCAATCTAGGCCGAGTACCCGGTGGCCGAGTACTGGGCGAATCACTACTCGTTCCATGTCTAGCTGCAGCATGGCTCTTACTCTATATGTTACAGTTATTGAAAATATAGATATTTTAAATTGAACTCCAGTAAATATATTACAAAGTTAATAATCATAAAACTCGCTATAGGCTATTCGATATATGCTGCTGTTCAGCAGTGAACTTTTCATAGGTTGCAATTAATTAATGAAAACGTTTAACAGTAAAATGTCATAATGCTAAAGCAGCCAAGCTCTCATAACATTATTGCAAAGTAAAAACCGCTATAAAGGCGTAGGAGTCGAGGCGTACCTACACATTCACGACATTCGGAATGTGTGAATAGTACTTCTCATGAAAAATAAAAATATTGGACGCACTGCCTACCGGGGACACTTCGCCTATCGCTCACAGCTTTCACGGGTTGTTAATCAAAGGGGCAGCAAACATAATATTTCCGTTTTTATGTTTCGTGATGTTTCAATAAACGTGGTGGGTGATCAGCACCTCAGTGTTTGTATGGGCTAAAGGGACATTAGCGAACTCAAAAAAAACTACACGGCACGTGCGCTGATGAGGATTTTTTGATTAAGAAAAAGTTAGCTGAGAATGAAGTGGTTTGCTTGTGATTGCATTGACAAATTCATCATTGTATTTTAGCAAGGAGATCTTAGCTAAGTTTTCTTGTAATCTCTATATATAAAAATCAATTGCTGTCTGTCTGCTGTCTCGCTAAAACTCGAAAACGGCTCGAGGGATTTTGATGAATTTGTTTGTGTTACAGTATTATACTGATGAAAATAAAGTTATGCAGGTCACTACTTCATAAACAAATACGTAATCAATAATAGTATGTATATGTTAACTATACCTATGTATTTATATAAATTTAACTGCATAATATCAATAATTTGCAAAAGCGCATCTACCTAGACCCGCTATTAAACTAGCCCAAAAAATCATACAGTTCAAAATCTAAAATCTACCTACTTCTTGTATAAAAATATGTATTTAGTCTATGTATATGTTACAGTCAAAACACATAACCAGTCAAAACAACTTTTGACTGCGAAAATCAGACAAAAAGGTTTTGACCGATGCCCTTAGTCAATATTTAAAATTTAAACATCTGACTTCATTATTAATTATTAAGAATAGCTCAAAAACTATTGGTCAGACCTTAATCAAATTTATATGAAACCACACGAGAAGCACCAGCTTTCAAATAAAAAAAAGAATCATCGAAATCGGTTCACTCGGAAAATAATTATATAGGTATATAAAGTTTTATATTTTTATTTTATAACACAAAAAAAAAAGAACAGTCGAATTGAGTACCGTCTTCTTTTTGAAGTTGGTAGAAAACAATTTAGACTGATTTTTGTAGTCAAAAGTGGTGTTTACCATCGTTCTCAGTTATAAATGGTTTGACCAACGTTCTAGTTCAATTCTTTTAATATTATATTTTAATTTCTTTATGGTTAACGATTATATCATCATAATGTACGCGGCTTTAGGTAGTACCTTAACCTACTTTCAAAACTACTTTTGTCTGATTGTTGCAGTGGTTTTGACCGGTTATGAGTTTTGACTGTAACGTATTATATATTGATATACAACTATCCGTTGTATTGTTGTTGCGAACAAAAAGCGGCGTAGGTTTTCATTTACACACATTAATCATCAAAACATTGCATCAGACCTAGGGATAAGGCCTTGTCTCCATTAGGAATAAAGTCTAATTACTATGTGTTTCTTCATTTTCTATACCACATACAAATCTAGATAGGTCTAGATATCTCAATTTTATAAAAACAATTCATGACAAAAAAGTTTACAGGGCGTTGTTTCCTAGTTATTTCATAGTATCGACAATATTGTACTTTGAATAATTCTCTCTTTTGTTAAAATACATCTTAACACTAACTTTAGCTAACGTAAATAGCGTCAAATTTATTTAAATTAAAGTACAATATTGTCGATACGTTATGAAATGACTGGGAAACAACGCTCTGTAAAATTCGTTGTGTCTTTGAGAAAGTTAATTATATTAGACTAAGTTTATAAACGCTCTTTATTCCTTACATAAAATTTGTTATCAACACTTCGTATGTTGACAACGATTTGACGAAACGTTGTCATATGTTTTTTTTTAATTCATGGAAGTAAGAACGGAAAGTTCTGCCGTTACAAGAACGTAATACCTCTTTAATGAGGAAGTTTGCGTAAAACTTTATATCATTACATATATCATAAGATATGTGTCGAATAATCGTTTTTTAGAATTATTACGAACTTACGTTCACAATAGTGTTCTCACAATTTACCGATACAAAGGTGATTCGAGAGCAGTCAAAATACCACAACCATAACAACAACATGCCCAAGTATTCAAGGAAATGTAAGATCGTGTACGTAGTAACGAATAGAGTGATCGTAGCCTAAAAGCACACGAATACAAAAATCGTACCGTACAGAACTTCATACAACAGGGTTGTTGTGTAGAAAATAAATGTAAAAATTTGTTTTTTAAAGAATAATTCGTATCAAATTAAATATAAAAAAGTGTAAATATGGTTTACTACCTATGTAGATTTCAATCTTATCGAGGTTGCCGCAAGAGATACCGCTGATTTTGTAAATAAAAATAATAATTTGTTTGATTTCTTACACTCCAGTACACTGCGATCTCTAATAAATATATATATATATATATATATATATATAGCTTTTCGATGCGATAGTTATCAAATCGAATTTAAAAAAAAATGCTAACATTTTTCAGTAACTTAAAATCAATAAGAAGTGATAGGCAGAAATACGTTACAAATAATATGAATTTAATTCACGGTTTTCAAGTATCTATAAAATCTATAACAAAACTTCATGATGAATTAAAATGAGGAGAAATTAAATTAATTTTTATTTACGGGACGTCTCAATCAAGGTGTGTCAAAAATTTCTTTGGAATAGTCAGACAGGCATATGTTTATAATCAATATCTTATGATTCGATTTCAATATGTTTACTTATGAAACCAGAAGATTGTCGTATTAATACATCATCGCAACCTGATAATGTTACTGACCCTGTATTAACAGTAGCAACAAATGATCATCTATTATTTGATTTACCAGAAAAAAATGGTGTAGTCTATGTGTCGGGATATTTGTATAAAAAATGTCGTCTCGAACACCACAAATGTGAAAAAATAAAACTGTACGTTAATAGATCTGAACAACCTATAAATATGGGAAAAGTTTCTTTTTTCAGCCATACCAAGAATTTTAATAACTATAGTTGTTCAATTGGGTTTTTTTTTTTAATAATACTTCCTGACACTTTTACCGCGTTTGTTGAATTGCTTGAGCAAAAATTTCGCAAATATTGACCTCGAAAGAAACATTGTAAATATTGGTAGTGAAATATTAAAACGTGTGCAAGAATTCATATTTGTAATGAAATGCGAGTGATTTCCGATAGATTATTAAAAAAAAACTTTACATTAAATTTGGAATTTAATTAAAAGCCATAAATTGTTGAGGAACAATAATTACAAAAGTAAAATATTTTGAATATGTAGTTTGTAAAAAAATATTATATTGAATAAAACTATACTTATGGATTTTAATCGCGTTTAATTATACTTATTTTTAAATTCAAGACGTTTCGGGTGCTTTCCAGCACCCATGGTCACGGTTGACTGACGTGATTGACGTGTCTATGTCTGAATTAGTTTTGGTCCGATCTACGCAGAATTAACTTACTGTGAAGTCTTACAGTAAACCACTGCAAGACTTCAAGACACAGTAAGTTAAGGTTTCTGGGTTTAGTTTTAATTTTATTAATTACAGGATCCCAAGCAGGTGGTAGTACCTACTGTGGTGGTAACTAGCCCTCTCTATTGAAATTAGGATGTTTTTTTTTAATTTCAATAGCCTCACGTATCATATCCTTGGCAGGAATCGATGTTGCTTCCCGAGAATATGTGGTTTTCGTAATGGCGGGGGCCGTCTAGGATACTGTCACAAACTTATTACTTATTAACTAAGACTTCCCGGAACGTTGGTGTTTCACGTCAGCTACGTATGTGGTTCTTTTACGCCTGTTTTAATAGATCGTTTTGTTTGTCCTATATAAATTAAAAAAAACATCCTCAAAAAGTATAATTAAACGCGATAAAATCCGTAAAAGTAGTTTTATTCAATGTGTAGTGTTCGTGTAAATTTAATATCTATTAAAATGCTTATAAACGTTTTGCTTATTTCATTTTATCCTTCAGTGGCCACTCTACCAAAATAGGTAAAAGTAAAATTTTGACAGCTCCTTAGAAGCTTTGCCTCTATACAGGTTCTTTACTCGTGTTCTAAAAGTAAGATTAAAAGCAAGAAATTACCTTTACGTATTATTAATTATGTCTTTGCTTTGGATATTTGAAAGCTAGTAAAAAGTAGATCTGTCGAGCTTGCTTTTGATAAGTGGCCTCACCTCTGGAATTGCGGGTTCGTTGCCGGCCCGGCACTGAATGGTCATTTGCGATTGATTTCTATAATAATTTAACATTGTAAAGACAGTTTCGCACACCCACATCAACAGCCTTTTTACGTATTATTTATTTAGATTGACATGTATGTATGTATGAATCTTATGAAATTTTCTAATTCAGTTTTCACTCACTTCTATACCGGCTGAATATTTGGAAATTTTGCAGACGTATTGAGAATCGACGAAAATGCAATAATTTCAAGACTATGTATGACCTAGAATTTTCACTAGGATCTAAGATCATCACAATCATGTTTATTGTCTAAAAAGTCGTACGAGAGTCTAGTTAATTACTCAAAATATTGATCATAATTTAGGTATATGTGGTGAGGATACGCACTGGTAGAGCGTACCGCGTGCGGGCGAATACCATGCGACGTATTTCTTTTTACCTCATGGGGAGGATTTTGCGATAGGTGCAACGCTTGGCTTGGGTTGGCAACCGCAGTTTTTTTTTATAATTTTGAGTCATCAGGAAGTATGTTGCTACGGTGCTACCACGTCCCAGTCCAGTTTCCCTCTGTCGCCTCTTACGACACCCATGGGATGATATGGGGTAGTGGATATTCCTATAGAGGCACTAAACGGCTACGGCTCTTGTGCTTATTACGCGTTTTTTTTTTACGTAGACTGCTTCCTTGGTTGAATGGTCGTAAGCGTGATGGCTGGTCATTTCGTTCAGAGTTCGAATTCCGGGTCGGACTAAAATCAATAGTAGGGTTATTCTGCCAAGAAATTTTTAGTAGCAGCCTGAAGTCAAGAAGCTGGCGGTTTTCAACCCTCGTACCAGGGAAAGCACGTAAATCCGATGGGCCTGCGCCTGATCTCTCTCCGGTCGGGTCGGACTGCCTTCTTCTTTGCGTCCTTCCTATTGGGCTATGATAGTGAGGATATATAGCATTATTGCTGCTATGTTTCGTTTTGTGAGGAACGAGATTCGGAGAGTGGAGTTCCCTTTTACTGGTAACGGGGCATTCTATCTTTGTCCGTAAAGATGACAACGCTCTTTCATTTTGATTTTTAACCGAGAATAAGATTCTATGAGCCACAGCATCCACTTATCACTAGGTAGACTGTTTGCTCGTTTATCACACTTCTTTAAAAAGTTTACACTTTTTATCAAAGTATAAGAATTCACATTTCTCTACTAAAAAAAGGAATAAGTGTTTCTATCTACACTTTTCCTGTATAGTGTAGAGGAACCAGACCCAGGCGATACCCAACTCCAAAGAAAAAAAGGCATGTAGACGTCAGCTTTGCATACGTTTTCTTTCTTATAATACTTCTAATTATTATAGCTTTTTATAGGATAAAGTTGACAAACGAGCACACAGTCCACCTGATGGTAAGTGGTTGCTGCGGCCCATAGACATCTACATTTATCCTCGATCATGAATCAAAATGCAGATGTGTTGCCACCCATGAGGACTAAGATGCCTCGTTTCCAGTAAAATGCGCCTCCGGTTCTCTACACTCACCATACGAAACACAGCTGCTATTTTGCGCTGGTATTCTGTGAGAGCATGGTCCTTCTCCGGTCGATCCGACCCATTCGTGCTACAACTATACCAGTAATATAGCTGCAGCATGCCTCTACCACGTAACGAAAAAGCTTTATAAAACGTAGCAAACGAACACAAAATAAACACTCGAGCAGAGGCTAATGTTTACATTCAATCTCGCTACCTCAATCACTGGGGATTCGCTTTTGAGACTCGTGAAATGATGCAGACCAAATTGCCATCCAATAAATTGTAAACACAATCACAAAAACTTTTTTAATAACCAATAACTGCGTGTTTTTTATTTCTATTATACAAAATTGTTACGGACATAAATAGTAAGGACTTCTAATAATGGATTTCAAAAAGAAATAGGTAGTAAGTAGAAATAGGTAGTGTAAACGGCAAATTATTTTATTTAACTTGTAACGCCATCTAGCGACACTAGTGTAGAAAATCCGTAAACTTATTTAATTTCCATCAATCACGTTAGTACAAAATTCATAACGGTTTTCTTGTCCTACTAAATTATGTATTAATTGTGCATTGTGCCTATAACAATTTGGTAAATAGTAAAATAATTAAAATAACGTTTTATAAGTTTTTCAAGTTGTTCTAATTCTTAGGCGACGAAGGTTGTTGGACAGAACTAAGTATATAATGTAGGTACCTACATAGGTACATTATTTTGATACGTTAGCTGCTGAAGTAGGGTCTAAATGTTTAGTAAAATAGACCTAATATGTAAAGAGTCGTGACAATATTGCAGTAGTTTCATGGGAAAGGCCGCTATTCACAGAGAGGACGCAAAATGCTTTTTTTATAGGATAAGGGTGAAAAACGAGCACACAGTCCACCTGATGGTAAGTGGTTGCTGCGGCCCATAGACTTCTACATCTATCCTCGTTTGCGAATCAAAATGCAGATGCGTTGTCACCCGTGAGGACTAAGATGGAATGCCTCATTTCCAGTAAAAAGGACCTCCGGCCACCTGCACTCACCAAGCGAAACGCAGAGGTAAACCTCTACTTCACGCTGGTATTCTGTGAGGTCGTGGTACCACCCCGGTTCGAGCCGGCCCATCCGTGCGACAGCAAAAGCTGCCGCGTGGCTCTACCACTGTTAAAATGCTGTCTTTGAGAATTTACTAATGATTTTATTTAAGATAATATTATTGTATAATCGTTGGTACCTTTGTTGGTGAGCGTGTTACTTTTGAACAAATTTACCAATTGCGGTCATATTCATACATTATAATATTTTTTTCTATCGAGACGATGGTTTATAGCTATACAAGAACGCGATAGGTGGCGCTGTAGACAAGTTATTAACAAGTATTATAATTATGGAGAAAAATGACAATTAAACCGACATACATTTAGAACAAAAGAATTTCACAAAATCTGGACCCGGCAGGTGGTTCTGCGACCGAGTTATTAATAAATTTGTTATTGATATTGTAAATGGCCCGGAGTAAGTTCAGAGCGAAACTTATCGCGCCATCTTCTGGAAAGCGTAGAACAACTAGTGATTGCTATAAAATAGGTTTTATTAACTAAGCGATGCAAAATTATGAGTTTTTATGCTTTATTACTCAATTGTCACATAAAAGGAGTAAAGTCTGGTCTACAACTCTAATTATGACGGCCTTTCATTTAATTTCGAAACTCGCCCTTAACGGAAAAATCATAAAACAAACAACACGCTGTATATTATTCTTAAATGTCAGAGAAATACCGTACCTACACGAGAAATTTGAAAGGTGGTATAAAGCCACTGAATGACACCAACTACAGTTTATTTTGAATTTCCGCTGCGACGAGCGTTACTCAGTCAACCCTATTTCGCTGCTTACCATAAATGGAACAACGATGTACATTCCCTTCAAACAAAATGTTAACAACTACCACAATTAAACATGTCATTGTTAATCATTGAAGTAATATATACCTACTTACTTACGTACGTACGTTCGTATATTATTATACTTCAATGTGGTTAATTTGTATAATGTTTCTCTTAAAAATAAGCAAATTGTTTTTTTTATAAATTTGAAGTGACAAACGCGAACTTACAGTCCAGCGGCCTTTAAACAAAGAAGGAATCATATGCGTAATCAATTCTGAAGGCTAATATGGAATGTTTCCAGTGCCTGTAATTATTCTGGCTTCAGATTTGAACACAGCAGTGCCCGCACTGCGGCTCGGCTCGATGAACTCATAGGCAAAACTAGTGCTATCGTCTAGAACACGTAAAGGCTTCACGCTCTTCACGCTTCACGGTGAAGCGAACACAAATCGATAATCGGTTTGATTATTTGGCAAAACCGAATACTACGCATCGCGTATGGGAGATAAAGTTGCCAAAATTATTGGGAGCAATAACAGTGTTTATTAGTCATCATTACAAGTTCCCTTCTAAATATAGCCAACCCCCAAGGAATGCCACTTAGCACGGTCCTGGGCCTCCTCGAATTCCTGCATCTTTTACCAGGTTGTCAGTTGTCACTCCATCGAATAAGCGCCATCATACTAGATGAAATACTACTAATTTAAAGATTTTTGGAAAAGAGAAGGTAGCGGTAAAATCCTATAACGAAGGGAATACAGTGCCTTAAATACTTCCATATTACATGTAATCTATATAAATAAATAAAATTGAAGTGTCTGTTTGTAATGTCAAAAAAACAGCTTTTTAATAAATGAATACGAAAGTATATACGGTACATACTTTAACAAAATAACAATTACAATTAAAATTTTTGTCTGTCGGTCTATCTGTTTGTTCCGGCTAACCTCCGAAACGGCTGGACCGATTTCGGTACGGGACTTTCACTGGCAGATAGCTGATGTTATAAGGAGTAACTTAGGCCGCTTATATTTTAGAAAAAGAATTAGGTCTCCGCGCAACATAATTAAAACCCTAAATTACACGCGGGCGAAGTCGTGGGGAGTTAAGAATAAAATAAAATAGGAAAGGAAAGGAAAGAAAATATAAGTTCTATTCAATATAGATAAAGATTACAAGTGATTCTTATTGCATGTATTTTTTACTTTTACCACTGGTTCAGTAAAAACCTCTGTACCGGAAAGAACCAGCACGAACTATTTTTAAGTACAATTATGCCAAAAATCAAGTTGTAGAATTACTTACAGAACTTATTTTAGAAACTTGGATCGACACTTTATATTCTTACCTTAATAACAACCATGAAATCATTTATTTATTTATATTATATTTATAATAAAAGGGTTATTATTTACAAGTCTGCAATAATGAAAACAAAAAACTTGGTAATAAAGAGACTTTGTATAATATGTTCTGGGACTTGTTCTATAAGCGTGTACGTTGTGCCTCATGAATGAATTACTGACTAGAGTAACTGGTATCAGTTTGTGTTTGTTCGTGATATTTGACTCATTTTTTTTAACTTCTGTTTTGTGAACATAAATTAATTTATATAACTATACTAATACGCTAATAACGTAAATATATTTATTAGAAATTTTCCAATAGAAACCTTTTTCAACATTCCTTTTTAGTTACAAATAGCTGATAAGTTCCTATTTATGGTCCAATAATGGTCGTCCATTCTGTTATACAAAAACAGTTTATGAATTCCCTACAGCAAAATTCCATGACAGTGGACATGGAATTACCTGAATTAAACTAATCTAGTTGCATCAACACTAAGATGCAAGTACTACGTTAAAAATCTCATCCATCCGTGCATTCAACATCCATGATATTTGCGGCAGTGGCGACGCGCACGTTGGGGAGATGCGTGTAATATGATGCTTCGAGGTAAAATGATTCCCCACTGTATAAGAGTGACTACTGGCGATATCTATCCAAATACACAACAAACGTCATCACCGCAAACCCTCTCCAAGTTGCCTCTCCGAGTGGCATGGCGGTGTGAGCGTTTAGCGTGAATTTATTAGAAAAAAATTAAAAAACGTGCTTCTAATCTGTGGTAAGCCTAATTCTGAGTTTCATTACTTTCTGCATGTAAGATTTATTGAAATGTTGTTATTTGAAGTTTGTTTTGATCGATTTCTTAAAATTTGGTTTTTGAGGTGAAATGATCCCTCTTCGTACGTATAAAACGATCCCTGGAATCATATTACCCCATTAGTATTTTTAAAAGTTTAAGTAAGTTTTAAATTTTGAATAGTTATGTAAGTCCGGTGACAATTAATATTATGATACCATCGATCTGATCTGATGATGGAGCAAGCGTGTATAGACAGGAACTTCTTGATGGCAAATGGTAAGACAGTTAAATTTGGGTAAAATTTCAGCAATCACCACAAGCAAATATGCGAGAACCTTCGGACCGGACACTTCGACCTTCGATGCAAGAGGTTATTCAGAAATCACAAGTGCCACAGTCGTCGGCACTAGTACCTATAAAAGCATCTCTACCTGAAACGCCTCAGTCTTTACCAGAAAAGCCAATGGATATTGACAAAACAAATGTAGCTTCGTAAGATTTTCTTGCAGAGCTACATTTAGTGAAAGGTAATCCGTCCTCATCCAAAAAGTCAGTTCTTTTTTTTTATAGGATAAGGGTGAAAAACGAGCACACAGTTCACCTGATGGTAAGTGGTTGCTGCGGCCCATAGACATCTACATCTATCCTCTGTTACAGATCAAAATGCAGATGCGTTTTCACCCGTGAGGACTAGGATGCAATGTCTCATTTCCAGTAAAAAGGGCCTCCGGCCACCTGCACTCACCAAGCGAAACGCAGAGGTAAACCTCTACTTCACGCTGGTATTCTGCGAGGTCGTGGTACCACCTCGGTTCGAGCCGGCCCATCCATGCGACAGCAAAAGCTGCCGCCTGGCTCTACCACTGTTATGTTCATAGTCCTCTATCTCCAATTTTGACTACAACACTTGAATCTAATGTAAACGTTATCTCCAGCAATGACTGTTAGACCTTCCATCTACATCTTTTGCGCTTTTAACACCGGGGCAAATCCAACCATTGCCAAAAATAGTAGGAAGAAGAAAAAATTTAAGGCGAGTAAAAGTAGACACGTCTGTACTGACTGAGTCTCTAGGTAGTTTTTGTAGGGCAGTACGAAGAAAACGAAAAAAAAAGAAAGAACAAAAGAAAGCCAATAAAAAATTAAATTAAATTAAAAAAAACCGGTTGCAAACAAAAAGAAAAATAAAGGGAGGGGACCGCCTCCTTCCGAAATAAAAAATACGAAAAAAATATAAAACAGATAAGATGCGTTGTATGACATGAGGCTTGTGCGGAAATAGACAGTGGCGATGAAGAAGACTTTACTTGCGATTTTTGCCTTTCTAATCGTTTTGGAAGTGTGATAAAAGTTATGGCTATAGTTTATTTTTTCAATTCACATCATATTAAGTGATTTTTTTAATTATACTTTGTTAAAACTACAAAAACCTTAAAGAGGCTTTGCTTTTATTTAATTTAGAAAAAGAGTTTATTATATTAACCTTAAAACGTTTGTTACAATTGTTTAGTTTAATTTTGTTGATTTAGTTGTAGCAAGTTAAAAAAAATGATCTCCAATGTAACTCATTACTTACATTACATGTTATGTGTAAACACGCTTACACATTTTTGTTGCTATAAGCAATACATATGATTAAAATAAACAAGCTAGGTGTTTTATTTTGCTAATATTAAATATCGTAGGTATAAAATGATCCCCAGGGATCGTTTTATACATACATGTGCATAAAATGATCCGTTACTAACCTTTTAAAAAATATGACGAAACTAATAAATCACATACATATAAGGAGTAAGTATGCAATTACATAGATAAGTAAATTTACTATTCTTAACAATTTAAATCATGTGTTTTTGTCTTAAACTTTGAGCGCAGTAAAGATTTTCTCTTTTTTATAGGAGGGGGCAAACGAGCATGCGGCTCACCTGATGGTAAGTGACTACCGCCGCCTAAGAACAACTGCAACACCTGGGGAACCAGGGGAATTGCAGATGCGTTGCCGGCCTTTTAAAAAGGAGTAGGCTCTTTTCTTGAAGGTTCCAAGTCGTATCGGTCCGGAAAAATCGCTGAATCGATTCCACAAGGAAGTTGTGCGAGGAAGAAAACATCTTCTAAATCGAACAGTGGTGGACCGCCAATCATCCAGATGGTGTGGATGGTATCGGAAGTTCTGCCGCGATGTACGTTCGTCAAATTTGGCGGCTGGGATTAATCCGAAGAATTCCTCAGAGCACTCCCCGTGGTAAATGCGAAATAAAATGCAAAGGGATGCAACATCTCTTCGCAGTGCCAATGAATCGAGCCGCTCGGAAAGGACTCGGTCTTCGACGATTCGAGCCGCTCTGCGTTTGATGCGGTCAAGTGAAAGGAGCTGGCACTGGGGAGCCCCTGCCCAGAGATGGGTACAGTATTTTATGTGAGGCCGAACCTACGCCTTGTAAAGTTGCAGGCGGTGTGCCGGCATGAAATACTGTCCCGCTCTGCTGAGCACGCCAAGCTTTTTAGAGGCCAATTTGGCCTTCTTTTCCAAGTGACCACGAAACTACACGTCACTCGATATGTCGACTCCGAGGATTCCGATACTGGCTGAGGCAAGAAGTGCCTTGAGACTGAGGAGATACGACAAAGGGGTTCTTTTTAGCGGTAATCGTGCAAACTTGTCTTCTGAGGGTTAAACTGGACTAGATTTAGTCGCCCCCAATCCGAGACTTTGTTCAGCAAGTTTGACAAGTTCGACTTCAGACACAAGTTTGTTCCGGTACTACGGTGTTGTGCTGTCGTCCGCATAGCAATGAATGTTACCAGTTAGCAACATATCATTGATAATATGCAGAAGAAACAGCGTTGGTGATAGCACACAGCCTTGTGGAACACCAGCATTAATAGGCTTGTAGTCGGAGCATACACCGTCTACAACGACCTTGATGCTCCGATCTGCAAGGAAGCTGGAAATCCAATTGCACGATTTCCAGCTTACCTTCCTAGGGGAAGGGAGCTTCAAAAGAAGCGTTTTGTGCCAAACCCGATCGAAGGCCTTCGCAATGTCCAAAGTATCATCATATTGCACGCATGTCCCCTACGTCTTCGTTGGCTTCGTGAGATTTGTACTAATTAACCTGTATGTAGTTGTAATTATTACGTATAAGGCGTCCAAGTCGCGGAGTATCATTTTCAGGTTAAATAAAAGTTAAACATTTGTGGATAAATTAAACAAAATTAACAGTTAAAACTTTCTCCAAATTAACAATTTAATTACATTATTTGCTGATAGTTAGAAACATCACACGGTATAGCTACTAATGTTGAATTTTGACTTAGTTGTGTGACCTTCTTGTGCAATCATAGTCGCCTAAAGGGAGTCCCACGAGGGTGTGCCCCGAGGGTGCCTTCAAATTGCCGGCGGAATATTACGAGCGATGTTAATAATGTTTACGATTAATATCTGAGCGCGACTACCGTCGGCTACTGTGGCACTTCGCATGGTTGTAGATGTAGCGTCAAATATCGTATTATTTTGTTGGAATAAAGCCTCGGGTACACTGAACACGGTTGTCGCACGTAAGCGGTGTAATCTATTCACGTTTATTAGAACCTATATTAGTAATTATTATTAAGTGCGCATTGTCCATGGCTCAGCCTGACGCAAATATTATTCTCTCTAGTTGTAGGGCCACGCTGCAGCTATATAATGGTTGTAGCATGACTGGTAGGGAAGGACCACACTCAGAATACCAGTGTGAAATAGCTGTATGTGAAATAGCTGTGCCTCGTATGGCAGTCGGAGACCCTTTTAACTGATAACGAGACATTGCAATTTTAGTCCTCAGGGGTGACAACGCGTTTCTGCATTTGAGCCTTAACCGAGGACATGTACCAGATGTACATGTTTTCATGCACGGCGATCACTCAGTATCTGTGCCACTCAAACTCAGAGAAAAATCAAATCTTAGATAGTGTTGCGTGCAGTTTGTCAGAAGCCTTAGAATTTTGTTATAGTATTGTCTTACACCTATTTTTATAATAAATGATGACAAACGAGCGCACAATCTGTTCCAGTAAAAGGAGCTCCGATTCACGTCTCTCTTATTCCCCGGGGTCTCTCGAAAGCAATCCGATTGAGCAGACTCATTCGAGCTATAGACATATCACAACTTTTTTCTACTTAGTTCCAAGATTTTTCAGAAGATTTCAAGAAATTTTAACCGATACAAAAAGCTTCAAATTGCGGATATAAAATCAAGTTATTAACATCTATCAATATATTATTCGCATTTATATAGCAAGACGTGCTAAGAGGCTTATTGGTGATCCCAATCTGCTTAAAACCAATCTTACCAGTCTAGAACATTAGCGCAAAATACCCAGCTTTTAGGTTTTCAATAGGATGCATTTCAGAGAGCGCAGGAACGGAAGAAGAGAACTTATTTCGTCCTTCTCCCTTCCACAATTGGATAACCAAACGCCAGTCGCCACCCTATCGCTGACGAATTATCACGCATTTGAACCAAAAGGTTTGCTTCAACGTTCGATATAAGTTACCAGCATCTGTCTTGCCATCCAATCACAATGTGGGTCGTGTTCAAGATAAGAGTGAATAGACTTTTGTTAAGTCAGTACGTTTTACCATCTTTGGCTGCATCAGCACTTACCGTCAGGTGGGATGGTAGTCAAGCGCTGGCAACTTAGTAAAAGAAAACAAAAAATAATTGCCGAGATTAGTACTCATCCAGAAGATGAACTAATAGGTTGTGACGTCAACTATACTGAGAAAGGCAGCGTATCATAAGGAAGAAGCCTTGAGAGCGCTCAATTTAATTACGGTCTCTACAGGAGTACCGGAACTATTCGAGTAGATTAGAATTAACTGAAAAATAGTCTCTTTGACACGCTCTCTTCAATCACTCACCCAGGAAACCCAGTCGCTCAAGTTAATTGCACTGAAACGAACCTAAAGTTCATTCTTCTGTATGAACGCAACTTCAAAAGAATTTCCGACACTGCAGATTAGGCCGATTAAAAAAAGAAAAACAATTACTCGGTTTTTCATAACGTCGCAATAAATTCATTTGTATATCTCAAAGTATATTTATCGCTATTATTTATTTAAGTTCATGCAATATAATGTATGATGAACAGGCGGATTTAATGCCTGAGACATTCTCTACCAGTCTGTTTTTGGATGATGCAGAGATAAAAATATGAAATAGGTCTTTACAAAGTTGTTAACGAGAGACTTGTGGACAATAATTAATCCGACGCCTTCTTGGGACAGTTGGTCGTCCTCCCGGTGATAGAACAAGCTGCCGGATTCGAGGATCACCATGTCCTCCCCCTTTTCGAACCTCAGACAATCCTATAATGTTCCAGCGCAACTTGTCTGTCTCTTCTACCAGCTCCAGGATCTTCTCGTCAGTGCGCAGGGTGTGTGCGTTATATGTTGCCAGATCGTCTTATGTGGCAACTAAACCTCCACCGGAAATTCTTAGCACTCCCTGCCCCGCCGTTACCATTGTCGCCACCGTACCCAGGAATAGTGGGGCCACTGGGGACTGGGGGCTGTCTTTTTTAACTTTTATCATGGGGGGTATATTGCCATAGTTGCCACGCTTGGTGACCGGGTTGGCAACCGCAGTTTTTTATTGTTGTTTTGCTGTTATCACAAAGATGCTGCTGCCCATCTTCTGCCTCAGTTTCCCTCTGTCGCCTCTTACGACACCCACAGGAAGATATGGGGGTAGTGGGTATTCTTACCCGCCACTACACGGGCTATTAAATAAAATCATTTTATTCAAGTATAAAATTTTATGCCACATGTAACAAAAATGCTTTGGTTCGCGTTAAGTGCGTTATCAGAATCAAGTCAAGTCAAGAAGTATAGGAATAACTTTACAGAAAAATCCATCATAAAGAATTTAAATTAAATTTTTTTTGCAAACTGTATGTGGTTTTATTACCTCTGCATTGGGCGGGGAGTAACAGTATTGTCAAAGACCCCGCTTTACCGTTGTGCGTGTCAGTTACAGAATAAACTTTAAATATCCAACAATAATATAAGCAACGGCATTATATGGATGTTTTACCATAATCGCCACGTATGACACCACACAACTGTGACACAATTGGATACTGTTTTAAGGGATTAGGGACGGCTATAGCGAGATTTTCAGGTGGTGCGAAATCTCGCTTGTGTCTCCCCAAATATGCAATCGCTTGTTTGTGATTAACCTCTCCATCCATAGAGACTGAAGATAGCATAAATTTATATCGTACTATTATAATTGTGAAAGTTTGTTTGATTTTAACTGTTGCACGCCAAATTATCTGCTTGGCTTGGGACAAAATTTGGCCGAAATACTGAATACTGTTTTGTACATAATATTATCATTAAGTTAGAAGTCCTTTAGTTCAATATGTTGGTTGTCTGTTGGCGTGATAACAAGTTCACAACTTCTTTTAATCATCATTATCGTCTTCCATCATTACAAATCACAAGTCCACTGCCGCTCCCTCACGGAACGTCACAGAACACCGTCCTGAGTGGGGTTGCCACTTGTACTATAAAACTATAATATATAGTATCGTACTATATTATAGTCAATAATTATTCTACATATTATAGAAAAATAATGTAGTACGAAAATACTATATTTTTTATCCCTAATTCAACAGTCACGCTTTTTTATATTAACTGTGACTGGAAGTCTGGAACAAGTTTTACGGAAAGATTTTATTCCGACATGAATGTAAAATGGAAAGAAGAAAGAAATAGAGCGTGTAGCTATTAATTTAATTAAAGACTGTCAGTCTGTGGGGTCCACGTGCGGTGAAGTTCCTAAAAAACTCCATCCGCGGCTGGCCGTTGCTGCTGGTGATAAGAGGGCTTTTTTTTATAGGATAAGGGTGACAAACGAGCACACAGTCCACCTGATGGTAAGTGGTTCCTGCGGCCCATAGAAATCTACATCTATCCTCTATTACAAATCAAAATGTAGATGCGTTGTCACCCGTGAGGACTAAGATGGAATGCCTCATTTCCAGTAAACAGGGCCTCCGGCCACCTGCACTCAGCAAGCGAAACGCAGAAGTAAACCTCTACTTCACGCTGGTTTTCTGTGAGGTCGTGGTACCACCCCGGTTCGAGCCGGCCCATCCGTGCGACAGCAAAAGCTGCCGCGTGGCTCTACCACTGTTAAAACTGGCTCTTTTCTCGCTCAAAGGCTAAGTATAGCCATTCAGCGGGGAAACGCAGCCAGCGTTCTTGGCACGATACCGCGGGGAGTAGGACTATATGATAATTAAGTTACTAGTTTTAGTTTTTTTTATTATTATAGTTTTTAATATTGTATATAATAAAATTTTATTAAGATGAATTGGTCATATATTTTAAGATGAATCTAAATTGCTCATTTTCCTATAATTATTTTAAAGGCAATAAGTTTATTAATGGCCAAAGCGAACAGCAATAACAAATATTTATGGAAAAGTACATAAATATTAAAATAAATCCTTTTTCCTGAATTTCCCAAATGTAATATATTTTTGCATCTATTTTGGGAAAAATACTATAATTGTTTAAAAAAAAAGGTGGCAACCCTAGTTCTAAGCCACCTGCGTCCATCGATCCTTACCAGACATCATCAATATCAAACACTCGTGCAGCTAGCTCAGAGGACAATCGCTCTTATTATTTTTGAGTACAGGCAGGAGATAATAATTCCCGTCGGGAGCAATTATTTTGTGTGTTGTCCAAATATCGCAAGAAAACCTGGAAGTCTAACATGTTGAAACATATTTTGAGGACATTGCAAAAGCGCCAACACGCATTAAGACTGTATCTACGTTGGATTATGTGTTTTTGTTATAAGTACCGTATTTCATATGCATTTAGTAAAAAGCTGTTATTTTGACATTACAAACAGACACTTTAATTTTCACGATTTTCACGACACAGTTCTTTGAACGATGTCATCCGAAGGGCTCTTGTCTCTATAAATGTTCCCTCGGTTTTAGAGCCTTGTGGAATATTTAGAGACGATGGCAGGAGACCCGACGTTATGACATTGGTCCCTTGGGAGAGAGGTAAAGCCCTAGTGTGGGATGCTACTTGCGTAGACACTCTGGCGGTCTCTCATATCAGGGGTACCTCGTTTAGAGCCGGGGCGGCATCAGAGGCAGCTGAGCTGAGTAAGTGGCGCAAATATGAGTCTCTGAGAGATGACTACATATTTGTGCCATTTGCTGTGGAGACTATCGGTCCGTGGGGTCCACGTGCGGTGAAGTTCCTAAAAGAACTCCATCCGCGGCTGGTCGTTGCTGCTGGTGATAAGAGGGCTGGTTCTTTCCTCGCTCAAAGGCTAAGTATAGCCATTCAGCGGGGAAACGCAGCCAGCGTTCTTGGCACGATACCGCGGGGAGTAGGACTATATGATATTTAAGTTTCTAGTTTTAGTTTCTTTTTTTAAATAAATAAAATACTTAGAAGGAACATATTCTACCCTATTTTAAGACTTTAATTTTATTTATTTGTATAGATTAAGATTATTGTGGCCAACCTAGCTTTCATAGGTCAACATTAGTAAAAAAATCCATGTACATATGTTATAGACTATAGCTTATGAGCTACACACATAAAATCTGAAGTCGCGTATTCAGAGCCGGTATACTAACCGACTCAAACGTGAAAAATAAGAGCCTATATTTTAATATCACTTGATTTATTATGCAGTTAATGATATTATGGAACCAAAAATAGCTTTGTAAACAGTATGTCATGATTGAAACGAAGGCAAAAAACCGTACACATTTCCAAAAAGTAAATAATAATCGTATAGTGGATGTGCAAGAATATTCATTATCCCATTATCCTATCCCCATATCACCAAATCACCCATGTCCCCCGTGAGACAAAGCTGGACAGTGAGGAGGGCGGCGCAGCAACATCTCTCTTATAACATCTGAATAAATAAAAACTGCGGTCGCCAACCCGCATGCCAAGCGTGGCAACTATGGCAAATATTTCACCTATTCGTTGCAATGGATGGATGATGAAAATATATAATATAATATAAAAGAGTAAAAACGAATTAATGAAAATCTGTTAAGTTTTACTTCTATGTCATCATACCATATACCTACCTACCATATTGCCATCAGTCGCGATTGTGTAGATCCGGTGGGGAATTTCATATTTATGAGCATTTTTTGAATTAAATATGAATTTAATTGGATGTAAAGTAACCTATTTTTCTTAAAATGATTTAATTTATCATCATTTTGAAATCAAATGTTAATTTCTTTAAAAAAAAACTTTATTAAAGGAATACAATGGTGAACTGACACTCCTTCCTATAGGTAGGTGCTCATATGTATCAGAAAGAGACGCTCTAACTACTAATATAACTACTAAATAATATCATAGTTTAAAAATTAGCTCTTTAAACTCTGATAATATTATTTAGTCAATTTAAGTTTGGTAAAGTATCAACTTTATTAAGTGTACATAAAAATTAAATTTTTCTTTATTTTACTTCTCAAGGATTCTAATTTTAAACTTCAAGTGCATATTTGGTTCTGTATATATACAATGGTGTGCCAATTTTCAATAATTTAGGTGAATTAATCACTAAGTAGTGTATTAGTGAATGACTAACAGTCTACGTGTACGTGAGCCAAGCCGCTAGTAATATGAATAAACGACTGAATGAATAATATTCATTTAAATAATTCAGACGCAATTATTTCTTCTATTTTATGTACAATTAAATATTTTCGGGTCGCATTATTATACTTAAAACGATAGAAAAGTAATAAAGTTTAAAGAGATGGTTAGGGTCTTTACAGTTCCTTAACTTCCTAATAATGTGTACCTAATAGGTACCTACTTAACGCTATTTCGCGAAATACGACACCAACGTGATGACGTAAAAATATAGTAATTTCGATTGAATGACCATCAATTAAGAGTTCAACCATAGAATTATAAACATAGAAATAAAATGCGAGCCCATACATTGATATATTAAAAGGGGTAATATATCAATGAGCCCATATGGCATTCTCTATGAGACATCTTATAAAAACATTAAATTTAAATTTGTCGATATCAAATATTACATATTCGTAGAAAAAAAAAGTATTACAGAAGCACTGGGCCGGGAGATTAATATCAGTGATCTTTCTTATTTTATTCCCTTAGATAAAAGTTGGCATCGTTTCCTAAAAGAAATATCAAAACTTTTTCTGACTTTTTCAGTAAAAAATACCAACATAATGTCAACGACAACATACCGCCATCTATTAGAACTTTAATAAACGATTAAGACTCGTGTGCGTCAAATTACCCTTTATAGTTTAGTTCACGCTAGATCACTTTTCGATATACTAAAAACTCACATTCATATTATTTAAACTTAAGGAAAAGCTTACAATTAATTAATCAAACTTACCTTTATTCGGAGAATGGTTACAAATTTAGCAACTGTAGAAATTAAACACTATTACTTACCTCCAGGTTCCTCCGGAGGAATCATTGCTGGATTCCTTGAGCTGGGTGGCGCTGGCACTCTGCAAGTTTGGCGTGTTCACACTGGAAAGCAAACTATTTATCATGTTGCTGTAATTTGTAATTAGCAGTAGAATTAAAATTAAATACTCGTATTTATTTACTCGACCTAACCTATTCTTATCACATGTAACGCTTGTTTCTTTTAAGAAAAAATGTTTTCTTCCATTTCCAAACGAACTAAAAAGTTTAAAAACTTAGCATTATTTTTATAATAAAACCATCCCACAAATATTTAGATTATCCCAACATCAAAAGACACGAAAATCGGCTCGGTACTTTTGGGTCCACAATCATGATCCAAAGGAAAATCAATATTAAAGAGTTTTTTCTCCTGTTCTATCCACATGTGTAGGAATCCTAAAATAAAAATATTTTTACACACCTTAAGTACAAGTTGTAAAGTTAATAAAAACAGAATGTTGGCTACAAATTTACACATATTTCAACATAGGAATTTGATAAAAAAAAATTATGATTTTATGAACACTAATTTCTACTAATTAGATTTTAAGTTAACATCAAAAGTGAATCCCAGGACAATATATATGAAAAAATTAACTAACCCCCGACGAAAACAGAAGGGTGTTCCCATATCATTATATTCTATGGGTGTTTCCCTTGTCACAACAGCTATATTACGGTTGTAGCACGAATGGGTCGGTTCGATCGGAGTGGACTCACAAATTACCAGCGTAAAATATCAGCTTAAAAATGAAATGAAATGTTTTCATATGGTATTACCCCTCTGTTTTCGAAAAACAAGAAGGGTGTTATTTGATTGTAGTGTGTATCCTGTGTACCTGTGTATCTCTTTGTTGCATCATAGCTCCTGAACGGATGAACTGATTTTAATTAGGCAAGTTATTTTCGTTTGAAAAGCGACTTAACCAACAGTGTTATGTTATGAGTTATATTTAAAACAAAATCTGTTCAGCCGTTTGAAGACCAGCTCTTTTTAGCTTTTAGTCTGTCTGTTTGTACCGGCTAATCTCCGAAACGGCTGGACCGATTTTGACGGGATTTTCGCTGGCAGATAGCTGATGTCACAAGGAGTAACTTAGTCTACTTTTATTTTAGAAAAAGAATTAGGGTTACGCGCAAAAAAATTAAAACCCCAAATAACACGCGGGCGAAGTCGCGGGGAACTGCTAGTTGTAATATATAAATTGTCAGGCGCTAATAAAATATGTAAATAAGCACGGAGTTGATATAGAAACGTGGCAATAAAATTATATTGTTGTGTCTAGAGCAAGGGCGGCCTAGACCCGTTAAGTTCTAGACGTTTCTACTCGGTTGACAAATACGCGTTGTTTAATAGGCCATTGTGGCCACCTCAGTTACAATAGCCTATCAAACGCGAAGAATAAACAAAACCGAGCGGCGCTGGGTCATTTCGCAGAACCGGGAGGAGGTTCGAGATGCGTCACGCACCACACCACACCACATGGATTGTTAACGTTGGTGCGGCTAGTATTTGCAAAATGCAAAATGATGTGTCATCGGCTGGTGCTTACTTATAGGTACTTGTGTTTATTATTTTCAAGTTTAAATGAGGAATTCAATTGACTGTTTGTTCCAGTTCGGTGTGTGAAAGTAAACAACATTAAGAAACGTAAACTTGATGCTGAACGGTGCCATCTCTGGTTGATGACTTATTGTGTCGTAATTTCAATAATGCGCTTAAGTTACGTTCATTTCAAAAAAATTTTACCAGCCTGAATATTAAAGCCGAACGTCCACCGCAAACTCAACTAGTTTATCTTAACTCGCATAGCTGAGCGAGTTTTTCATACACGTGCGTCCTAGTTTTTAGTCAAGAAACAAAGATTTGTTTCTTGACACTTTGGAAATAAAGACTAGAAATGAGTTGGGGGGTGGCTCAAACTTTAGACATAGTCACTTTGAATAACCTATCATGTAGATAATGTCATGGGGGTCATGGTTGAATAGAGGCGAAAAGTTCTCATTACACTCCCAAGGGGTCAAAATGGCCAAAAACCAAAACATTGTAAAATTCTTATTTCGGCTATAACTCTGCCTCCTTCGGAGGTTCTTACACAGTCTTTACTACACTACACTACACTACA
The DNA here is from genome assembly GCA_033319125.1 of Parnassius glacialis. Lineage (NCBI taxonomy): Eukaryota > Metazoa > Arthropoda > Insecta > Lepidoptera > Papilionidae > Parnassius > Parnassius glacialis. Next base: position 4,566,720 of record JAVANC010000004.1, on the reverse strand, counting down.
CTAGTTTATAGTTATAAATAAAAACGACTTACACTTTCTTGTTGGCGACAGATGGCTCGATGATTAGAGGGAGGCCACAGTATGAGTATCCTGGAACAAAAAACAATGTCTGTGTGATAAAAAAAATTGTGTTTTACCGCATCATCGTCATCACCATTACTAAAATTTACAGCACTAAAAAATAATGAACAAAATTTCAGCTACTTTCCAAATAGGTTTGCCATTAGTGATATGGAGCGTGGTGCTTGCCCGTTCGAGCAGAGTTCCGTTTCATACAGAGACGGTGCAAAAGAACATTCCACACGGGTGAGTTCGTGGAAAACCCACTTGCAATACACAGAAATCATATTCTCTAAGAAAATGAAGAGGCAACTGAGACATTTTTATACGTGGTAGAGCCAGCCAAAAGAGGCATTCCACCTTAGTCCTCACGGGTGACAACGCATCTGCATTTTGATTCTTTATTGAGGATAAATGTAGATGTCTATGGTTCACAGCAACCATCATCAGATGGACTGTGTGCTCGTTTGTCACCCTATCCTATAAAAAATTCTAACCAATAAGTTTGCTTTGTATGTATGTAGTTGTAAACCCGAGCAGAAAAGCTACCATGAACAAGCACCTGTTCACAAGTATCACGCATGTGGCAGCCATACTGTAGGCTACACTGAATGAATAATTCCAAGCATTTTCGTGTTGCTATGTAGAATATGCCAAATAAAATACTAACTTGCACTCGGTTCACCCTATCGATGGATGGACAAGATTCTAGGCGAACGTAAGTAGAGAACAGCATACCAGGAGTATCGGACCTGGTCTTCCTCACGCGTGGTAAGTATGGGCAAAACGTTAACTGATGCATGCTTGGAAAGATCTTTGTCCAGCTGTAAACTTCAAACTGAAAATATATGCTTTTTCACACGAATGTCAAAGGTAACAACTAACAACCCATTTAGTTATACACAATAGAATCATCATCATTATCATCATTGCAACTCCTTACAAATCCACTTGAGCATAGGCCTCCTCCAAAGAATGAAACAAACACAATCCTAAACTAACAAGATCGTACCCTACGCGTACGAAACTGCCACTCGAAACTATTATCCCCATCGGTTGTCGGATTTTTAAGTTATGTGAACTGCCCTTTGCCATTTTAACTTCCTCTGACTCCTCCATTCAATAAAAATAATGACTAGAATATTATCGTTACCGCCTATTAAAGTTCACTACTTAACATAGGCCTACCCACTACCCCTTAGATTGCGTCATTGATAGGATAGATATGGTTAGGATATTTGATATAGTAGCAACCGCTGTTTATAATTTTTAGTCTAACTAGCTGTGCCCCGCGACTTCGCCCGCGTGTTTTATAGGGTTTTAATTATTTTGCGCGGAACCCTAATTCTTTGTCTGAAATAAAAGTAGCCTAAGTTACTCCTTGTGACATCAGCTATCTGCCAGTGAAAATCCCATCAAAATCAGTCTAGCCGTTTCGGAGGTTAGCCGGAACAAACAGACAGACAGACAGACAAAAACTTATAAATTGTATTTTTTTTATTAGGACCGTATATACTTTCATATGCATTTAGTAAAAAGCTGTAATTTTGACATTACAAACAGACACTTCAATTGTATTTATTTGTATAGATGTATAGATAGGAAGACGCTACAGCACATATCCTGAACTGTTTCCTCTGTCACCTCTTACGACATACTCATACGATGGATATTCTTACACCGTCACTACACGGTTTGTAACTCATACGTGATATTAACATAGAGTTAATTAGCACTCACTTTCATTACAAGCTTTATATGCAAACCTCCCTTTTCATCTCCCTAATACAGTTATAACACATGTGTATATACTCATTCCAGATATTAGACTTGTCTCCAGGCACATAAAATGCTTTTAGAGATCCTCGCATTTCAGTCTGATGCATTCAAATGGGAACGTATGAGTTTTAATCCAGCCGCATATCAAAGCGTACGAATATGGCACGCTGCTCTGAAGTTCCCGAAACTTCACTAGTGATAAACTATGTCCTCCGCAATATTATTTTAGAAGGAGATTTAATATACCATTTAGAAATTTCGTTTTCAATGTATTAAAACTGAGAAGACTAAACTTTTTTCAAAATTGAAACGTTACACAGAGTTACTTTACAATAACAATACTTTTTTGCTACCCATCTGATGACTGATGACAACTGATGACATATGTATACCGTCACAATAAGTCCACAGCCAAACCAAAGTACTTCCTAATTGCCTCATGGGGGGGCAAATTTTCCGCAGTTGCCATGATGGCTGCCGGTTTTTTATTTTTAAGTCGCTATTAGGAGTAACGCTGTTGACCATCTCCTGCAGAGGTAAACAAGCAGGATACCCACGGGATGATATGTAGTAGTGGATATTTTTTTATTCTTACCGCCACTAAACGAAAAATAATATAATGAGATGTTGAAAACAAAAAAATACGATTTTCAGTGTCAAAATGTTTTTTTTTAGAAAACTGAAGTGGCAAACGAACTCAGATCCCCGCTGATGATAAGTGACTTCTCAAGCCCATTGCCATCTGCACCCAACTTCAGAAAAGGCTACGTATGTTGTGTCACCTCTGAGGATAGTGATGAAATGCTTCTTACCCTTACGACCAGGATATGTGCGGGCAGCAGAAATATTAAGGAGGAATCTACCCAAGTGTACTTTTACTTTTAGGCAGGAAAAGGGTCTTACCATCTAGTCCAATATTATTTACAAAATATATTAAATTATTTATATGTGAGAAAACGTGCCCGTAAATAACGTCCCAAATATAAATAAGCCGTGGTATATATCATTATAATAACAGACATGCATCTTCAAACAACGAAAACAAAATTTTTCCATGTTTAGGAAAATATCGTCTAGCGTCTTTTCATCCAGAGATGTGTTATTATAACTTACTAAACATAAAAAATAAATATAAAGTTATGGTTATGCCCTCGTTTCTTTCACATTATTGCAGGAGGAATCTGTACAGGAGTTATTTGTGTCATTTGACTGACAAAACGATAAACTTGTATGACAAAGAAATTGAACTAGTGATAACCTATCTCTACATCTACATAATTTAATGAATTAGTGGTTACACAAGAAATACTAATAATTGCAGTCATACCATGTAACTTATCGATGGCGCGATCGGCTGCGGACTGGTCAGGAAAGTCGACGAAGGCATAGCCCCCACGCTTCACGGAAATATCGGCAACGGTCAGGTTGTGCTCCGCGAAGAGCTGGCGTACGGCTGCCTCGTCGGCTTCTATGGGCAAGTTTCCAATGTACAGCTTGTTCATCTTGAGATCCGGTTCGGGGGAAAATTGGGTGAACAGTTTAGTACGGAAAACGGTGAGGACGACGCGTTTGGTTCGGCTGTCTTTTGTCAATGGGGTGAGATTGACACTGGCTTGAATTTAGTATCATATTCTCGGTGGCCATGATTAGACAAACTGGAAATACGTTATTAAAAAGAGGTTTAATATATTCCAAGTTTATTGATATTTGATAATAAAATTTATATTAAAACATGAATCTAAAATGTAAAAAATTATTAAATTATATGAAGTACATAGGTTTTAAATAATGAATAGTAAGGGTTACTAATAAACGTTGAAATAAAAATATCCAACTTAGTATTTAGGCACTTTACAAATCCAATCTATGCTTTACTAATACATAAATAATATAAATTTTATTTATGTATGTATTACTAATAATAGAATTAGGTAAATATTTATTATGCTTGAATTCTGTTACGGGATAAGCGAAAAGATAAAAATAAAAGATAAAAAGTCGAAAAACAAACATACTATAAATAACTTGAATTAAGGTCTCCGGGTATTCCTTGGGGGAGGCGGAAGTCATAAGTTTTTTTTAGCTTGATAAAGGCTGTAATATAAACGAATTAATGAATAAATTCCATGAAATAATTAATATCGGCAGATTAATTTTTGATAAATGTGATACTTTATACATAGTTATTTTTCTTTAAATTCCTATTGTCAAAAGAGTCAGAGAAGGTAGCTAATTTTCTTAATTATAGTTTTGGCAGTAATATGAGTGCCGGTAATGGTTTATTTATTTTAAATGTCTGATTTAATAAAACTAGTACTTAGATGTCGATAAAAGCCTCAAGTTATTTAGTCTGCATAGGAGCTTTGAAAACTTGGGATGATAACATTATTAAATGTCTGCTCGTTTGAGCTGCTGTCAAAATCTCCCAGAAACATCTTAATGTGATGTTACATTTATCAATATATTGTGAACAAATTTGTTAACATATATTTATACTTGGAAAAGTATATACACAACATAATATGATGTATTAAAATATTGGTTGTATTCTTTTTGGCTAAAGGCATTGTAGCCAATGCCACTATAAATTAAAAAAATATAAATTACTAATATTCTGTGTGAGTCCGGAACAAAAGAGAGAATAATATTATTTTAGCTGTATACTTAACGTGACCAATAATTATTTTTGTCAAAGCGGGACGTCTCTTGCGGAATGATGGTAGATAAAAGTTTTTGATGGTTTACTTTTTTTGTTTACGGTTTTAATTTTTTTTATTATAGAAGGTAATAACAATAATAAAAAATAATCAAAGCACTTATTACAAAATAATTAAGTAGATTGCATGAGTTACTAAGCCCTAGTAGTGGCGTGATTTCTACATAGTATTTTTGTATTTGTCTGCTGAACAAATTAGTTTTAAAACATCGGGTTTGGTTTTTAGGTACATATGGAGCTCAGTACAGGATTTATTTATATTTATTTTTGTAATTAAAATGGCTTTCACTACTTGTACAAAAGTTCGTTAAGTGAAGAGAGTTGGCACGGAAGTGCTGGAATAATTCGATCCAACGGTTTTCAACAGTAATATTCTCATTATTCCAGCCAGTGATTTTTTCATCTGTCGCAAAGTTGAAAATAAGCAATAACTCGTCAAAGACTTTCGTATCTTGTCTGTTGCTAATAAACCCTCGCGTGATCAGCAAATCCATTACATTTTGTACCTCATTCCAAGTAAGTGTTTTTGTTAAATTTGCCCATTGAAACAATTGTAGTTCTATGTTGATTTGACACCACTGCTCCAAATATTCTTTGCTTGTCCTATAAAACTCAGCCGCTGCAGTTTTAACATTCTGCTGGTCAACAGCAATTGTAATTCCTTGGAATTTTACAAGTAGGTTACGGAAGGTGTGAGGAAGAAAAATCGTGCTCTCTTTGAGTGCCAGGTTATCTCGGAGACGATTAATTTCCTTCGCTGAATCTATTGCAAACACGTTTTGCCAGTCAATTTTTAACACAGCTTCATGAAATGTCGCTGATTGTGTGTGCAAGAAATATAACCACAACTCTGATCTGGGAATTTCGAAAAAACATTTTTAAAATATTTGGAAATTTGTCGATACTTAGAAAATAGTTTTTTAAAGGCTGAAGCATTTTGAGAACTCTCTCCAGCGCGGACATTAACGCAAGCCACCTTGTTTTAAAGTAGCCCAGCAGTTTGTGATACTCTGTGCCAGTTGAATCACAGAACACTGTAGATGTAGGAGAATGAAGTTAGGTCTGTTTGCGAAAGCGGGACCATTTTGCCTTCACTGGGGACAGCAGGATAGACAGCCTAAAAGCGGGACAGTCCCACCCAAAGCGGGACGTATGGTCACGTTATGTATACTATATGTATATAATAATATGTTGACTGTATATTTCTTTTAGGTTTAAACGTTAACGGCACTTAATTTTATAGGTAATTAATATTATTATATAGGTACCCTATATTATATATTAATGAGTATTTTGTGTGTTTAATAAATTAAAAAGGATCATTATTATAATTAGTATACACACTAGCCACCCACCTCGGCTTTGCCTGAATCTATTATTGAGACGTTAGTTAATATAATGATAACCATCAAAGCTACTTATTTTATCAATTTATCGTTTCTTTTTAATATCTCCAATCCCGAAATATTCAAACGCTGCACACAGGGGGATGAAACTGCCATACAAATTTACAAGAATAAAAAAAACGCATTGAAAGTGCTGCCCTCTAGTGAACAAGGTACATAAACTTGTAGGTTAGTTTTCTTCCGCGTTGTATAGATGGCATTAATTAGGGCAAAACCCCAGAATCCAAAACTCAAAAAAATCTAAATCTATGGCAGTTTTGGTCTATGGTTATGGTTGACACCAGGATGAGGCAACTTTGTATGAAAGCTGAAAAATCTGCACACAATCATAATTATGTCAATATGCGTGTTGGGCTTGTAAAAATAAAGCGAGATAAAATATCGCTGTCTCTTTCTTTGATGTTGTTTTAGATTGCCATTTTAAAATTAGATAAACAAATTCATATTATATGGGATGAAAATAAAAATGTTAATTCGGTGTTAAGCTTTTATTGGTTTGCTCTTTAAAGTATAATTACATACATATTACTCTGTGATTCGCACAATTAGTTTACCTATTAATTGATTTAATTTAAATTATTAAATATTAGCAGAATTCTATCGAAAGAAGCCATGAATTAATAGAAGAAGAAAAAATGACATTTGTTTGTCAACGTCTTTCATAATGAAAATATTTTCTGAAATTTATTAAAATTTATTTCATAGGTTTAGTTTCTAATATTTATTATTCATTTTTGCTTAAATTCAGTTACATGGACTTCATTTTCGTATGTACGCGAATATACAGTCATAATATCGTCGTGAATGAACAGTAAAGATTTTTTGTGAGATGTTAATTCTATATAAGATATTGACTATAAATGAATTCATTATTTCAAAGTTTTATGCACGATTTGTGGTCATCATCGAAAGTAAATTAAGTGTTGTGCAAATAAAAAAGCACAAAATCATCTGATCACTTTCTGCAAGTTTCCTATGATAGGAAAAGAACAACTTATGACAATATTGTGGTAAGGCTATAAACATTTCGAATTTATTGGCCTTTATTTGTAGGGTTTATTACTATATTGATTCGAATTTTATCTGTTTCAGATCACGTATTTTGGCTGAGTTAGTTTACGTCATGAGAATTTTGCTGATTTAAATTTACGTTAATGTTCTGTGAAGAATAACTCCCTGACAATAACATGTGTTATATATCAGTAACGAGCGAGGAAATATTATGTGCGAAAGCAATAAAAACATCAATAATAATTGTGTTAATCATAAAACAATCTGTCTTCCAGAAAATAAAATTACATAACTATACTTATTTATTGTTTTATTTTATCCCATATACTAATCTAAAATATATTTGAGTAATTTTGGTGCAACCTCTCAAATGTATGGGAATTTACCCCATAGGTTTGTGAGGCTTGAGCCAAAATTACTCGAATAAGCCTTAAATAAAATGTTTAAAGTTACAGAATACAAAGTTTTGAAATTCCCGCTAAAAGTTTTATTTGGGCGTCCACCGTAGCGCTTTTCGTATACACACAAACACGTGTTTTCGTTTTTTAGTATGAAGTTGGCGTTCTTCTCTTGTTAAAGAGTAATTGTGTTCTGTGGTTGACACACTCGGTTGACAGTTCTTTCTAATAAATACGAATATTATTAATAAGATAATTCAGGAAACGAAAATATTTTGCAACGTTTCGTTCCTCTCCTGTGAAAATCATAATTTAGGCTTTATGGTTATTTACTAAATTTAACAATAAATGTGGTTGTTCACAGTTTATGTACCTATGTTAACATGCTGCTAAACGGAAAATTATTAACTACTAATTGGTGATTGTGAAAATGATAATGTGAAAACTCAAGCTATTAAATATTATAACATTCATAAAAGAAAATAAATACATAATTGTTCATAAGTCTTTGATATTAATATTTAAAAAAATCTTATGTGAAATAGGTTAAGTTTTATTAGTGTTAATGTTATCTGCAAAATTACCATTTGGTGATTTAAGATAATCATTGGAGATATCCAATAATTATCTTGTAGAATGCATAAACAGAAACATTGATAATAAAACTGCATAGTTCATAATTATCAATATAGTCATTGACAAAATACATCATCTAGTGGTAACCATGTCGTATCTACCGCAAGCCGCGTTGTATTAAACAATACAGCGGCATCTAGCGTACACGGTACACTCATTCGAAAACTGAAATGAGAGTGGCGCATCTATTCCAGTATATATTCTGGTATATAGTGTATTATCTATGGCTGCACAATTTTAAGATGCCGTTAAGTCTCTTGATGTCTCTATCATTTTAAGTCAAAGGGACTGTGACAACACGAGAGTTAACGACGTTGAAATCTATCGTGCGCACAACTGCAAACCTGTTTTAGATGATGGTTTTTATTGTATGAATAATTGGATATTGATATGTAAAAGTAGTGCGATTTTGTGTTTTGAATGCCTGCGTATGTGAGCGATTAGTGGAAACGATAAAACAAGTGCTCCGATGGTGATGTGAACCTAAATATATCGTGTCTGTTTAGGCGCCTTGAGATACTGTTTCTTGGCTCAAGCTGTGCATGTGACGCATCAACTGAAGAAATTTTTGAACAAATTATTATAATAAGGATAATTTCATAATAAATATTTGACACTGGCAAAATAATACCAGTACGAGTCCATTACCCAAGAGAAAAAGAAAAAAAAAAGGATTTTGGCGGGAACTTAACCACCGGCGGGTTACTGCTCCTGTATTAATGTATTATTCCTTAATTGTTTTGAAATAGAATTAGATACTTAAGTGTTGCGATTTTGTGTACCTATTTAATGTATGCGCAAGTAAACTTTTAGTGGAAACGATGAAACAGGTGTTCCGATGGCGATGTGAACCTCAAAATAACTTATGAATAGAATTATTACGTAAAAAGGGTAATAATTCTATGAACGTGTGTGCTTGGGTGCCATTAGATATTATCATCAACGTCTGTCTGCTATTTCAAGCTGCTGTCAAAATATCCCAAAAACTTCGCAATATTCCGCATCATCATATCGGGAAGAACTTTTCAAACAAATTATAATAAAGAATAATTTTTTATTACTTGACATTGGTAAAGTACAGTACGAGTCCATTACCAAAGAAAGAAAAATAAACTTATTAGAATCACAATATTTCTAGATGTAAGGACTGAGTTTAAGACATAAAATTTGGGATCGATTAATGTGACGTAATTTACATATTTAAGAACTAGCTGATCCCCGCGACTGCGCATGTTCGCGGAGAAGTTTTTGGCCAAAAACAGAAAAGGTTTTTGTGCGTTCGTGAACTTGGAAAATGCGTATGACAGAGTGGACAGGGATGTGTTATGGCAAACACTGAATTAATTTGTATTGAGCGCTGGGGTGAAACAGGCATTGAAGTCTCTGTGTGTTAGAGGGTAGTCAGGATCTACACTCCATTGTTGTTGTTGGAAAGTCGGAATGTGTCGAAATCAGCACGTATGGCAATTCACAATGCTGTGTTAGTCCCTACTTTAATGTATGGTAGTGAAAGTTGGGTGTGGCAGAAGAAGCACTAGAGTAGAATAAATGCTGTAGAAATGCGGTCATTAAGGAGTATGTTAGGGCTGAATTTGAATGACAGAGTGAGAAATTCTGTGACAAGAAAAGAGTGGGGTTTGCAAAATGATGTTGTGAACATGATTAAGAAAGGAATGCTTCGGTGGTTTGGTCATGTAGAAAGAATGAATGAGGAAAGAGTGACAAAGCAAATTTATGTTGCTGGAATGGTTTAGGTGAATGGCAGAGACGGGGAGGGACGCCTAGGCGAAAGTTTATCGACCAAATTGACGATATATTGAATGTGGCAATGTAAGTGTACCTTTAATCTAATAGCTCCTCTGGCAATGATAGTCAAGCATATCGGGTCATTTCCCCTGGTAAACGTTTTCGAAATCTCCTCATTCCTCTTCTTCCTTCAATCGAAATGTCCACATACTCACATTTTTTTACGTAGGAAATAGCTTTTTCTACTAGTTGAATACTTTGGCTTTGTAGAAAAATTATTGGGCTCTGATTTTTATCACTTACTTTTCCAGTTATAATCTAGATTATTATTTTATTATTTAGTATTTACTTTTGTGTCTAACTTCTTTTAGGATTTAACACCAAAAGGAAAGATAGCATGAAAAACTGAACTCACACAAAGCTTGTAAGTGTGTAGATGCTGCTTCTTTTGTATCGACGTTTTCTCTGTTGGTGCTGGGATCATATATATATTCGAGTGTTTATACTAGTTTTTTTAAATTATTCTGCAGTGGTTTCACAGCGTCATGATGAGCAATACATCTTGTCTCTGAGAATCTTTTGATGGATACCCCTACATTTTTCATAAAAGTTTCCCATTGACTTGTGGACGATGAAAATAGCCTGTAAACTCTTTCTACTGTTCCGTAAAAAAGTTAAACTCCCTAAGTGAGTTGTACTCCACATAGATTTAGCGAATGAATAGCACAAGGCGTTTTCTATGTGGTAGTGGCATGCTGCAGCTATATTAGTAGTATAGTTGTCGCACAAATGGGTCGGCTCGACCGGGGAAGGACCACACACTCACAGAATACCAGCGTAAAATAGCAGCTCAACACTGATGTGTTTCGTATGTTGAGTGTATAGAACCGGAGACCCTTTTTATTGGAATAAGGCATTCCATCTTAGACCTCACGGTTGACAACGCATCTGCATTTTGATTACCAAACGAGGATAGATGTAGATGTCTATGGGCCACAGCAACCACTTACCATCCGGTGGACTGTGTTCGTTTGTCACCCTATATTATTAAAAAAAAAACAATATATTCATTCATTTGACAACGTCAAATTTTAAAATAGTGTTGTCATCTATAGTCTAAAATGCACCCCCTAGTTTTTAGGGAAAGAACATTTGTGTTTTAGTGTTTTTTTTTCGTGTTACTTAATATATGCTTAATTGAAATACAATATGGAATATACCAACTATGATAAGCGATAAAAAGTGTAAGATTATCGTTGTAGCATACGTCTAAATAATTACTTTAAGTCATTAACTGTCTCAACGTTGGTAATGTTTATTTTTATTTTGTGTACACATTTATCAATGTTAGAGGGGGATAAAATACAAAACTCGGTGCCTCTCATTCTAAGAAAAATGAGGAACGGTTACAATGTTCCAAGCTCTCACTCTCTATATTATATTATAACCTCCTTGAATTGCGAAAAAAACACTTATGAAAATTTTTTTCGTGTTGCAGACACTATAACCTTTACACATTGTTTTTGTATCGTTAAAACTACATTATATCAAAAATGCAACTACATTATATAAAAAAAGTTTAGTGCCAACATTTTAATTTCAGACCTTATTTAACTGGACTAACTAGTTAATGTATTTACTCGTAATTACTCCAAGCTCTAAGTATTCGTTTGACAATGGAACGAATAAATTGATTTTATTCGTCGGATATATAATAAAAACCAGAAATATATTTTTTCCCGTTCTTCATGGGTGGATATGGCTAATAAGGGCAGGACCGATATTATTACAGCTCTAAAACTTCGATCAGTGAACGTGGGAAAAGTTGAAACCCCTAACTGTGAAGAATGTGGCCAATTAGAGGATGTAATGCATATTTTGGTAGAATGTCACAGGTCATGACATGACTAACAATTTTTTTATTTTTTTTTGTCTATCTGCCTGCCTGTCTATGCTCCTTGACCTTTGCCTGTATATCCGGGCTAATATCTTCGGTACAATAGCAGTACCGATTGTGATGAAACTTTACTTACTTATAAATACTCACGCCTGATTTTACAAATAAACAATAAAACGGAAAGAGAGAGGGAGAACTAGGGAGAAATATATTAGATCCGAAAACTATTTGAAGTCTAATTAATAGACCCCCATCCAAGCGAAGCCGGGGCGCTAGTATGTTTATATGTTACGGCTAATAGCCGAAGTGCGTATACACCTAGGTGTAGCCGGCTAATACAAGGTGTAGGCGATTGCGGTTGATGTATCGTACATAGTTTATAAATTGGACAAATGTTTGCGGTTTTAAGGTGGCCCAGAGCCACCTTAACCCTCTGTCGCTGATTACAAATTTAACAGTATTACTCAACTACTGCTGACCGCACTTAGTATTTTGTGAGAACTTTGTCCTTCCCCGGTCGAGCCAGCCCATTCGTCCTGCAGCCATAATATACCAGCCGCAGCATGGCCCTACCACGTATAAAAGTGGAAGTAAAGTAAAGTTACAGCCTATAGCGAAACTTTAATAATATACAGCTAGAAGAAGTTGATACTTTTAATCTTTTAGGTTTGAAAGTAGATTCAAACATCAATTGGAAAACGCACATTAATTATATAAAGTTTAAAATGTCAAAATTTACGTATGCTTTATTTCAAATTAAATACACCACTGACACAGCCACGGCACTGTCAGCTTACTATGCTTATGCTCATGCGTAGCTAAAGTACGGAATTATGTTGTGGGGAAGTAGCGTCGATGTGCAGCAGCTTTTTAATGCCCAGAAGAAGTGCGTTAGAATACTAGCCCAGATAGATAACACTACTAGTTGTAGACCGTATTTCAAACAACTAAATATTCTTACCTTACCCTGTATGTACATTTATGATCTATGCCTGTTTGTCCACAAAAATAATAATATTTTTAAGAAGATTAAAGATACACATAACATAAATACACGTAACAAAAATAAATTATACCTACCACAGTCGCGAACAAAAATGTTAAATACAAGCCCCTACTATATGGCAATAAATGTATATAATAATAATAAATTACCACAGGAAATAAAAAATATATCAGAATTAACCAAATTTAAACCAATACTCGGTAAATATTTAAAACAAAATCCCTTCTACTCAGCAGAAGAGTATTTAGATATAAAATAACATTATTATATATTTTTTTATTTATTTATAGCTTTTAATTATATTTTATGTATGTTAATAGTATATAAGCAGTGCCCTTGTCAAATTTGCAGTGCCTGAAAAGGGCGTCTAAGTTGTAAGCACATTTTTAATTTAAGACGAATTATGTACACTTGGATTGCAAATAAATGATTTGATTTGATTATATACGTCCCACTGCGGGGTACAGGCCTCCTCTCACCTCTGAGAGGGTTTTAAGGCAAGGAAGTGTCCGCCGCGCTGCCGCAATGCGTTTTGGCGGACTTCAAATATCTTCGAAAATACTTCTTTTATTTTTTTTTAAATACTGCTTTCCTTGCAATATTTTCCTTTTCCGCCGAGCACGTGTTAAATCAGCACTTAAAATTGCAATTAACAATTTCATTGGTGTCAGCGGGTATCAAATGATGGTTGCTCGCGTACTGTGAAATTTACAGCGAACGCTAAGCCCTTGGGCTATCACGACTCACACCACGCAAAAGTACTATATAATTGTACATTATATGTATATTCTATGTAATACTACTCTTATGTATAAGCAACAACCATAGTTATGCTGTAACACTATACACGTCAGCAAAACTTATTAATTCTAAAGCTTGATTGTTGTATAAAAACCTTTGTATTAGATTACATTACTTTTAAATTGTTCGCAAACAACAAGCATTCTTGTTTAAAATTTTTAGGCAAGTAAGCATATCATTTTATTTCAGCCAGCCACAATATTTGATTAAAACCTTTTGCTTATACAGTAATCGGAGTAACAAAACCGAGAGGACCGTATTCGAGGATCGTACACGATCGAGAAAAATTCCGATATGTAACAAAATTTATTTCACCCTTTGTGATTGTTTTGAAGGGAAAGGTTCAGGTCAAGCTATTATGAAACAATTCCCTTTTACATTTAAATCGAAACCAACAGTTTTCAAATTATTTTTTATTTGTCTGCAGAACCAAAGTAAAGTTGCGGTGTGCCGGCATGAAATACTGTCCCGCTCTGCTGAGCACGCGAAGCTTTTTAGGGGCCAATTTGGCCTTATTAAGTGGCGAAGCTTGCGAAGACACATTGATTTCACGATGTCTGTCCGTCTGTCAGTCTGTCCCACGATTATCTCGAGAACGGTTTCGAATGTTCAAATTCTGTTTTCAGCAATCGATTACTGATCACCCAGGCATCTGAACCTCCTATTTTGAAACTGATTGCTCAACGGCAACCGTTAGAAACCGCTACAAAGCTGATTGCTTCGCCACTTTGCTATGCTGTTAGCTTGCTAGGTTTATTTTCCACGTGACCACGAAACTGCACGTCACTCGATATGTCGACGCCGCGGATTCCGATACTGGCTGAGGCAACAAGGGGAGTGCCTTGAAACTGAGGAGATACGACGAAGGGGTTCTTTTTAACGGCAAACGCGCAAACTTGTGTCTTTTGGGGTTGAACTGGATTAGATTTAGGCTCCCCCAATCCGAGACTTTGTTCAACAAAGCCTCGATTTCAGACACAAGTTTGTTTTCCTGAGAAATATTGGCACGGCCGGTGTATAAAGCATCACCAGTGATGTCATCCGCATAGCAATTAATGTTACCGGTTCGCAACATGTCATTGATATGCAGCAGAAACAGCGTTGGCGATAGCACGCATCCTTGTCGAACACTAGCGTTAATGGGTTTTTAATCGGAGCATGCACCGTCTACTACGACCTTGATGCCCCGATCTGCAAGAAAACGCGTGATCCAATTGCGAATTTTCTCGGGAATCCCATAGGAAGAGAGCTTCGAAAGAAGCGCTTTGTGCCAAAACTGATCGAAGGCCTTAGCTATGTCCAAACTAACGGCCAACGCCTCCCTCTTGGACTTCGTCCATCTATGAGTTAGGTAACCTAGAAGATCACTAGCTGAGCGACCTCTACGGAAACGGTACTGGCGGTCACTAATCATCTGGTGATCCTCACGGTACCGCATGAGCTGGCTGTTAATAATAGTTTCCATTACTTTGGAGAACAAGGAGGTGATAGCGATAGGCGTGTAGTTGGACGGATCTTTTTTAGGGATTGAGTGCATCAAATCTGTTGCCATGAGTTCGGGACTAAGTTCGGCAGTTCGGAAAAGACGCGTTCAAACCGGTGCCAACTGCCGAGCATACGTCTTTAGCATATTGTGCTAAAGACGTGAGCTCAGGATAGCCTCTCTGACGTGCACGCAAATTCCAGCCCGGGGCATAAAGGAGTGTTTTAATTTGTACCCCGGGTAGGAAAGATACGAAGTATCAGCCGGAGAGGACACCTGTGTCTCGGTTAGAAAGAGCAATGCCGGCTTTGCCGTCTCCAGATGGTAGTGGACGGCGTTAAGGTTTGAATGAAGTCCCCAGATATTGCAGAAATTTACGGAAAGCGTGGCAGGGATTGCCTTTGTATTATTGCTTCGCTTGCCCGAGCAGGTTTAGTCTTGAGCAGAATTTCGCCCATTCCAGATGTGGAGGGTCATACACCTTCCCTGTTGGACCTTCTGCTGAACTCTTATCCGGACGGATATCAGGTTTCCGTCAAGCCCCTCTCGGCTCTTTGGACCATTGTCTGATCCGAAGTGTGGTGCCATTCACGGTTGCGTTCGTTCTACAGGTTGCCGCCGTGTTTGGCATTACAGGTTTGCGGATTGGGACGTAATGCGGTCTTTCTTTGCATCCTACCCATGGGGGCGGGTTTGCTTCTCGACGGATGATCCCAGCGCTGTTGCTGACTCTGTCACTGATGTGGTGCTACAGGGAATGGAACTATTTATTTCATCATCTGTGGTACCCATCGGAGGCAGGTCTCAGCCTTGGTTTGGTCGCTCCTGTAAGACTGTATTACGCAGTAAGCAGCAATGTTATCAGGCCTGGGCTGACGCTTCGGCGGCTCGGGATGTAAACACCAGTGTGCTTAAAAAGAAGTATAACTTCGCCTCCAGGTCCCTCAAAAGAGTTATTGCCAAGGCAAAGTCAGAGCACATAGGCAGGATTGCGAGAAACTAGTTCGCCTTCTTTCGGGAATCCGTGCATTCTGGTCTCTCGCCAAGGCTGTCCAAGGGAATTTCTGTAAGCCATCACTACCATCTTTGCACAGGGAGGATGACTCACTGGCCCACGCCGCAAAAGAGAAAGCCGACCTTTTAGGCTCCCTTTTTGCTTTCAACTTAACTCTTAATAATGGCGGGTACACACCGCCGACCATCCCGCGGTGTGAGTGCTCTTTGCCGGATGTGCGGTTCTCACAGCGTTCGGTTCGCATAGCACTCCTCTGCGTGGACTCCTCTCCCTGGAGCTTTTGGCCACCCGATTCCTAAAAAAGGCGACCGCTGAGAACCGTCCAACTACAGGCCTATCGTCATCACCGTCTTGTTCTCCAAAATAATGGAATACATTATAAACTGCCAGCTCATGCGGTACCTTGAGGATCACCAGCTGATTAGTGAACGCCAATACGGTTTTCATCGGGGTCAATCAGCTGGTGATCTTCTGGTCTACCTGACTTATAAATGGGCGGAGGCAGTGGGGTCTAAGGGGGAGGCATTGGCCGTTAGTTTGGACATTGCGAAGCCCTTCGATCGGGTTTGGCA
This sequence comes from Parnassius glacialis, assembly GCA_033319125.1. Taxonomy (NCBI): domain Eukaryota; kingdom Metazoa; phylum Arthropoda; class Insecta; order Lepidoptera; family Papilionidae; genus Parnassius; species Parnassius glacialis. Next base: position 4,550,194 of record JAVANC010000004.1, on the reverse strand, counting down.
CAAAGCGCTTCTTTCGAAGCTCCCTTCCTATGGGCTTCCCGAGAAATTCTACAATTGGATTACCAGCTTTCTTGCAGATCGGAGCATTAAGGTCGTTGTAGACGGTGTATGCTCCGACTAAGGTCTATTAACGCTGGTGATACACAAGGCTGCATGTTATCACCAACGCTGTTTCTTCTACATATCAATGATATGTTGCAAACCGGTAATATTCATTGCTATGCGGATGACAGCACTGGTGATGCTCTATACACCGGCAGTGCCAATATTTCGCGGGAAAACGTCGCCAAGTACCGAAACAAACTTGTTTCTGAAGTCGAATCTTTGCTGAACAAAGTCTCGGATTGGGGGCGACTAAATCTAGTCCAGTGTAATCCTCATAAGACACATGTTTGCGCGTTTACCGCTAAAAAGAACCTCTTTGTCGTATCTCCTCAGTTTCAAGGCACTCCCCTTGTTACCTCAGCCAGTATCGGAATCCTCGGCGTCGACATATCGAGTGACGTGCAGTTTCGTGATCACTTGGAAGAGAAGACCAAATTGGCCTCTAAAAATCTTGGCGTGCTCAGCAGAGCGGGACAGTATTTCATGCCGGCACAACGCCTGCAACTTTATAAGGCGCAGGTTCAGCCTCACATGGAATACTGTTCTCATCTTACGGCTGCGGCTCCCCATTGCCAGCTCCTTCCACTTGACCGCATCCAGCGTAGAGCGGGTCGAATCGTCGACGTTCGAGCCCTTTCCGATCGGCTCGATTCATTGGCGCTGCGAGGAGATGTTGCATCCCTTTGCATTTTCTTTCGCATTTACCACGGGGAGTGCTTGAGGAATTATTTGGATTAATCCCAGCTGCCAAATTTCACGAACGCACATCGTGGCAGAGTTCCCGATACCATCCACACCATCTGGATGATTGGCGGTCCACCACTGTACGATTTAGAAGATGTTTTCTTCCTCGCACAACTCCCTTGTGGAATCGATTACCACCAGCGATTTTTCCGGACCGATACGACTTAGGGACCTGCAAGAAAAGAGCCTTCTTCTTTTTAAAAGGTCGGCAACGCATATGCGATTTCTCTGGTTCCCCTGGTATTGCAGTTGTTCATGGGCGGCGGTAATCACTTACCATCAGGTGAGCCGCATGCTCGTTTGCACCCTCTCCAAAAAAAAAACTCAAAATTTAAATAGAGACAAAAGTAAATAACTTACAAAATTTATACCCTTTTTAATTGTTTCACATGGATGAAGATATCATTAATATTTGCTATATTTAATTAACAAACACCATATTTTCCTCAATGTTTGTTTTAAACATATTTTCAAAATTATTTCTAACAACCCCGCATAGGTGTGACATGAACACATCTATTTCTGACGACTTGACTATTGACCGGCAGATGTAGGTTAAACTGGGCGTACCTAGTGCTACGAGGGTCACACTATAAGTTTTTAGAACTGGCCACTTGTAAAAAATATAATAAAAAATAAGTTGAAATTTTGAAAATGGAACTCTTTGCAAATATTATTGTGTATGTATTTTATTAATTTGTCATTTGTTTACGATTTGGCGGTAAATTGAAAATTGTCTGTGTCACGTCAGCATGAATTCAACGCGATAAAAATTTCGTACAATGATTTATTATGACTGTCATTTAAATCAACAAGAAAGTAATGATAGACTTCGATTGGCCTTTCACGATGAAGCCCCATCACGTGCCACTGTTTACAACTAGTTTAATGAGTTTAAACGTAGTCTTATCGATGATCTGCGTGAGGGACGGTCTTCTACGGCGACGACTGAAGATAACATTAGTGTTGTGCGGCGTATGATAGAGACTGACAAAAGAGTGACTTATCAGCAGATTCGGACAAGCTTAGGCATCGGTATGAGTCAAGTGCGCAAAATCCCCCATAAACATTTAGCGGCCAGGAAGCTTTGTGCCCGGTGGATACCAAATAATTTGACAGAGACCCAAAAGCTCCGTCGTGTTGATCTGTGTCGGTGAAATGGTTCAAAGATTTAACGGAGGTGAATCAAATGCTGTGTTCGACATAATTACGGGTGACGAAAGCTGGATTTATTGTTATGATCCTGAAACTAAGAGACAGTCTGCTGTCTGGGTGTTTCCTTCCGAGGAGTTGCCAACTAAATTGAAGAGAGGTCAAAGCGTGTGTCTCGCTCTCGGAAGGACAGGTCATTACGCAAAAATTGTTTTAGAGGATCGAAAAACAATTACTGTAGAGTTGTACACTAACAATGGTTTGCCACTTGTCTTGGTAAAAGTTCGGGAGAAACGACCTCGCAATAGGATCCTCCTTCACCACGACAACACCTTGTTGCACACAGCCAAGAAAACAATCGACTACTAGGCGACGTCAGACGTGGAATTACTGGGTCACCCGCCCTATAGGCCCGACCTCGCGCCTTGCGAAATTTATTTTTTCCGAAAATAAAAGAAAAACTTCGAGGAAAACGTTTTATGGGCGCCGAGGAAGCAGTGATTGTGTTTCAAAATGCCGTCTAAGTGCGGTCAAGTAAGGACGAGTGAGCAAAGTGCTTTTCTCAGTGGTTTCATCGGATGCAGCGGTGTATTGTTATTTATGACACTATTTTGAAAAGATATGATAACTAAAAACTAAACTTGCCAGTTTGTTCAGTCTTTGATTTTTTAAGAACTTTCAGAATCACCCTCGTACGTAGTAATATTATTTATTCTGTGGTAGTGCTGGGTTTCAAATCACCGTATTCGGAAGACTATATGGGGAAGATACGGTTGCGATCATTGATTTATATGTTACACTTGTATCACTCAATGGTTGCGATTAACAAACATTAGTGCGTGAGAAATGCATTGCGTAGCTTTAACAGGGGGGTTGCGGGACGACAAGAGTAAGGCTGCGGTTCGCTCGTCTGGGAAAATGATTCGCTCACGTTGACTATTCGCATGGGCTTACTGTCGGGTTAGCTCTGTGCGTAGTACCTATTAAACCAAGTTAGTACAGTTCACTCTTTGATTTATGCTCTCTAAGAGGTGACAGAGGGAAACAAACAAATTCTGTTGAAACAGAATGAATAATGTAAACATAATTCATTAACCTAACAATTTCATTAGTCGGCGAGCTCGAACCCGGGACCGCGCATTTACAGCGAGCGCTTAGCATGATCCTTGTATGCTCCTGGCGCATCATTTATGAATAAAAATCCCCAACAATCTTCATCAAATCGAATTGACAGTGAGACCATAGACAAAACAAGAGGATTCGTTTCCAACTGTTTGGTCTATGTAAGTGTGTACAATGCTTTAAAAAAAAAGTATAAAAAATGTCTTGTATGTGGAAGTTCTTCAAACGAGAAGTTAACAATGATGCAGTTTCTTGCAATTTGTGCAGAAAAATGTACAAAACGTCCGGTAATAAAATTAGGCCACTCATACAAAAACAAGAAGAAAAGATATTATATCAGATCAGTTTTCTCCTTTGCGTCATGGGCTAGTGAGTCGTTCACCCTGTGCAGAGACGGCAGAGATGGCTAACAGAAGTTCCCTTGAACAGCCTTGGCGAGAGGCCAGAATGCACGTGTTCCCGAAGGGAGGCGAACTAGTTTCTCGCCAATTCTGCCGATGTACTTCGACTTTGCCTTGGCAATGATACTTTTGAAGGACCTGGAGGCGGAATTATGATTCTTTTTAAGAGCGCTGGTGTTTACATCCCGGAACGTTGATGCGTCAGCCCAGGCCCGGTAGCACTCCTGCTTATAGTGTGGTGCAATTTTACTGGAGTCACTAAACCATGGCTGAGTTCTGTCTTCGATAGGCACCGCAGATGGTGGAATAAATAATTCCATTCCCTGAAGTATCACATTAGCGATAGAATCAGCAACAACGTTGGGATCATCCGGCGAGAAGCAACCCTACCCCCAAGGGTAGGACGCATAACAAGCCCGCATCCCGTCCCAAACGGCCGACCTGTAGGGCCAAACACGGCGGCATGCTGCAGATTGCAACCTCGATGGGAGCGTAAGTGGCACCGTACTCCGGATCAGACAGTGGTCCGAAGAGCTAAGAGGGGCAGCGAAGGAAACCAGATATCCGTTCGCATGGGAGGTCAGCAGAAGGTTCAACAGAGAAGGTACATGATCTTCCACATCTGGGATCCGCGTAGGCGAAGTAACCAGTTGTGTCAGACCATATGCCAAGGCAAAGTCATAAACAGATCTACCCGCATGATCGGTTAAACGGGAATTAAGCCATTCAGCGTGGTGGGCGTTAAAATCACCGAGCATCACGATCTCTGCGAATGGAACCTGTTGTAGCACGGAGTATGCAGCCATTTGGACGTGGTCGATGAGTCGGTTTGTGTCGGCATTACCGCTATGGGACCTATAGACAGATATCCTCTCTGACGTACACGCAAACTCCAGCCCGGGGCACAAAGGAGTGTTCTAATTTGTACCCCGGGTAGGAGAGATACGAAGTATCATCCGGAGAGGACACCTGTGTCTCTCTTAGAAAGAGCGTCGTGGACATCTGTTCTCGACACCTCGGTATTCTTGAAGGTACGGACCTGTCCATTCTTTGGCTGCGCGTAGACAGCGACGACCATTCGCGCGTCTATGGGCGCCTCTATAGGTCCCATAGCGGTAATGCCGAAACAGACTAACTCATCGACCACGTCCAAATGGCTACAGATTCCTTGCTACAACAGGTCCCATCCGCAGAGATCGTGATCCTTGACGATTTTAACGCACACCACGCATAATGTCTCGGTTCACGTTTAACCGATCACGCGGGGAGATCTGTTAATGACTTTGCCTTGGCATATGGTCTGACACAACTGGTTACTTCACCTACGCGGATTTCAGATGTGGAGGATCTTACAACTTCCCTGTTGGACCTTCTGCTGACCTCTCATCCGGACGGATATCAGGTTTCCGTCGATGCCCCTCTCGGCTCTTCGAACCATTGTTCGATCCGGAGTGTGATGCCATTCACGCTCCCCTCGCGGTTGCGTTCTACAAGAACTGCAAGAAGATCTTCGTGTAATAGTTACAAATCTGACAAAAATCTACGATTAATTTTCTGCAGATTACATAATTTTGGAGATTTTACGACTGATGACCACTTGGTAGCTGTCAGCATTTCTTCCCAAGAAGCGATTCAATGGACTTTGGAGCTCCTCAGAGTTATCATAAAATTGGGTTATTCTGAGTCTATACCGAATCTAGCGCTGTGTCTAAGATTTTTTTAACTATTTTTTCGGTTTCGGTAGGATCATGTGAAAGAAATATTTCAAAAATCATGTTAATAAAATCTTACCGTCCACAATGAGCCAAGCGCAACTAAACAATCTTTCCATTTTATCTATCAAAAAGGACAAGAATGTAAATTTTGATAATGTAATAGAATATTTTAGCAAAATATGGTCCCATCCCGTAAGCAAGTTTAGTATTTTTTGTTTTATTTTGGGGGTTGTTTGATAGAAAACCGGCCTGGGTGCCAACACACGCTACGCCGCCACTGCATCAGAAACAACATCGACGAACTGTTAATTGGACAAAACAAGGGGACCATAGTGCAGCAATATTTGTATGTATCTTGATTACCTGAAACCCGGCAAATGGCCCTCTGACCAAGCTAGCAGGTAGGCATGCGATCATAGTACATACTAACATTTCATTGGTCAGAAAATAAGTGACGTCTGGTGGTCCTGGGATCTTGCTCTAGTACGCTCTTGATTTTTCTATGAAAATTATACCTAGCAAAAAATGGAGTGTGCCTTTGTCGCTCTTTAGGACAGGTGTCCTGGAGTTTTTATTATGAAGTACTCGTATACAAAAACTACATAATATCACAGCCATTTACAATTTTTTTAAAACTAAATAAGCTAAATTATGTTCTATCATTCAAGTAATACACGTAAGTGTATTATACTTCACTATGTTCTATTCCTTAAGGTGTGTATAGCGAAGAAAATTAAGGTAACCATTGTTGAAATAATTTTGATGGTGGGAAGTAAACTATTTTTTTGGATATTAAAGACGAGCTTGCTAATCATGAGGTTTTCTCACGTGGTAGAGCCACGCTGCAGCTACATTAGTTGCAGCACGAATGGGTGACCTCGACCGGGGAAGGACTACGCTCTCACAAAATACAAGCGTAAAATAGCAGCTTAATGCGGCTGTGTTTCGTATGGTGAGTGTAGCGAACCCTTTATATAATGAACCCTTATCCTCAAACTCAGTACAATTTTCATGTAGTTGCGACAAAACATATTGAAGCCAGTCTTTGATTAGATGCGTTTCGTGATATTTTTCTTCACTCCCTTGTAGGCAGTTGTCAACTTTTCTGTTTCTACCTTCTTCATTAGACTAATCACATAATATTGGTTCTTCAACCTCATCACTACTTTCAAATTACTTTGTTAATCATTTTATTGCCTAATTTTAACGTGATTTAGCGAGTTTCTTCTCATTTGTTCACCGAATAGAGAAGATAGTTTCATTAATTCTTTTTTATCATTAATTTGACCGTATCGTGATTCTATACTCGTTGTAGAAGCTGTGAAGATAGTCATTTTATCTTCAAATAGCGTCCATGGTTGCCTGAAATGATTCTTCAATCCAGTTCCTTCGTGAGCTGACTGCTTTTCTTTGTTTTTCATTTGGTGTCTACAAATAAAATACTGTAATTTGTTACTAAAACATAATTAGTGTAAAATCACTATAAATGAAGAAAACTTTTAAGTTACAATAATACAACTTTCAATATTACACAATACGCATATACCGCAATCTCATACCGACCATGTATGGCCATTTCTCTTAATCACCTGGGATGGATGGCCACACCTTATTAAAAAATATATATACAACCTACGCGTCATTTTGTGGTTACATTCCTGTGGGTGTCGTAAGAGGGAGGACAGAGGAAATAAAACAGGGGATAGGCAGCAGCATCTTCCTCATAACCACTCAAACTATAATAAAAACTGCGATTGTCATTCCGCCCGTAGCGTGGCAACTATGGCAAAATCTCCCATGAGGCAACTTACGAGTGAGGCCTATGCTCAGCAGTGTACTTTTATAATGGATGGGCGGATGATTCACACATGAAGATATCCGCAGTAGAACGGACCCGTAAATGGAAATGGGCCGGTCATATAGTTCGAAGAACCAACAACCGAAAGGGAAGAAAAATTCTCAAGTTTCTGTCATGTCCTGGTGAGAAAATTTTACTTTAATTAAAAAAAATAATAAAATTGTTTACTTTTTCGGAAATGCGGATTTCTTCACGAAGTTTCGGGATACAGTAACTCATCATCATCATCATCAGTACTTATCAAACATCCACATCTCAACATAGACCTCCCCCATAGATTGCCTCATATTTTTATCCTAATTAGATCATAAGAGGGATCTGCCATGTTTGCACACTTGGTAGGTTTTTTTATAGTATAGGATGACAAACGAGCACGCAGTCCACCTGATGGTAAGTGGTTGCTGTAGCCCATGACATCTACATCTGTATTAATTTGCGAATCAAAGTGCAGATGTGTTTTGTCAGCCGTGAGGACTAAGATGGAATGCCTTTTTTGCAGTAAAAAGGGTCTCCGGGCCGACGGGCATACGACTGCAACTGATTCTCTACACTCACCATACGAAACACAACGATACGATCCACATCTATCCTCAATAAAGAATCAAATGCAGATGCGTTGTCACCCGTGAGGACGAAGATGGAATGCCTCTTTTCCAGTAAAAATGGTCGCCGGTTCTCTACACTCACCATACGAAACACAGCAGTCTTAAGCTGCTATTGTACGCTGGTATTCTGTGAGAGCGTGATTATTTACCGGTGGAACCGACCTATTCGTACTACAACTATACTACTAATATAGCTGCAGCATGGCTCTACCACGTAATAAAAGGTAAATGGTGACTTGGAAACCGCAATTTTTTATTATTTTGAATTGTTTCAGGTAGATGCTGCTGCCTATCTCTGGTTTCTGTTACTTTTGTCGCCTCTGTGGTCTCGTGCAATTTCAACAAAGGGGTAGAGACCTGCCGATCGTCTAGTTTTCCAATTAAATCGTGTAATTCCTGCGCTGACTAGTCTGTTTTATATTTTATTAGTTCTTGTAGTAAATGTGACAATAAATGGAAAAGAAATAAAGATTAATGAAGTCAAAGTTAACCAAAGTTAAACAGAATTAACCGTGTAGTGGCAGTGTAAGTATATCCAATACCCCATATCCGTCCCAAACTCCAAAGGTGTTGTGAGAGGCGACAGAGAGAAAAATAAACAAGAGATGGCCAGATGCATTTACTTGATAACAACTCAATAAGAACTGCAGTTGCTAACCCGTTTGTCATGTGTGGCAACTATGGCCAAATCCATAAGGCAACCTATGAGCAAAGTTAAGGTTGCAAACGCCATCTGTTCGAATAATACGAAATAATATCGTGTATATTAAAAGGATTTTGTTATTACCGCCATCTATTGACCATATTACTAAAATGCATTAATGCGAATTGTAGTAACATTTTAATATGGTTTGTAGTAACGTAGTGTAAAATATTGTTCATAGATGGCAAACATATATGTTTCATTTGACCATAGAAAAGGAAAATATTTTGAGTGTGTTTCAGGTATCGCTCAAGTGCCGGCAATAAACAGAATTAACCGCGTAGTGGCGGTGTAAATATATGCACTACCCAAACAACAAAAACAACTCAAAATAATAAAAACTGCGGTTGCTTACCCGCTTGCCATGCGTGGCAACTATGGCAAAGACCTATCGATCTATGGAGCCAAGTTAAGGCTGCAAACGACATCTATGCGAATAATAAGAAATATATCGTGTATACATTGAGTTATATGTACTACATACTAGAGAAGCCATTCCAAACAAAAATTGTGTCCTACTCTATGTCTTCGCGCATGCGCGGTAGTAGTAGTCGCGTCGCGCATGAGCGAAGACTTTAATTTGATATAAAATAAGATATTGATATAAAATAAATATAAGAATTTAATATAAAATGTGTTAATTTAATCTAAACAATCATATTTCAAAATAAAATGTAATAATAATTATTTTATGGAATTCACAAATCTTCAATTTACACAATATTTAGTTTGTATGGACTGCAGGGACTGCACTACAGTTCAGTTGAACATAGTCAATGTTCGGAAGGGCTTCTCTAGTACGTAGTACATATAACTCAATGCATGTATATGTCGGCGATACGCCAGGGTTTTCACGCTCAGAGTCCATCACAATGAAATAGCACGCCAAATATTGAGTAGTTTATTTTCGTACAATTGCTGGTACAGAACAGAACAGTCTTTTCATAAAATCAACCGCCTTTTTTAGATTCCAATAGTTTCCTTTACAAAAACGGATATAGCAAATACAACTTCTTTTATATCAAACAAATAAAATTAAGTACTACAAAATAATTCTTAAAATAGAGCTCAGTATTCATAATAAATATTTTAATGAATTTAAATAACTACAAATGATTTTTATTACATAAATCTTTGTTCATTTAATTTGAATAGACATTAGTTTTTCATAGTCAGTCAAAATCCGGGCTCTAACACTGTTAAGAGGTGGCGCTGGTGGCAAGCAAGATTCGAATGAAATTAAACAAAACTTATTACATAAAATAATAAAATTTGATACAAAATAATGATATTAATTCTAATAGATATTAATTTGAACATTTACACAGTAAAATTAGTATTTTAACAATAAATGAAACATCAAACGTCTTCAAAAATTTCAAACAGTCAAAACAGTGTCTACTAAATATCAGACCTTAATAAATAACGGTTTATGTTTATAAATAACTATTTAAATTTAAATCTTATATATTTCAGATATTTCTATACTAATATATTCACTTATAATATTATATTTCTATACTAATATTCACTTTTAAACGATAAACTATTAACATAAATATCAATATTTGCCACTTACTGCCGATAGATGGCGAATTGCGCCCATATATCAATATTTGCTAATTATTGCCGATAGATGGCGATTTGCGCCCATACGGCCATACTGACTCCAGCGCGTCCCTTGCGCTGTTTTTATGACAATTTCAAACAAGGCATCACCCATACTGGGATCCAGCCAACACACAAGGCATCACCCATATTGGGATCTAGCCAACACACATGGCATCACCCATACTGGGATCTAGCCAACGCACATGGCATCACCCATACTGGGATCTAGCCAACACACAAGGCATCACCCATATTGGGATCTAGCCAACACACATGGCATCACCCATACTGGGATCTAGCCAACGCACATGGCATCACTCACACTGGGATCTAGCCAACACAAAAGGCATCACCCATCCTGGGATCTAGCCAACAAGACCAGGTTTAAAGGGATACGCATGGTGGCCAGCCAGCGTTTTAGGAAGGATATTGGATAGGAAAAATAAATTTCACGTACACACATTAATAATTACAAAAATAAATCATATATATCAATTATCAACATAACTGCAATCATATAGAACCAACATTGTCCGCGAAGGAAGTGGAAGCACCCTCGGTCTCCACCGACTTCTCTGCCCATACGGTCAATTCGTCTGAGTTGTCAGAATCATTAAAAGGGTCTGATTGAGCTATAGGAGCAGGACGCAAGGCATCGTGACTTGCGATCTTTTCTGAACAGCCACGAAGGTTAACATGTTTAAGTCTATATCGATCATTTGGTAATATTTCTAAAATTTCCATTGGATCTTCAAATTTAGAGCCTAACTTAGTAGTGTGTCGTTCATGGCGCCGCATTAAGACGAAATCACCGACTTTAAATGGGTGGATTGTGGCTTTACCTTTATCAAAACGAGTTTTATCGTTAAGGGACCGCTCGTCCATCCGTTTTTTAGCAATCAATCTAACTTCCTCTAAGTCGTCTGTTAGTATGTCATCGTCAATTTGCAATATTTTAATGGCAGGTGGGGAACATCTTTTTCCTAATAATAATTCCATGGGACTTTTACCTGTACTTTTTGATATTGTGCAGTTTATAGCTAATTGTAATTCTTGTAAAGCTGTGTGCCATGGCCTACTTAGTTAAATAACAGACATGTTATCCTTTATAACTTTCATTAATCGCTCAACCTGACCGTTGGCCCTACTAACTCCCTTTGCTACTACGTGGTGTTGAATCCCATACCGTTCGCAAAAGTTATTAAACTCTGTAGAAGTCATGCTTTTATCTTGGTCAGTAATTAATCGTGATGGAGAGCCAAATATTGAAATTAGATTTTGAAAACATTTAATAGCAGTTTCACTAGTACGATCATTTGTATAAATCATATGGACATACTTAGTGAAGCCGTCATTAAATACAAAAGCATATTCAGGTTCGTTACGTTTTCCGTTCATTCGTCCAGTTATATCTGCATGAACGGTATGGAAAGGAATAGCTATTTTGTTAATGGGATGTAAAGTAACCTGTCTAGCGCCAGATACTCCTTTTCTTACTCTACACATAACGCAATTTTCTACAAATTTTCTAACTAACCTGGTCATATTAGGGAACCAATACTGCTCTCGTAATTTTTCAAGAATCTTTTCCCAGCCAAAATGTTGAAGATTATCATGATAATGGGATATAAGACTCCATCTATAATTGCGTGGGACTATAATTAACTTATGTGTCTTGTTATTAATTTGTACTTTACGTCTCAGTAATTTGTCCTGGAGTATAACGTAAGTTTCTGCGATATTTTTGGGAATCGAATCACCTTTCAATTGTTTTACAATACTAGCTAGAGTTGAATCGCGCTTTTGTTCTATAAGGAGCCAGTTATGGTCAAGGGTAGCGGTATTAATGGTCAAAATTAAGGAACTTGTTTTATTAGATTCTAAAGACTGATTTAATTGACGTCCATTAGAATTATTAATTGGGTTACGACTGAAGAAGTCAGCATGAGCAAGTTTATCACCCTTGCGGTATTCAATTTCAAATTGAAAGTTTTGCAAGAAGGCCCACCATCTATGCACTCTAGGAGTTAAGTCTCGTTTGTGACTCGAAGCTTTTAAGGAATTGCAGTCTGTGACTACTTTAAATGACCGGCCATGAAGGAAATGGCGAAAATGTTTTATAGCCTTAACCACAGCAAGAGTTTCTAGTTCATACGAGTGATATTTACTCTCTGTATCCGAAGTTCTCATACTAAAATAAGCCACTACTAAAGGATTTTTGTCTTTTCTCTGAATCAGTACAGCGCCATAACCAATTGAGCTGGCATCTGTATGTAGCTCAGTTGGCAGATTTGGGTCAAATATAGTTAAAACTGGGGAAGATGTGAGTATGTTAATTATTTTTCGTCGAGCAAGTTCATGACGGTCAGTCCAATTAAAAGAAACATTTGTTTTAGTAAGGTTGTATAAAGGGGCCATGATTTTAGAGAAATTGGGTACAAATTTTCGGAAATAGCCTGCTAAGCCGTTAAATTGCCTAACTTCTTTAATGGTTTTAGGTGTTAAAGAGTCAGTAAGAGCCTGAATTTTTCTTGGGCTTGGCTTAACAGTGCCATTTTCAATAATGTTACCGAGATATTCAATTTTAGTTTTGAGAAAAGAACATTTGGAAATATTTAGAGAAAATCCAGCCTGAGTTAATCTAGTCAAGACAAGATTCAAATTCATCAAACCCTGCTGCACAGATTCAGATACAACCAAAATATCGTCAACATAAACTAAAGCAATATTATGTTTATAATCACCTAAGGCAGCATTTATGGCGCGTTGGTACACCGACGCAGCATTGCAAAGACCGAATGGCATTCGAAGATATTCAAACTGTCCATCCGGCGTCACAAATGCCGTCTTCTCGTTAGAGTCTTCTGCTATAGAAATACCGTGAAAGCCGGAGGCCATGTCTAAGCAACTATAATATCGAGCTTTGCCTAATCTATCAATTTGGTCTGCTATAAGGGGTAAAGGATAATTGTCTCTAACGGTATTTGAATTTAACTCTCGAAAATCAACGCATAGTCGGTCCGTGCCGTCCTTTTTTTAAATAATAATATAGGGCTGCTGAACGGTCATGAGCTATCTCTTATTATGCCATTTTCTTTTAAGTCTTTAATAATATCCCGGACTTTCTCACGTTCCACCGGGGACAAACGATATGGTCGGCGTTGCACAATCTTATCGGGATTTTTTAATCTAATTTTTAGTTCCCCGGTGCTCACCTGTGACACGCGATTTCCAGATGTGAAATTACCTTTGAACTTATTGATAATACGATAGATTTCTTTAATTTGTGTTGGGTTAGTAAGGTCGGTATCTAATTCAAAACAGGATGTCGAATTTAAACATTCATTGATAAAAAATTGGCGATTAATAAATATATTGTCCTCGCTAATGGTAACGCTAAGGCCGGGTATTTTTAAAAGATTAAAACCTATTAAGACGTCAAATTGAGTTTCATTATCACCCACTACATAAAACTCGAGCTCTAAGCGAACATTATCAATTTCAACTACAGCTGTAATGCTTTGTTTTGAAATAACTGTTTGACCCCCAATACCGATAAACTTCACATCAACTTGTTTACGTTTTCCGGCAACGGAGCCGGCTATTTTCTCTCGAATTAATGAACAGTCAGCTCCAGTATCAAAAAGGCAGTTATAATTTTGTTACCAATTATTACATTAAAAGTGCTACGTTTAATAGATGAACAATAGTTAATCGTTTTATTTGAGGCATTACGTTCGTCACTTTGACGGCGGTAACAATTTTTCTCTAAGTGGCCCTTACGAAGACAGTATTCGCACTCAATAACCTTAACGTTACTAGAACTGCCACGGGAATTGAAATTATTATTTGATTGTGACATAACAGGGTTATTTTTGGAGGGATTTTTGCAGTCTCGTGAGAAATGACCTGGCTTATTGCAACTAAAACATACGACTTGTTCCTTTGAAGGTCCCGTAACACGTGGTTTCTTAACATCATTATATTTACTCTCTCTATTTTCAATTTTACGTTTTCGGAATGTTTTTAGAACCGATACTAATTTGGGAAACGAATTGGGGGTATTTCTCAACAACTCAGAACGAATAAATTCAGGAAAAATACCTGTGATTAGTGCCTCCACAACCTCGGCATCGGCAGCTTCTGGTCGAACCCTCCTGAAGAGCGTCCAAGCCGTTGTAGCATATTCAACGTAGCTGCTCGCTTGGTCGGAAGTGTAGCTGCGCCATTTCTGCACGTCGTCCGCGTACTGGAACTGGTTGCCAAACGTATGAGTCAGCTCTTCCTTTACTTGTTCCCATGTGGTTGAATGCAGTGACCAGGTGTCGGCCCATGTCTTTGCTCGTCCTCTCAATTGCAAGATGGCCTTCGTTCGAGCTTCATGGGGTGAAATATTCAACTTCGTAATGGTCTCGTCCACGTTAGCACACCAGTCTCTGATGTCGTGTGATCTCTCATCAGGGTTGAACGGCGGTAGATAAAAGTCATGGTGCCGCCGTAAAGATGCAGTCTCCGTGGATAACGTCGCTCTCGCAGCGCTTGTCGCGGCAGTTTTCGTTATGGAGGTTAGGAGACCCATCACTTGTTCCATAGTGAAGGTCGTCCCATCTGGAGGCCCTGAAGAGTCTTGGGGCTGTGATCCCACTTCTGATGTCGGCGATACGCCAGGGTTTTCACGCTCAGAGTCCATCACAATGAAATAGCACGCCAAATATTGAGTAGTTTATTTTCGTACAATTGCTGGTACAGAACAGAACAGTCTTTTCATAAAATCAACCGCCTTTTTTTAGTTTCCAATAGTTTCCTTTACAAAAACGGATATAGCAAATACAACTTCTTTTATATCAAACAAATAAAATTAAGTACTACAAAATAATTCTTAAAATAGAGCTCAGTATTCATAATAAATATTTTAATGAATTTAAATAACTACAAATGATTTTTATTACATAAATCTTTGTTCATTTAATTTGAATAGACATTAGTTTTTCATAGTCAGTCAAAATCCGGGCTCTAACACTGTTAAGAGGTGGCGCTGGTGGCAAGCAAGATTCGAATGAAATTAAACAAAACTTATTACATAAAATAATAAAATTTGATACAAAATAATGATATTAATTCTAATAGATATTAATTTGAATATTTACACAGTAAAATTAGTATTTTAACAATAAATGAAACATCAAACGTCTTCAAAAATTTCAAACAGTCAAAACAGTGTCTACTAAATATCAGACCTTAATAAATAACGGTTTATGTTTATAAATAACTATTTAAATTTAAATCTTATATATTTCAGATATTTCTATACTAATATATTCACTTATAATATTATATTTCTATACTAATATTCACTTTTAAACGATAAACTATTAACATAAATATCAATATTTGCCACTTACTGCCGATAGATGGCAATTTGCGCCCATATATCAATATTTGCTAATTATTGCCGATAGATGGCGATTTGCGCCTATATATATTATTAAAGGGACTTTGTTATTAGTGCCATCTATTGACATTTTCGTAAATTGCATTAATGTGAATTGCAGTAACATTTTAATATGGTTTGTAGTAACGTAGTGTACAAGATTGTTCATAGATGGCAAAATTATATGTTTCATTTGACCATGGAAAAGGAAAATATTATATAAAAAAATAATATAAATATTTTTTATTTAAAACATAGTAAAATTAATTCCTCATACGGCCAGCAGTGAAGGACCACGTCTCAGTTCCGTAAGTCATCACAGGCAACACGCATTGTTTGTACAATTTCGTTTTAAGGTTTTGAGGTATGTCTGACGAGAAGATGTGTCGTAGTTTCTAGAACGCTGCCCAACCGAGTTGAATCCGTCGATTGACCTCTCGGTCGAAGTTGGACTTACCTAGTCGGACTATTTATCCCAGGTAAACATACTCGTCAACAACTTCGAGCTTAGTGCTCCCAACAACTACCGGCATAGGTGTGACATGGACATTAAACATAATCTTTGTTTGTCCATGTTCATCTTAAGACCTATCCGTTGGGAGACACTATTGAGGTCATTGAGCATAGTGTTTAGGTCCTCCAGCGATTCTGCCATAAGGACTATATCGTCGGCAAATCGAAGGTGAGTGATGTAGGTACTAGCCATTGATGTTAATACCGTATCCTTTCCAGTCCAGAAGCTTGAAAACGTCTTCCAATGCAGCGGTGAAGAGTGTCGGGGATATAACATCATCCTGTCTTACACCTCTCGGCAATTGGATAGGTTTCGTACTCTGGTTCTGTACTCGGATAGCCATCGTAGCTCTACTGTACAAACACTTCAGCACTTCGATATACCGACAGTCAACTTGGCACCGCTGAAGGGACTGCAGCACCGCCCCAATTTCGACGGAATCAAAGGCTTTCTCATAGTCCACATACGCCAGACATAGTGGCAAATTGTACTCTTCGGACTTCTATACAATTTGCCGAAGGGTACCTATTTATGTGGTCTATGGTGCTAAAGCCCTTTCGGAAACCGGCTTGTTCGGGAGGCTGGAGTGGCAGCCTCGTACCGGTAGTGGAAGTGTAGGGCGACCCCCCACGAGATGGAGTGACGACCTGGTAAAACATGCAGGAAGTCGATGGATGCAGGTGGCTCAGGACCGTGCTTTGTGGCATTCCTTGGGGGAGGCCTATGTTCAGCAGTGGACTTGTGAAAGGCTGTAATGATGATGATGATGAATATTAATTAGCATAAAAATGTCTCAATTATAATTTTTAATTATATTATTATCTTGTTATAATATTTACCTTTATCACAGAATAAATAATAGCTTTATTTAAAGGCCGGCAACGCATCTGCAATTCCCCTGGTTCCCCTGGTGTTGCAGTTGTTCATGGGCGGCGGTAGTCACTTACAATCAGGTGAGCCGCATACCCGTTTGCCCCCTCTCCTATAAAAAATATTGTCCTGTTTCGTACCTTTTACCTTTACCTTGATTTCCTATCAAAGTCCACTGCTGAACATAGGCCCCCCAATAGATTGCCTCATGCCTCAGCTATTTGCCATAGTTGCCACGCTTGGTAAGCAGGTTGGCAACCACAGTTTTATTTTTATTTTTAGTCGTTATCAGGAAGACGCTGCTGCCCATCTCCTGATTTGTTTGTTTCGGCGATGTAAGAATATCCACTACCCCATATCATCCCGTGGGAGTTGTAAGAGGTGACAAAGGGAAACAAACAAATTCTGTTGAAACAGAATGAATGATGTAAACATAATTCATTAACCTAACAATTTCATTAGTCGGCGAGATCGAATCCGGGACCTCGCAATTACGGCGAGCGCTTAGCATGTTACTTTTTTTTTATAGGGTAAGGGTGAAAAACGAGCACACAGTCCACCTGATGGTAAGTTTTAACAGTGGTAGAGCCACGCGGCAGCTTTTGCTGTCGCACGGATGGGCCGGCTCAAACCGGGGTGGTACCACGACCTCACAGAATACCAGCGTGAAGTAGAGGTTTACCTCTGCGTTTCGCTTGGTGAGTGCAGGTGGCCGGAGGCCCTTTTTACTGGAAATGAGGCATTCCATCTTAGTCCTCACGGGTGACAACGCATCTGCATTTTGATTCGCAAACGAGGATAGATGTAGATGTCTCTGGGCCGCAGCAACCACTTACCATCAGGTGGACTGTGTGCTCGTTTGTCACCCTTATCCTATAAAAAAAAGTGGTTGCTGCGGTCCATAGACATCTACATCTATCCTCTATTACAAATCAAAATGCAGATGCGTTTTCACCCGTGAGGACTAAGATGGAATGCCTCATTTCCAGTAAAAAGGGCCCCCGGCCACCTGCACTCACCAAGCGAAACGCAGAGGTAAACCTCTACTTCACGCTGGTATTCTGTGATGTCGTGGTACCACTCCGGTTCGAGCCGGCCCATCCATGCGACAGCAAAAGCTGCCGCCTGGCTCTACCACTGTTAAAGTTACTTGTATGCTCCTGGCGCATCATTTATTAATAAAAATCCCGAACAATCTTCATCAAATCGAATTCACAGTGATACCATAGACAAAATTACAGCTATAGTTTGGTCTATGCATTTGTGTACAATGCTTTAAAAAAACCCGGCCAAGTGCGAGTCGGACACGCGCACCGAGGGTTCCGAACAAATCCGTAGGTATATAAGTTTAAAATTATTAAAAATATTTTTAATTTATGATGTAACTCAAAATTTACGCCTTTCGCAATTTTTCCTTTATCTGTACTATAAAACGTTGCTTCGTACCTTTCAAGATTCTGAGTTCACGGGAAGTACCCTGTAGGTTTTGATTCCCTTGCGAATGTCGAAAATTTGCGGCATAAACAGCTGTATCTTTTGATTGAGTTGGCTTAGAATATTGATTTTTTCACAACTCCAAGGGACAGTAGACTTGAGTATTTGATATTAATTTCAGCTTGATACCTCCACGCGTTCCTGAGAAAAAGGTTCTTGGACAGTTTTTTCCTTTTGAGGAACGGGACCCTAAAAAGTATCAAAAATGTTTTGTATGTGGAAGTTCTTCAATTGAGAAGTTAACAATGATGCAGCTTCTTGCAATTTGTGCAGAAAGTTGTACAAAACGTCCGGTAATAAAATTTGGCCACTCATACAAAAACTAAGCACAACGCCAAGTAGCCTAAATTCACCAATTTTTTTTTCTGTAAAGTAGCCTAATTAGCGGACATACCTTAATTAACCTTATTGTTAATTTTAAAAGCAGTTAAGTTTTACTAATGGAAGAAAAGGTGGTGGAAAAGTATAAAAATATATATTTTGTTTGTATAATATTATTAATATTTTACAAATTGAAACGTAATATTTTAATTACTACTAAAGATATCAACGAAATAGAAGAACATCATTTATTCGTCATTCGACAATCAAATATCCTCTTGTAAAATGTTTCCATAATCATTATCATCATCATTTCTTAATGATGAGCTAGAGGGAAAAGTAACGGGAGGAAGGATCACATTGAGCGTACAAGTCTGTGGTGTTTAGGATATAGACTATGGAAATTGTGTAGTTTAATCGTATTATCTTCTGTAGGTGTGAATTTTTGCAAGACATTTTGCCGAAACTCAAGAAGGCTAGGGTGCGCTTTATAGCAAATCCATCTCATTGCGCGATCTGTGAATGTAAAGCCGCGTCTCCACCAAAGTTTTGTTGTCAACACAACAGTTGCCAACACGTGACCAACTTTGGTGGAGACGCGACTTAAAACAAACGAAAGCAAACAACAATCGAATATGTAAGAAAAAGGGATATAAGGGAAAGGGAGGGGATTATTCGACGCGGCGACGGCAAACAATGCAAAATACATGTATTTGTCTTGGACTCTATATTTTTGAACACCTTAAAATCTAGTTTTCTTTGACATTCCTCTGTGATAAAAATATACGTTTCATTACACGCATTTTTATTAATTAAGAAACATATTTCAAGAGGGGGATTAATTTAGCTTACACACATCGCCCTTGTTTTCTTTGAAGTAGCCTAAATTGCGACCAGTCGCCAATCGCAATTTTTAGGTTCTTCCCAGCACAGAGGTATTTTCTGAACCACTGGTAAATTAAACAAAAGAGTGACTTTCAATAAGTATTATTTAGAATCTATATTGAATATAATTTACAGAAAATGTCAATACCAAATCCAAAGGTAAAGTAAGGTTGTTCAAAGTTGTCAGTTTTGTATTAAATGATGATTAAATAAATAAGCAATAACATACAAAATGGAATTTATTGTGTCTTTTTTAATAAAGGAATCTATATATTTATATCTATACGTATAATAAATTTGCAGAAAAACTGTGTGTTCACGATTCACGCAAAAACTACCATACGAATTTCTATTAAATTTTGTATGTAGGTATATGCTGTAAATGACCGTGTATAACATACAGGCAACTTTTTATTCGTTTAAAAGAGTTTGTATTATTTGTATGATTTTATACAACCTAATTTTTTATGGAATCTCGCTATGACAGAAATACAAACGTTGTTGGTGACCTACACCCTACCACGCGACTACTTTTTGTATACAATTGATACATATAATAAATCTGAAGAAAAATTATGGGTACTGTTTATTGTCATTATGGCTGCTGATGGTTCTATCAGTCCTTAAGAGGATTTGGTTATACGTTTATCTATATCTATACATATAATAAATCTGTAGAAAAATTGTGTGTTTAAGATTCGCGCAAAAACTACCTGACGAATTTCCATGAAATTTCGTCGGTATGTAGGCAGTAAACGACCGTGTACGAGTATAGGCAACTTTATATTCGCTTGCGGAAGAGCAAAAAAAGGGGTTTGTTTTCCTTTTTCTTAAAGTTTAATGTCATTATGGCTGCTGATGTTTGTATTAGTCCTAAAGAGGATTTAGCAATACGTATAATAAATCTATAGAAAATGAAACTCATCGCACCACCAATCAATAAGTGCACAATAACGTCTGCCGGGCCAGCTAGTTATAAATAAACGCTTGCCCGAACGAGGTTTACTGCGCATGTGCTGCAGCCTGGGGATATGCAGCCTGGTGATATGCAGGTCAATAGTCCTGCGCCCTGCATCTTTCCTGCGCTTTTCCCGCCTTATCCTTTTCAACACAGCCGTACAGTCACAACGTATTCTTTTAACATACGGTAGTTGCTTTCTCGAGACAACAAACAGAATCGCTGGCGAAGAAGCAACAGGTACGTTAATACTTAATAGTTAGTATTATTAACTATAGATAAGGAACCTAGTACATTGCGATATTTTCTTATAATTATGCAATAAAAGCTTTTTGTATGGCAGCTCTGTTGAATCATATTTCCAAATTTGATATTTTCGTAATGGTCATTTGTTAAAAGAAATATTTTATTGGTTGTTTATAGTCTAAAGAAGCTGTATATAGGTGTAAGATAAAGGCACCTAATTCCGAGGGGTTCTAAAATTTGCACCATCTTCCGAGGTATTTAGTAAACTGCGTTTATAAAATAAAGACCACTAGATTAAAAGTAAATTTACCTAATTACGAGTACTTCAACTACAACTAGTTGTGCTGTCGTTGTTATCATCGTTGTTTACATTAATTATTATTATACTATTTTCTTTAATGCATTCAAAAATGAATTTCTCTTTCATAGTTGTCCATAGCAATTTTCTTTGTTTTCTCCATCACTTTCACCCTGTGATCGCTTGTGTACTAGTTGTATTTTCAACAAATGTTCCTCCGGCGGATCTCACATGGCAACATTGGCAGTAGTGCAATTCGCAGAAATTATAAAAAAGTATACTTGTTTAATTCATGATTCATATAATTTATGCAACTCTAAAAATAAACATTTAATTGATCGATTATTTGATTACTTTTATCGATTATTCGAAAAGGTATGAATTTTAATCTTCATTTTTTTAATGTATGTTCACCGAATTCTCAGTTAGGGTTGTACCGATTTGAATCATTTCGTTTTTAATTCATAATTAATTTATATAAATTTGAAAAAAAAAGGTCCATCAATAAATGTAGAAAAATCTTATAGCATTAAAATTGTCAATTTTGTTCTAAATAATCATTAAATAAATCTGCAATCACATATAAAGAGACTATTCAAAAGGATCTATTTTAATAAAATAGGTATAAATTAAAGCTTGCCCAATCGAGATACCTACAATGCGCATGTGCGACAGACTGGGGATACGCGGGACTGGTCATGCGCTCTGCGTCCGTCTGGAGCCTTACCCATCTAAACCTTTGCAACAGGTATTATATTCGTGACGCCGTACAGTCACAACATATTATTGTAACATACAGTAGTTGTTCTTTTTGTGTGAAATTTTGATCGGAGATAACAAACAGAATCGCTGGCGAAGAAGCAACAGGTACGTTAGTACTTAATGGTATTAGATAAGGAACCTTGTGCATTGCGATATTGTCTTATAATTATGCCACAAAAGCTTCCCATATGGCAGCTCCGTTGAATCAGATTTTCATATTTGATTTACTTTCCTAATAGTTATTTGACAAAAGAAATATTATATGAGTTGTTTATAGTCTAAAGACTGTACATGGGCGTATTACTATGAAATCGTATAATTTTACTTTTCTACCGACTTGAAAAAGGAGCCGGTACTCAATTTGACCGTATGTTCTTTTATGTGTGTTAACACATAACTTTTTACTCGGTGAACCGATTTCGATGATTCTTTTTTATTTGAAAGCTGGTACTTCTCGTGTGGTCCTATATAAACGTCAAGGTCTCAAGGTCTGACCAATAGTTTCTGAGTTATTCTTAATAATTTATAATGAAGTCGGTTGTACAAAATTTTTAATGTTAAATTATATAATACTACCTAGACAGTTGGATTATAAAAATGTATATAAGTATTCGATTTCCAACCGAGACACATATTGGATTGGAAATAATAACGTAGAGTTTATTTGTCACATTTTTTGTTGAAATTGATCTAGCAGAAATTCATATAGTTTCATAAAACATCTAATACATATATAAAATTAATGTTTGTGTGTATTTTATGCTCTGCCGTACCGTAAAAATTAATATTTATGTGCATTTTATGCGCTGCCATACCGTTCGTCTGATTGAGATAAAACTTTGTCAATTTATTGCTTGCACTTACGCGAAGGTTATAGGCATAGCACAATTAACTTACAGTAGGTGGCGTGCGTATCGTAGCGACAAAATTTATTTGAAACTTATATTTATATAATATATAAATTAACTTGTCCGCACGTCTGTCACTCAAATACTCGCTAGATCGAGAGTAAGCCTGGATTTAGTGCTCGACCGACGGTGAGCGCTGACATCGGTTGAGCGTAGCTTTATCAATGAAAACCTATTAACGCCTACAGTGCAGCGCTGATGAAGTACTACGCGCGGACGGCTACGTCGCGCGTCCGAGGACCGTCGGTCGAGCTTGTCGGTCCGACGTACGTCGCTACGTCCGTTGACTGACGCGCTATGGCGGTACATGCGTGCGTTCAGTGTAGGGATGCGCAAGGGAAATATATCGATATATATCGAATCTATATTTTTAAACAGTATCTATATATATCGCGTGATAAATATCGGTATATCGTCATCATTTGCATGTTTGCATTTGCAAATTTTATTTACTGACGGGTGGACGAGGAATTCGATACTCTAAATTTAAATATCGATATATTTCTATTTATAATATCGACAATATATTTTGATATTTTTATTAAAAATATCGATATATCGATATTTATTGCCCAAACCTAGTTCAGTGCGACGCTGACAGGGCGACCTACCGTACGCGCGTATGCATTATTGCGAACAAAAATGAACAGCAATATGTATCACATGAACATTGTTCCCGTAATTTCTAATAAAATGAACAAAATTCTCCTTCAATAAAACGGTCTACAATTATTGGGTGCACATGATACCTTCTCCGTCTTTTATGTCGTAATCGTTTGCGTAAATAGTACGCACATATTATAGAGTTAACAAATGGATTCAATTTTCTTCGTAATTGTAAACGTCTAACAAAGCTTGTCGTCAGTTAAGCAAAACGCTTGACCTCGACCGACGATCAGGACGTCCCGTCAGCGCGTATGGTACGTGCTGAATGCCGGTCGAGCACTAAATCCAGCCTTAAGGTTTTATGTACATTAGCGAAGCGTCGTTTCTTTGTTAACGTGGCAACCGTTGTTGATTATAGCATTTTTGAAAAAAAAAAAACATTGTATTTGCGACGAATTTCTAACGATTTGCTTATTATAAGCAAATATACATATTATCATTTCACATTACACAATATAACTCTTCCAAAACAACGATATTTCCACGCTATGTACCAGCTAGTATGTAATATATAAAAATTAATATTAGTTCGCATTTTATGCGTTGCCACATCGTTCGTCAGATTGCGGTATAACTTTCTCAACCTCTTGCTTGCGCTTGCGCGAAGGTTATAGGCATAGTACAATGAATTTACAGGAGGTGGCGCGCGTATTGTACCGACAAATTTATTTGTAAGTTACGTGCCGTGTACCAGATGGTATTGTAATAAAAAATATACCTATGTAGATGTTAACCACTTGATTATTTATGATGAATAAAAAATAAAAAAGGCGCAGGGAAGTGACGACCCCATCGCCTGCTGACGTAACAGTTAAGTGACAAAACTGCTAGGACGGTGCAGTCAGTCAACACCCTGCCAAAAGTTGTGAGCGCCGTCTAGGCAAAATTGAGGGTACAAAGGTCCGTTTGAGCATATGGCCGAACCATGAAACGGTGCCAGGCCTGGACGTCTCCCGTTAATTGACGCCCATAAAATGGATGATGGCACAACGAAGAACGAGTATAGGGCCGTTGTCTTGAGGTTGCCATGGTGCGTCTGGAGCTGGCGCTGGACGTGACAGCATGCGGGCCGCCAGCCGAGAGCGAGGGGCTGCACGACTATCTCGTAGCCCCTCGCATCCATCATCCCCACCAGATGGCTAGGTGTCGGCAGGGCCTTCCCGGCCTCAGCAAACGGCACCCGCCGCTGGTGGGGTACGCCGCATTCGTTGGACGAAGAAAATTAATTCAAACACATTGGGGGCGTATTTCAGGGCGAAAGGGGGAGAAATTGGAGGTTAGGGGTACCAGGCTAGGATGCATTGCTTTTTGCTGAGCTGGAGCCGTCTATTACCGTTACCGAGCAAAATCTGACAGACCGAGTTCGATACGCTCAAAAATATTTGATGACACCAAACTCGAACGGCTACGACGTGAGGCTGTTCCCTCGTCAAATGAAAATACTACGACAGATGTGGCTCTACGAATTGCAGTGCAACCCGCACACGTAGCTAGCGCCGTAGATCTCCTCGTGGTTAACTCAGACGACGATGGAATAGTCGCCCAGGATCCAGAGCAAATGAGGAGCATATTGGAAGAGGCGATTAGGGAAACGCGCAGTATGCCTCTCTAGAATCGACCGCGACTTCCCCGCATATCCCTAAGCAAGTGAAATCGGGCTGTCGTGAGGGCTCTAAACCCAATGCTGGTGATCTATTTGGAAGCCAGCCACTGCACTACTACGTACTGGCAGTATGCCGTATTATTGGCGCCAAGTTCCCCACTGGACCAGCTGGACGTGCTACTATACAAAGTAGCGCCATTTCAGCATGTAGAAAAAGAATTGAAGACGATATCGCAAATGCAAGAGTCCGCATCGGCAGACTGATAAGCTTCAGCTCAGGCAATAACAGGCCAATTATTGTGCACACCGTCAGAATGGCATTTGTTGGGACAAATTTCAGTTGGCAAAAACTGACGGATGCATAGATTACCTGAAGCAGAAAATAGCTGCTTGGGGAAAGCGGATTCGTCAATATACCGAGCGGTCGACATGGTTCAACCAGAATCGTCTCTTCCAGAGTGATCAGAAGAGGCACTATAAATCTTTGGAGCGACCGATGGTAAGTGTAATAGTAGTTAGTTTGTACCAGTTCTGAGTCAGTGAGACAGAACTGGTACAACTCACCACCCTGAGCCCTCATCGGCTAACGTTGGGTCGACAGATAAAAAAAAAGTTTTTGCGTAGGATGCGCGGTTCCGGAGATATGCAGATCAATTAACTAATATCTAATTGATATCCGGTGGGCTTGCACCCACATTAGTGTTCCATTGTTCTGTCTTTCCTCTTATCTATTGTTCTTTGAAAACCGTCATTGCCGCTCTTATCTATTACTCATTGTCCACCCTGCTTATCAGTGCTATTGTATTATACTTCTTTGTTCATTAACTACCACGCTATTCTGAATCATCAATAAAACACATTCCTTAATTTTGTTACAAATTTTATTTCCAAAATGTTATTGCTTATCTTCTTTATATATAAAAATTACGTGTCACGTTGTTTGTCCGCGATGGACTCCTAAACTACTGAACTGATTTCAATGAAATTTTCCACACTGTGTGCATTTTGGTCTAACTTTAGAGAGAGAATAGTTTTTATCCCGATAAATGAGCCTCAAAATGTTTTATTGCGAATTTAAGGATTTTTATAGGAACGGTCGGATTTCCAACGGGAAAGGGCAGAACAACGTCTGCCTGGCGAGCTAGTTATCTATAAAATAGGAGCGAAACGTCTCATCCAATAAAATATCGTCGTACATTATATTCCATGTAAATATGCTCGTAAAACTATGCAATGAACATCCCTGAAACTTATATAGCAAATACATTAAGCAATATTCACCACAAACTGAAGTGCACTCATTCTGAATCCTATCAACTAACCAATATTCCAGTGCCATCTTTTACAATTCCTTTTTAAAAAACTCTAGATGGTATCGTGCAGATGATCGTCCATATAAATCAAAATATTGACCGATGCCATTCGTATCGATATACAAAGCTATCCAATGTGAGCCCGGTATATCATCTGTATCCAAATTGCATATTATATACGTTGGTACGTGGGTAAACATTTAAACTTTATTTTCTAGACTGGGATGAATCTTTTTCAGATGTTGTTGTACATTTAGTGTATCAATGATATTACTGCTATTAGTAGATTACTACAGTACAAATCTATTTAATGTATTGTTTATTTTTTTTAATTTACATAGGAATGATCAATTACAGTGATTTGTAAATATTAAATCACATTCTTTTGTGAAGATTTGTAATAGTCATTGGTGTAGCGCGAAAATTGAAGCACGAATGTGTCAGCTCGACCGGGGAAGGACCACGCTCTCACAGAATACCAGCGTCAAAGAGCAGCTTAACACTGCTGTGTTTCGTATGGTGAGTGTTGAGAACCGGATACCCTTTTTACTGGAAACGAGGCATTCCATCTTAGTCCTCACGGGTGACAACTCATCTGCATTTTGATTCGCAAACGAGGATAAATTTAGATGTCTATGGGCCACAGCAACCACTTACCATCCGGTGGACTGTGTGCTCGTATGTCACCCTATCCTATAAAAAAATCGCAACACGAAATAATGTGAGATAAGCTTGTTGACTCATAAAGTTACAATCAGTTTCACTGCGGAAATGCTTACTGGTGCAATATAAGACCGAGCAGCTGCATTCATGGAGTCAGTGAATGGTCGTTTGACCGCAGTGGATCTACCAATATTACGTTTGTGTTACTTTAACGCATCAATGGTCATGGACGTAAGTGTTTATTCTATTGACAAATTTACTTTTATTTCTGTTGTTTTCTTACGCGAACGCGCGCGCGGGTAAGTATGTGTGTGTGTGTGTGTGTGTGTGTGTGTGTGTGTGTGTGTGTGTGTGTGTGTGTGTGTGTGTGTGTGTGTGTGTGTGTGTGTGTGTGTGTGTGTGTGTGTGTGTGTGTGTGATTAAGTGTAAACAAATTGATATTAACGTGACAACTATGTTGTTGCAGAAATCATTCAGCCTTGATGAAAATACCTATAAACAGTATTACTACTTACCACTCTCCCTTCAAGAAAAGAGTGATGACGTCGTCATTAATAATAATACATGCGATGGTGGAAAAATAAAATCGCAATCGATTGATGATTTTGTTGAAGCTGAATAAAAAATAAAAAAGAGGAAGCTGTTATCGTCAACCGTAGCACGAGCCGCTAGAGATGGTGTATCATACATTTCTACTAATTCTGACGACGGAGACCAAGCGCCGCATCTCATAAAAATTGAAATGTACGATATGAAGGAGATATCCAAGGTTCCAACTACTGATCATTGGAAACATGCTTCCACGAGGATTAAATATTATGTAAAGACTAATAAGGACAGCATCTACGACAACACAAACGTCCTCGTATACAATATTACAAAGACAATAGCAGAAAATGCCAAAAGTTAAATAGTACTTTTTAACAATGACAGTCATTAGCTGATAATTAGTGAATGTGATTCTGTTTAGTAAATTACTTCTCTCTAAATTAGACTCATTAGATTCAACGAGCTGTCGTCTTGTGCTGTTGATAGGAAGACAAGAGCAGAAGGAAGAGATGAGTGTGGCATACGTGTACAGAACACATAATTGAATAGCACACAATACTGAGTGGAGACGAAAAAACGAAGAATATGCAATACTCAAGAGCTGAATATCAATTCTTCAGTTCAAAATCTAACCGGTTGCTTGGTTTTGAAGACTGGCCTCTCTTTATGCGACAAAAGCCTGAAGATCTTGCAGAAGCCGGTTTCTTTTATACTGGCCATGCAGATAGGACCAAGTGTTTCCATTGTGGTGGTGGTTTAAAAGATTGGGAAGATGATGATGATCCTTGGCAGCAGCATGTACAGTGGTTTAGTCAGTGCACTTATGTAAAGTTTCAACTCGAACAGTGTTTTGTATAAGATTAAATAGGGGTTTTATAAAGAAATAAAAAATAATATATTGCATACAATTTGTTTTATTTAATTTTATAGTGTTTCACATAGGTACATACACACAAAATGCATTACACATAACATATGAATCTAACACACAATACACATTATAACCTTAACTATACTATATATGTTTTATCTATTTCAAACTCAGCATAAACTATACAGTTAATTGTTTGTATTAGTAAGGATTCAAATTGTACTTCTAATCTTACACTAGCATGATTTATGAGATTCCAATGAGCAGATGAGTTAGCTGATAAATCAGGAGTTAAGTCAAATGCTAATAGACAGTAACCTTTGCACAAGAGATTCCATTTCTTTCATTAAGGAAGTGAATACCAGTTCCCGAGAATAGAGTATGATATGCTGATGTAAGCATATTATTATTAAAAGATGGTTTCAAAGCTTTTGAAGGTATTTGTTGACCATCAATATATAAGCTAAAAGAATTAATATCATAGTTTTCAAAGTTAAATGGATTTTAGTAAGGGAACCATTAAATGCAGAATTGTTCACAAATCCAATTATACATCTTTTGGGTACCTGTCCTAAGAATATATTATCAAGAGTTTTTCCTTGAACACTCGATGGAATTGCTAAAACTTTTACTTCGCTATAGAATCTAAAACTTTTTTATGTGCGAGTAATACACTTGGATAAATTCGTACTCGTCGGACAATAACAGTTGCGTCCGTAATGCAAACTTTAAACTTTACGTCGTTTGACCCAATAATTTAATTAAAACTTTCTCTTGATCGAACTAATTTTACACTCATTTCAACACCATTAATTAAAAATTTACCTTGATTGAAAATATCACCGTGAAGATGTCCAATCATTTCTATTTCCCTACTTTCACTAACCAATTCCTGTCTTTTAACAAATCCTATGTTTTTACCGTCTGTAGAATCCATTTTTCCTGCTGTATCCTTATACCAAAGGCTACAAGTAAGATGAGATTGTTAAGCAGTAGGAGCATAGTTTAAAAGCGTTTCCATGTATGCTCGATATGCATAGGTATTATTTGGTGGTGATATAAGTTTTTGGTTTAATTAAACATCAAGTTGACTAAAAAGTGAATGCAGGAAATTATTTACAGGTGCTACTACTGTAGTCGCTGTCAAGTTAGTAGAATCTTGATTTAATACTCTTGCCTTTATGTGGAGTAATGTATGAGACAAATCTATGTAGTCATCGCTTGTCTCAGGAACTTGAAACTCGATAGGTCCATCGTCAACAAGAGACGACAAACAAACAAATCCAATTCTGACTTAACGCACTTACAATAATGATTATGAAGGAAATACATATTTAATTTGAAAATATATTTTTGATATTTTTTGTTTTAGACCAAGTTTTTTCGCAGCTTTCACTTTAGCAGTTAATGGTGGAATGAACGAGGCCAATCGTTTTCGTTATATACCCAGATCCTGTCATGTTAAATTGATCAATTTTGTGATCAGCCTTTTGTTTTAAATTTACACTAACTTGCTTTAGATGATCCTTTATTGAGGCTTCCATAGAACGCGTTTGAACGATATCCCATAAAAGTCCTACTCCAGCGCTTAATGTCTCCTTGCCAATCACTCGAGCACCACTTGAAAGTAAAGGTAAAACTGATCTAAACAATCCCCCTAAGAAGTTCCTAATACCATGACCGCGTTGGTATCGTGAATCCTTATAAATTACTCCAACTCCTGACCCAGCTCGATGTATATAATAATTTTGTTATGGACATTCATGATGATCACGAAGATAATTCATTATTATAATTTTTGGAAATGTAGTTTGATACACACAGTTCCAAACTGGCATGGTATTTTTTGTCCTGTGCTCGATCTTATGACTATTTCCAGCATATCGAACTCTCTTCGCATAACAGGTAAGTGGTGAGGTGGAGAGAAAACGCGCATTTTATTTGCAACATAAATGTATTTTGTAGGATCTAATGAAATGACTCTTAGTAAAGGAGTCATAACATCACCTACAATCTGAGGATCGATAGTGTCGAAATATTAAAATAGTTGAGATGATAACCCTAAGTGTAAATTAACAGGACACTTTCCAAAATTTTTCTCTAGGAGATTTTTATTCGGTTCATAGCCTAGTTGTAAACTTTATTTTGGTGATAATGTTACGGATGTTATATTTTTATCCAAAACAGAAACAGCCACAAATTTTGTTATTTCATCATAGTGAAATTTCAAGCTCTCTCTGATACCATTTAACGCTCTTAAAATATGCTCAACGTTATCATAGTTGTTAGTATCTCTGCTTGGTGTGGAAAACTCTTGAACTTCAATCTCAGTGGGTTTGTTCAGATCTTTTGCTTGAAGCTGGTTAATAAACTCACATCTCTTTGGATTTCCAATATAAGTAAGTGGTACTTTAATATCTTTTAATGCTTTTGTGAATCATTTATTGAATCAACAATATTACTTCCAGCAATTTTTTCATTATCAATTATGATTGTACCTTCATTATCCTAATGTATTTTACTTTTACTTGTTCCAACTAAGTTTAATAATAACTGACCTTTTTCATTATAAGTTTTTGCTATTAAACTGAGTATTTGATCTGGTGTGTAAAGTGGATCTGCTTCATTTTCTTTACTTTTAATGAAGTTTATAGATCGCTATCTTTATTTTTAAAACCAATTATAGACTCATTTGAATCTTCATTAGATGTATCAGAATAAATTGGTAATCTGAGTGGTTGACGATCTTCTTCGATATAATGAAAGTATCTTTGTAGTGTTTGAAAATATAACATCCACTTCTTTCGCTCTTCCGTCTTATTATTCATAATATTTTGCATTTCAATATCTAATCGAGAAGGAGAAATTACTACTAACCTTATTTTTTTGCTTGAATTTTTCCATCAATCCAATGTCGATAAGTATCATTTTCTTTGCATTTTCCATGTTAACTGGCTAGTCCACTTACTAATCCACTCAATATTGCACCTAATGTTATTGGTAAGAAAATCCCTCCTTTTTGTATATTTATTTTTTCTTAGTTTATGTTTACACTTACGCACCAGTTTACGGAGTATGTTTTTGTGTTTAGTCAATTTTTGTTTATCTTGATCTTTAGGAGGTACCTTTCCTTGTAAAACGTTATGAATACATTCACAAACACAATTTATTTTTTCTTCATCACATGTTTTAAGTAATGCTCTTTGATGTTATGTATGTAAATATGTATTTATTAATGTATTTATGTGTGTGTATATGTATAATATATGTATTTAAGTATGTGTATATGTACCTATATATGTATTAAGGATAATTGTTATATATGGATTATTATGTATTTGTTTGTATTCATATGCATTTGTGTAATCTGTAAGCCTTATTTTAATACGTATTATATCTATATAGATTTATTATATTTAGTTACTTAAGTCACCTGCCACTAATTTCTCACCACGCCATGGCTTGTCTAGCAGAGAATGCTAACTAGCATTAAGTCCGCCCTTTGTAACCTGTTTATTGGTTAGAACAATAAAGTTTCTAAATAAAAAAAATATCGTATGCAAAGCGTTTAGCAAATGTTTATGCGTTGTGAGTCGACGATGCATAATTTATAAATGATTTGAATTGTATGATTTTTTATGTATTTAAACTCTTTTGTTGGGAAAATGTAAACTGTACAGAAACCATTAAATGGGAAGACATTTGCCTTGATACGACAAAAATCATTGGTATTCTGTTTTAAATCTACCATAAAATATCCATGGGCCTCTAGAGTTGCATCCCTGTAGGCATCTTCAATGAATTTTGGGTTATCTGGTGACACTTGTCGTGACTAAATATCTTATTTGAGTTTTATCTCGAGGGTTATTAAAATATATTATATAACTTGAGCTTAAAAAAATGTCTCTTTGATCTTTACCCTGATGAAATAAATTATTTGTTAAATAAAATACACTAAGATTCCTGCGATGACTACCTTTTGTAAATATATGCACAATTCTTCCATCAGACTCTCTCAATAGATAATCAATAATAACAAGATGTGGGTTTTCACCATTAAACATATTAAGATTTGGAATTTCTAGATGATAGTTACCATTTTGTATATTATATAAAGGTTGCATTTCATCAAATCACCATGTAATCTGATTAAAATCACAATTACATATTTCTAAGATTGATTTTATGAAATTTGTTACAAAATTTGACCTCCCACATCCACTCGGTCCTGCCACACCGGATGTTCAATGCATAGTTTTACGAGCATATTTACATGGAACACACTGTATAACGATATTTTAGTGGATGAGATGTTACGCTCCTATTTTATAGATAATAAGCAATGACTATTTGGAAATAAAAATTGTAACAAAATTAAGGAATGTGTTTTATTGATGATTCAGAATAGCGTGGTAGTTAATGAACAAAGAAGTATAATAGAATGGCACTGATAAGCAGGATGGACAACGAGTAATAGATAAGAGCGGCACTGACGGTGTTCAAGGAATAATAGATAAGAGGAAAGACAGAACAATGGAACGCTAATGAGGTTGCAGACCCACCGGATATCAATTAGATATTAGTTAATTGATCTGCACATCTATTTTTTTTGTAAGGATCCGTAGACCCACCGTCAGCCGATGAATTCTACCAGTTCTGACTCAGTGAGCCAGAACTGGTACAAACTAACTACTTGTAATGTGTCAAGCACTGAAACAGGCACACACTATCGCATTCTGGCTCGGCCTGTGGTCAGAGCCCCTAAACCACAGCGAGAGCCCTTGGATAGAAGTTGTGGCGAGCCAGTGTGCGAATGTTACGCTCATGGACCCCGTTATTATAATGCCGGATGTCGTAGCTGAGGCGGTCCGTAAGGCCCCAAACTGGAAAAGTCCAGGACTCGACGGGCTGCATCACTACTGGTCGAAGGTGTTCGTGGTGTGCTACGCTGTGCTTGCCCGACAGTTTCAAGAGGCTCTCGACCAGAAGTCGCTCCCAAGCCTCTTCACTACTGCGATCACTCATTTGGTTCCTAAATATCAGGATACCATAGACCCGAGCAAACACTGCCCCATCACGTGCCTACCTACCATATAAAAGACACTAACATCCATTTTGAGCGTGAGAATCACTCGTCACCTGAACTCAAATCAGGTGATGTCGCGCGCTCAAAATGGATGTCGGGGCGGTGGTTAAGCCTACCATCGGAACTTCTCCGCCGTCTGGATAGACTACAGAAAGGCATTCGACTTGGTGCCTCATACATGGCTGAAGAGGGTCCACGAGCTATACAAGGTTGACTGAACAGTTAGAGACTTCATCGGGCAGTGTATGGGGCATCTAAGCGAGCGGAAGACGGTTGCGGAGGACCACATAAGGATAAGAAGGGGTATCTTCCAGGGCGATTGTTTGAGTCCAATTTAGTTTTGCTTCTCTCCGAACCCTCACAGTACCTTACTGGAGAGCTCCGGGAGGGGATTTCAGCTTCGACTTGGAGGTACAAAAGTGACCCATCTTTTCTATATGGATGGTCTCAAGTTATTCGCCCCCAGTCGCTCCCATCTTATGGAATTGCTAAACATCACTTGTGACTTTAGCAATTATTTTAGTAAGGAGCTGGGGACGGATAAGTGTGCGGTCCTCCATGTTGAGAGGGGTAGCGTTGTTAACTCTGAGGGCACAGACTTATCTATGCCCATCATAAGGACCATTTCCGAGGCTGAAACATACCGATATCTGGTTATGTCACAAAATATAGGTATTGATGAGGCGGTCATGAAACAATCAGCTTGCGGTCTGTTTTATGCACGCTTGACCATAGCGCTTGACAGCCTTTTGTTTGGGTGTGAATAAGACACAGACATATAACGGTTGCGTCATGCCTGTCCTAATGATACCTTTGGCATACTCACGTGGACTCAGACCAAACTGAACGCTCTGGATAGAAAAGGCCGCACTGTTATGACGTCCCATAGGATGCACCATCCTAGATTGTCGGTGATGAGGATTTTCTTGCCGCGGAAGCATGGTGGGCGTGGATTTTTAAGCGCGCTCACCATGCATAATCGCAAAGTGTGCAGCCACCGTAATTACTTCCTGACGAGAGCGGATGATCCATTCTGTAAGGACGTCATTTCTTGTGAAAAAGGGCTTACCCCTCTATCCTTAGCCAACTAGCAATGGCAAGACCCGGCAGTACAGAGCATTTGCGACCGTGAGACCGTATGGAAGGAGAAGGAGGTTCATGGGAGGTTCTAAAAGGCTCTACATGAAACTTTAGTGGATACGGTCGCCTCCCTTCACTGGCTAAGCTTCGGTGATCTCTTTGGGGAAACCGAGGGTTTTGTCTGTGCGATGCAGGATCAGGTTATTAAGACCGACAACTATTGGAGATACATCCTAATGGGTGGCGCAATCGACATCTGTCGAGGTTGTCACCATCTCAGCGAGTCAACTAAGCATGTCATTTCCGGTTGTACGGCTCTTTCTAACTCTGTGTACTTGCACAGACACAATCTAGTAGCCAGGATTCTACACCAGGAGCTCGCACTGAAATACTGCCTTATTATAAGTTTATAAGTACACGACGGAAACTGTGCTCGAAAATGACCGCACCAGTCTCTACTGGGACCGGGTCATCATCACAAGATTATTCTTGCGAATAAACCTGATATTGTGCTAATGGACCGGGCACAGTCAAGAATATTTTTGGTCTACATTAACATTCCGTACGACGAGAACCTCTTGAAAGCCGAAACAGATAAGAAAACAAAATATATTGACCTGGCTCACGAGGTGACCGACATGTGAGGTGGTCTACTGACCAAAATTATTCCTGTGGTTGTATCTGCGAACGGGTTAATTCTGGTCAGCCTATGGGGTCATCTGAGGCGACTGGTACTCCATGACGGACCGCTCCGTGCTCAAATGCAGAAGGCGCCACCAGCATCGTCCGCCGGTTTCTTTCCCTTTACCCCTTACCCTCGGCCGTTTGGTTTCCCCTGCTGAGGGCTTCCATCTGATTGGGCTTTTATTTATTTTTGTATTATTTATGTTAGTATATATCTTTATGTATATTTATTTACTTTATCCTTTTATATATTTATTCAACCCTTACTATTCTTTATAAATACCCCAAAAATAATAATTTATTAAACTTTAAAACAGTATTTTATTTTATGGAATATGAGTGACAAATAAACACACAGTCCACCTGATGGTAAGTGGATGCTGTGACCCATAGACATCTATGTTCATCCTCGATTAAGAATCATATTGCAGGTGCGTTGTCACCCCTAAGGACTGAGATGGAATGCCTCGTTCCCAGTATAAAGGATCTCCGGTTCTTTACACTCACCATATGAAACACAGTAGCAATAAGTTGCTATTTTCCGCTGGTATTCTGTGAGAGCGTAGTCCTTCACTGATTGAGTTGATCAATTCATGCTACAACCATAATATAGCGACGTGGCTCTACCATACGAAATTTTATAAGTACGTAATTGAAAACCATTCGAACCTAAATATGGACGTAATTTGTTCTAGTTGAGAGTGAAAAATATACCCAGAGATTAGTTTGTTGGGGCAAACAATGTGTCTTTTATATTTTCCCCTAATTGATCCAAAATTCGAAAACAACTTTCCCTTTCAAGGTATTCAGTGAAACCGATTATTTGAGTAAAGACTTAAGTTGTTTCGAGAAATATTCTACTTTATTTACGGATTATAACTCTGTAATACCCTAGTAACATGCGTCCATCGATAAATATTTAATGTAAATGTTTTTAAATGAGCAGAGGTCTTATTGATAGTTCTTTTTAATATTTCCATAGGGAATGTCAATATTTCAGTTTTATTATGAGCTATGTTTCAGTTTTATTATGGTACGAAATGGTCGGCTTTAGTGGGTTAAGACCACGCTCTCACAGAATATCAGCGTGAAATAGAATCTTGATGTGCTGTGTTTCGTATTGTGAGTGTGCAGAACCGAAAAGCCTTTTACTGAAAACGGGGCATTCCATCTTAGTCCTGGATGGAGTGATACTGCATCTGTATTTTGATTCTTGAGTGACGAGAGATGTAGATGTCTATGGGCCACATCAAACACTTCAGGTGGACAGTTTATAGTTGAAAGCTTTTAGCGAAAATGTTAGCGTGACAAAATTGGCAACGATAACGTTGTACTGACGATATAAGTAATAACAGTGGTAACTTTAACAGTGGTAGAGCCACGCGGCAGCTTTTGCTGTCGCACGGATGGGCCGGCTCGAACCGGGGTGGTACCACGACCTCACAGAAAACCAGCGTGAAGTAGAGGTTTACCTCTGCGTTTCGCTTGGTGAGTGCAGGTGGCCGGAGGCCCTTTTTACTGGAAATGAGGCATTCCATCTTAGTCCTCACGGGTGACAACGCATCTGCATTTGGATTCGCGGGAGAGGATAGATGTAGATGTCTATGGGCCGCAGCAACCACTTACCATCAGGTGGACTGTGTGCTCGTTTGTCACCCTTATCCTATAAAAAAAAAAAAAAAAATATTTTATACAACGGGGCCAGGTTCAACTTAAGCTTCATTTAATTTGCTGTGTGCTAAAATGTTGATGATCACGATGAAATGCATTAAATTATTTTTTTATTGTTACAGATCTAATAATGCCCCACCAGAAACTAATTTACGACGACATGATAAATATGCAAATGAATGTAGAAATGGATGAAAATGACTTAAATATGGAACAAAATCGTGGTAAGTATTGGTTTAATGTTATGCATGCTAGCAGCACTATGATCTTCTTTCGGGAACTTCTTTTGTTATGTACACGTCCAATCCAAACAATGAATTTTATGTGTGTTCGTAAGATGGCGGCTTGTGAGTTCTGTGTGGCTATACTTCAAAATGTCTTCATTATCATTATCTTTATAGCCCGTCACAGGTCCACTTCCTCTCATCAGCTCGCTAAGCGGCCTTAAGCTTCCTGATACGACCAGTAGTGAAGGACCACGTTTCGAATTCACGTTATCACTGGCAACACGCACTGGTTGTACACTCTTATTTACAAGTTTTGATATATACGTGACGAGAAGATGTTCCGTCATCTCATGAATGCTGCCCTTAACTTCACACACAAAACGTTGTTGGCCACACATCAGATATTGACGGTTTTGCACTTGAATTTACGACTTATTGGCGAAGCTAAATAGGTACGTATTTAAGAAACTACTCAGTACTTTTACTGTGTAGTTGCTTAGTACTTACCTATCTGTCAGGAGATGAGTATAGTCATTGAGTACAGTGCTGAGGTCCTCCAGCGATTGTGCCATAATGGCTATATCGTTGGTAAGTCGAATGTCATTGATTTTGATGCCGTATCTTTCCAGTCCAGTGGCTTCCAGTGTCTTCAAATTCAAATACAGTGGTGTAGAGTTTCGGGGATTTAACGTCACCCTGTCTAACACCGCTTTGAAATTAGATAGATCTTGTTCTCTGGTTCTGTACTCGAATAGCCACCGAAGCCTACTATAACACTTCAGCACTTCGAGATACCAGTAAATAGAGTGTAGTTTCGCTACCCACTAGAAACGACTTTATTAGAGATGCAGGAAGTCGATGGATTCAGATGCCTCAGGACCGTGCTTATTGGCGTTTTTTTGGGGGAGACACATGTTCGGCAGTGGACTTGTGAAGGAATGTAATGATAATGATGATAATTATGATCAAGGCATTCGACTGGGTTTGGCACAAAGAGCTTCTTTTAAAGCTTCCTTCCAATGGGCTCTCCGGAAAATTATACAATTGGATCATCAGTTTTCTTGCAGATCATTGCAGACATTAAGGTCGTTATAGATCTAGTCGTTCTCGTTATAGATCTAATCGGCATAGATATAGTTCACAGTCAGAGCATGTATCATAGATACTCTGACTACGAGCTGCTAATGATGCTGGTGTTCCTCAAGGCTTTGTGAACCTACACTGTTTTTTCTGCATATTGTGAGGGCGCATTATTATTAATAATAATTAATTTATCGTCTAAAAATATCATAGACGTGTTAGATGTGTTGAACAATTAAAATGCATCAATAAGCATAAAGTTAAAATACATTAATTTCAAACATTAAGTATTATAGTAAAGTAAAGGCTTAATAATAATAATAATATCCTTGAAAATTCATTAAATTTACAAAAACTGCTTAGTATATTTCTGGGAACTTCAACATAAGATCCCGCCTCTGATCTAGGAACTTAACAGGAGATACCATTTCTGATGTCGGAAATACATCAGGATAAGGTTAATCGTTTAAAATAGTAAAAGTGTGAGAGTGGATGTTCAACTTGCTCTCTTGCTTACGCAATTAATCATTATAGTTATAAGATAGCATAACGCACTACGCTCAGTATAGAGCAATTATAGTTCAATATGTCACTGGTGTAAAGTGAGAGACGTAATTACACGATAACACCAAAGTATGCAAACCAATAGCAACACTACACATCTCAGTGTAACACAGAGCAGCCTCTCAGCAACACCATCTTCCTCGCCTGCTTCAGAAGAATTATCACAACGGTTAGAACCACGATATTATCTCAGCACTTGTAGAATGACTTCACTCGTAGAATGACGCAAGAGGAATCGCCCGCGCACGGCCTCGCCGCCTCGCTACTATTGATATGACGCTCCGCTAGAGTGCCGCAACCTCTCGCTCACTCTAGATTCAACCGGTATTTTATAGACGCTCCTACACGGCCAACCCTGACATACGACCGTCCTCGGGCGTGTATCTTCATGAAGTCCTGTAACGAACACTCATCTGTCCTGACATGAATTGGTACACTGTCCCTATCTTTGGATATTAGGGAACCACACATATGCGCAAGGCGATTACGTTTGACCTCATGGAACACGCCCGGTACAGCGTCCCTTCGACCATTCGTCATCTCATATGACAACATGGACCGGACATTTGGCTCTTTCTACTTAGAACACACAGACATACAGCATACACTGCACTATTAGCATCGATAGAAGATTAACTAAAGATACTTTGTAAAGGAATCAACAATTACAGAGTAATATTCTTTTGGTCAATCTTCCCGCTAAGTTTTCAAAAAAGTTTCCCGCTAAGTTTTCTCGAAAAATCATTATGGATAGTGTGCCAAGGTATAGAGAAATCATTTCAGTTTTCTATTAGACTACATACCTCGACCTCTATCAACAGCATATGCGTAGTCTCAAGCAGTCTTTGCGCTACAGCTACGGTATGACTGTTGATATAGTCAAAACACATAAAATGAAGTAAGCATCTCTACAATTTAACAGGACCATTGATAACCTAATA
Organism: Parnassius glacialis; assembly: GCA_033319125.1. Classification (NCBI taxonomy): domain Eukaryota; kingdom Metazoa; phylum Arthropoda; class Insecta; order Lepidoptera; family Papilionidae; genus Parnassius; species Parnassius glacialis. The sequence continues at coordinate 4,510,493 of JAVANC010000004.1, read as the reverse complement.
GACTTAGGTTACTCAACTGAAGTAAGCTTGGCTTTCAGGCATTTCTCTAAACCAATTAAAAAATTAACCACTTGTTGCTACAAAACATTTTTTTAAAGCAATATTTAAGATAAATTTACTTTCCTCACGTATCAGTACTAAGAATTCAATAGATCTAACTTTATATAACGATCCTCATTGTGTGGCTGAATATTTGATAAATATATTAAGAGACTGCTTAGAAGAAACTACTATAATAACCTTAATTCCGCGAAAAAATCGTACCATAAAACCCTGGGTAACATTAGGTATATTGCGATGCAAAAGAAATAGAAACAATATGAAAAAAAAGAAACTAAAATCAGACCCTGATAATGAAATATCTGAAGATATATGGAAATCATTAGAATACCAAGGTAAATTTCGCCACTATCTACAAGGTTATAACTTATAATAGCTCGAATTGGAAATCGGGCGGTCCCGGAATCAGAAAGCCCCGTTTCGAGTCTAGATGTCTCCGGTCCAATTACTTTTTTCCCCTTTTTTTTTTCAAGTTCCTTCTTTTGTGAGAAAATCTATAATTGGGAGCCCTTTATCAACGCATTTAATTTGTATCTGAGTATATTTGAAAAAAAAAAAACCACGAAAAAAGTGTTTCGGCCGAAAAACCAAAGATGTTTTATAGGTCCAGATACCGTGTTGCTAACACACCGCACCGTTCATAGTGATGCCAGTCTTTGATTCATGTGTGCTTGGGTACCACGTGACGCGCATATCTTACGTAGCATGGCTGCATTAATGTGCGTGACTTCGATAATAACAGTGCGGATCGATTACCCAAAAAATGTGGGAGATTTTATATTTCATTCATATAGACGTACCTATTGATTCTACGAGTATAAAATGTGTGTGCGAGGCGTGTGCATTTGTGTGCGTGTGTGTATAGGGATATGGATAGTTATGTGTGTTTTATGTAAGTACGAACATCGCACTAAAATATTGAAGATATGTAAAAAAACCTAGGATTAATGTAACAGTTAAAAATAAATAAAAAAGCACAGTAGATATTTATGTACGTAACATATTTTTATAATCTATTATTATTAAATATATACAGAGTACTAGACTTTTGTACTGTAGAACATAAAATATTGCCGCTTTTTACGAATGCATTAATTATTTTTGAATCCTAAGTAAAATGACGAAAAAAAGTAAGTTTGGATAAGTGTAAACTTCGGCCAAGAGATGGCAAATGTTTAATCTTTTTAAATTGCTCCGTTCCGTTGCTGCGTGAAGGAAGGACAAAAACAAATAAACAAAAATCACACTGTCACATTTATAATATTATATTAGTATGGATTGTCAAGAATGATAGATAAACTTTAGAAACCGGTTTACAATCGGTTTTTGAGGGTGGAAGTATACACTCACGCTCTTTCACGCTCTAGTAAATAACGGTCCTGAGTGACCAAAAAGTACAGAAGCACAGGAAAGTGCGATTCCGTGCTGCCAGATTTAATTCAACCCTAAGCCTTAAAAGGTTTAACTCTAGGTTGGGTAAAATCTGTAAAATTAGACCGTTTAAAACCCCTATACAGATAACCTTTCCAGTTGATCATGATATTAAAAAATGGTAAAAACATTTCATAGGCTAGGCAACACACGAATATTATTGCGCAGTATTATTACTTGTATTGACATTAAGCTTTCGTATTCTTTTACAAAGATATACACCACCAAATTGTATAGTTACTTATGAAAAGTGATGTTCTTATCCTTATCTTCTTTCCAAGAATAATTTTTACATGATTTCACAGCACAAACAGTCATTTTGCGAAATTAAAAACACCGGAGCGTGATGTATGTTCGCAGTGAACGTCGCTGGCGTAATGGCGGACCGATCGAACGAATACACCAGTATGCGGTGGCGCCTTTGAAATGGAAGCGTTTTAGGTGCGCGGTCACGGTATCTGGACCTATAAAACAATCTTTGCCGAAAAACGTAATTTGTACGTTGTACGCCATCAATGGCGTTCAAGCGGTCGCGTCACCCGAAAATATGTAGGTGAAAAAACGCTCGCCAGGTGGCGCGTCGGTATGCGGAGGTCAGTCGCTCGACGCGTGGGCGAAGGGCAGTCCCCCGCCAGACACGACACTGAAGGCCCGTGCTGCCCTTTTTACCGAAAAGCACGGGCCCGTCGCGGATCTAGATAGCTAGATGAAGTACACACTTCTTCGTCACGTAGATAGGATAGCGTTATAATTGGGTCGTCGCGTTAGTACCTTTTTGTGTTTGGTTGCCTAGTTAAATTAATTTGCGTGTCAACGAGGCGTATTTTGAATCTTGTGCGACGTGTTATTCTGTGTCGAATTTATAATTTGTGATAAGTGAATCCGGGACATTGAATATGAACTTTGAACTACTGTCCGTTGCCGTGTCGGATATCACGTGTTCGATTCTGCGATGAGTGTGGAATTAGGCGAATTGAAGTTAGTTAAATGTACAATGAAGCTAAGAGACTGAATCAGTGACAGTGAAGAAAGAAGTGGTGCGGCGGTGAAGCAGTCCGTAGCAATGCAGCATTTTGGAGCAGCCTGGAACTCGGCCGCTGCTGGTCGCCTATGCTTGCCAAGGCCCCACACATTCACACATCACTGTACACGACTCGCTATCTACCATTACACACACTCACGGCGTGCCCAAGCCTTGGAGCGAAGTTGGCTCCTGATACAGGTAAGTACTTTTGCTTTGTAGTTTGCTCCCATATAGTTTATTGTAATTAGAGATTTCCACGTGGCCATATTGAGGCCCGACCTGCGTCTGTTCGTTGAATCTCCGCTGAATGGGCCCCGGAAGATTGAACCTTTGTAGGAGCAGCCGTAGGCCGTAACAGGTAGTAATTACATGGGTAAAGAAACCGATATTGTGCAAATATTTTTATCTTATTGGCGATGTTTCGGCACATGAGTAAAGAAACTGTACAGAGACAAAGCTTCTAACGGTGCGTACACATTATATAACATAACATGTTATACCGAGTGACGAAAAAGTTATCACATAAAATGAAAAGACCTATGCTACATAATTTTCTTTAAACATACACAACTAAGAAAATATATAACAATTAATACATTAGTCACGGTAGCATTTTTTCGTTTTAATATTAAAGAACATCATGTAAATGCATACAGATATCACCTGATGAATTCTAGAGGGTCAAAGACCCATGCCATTTGAAGGCGAATATAGGTAGTTTAAACGTTGTCAATCCGAACTACTCAAATAAAGAAAAAATCAAACAAAAACTGTAGTTACGGCTAACAGTTTAAGGCATAATTTTATGCGCGAAATTAAAAACAAAGGGACCACGCGCTGCGGGTGTGTGAAAACAAATTCAAGCGAAAATTTTACTTAAAATAATGAAGTTAAGGCATAATTCTCTATGCGCGAAGTGACAAGAAATGGGACCGGGTGTCGAAATTATTATTTTTCTGGCGCATGCGACGTTTTGTAAGTCACTTCAGGTCAGTAACCTATACATTATCAAGGCTAATTTATTTCCTGTCAATTTTTTACGCTATTTATTTTGTTTGAAAAATGCATTTTTTATTTTCTTTTATTACTGTTTATTTTATTATTTTAACAGACATATATCAACTTGTATTAACTGCTGTGCTATTTAATGTGATAACCTTTTCGCCACCCAGTATAACATGTTTCAGTAATGTGGTGGCTGAATGTTATAAGCGAATGTTATATAACTCGAGATGCGACGGTGGCGTCGCGCGGGGCAAAGACAACCGACAATGTTATACGACAATGTCATATAACATTGTTATATTGTATTGTTATTCTAATGTGTACAGTATTGTTATGTTACGTGTTATAAAACAAAAGTTATACAACATGTTAATTGATCTGTACGCACAACCAGCCACCATGAATCTGGGTGATGGGTACACTAATGACGCCATAGAAACAGCCGATGTTATTTGAAACCATTTTTATCCTGACGACCTACCTGATAAAAACCCGGATACCAACAACTCAGAAATTTATTTAATACTCTCCCACATACACATGACCTCCCACTTTTCTCTGAGGGCCCCGGGTGTAGATAACCTTATGCCTGGCATATGTATGCAGCCAATTTGCTAGTGATTATATTAAATTGCTTACGGATATATTTAATCGATATTTATCGTTACGGAATTTTCCAAAACAGTGGAAAGGCTTATGTAAAAATTATTCCCAAACCAGGAAAGATGGGCTATGGAGAGCTGAGTTCTTTCCGCCCAATAGGCCTCTTGGCTGTTTTTGGGAAGGAGTTGGAAACGCTCTTTATAAAACGGGTAACATAACAAAATCAACAATAAACAGTTTGGCTTTACTAAACATAAAAATACTACAGAGGCTATCAATACTGCTCTTAACATTATTAAACACTGTGGGCGGATGTGATCTTAGCTTTTCATCGTAAATTAAATATCTGGGGGTCATCTTGGACGGGAAGCTTTTGTTTGACCTTGACCTGATTATTGTCATTAAAATCACCAATACAACCTTCCAAGTTCCTATAACTCCTTTGAATGAATTTTTCTGGAAATAGCCATACAATAGGATTATATGAACTTAGGGGGTTGTATTGATGATTATAATGATTATAATGCTTTAAATAAATACTCGTCACGGTCGCGAATCATATTTTGTTAAACATACAACCTGACGTTGACCTGCAAATTGCAAAATACGTAAGAAAATTTGAATTTCGCGGGCTTTGTTTTTTTTGCTTTGCGGAATTTGCGCTTCCACCTTAAGAAAGAATCAACCCTGAACTCCTTTGTATCCTATAATAATACGTAGATATAACTTAGGCATAATATAGATAAAACTTTTAATTTTATGGTATTACAATTCAATTTTGTTAGTAATTTCATTACTTTATATTAACTAGATAACGGATAGGTCTTAAGATGAACATGGACAAAACAAAGATCATGTTTAATGTCCATGTCACACCTATGCCGGTAGTTGTTGGGAACACTAAGCTCGAAGTTGTTGACGAGTATGTTTACCTGGGACAAATAGTCCGACAAGGTAAGTACAACTTCGACCAAGAGGTCAATCGACGGATTCAACTCGGTTGGGCAGCGTTCGGGAAATTACGGCACATCTTCTCGTCAGGTATACCTCAAAACTTGAAAACGAGACTGTACACCCAGTGCGTGTTGCCAGTGATGACATACGGAACTGAGACGTGGTCCTTCACTGCTGGCCGGATGAGGAAGCTCAAGGTCGCTCAGCGAGCTATGGAGAGGGCTATGCTCAGAGTTTCTCTGCGTGATAAACTCAGAAATGAGGATATCCGCAGTATAACCAGAGTGACCGACATAGCCCAACGGATTAGTAAGCTGAAGTGGCAATGGGCCGGCCATATAACTCGAAGAACCGACAACCGATGGGGAAGAAAGGTTCTCGAGTGGCAGCCTCGTACCTCGTACACTAGATGGAGTGACGACCTGGTAAGATATGCAGGAAGTCGATGGATGCAGGTGGCTCAGGACCGTGCTTTGTGGCATTCTTCGGGGGAGGCCTATGTTCAGCAGTGGACTTGTGAAGGGCTGTAATGATGATGATCATGATGATATTAACTAGTATCCAGACAAAATGTCAGTAATGGAGAAACGTTTTCTTTTGTTTTAATGATTTTATATTATCAACATTTTCTTTAATAATCCTAAAACCACAAACGAGTAAGAAGTGCTAGCGCACCTAAAACGTTTAATTTTCATAGTAGTATATACAGTGTATAATATAAGACAAGTAGCTGATCCAGCAAACGTTGTGTTGCCATATACGTTAATTCTAGGAAATATTTTTTTAGTTCAATTAAAAATAGCTAACACTATAAGTGTGTGGGGATGTAAATATAATTGAAAGAGGAATGAAGCGTTGTAGACAATTAAAGTATACTTTAGTTAAGTTAGTAAATTGTTCTTTATTAAAGTAACAAATATATATATAAAATTACAATTCTTGATAGCTATCTATACATCAAAAATAGTTATTCATATTTATACTAATAAATATGGCAATTAAAAAATAAACAAAGATTAATCTCTCGGCGCAATGGAGTGTACAGTATTTTTGGTCAATACAAACAAACTGGATGGTTTTCCCACGCGAGAACATGCCGCATATAGTTGTCCATTGGAAAAGCATGCTGCACCCAAATCTAAGTCACAAACACCTTTGTGACTTTGTTTTGCCCTTGTGACTTATCGACCGTCATTGCGAATGCCAATCTAATTGGGAATTGAATGCGTTTGAATTCAATTGGCACATCTGTAGGAATCATAGAAATTCGCAAATCATATACCATTGCAAAGCCGCGATGGGTTCAAATTACGAAGCAATATAACCGGAGATCCAACCTTCAATGAGGGCTAATAATCTTCCACTCACCAGATGGCGCTACTAGCGACTGAGGTAAAGTTTTTTGTTACACAGTGTCATTTAATTGAGAAATTAGTTTTAAATAATAGTTTATCATTGTCTAGAGTATTATATTAATATATAACACATTGCGTCAGTGGTTTGATTTTTAATTTTTTGCACATTATAACTCTTTTTTTTTAAAGTCGTCTTTTAGTTCTATTTATAGTTTGGTTTATTAATTTCTAATGTAATTAATATAAAATATAACTAATAATACAGAAAGAAACCTTAAAGATTACATTTTCCAAAGAAATTATCGTCCCCGCTATGAAATCTGTCAAATATTTTTCCTCACTCGAAAGTGGCGCCGCCCTGGTGGCAGAAAAAGTCGTGGATGCCCTCATTGTAAATGGTGCGGTGGCATCAGGGGCGTAGCTACCGCCGTATCAGCCGTACCAATGATACGGGGCCCCTGGGCTACAGGGGCCCCGAACGTGTGTAACCAAAAATTCTAAGGACTTCTATGGGACAGGAATTCAATATAAATCATTATTTTATTCAATGCGAGCGTTTTTACTTTTTGTGAAAAATCTGTACTTTTCATTTGGGGCCCCAATAAATTGATTAATTATTATTTTTAAAGCAAGCCTTTTTGTTGCTTTTGTGAAAAATCTTTACTCTTCATTTGGGGCCACCAATAAATTTAGATACTGGGCCCGTCTAAGGTATGCTACGCCACTGGGTGGCATGCCTGGCATATCAAAGAATTCAAAAACTCACTTGGATAATTCAAAGTTTCGTTGGCATCGCAAACTGCATCGACAGATTTGTATGACACCAAGTCTCCTGGCAACAACTGTTGTATCTTGGAATTTAATCCATTGACGTTTTTTCCCTCGGGATCGATTTTCTTTCTGACGCTTCATCAAAGATATCGTTAGTAATATCGTCTGTCTTTAACAAACAAATATTGTTAAGAAACCTTAACTAAGGAACCATAGAGTTTGAAGCGTGTGCGAGAGGCGAGAGCTATTCTTTTAGATGAAAATATCCTATGAAAATTTTGGTGCACCTATGCATCGCAAATTTTATTTATGAGATTAAGTACAATGAAGGTATTTTGACCGAGTTTTATTACATTGCAGAGTCCTTCAATAGCGGCGGTGGTAGTGACGAGCTAGTATTACGCCGTCTTAGTCAACCAAGACGGAATTCGGCCACCTCTTCAGGAGCCGGTTCAGCTACCACCTCGGATCCGAGTTTACCCAGTAGTAGCGAAGTTTCCGCCTACGAAGGTAACATTCATAATTTAAAATTAAAAATGTTGTACAGCCGACTTCAATATAAGTTATTTAAGAGTAACTCAATAACCATTGGTCTGACCTTGATCAAATTCCACACGACCACACGAGAACTATCAGCTTTCATATAAAAAAAGAATCATCGAGATCGGTTCACCCAGTACAAAGTTATGAGGTAACACACATAAAAAAAAAACATACCTCCGAATTGAGTACCGTCTCCTTTTTGGAAGTCGGCAGAAAATACAATACAAATACAAAAATATTTAATCATAACACAAGTCTCATTTACAGAGTTAGGTATGTATCTCACCCTTTTAAGTTTGAGTATTAGGATGAGACCGCTCTTCCCTTAATCAGTAAGTATACATAGGTAACAATTATTATAATAGCTCTCTCTCTCTCTCTCTGTGTGTACGCGCGTGTGTGTGTGTACACACACACACACACACGTGTGTGTGTGTGTGTCTGTGCGTGTGCACGCGTACTCGCGTGCGCGTGTGCGTGAGCGCGTGCGTGCGTGTGCGTGTGTGTGTGTGTGCGCGTGCGTGCGTGCGTGTATGCGTCTGTGCGTATGTGCGCGTACTCGCGTGCGCGTGTGCGCGTGAGCATGTGCGCGTGGGCGCGTGCGTGAGTGCGTGCGTGTGTGTGTGCGTGTGCGTGTGCGTGTGCGTGTGCGTGTGCGTGTGCGTGCGCGCGTGCGCGTGTGCGTGTTTCTTATTTAATTTATTATACAAGAAGTGAGATTGGGAATAGAAATTTGTACTAGCAAATTTTGTTTTAACAGTTAGGTAGAAAACGACAGAATAGGAATTTCGCTTACTTAAGATTTTGGGATATGGGATGTTACGGCCTGCAACTACCTATCCCAGGAGTATGGTCCTCCGCGGCCCATAGACGAAGAACCTACAAGCAGGTACAGGTCGGGCGTCCTAACGCCAAGGGTGAAAAGTTTCTAATTACAATAAATAATTAGGGGGGAGCATTACATTCTAATAAAGGGAGCTTACTTACCTCTATCCAAGGCGACTGGTCCCTCAGGATTCGGTAAGGTCGCGTGTGGATGTATAGTGCTAGGAAAGTAAGGGTCAGTGATGTGTATCTGGGTGTGGCTGGTAGTGTTATTGACCTTATTAGACCGTTACCATCTGCAGCAGTTCGGACCTCAGCACCTCTTCACCTCACGTCACTTTCTTCGTTAGTCACGATGAAGGTCCAGTAACTCTGTCGTACGATTAACTACCCTACAGAAGCCATTAACTCTCGTTTGTTATAACGCCTAACTCGCGAAATGAACACAGAACGTACGGATCAAAGGTTATAGTTATTTCTAGAATATCAAATACCGCACTAGTAACTAATACAGTCGAATCCACGTATACAGATTCTGAATTAGACACTACGTCCCGGGTGAAGCTAACAAAACAGGAATGCGCGTTACGTATGGTAAACCGTATATTTCCTAGATGCGCGTGTCGTATTCTGCTTCCGACTTCCCGACAAAAGTACAGCGTGCCGCCGATCGCAGCTCTGAATTTGGACTCTTAATTTTTATAGGGCGTTCTCGACTCCCACCGTTCAACACGCTCGGACGTTCAACACGCACGAACTTCATCCTGTATCGCGCCGAGCCGAGTGCCATCTAACGTCGATGCTTGACATTAGCGCTTTTGCGCGAACAAACCCCCGTCCCGGACATAAGGATTTAGGTCCGCGAGCAAACCGGTCAGCGGGACAGGGTCGCGACGGCAAGTTGCAAGACCGAATCTACAACCAAACTAGGCCACCTTACACACCCCATCAGATCTTGCAACCCTAACCAACGCCTCAAAATTACAGCCCCAACGTGGGCTAGCCGGAGGGTTGAACTGGATGCCCTTCCTGGACATCGCAGCACATAAATAAGTCCTATTCCTAGACAGAAGTCCGACACCTCCTTCAAACACCTATCTGCACTCCTATGATTAGTTCCGCAATCCAACCGGATCAGGTCTGCAAACAGCGACGCGACAGGAAGCGGCCCAGAGGGACCTCCTAAGCTTCATTGCAGAGCGCACCCCCAAATTCCACATGAACGTCGTCTGTGGAGAGCCGAACGAAACGCACAGATAGTCCCTAGTATGAATTTTCAAACAAGTAGGCATAACCAAGCCATCCACCATATAATCATTTACCAACGGTGCGACAGCTGATTTCCATCTGATAATCTACAAAACAGATAGCCCTTTAGGCAGGTAGTCCTATGCTCATATTTCAACTAATTTTCTACAAAAGCATCAATGTTCAATTACAGAATTAATTAAAACAAAGTAATCACCGATGCACATAGGTCAACTTGACAAAGTAAACAAAACAATAAACGTAAGAGACAGCCCTATTTCTCATTTCAAATAAATATCTTAGACAAAGCCAACAAAATGTAAACCAAAAGAGAATTGACTCTAATTCCCTTCAGCACTAATAGGGTTATCTAATTTCAACCTTCCTTATCACAAAGCAAAATGATTAAACACTATCACAAAACATATACATAATTTTCAAAATAGCGCGTTATTCAATTTCAAATGAATTCAAACTTTCCTTTCAGTAAACAGACGCAACAATCAAATACAATTACAAAGCATACGCACAAGCATTCAAAAGGGCACACAATTTAATCTCAATTTTCCGTGTAACAACAACGCAGTGATCAAATATATTTACAAAACATATGCAGCAGCATTTAAAGGAGTATTTTAAATTCAATTCTTTTAATCACAACCGCTACAATATGAATTTCGCGGAAAACCCAAAAGCATTTTTAATTTTAATTTAAAGAATTTTTAACTAAGTGCTCGACCAAACCAAATCTAATGCCCCTTGAGAGCGTGATTCAACACTCCAGGGGGCCCTAATCTTCCCACCACCAAGTGGAGGCCACACCGCGTGAACCCGAGACTAATAGGGCGCAACCGCTAACAGTCGCCACTCGGGTTGTACGCACTCACTGAGGCCTTCGACAACAGAACAGCTTGACAAGTGGCCTGTTGACGGCATAAGGCTCAGTAGAGGCGGCCGTGGTGGGAGCTAAGGCGGCAGCTAGCTAGGGCCGCCTCCATCAAATGGGGTACAGTGGTGCACCAATCGCGGCCACTCAGCTAACGGGAGTGAGAAGGGTCCAGCGGAGTGATGAGTGGCCGTGAAGTTCCTCTCCGTACGCTGAGGGGGGGTGCCACACCCCCGCCCCGGGGAAATACCCCCCGACTGGTCGGGGGAGGGACCCCTTTCAAACCTAGGGGCCTGGTGGCTAGCCGGCGGGCGCCGAGCGTCGCCCGTCAGAGGGTGACCCGACCCGTGGGGGTCGAGGGCCTGGCAGCGCCCCGAGAGGAGACGCCGTTCGCACCCGGGCACAGTACGGCATTGTGATTGCCCTGGCAATGCAGACAGGGCCGCCGGGCGGACAGTCACGCTGGAGGTGCCCTTCCAAACAGGAGTAGCACCAGCGGCGCTCCTTGGCGATAGTTCGCCTAGCCGGAACCGGCTTACCTAATAATTTCGGGCAAGACGTTACCCGGTGATCAGATGCTCGACAATAGGAGCAGGGGGGGGGGGGTTGACGACGACTTGCCCAGCGGATTCCGCCTCTCACTGGGCACGGCTCGTAAGTTGTCAACGGTGCCCGCCGCGTTCTCAATCTGCCGGCACTGCTCCTCCAAAAACCGCAGCAGGTCATAGAAGGGCGGAATATAGGAGGCCTCGTCCCCGCCGTACCTCTCCTCAAAAAGTATTCTAAGGTCGAGAGGTAGGTGGGTCAGCACGATGCGGAGCAACAAAAAGGCCCATTCGCCCACTGGTAAATCCAGCCGCCTCAACGTAGTACAGGCCACCAAGACTGGATCCAACAGGTCCGGACGTAGTCTGGCCCGGTCACTAAGCAGCGGGAGGCTCAGAAACTGCTTAACATGTTCGTCCGCAATTCGCCGGACGTTGGCGTATCTTCTGGCTAGGAGGTCCCGAGCAGTCTGGTAGGCGTCGTCCGACAATCTCAAATGGCCGACGACGCTTCGGGCCTCCCCCTCCAGTGAGGCCAGGAGGTACGCCATCTTCTGGCTCGGGGTCAAGTCACTCCGGGCGTCCACAAGGCCGTCGAAAAGACCAACGAAGGTCAGCCATTCGGAAAGGACCCCGGAGAACCTTGGCAAGTCCAGAGTTGGGAGTCGTCCCAACAGCTCCGGCTGAGGCTGCTTCCGAAAGGACTCGGGCAGGCCACTCGTCCGAGCTTCACGCGCCTCCTTGGCATACCTGCCTTCAGCCTCGATCAACTCGTCCGTGAGCGAAAAGAACTGCTCGTAGTCTGCGAAGCAGGAGTCCAGGACTCTCTTCTCCACATCCAAATCCTCGAGCTCAGCGTAAGCCTCCTCCACTGCAGCCCTTCGAGCATCGACCTGCTCGAACCGCTTCATCAAGTTATGGACCCTATCCGGTCGACCTATCAAAGCATGGGCGCTGGTGGCCCAGCGTAACTCAGTCCGCAGGCAACGGATTAGTATCTTAGGCAAGGACATCACTACTAAATACAAATTACGACGCGGCTCGAGCACAATTACAAAAATAACAAATAACAAATACAAAAAAAATTAACAGCTAACAAATGCAGTTCCTATCAAATCGAGTTGAATAGAAATTACACAAATAAGAACCGCTACTTATCAAACCAAAAACAAGTTAGTACAAAAGAAAAGACACAAATCAAATTAACAAATAACAAATACTAGTGCGATCAAATCAAGTTAAATTCAAATTACGTAAATACAAATTACTACTCTTTAGTTCAAATACAAACTACAATACGAAAGATACATAAACGAAGATACACATCAACAAAAAATAATCAACAAAAAAGTCGACCCTTCGATAAGTAATCAACAACAACTATCCGAGAACGATAATTAACCGATTACGTAAAAATAACCATCTACCTACATGATGCAAACTCCCGCTTGCGCACTAACCGGGCACGGCTTTTCGAATTTATCCGCTAACAACAAAAATGCAAACCAACAAAGAAAGGAATTTTATTATTACGCATATAATTAAAAAAAATATTTTTACGTATAACGGACGGGCGTGATTGTAGACACAAAATTAAACCAATCAACCCAACGCTCCCTGCCACTAAAATTATTTAATTTTTATCAAACACTATGGTCGGTGGATCGACCGGGAATCGATCCCGGAACCACGCTCTGCTACCAAATGTTACGGCCTGCAACTACCTATCCCAGGAGTAGGGTCCTCCGCGGCCCATAGACGAACCTACAAGCAGGTACAGGTCGGGCGTCCTAACGCCAAGGGTAAAAAGTTTCTAATTACAATAAATAATTAGGGGGGAGCATTACATTCTAATAAAGGGAGCTTACTTACCTCTATCCAAGGCGACTGGTCCCTTAGGATTCGGTCAGGTCGCGTGTGGATGTATAGTGCTAGGAAAGTAAGGGTCAGTGATGTGTATCTGGGTGTGGCTGTTAGTGTTATTGACCTTATTAGACCGTTACCATCTGCAGCAGTTCGGACCTCAGCACCTCTCCACCTCACGTCACTTTCTTCGTTAGTCAAGATGAAGGTCCAGTAACTCTGTCGTACGATTAACTACCCTACAGAAGCCACTAACTCTCGTTTGTTATAACGCCTAACTTGCGAAATGAACACAGAACGTACGGATCAAAGGTCATAGTTATTTCTAGAATATCAAATACCGCACTAGTAACTAATACAGTCAAATCCACTTATACAGATTCTGAATTAGACACTAAGTCCCGGGTGAAGCTAACAAAACAGGAATGCGCGTTACGTATGGTAAACCGTATATTTCCTAGATGCGCGTGTCGTATTCCGCTTCCGACTTCCCGACAAAAGTACAGCGTGCCACCGATCGCAGCTCTGAATTTGGACTCTTAATTTTTATAGGGCGTTCTCGACTCCCACCGTTCAACACGCTCGGACGTTCAACAAACACGAACTTCATCCCGTATCGCGCCGAGCCGAGTGCCATCTAACGTCGATGCTTGACATTAGCGCTTTTGCGCGAACATGTGATAATAGTTTTGTGTGTTTTAAGTATACATTTTGGTATGTAAAGTTGCCTTACAGTTAAAACATTGCAGTCCCGATGTAGTTCAGAATTCCCCGATGTAATTTTCCTGAATGTCATAACTTTAAGTAGTGAATGTTGAGCCCTCTCAATTTTAATCATTTTAGTTTTTTGGGGACCACCCCATATTGGCAAGCAATATACTATGATGGATTGTACCAGAGCAGTATAAATGAAAGTAATTATTTGTTTGTCGGTGACGTGTCTTATGTATCTGAACAACCACAATAGCTTTCTGACTCTGTGGGTGCAAGTGTCGATTTGTTTATGCCAATTTAGTTGCTGATCGAGATATATCCCCAAGTATTTTGTGAAACTAACCTTTTCTAGGGTCTGGCAGTTACATTTAGGCGCTCTGTAAGGGTTTTCAAATGAATGGGCGATTAGTTAATGTTATATAGTTTATTTTACTAGTATTTAAGGTAAGAAGATTGGTATGTAACCATTTGATAACAGTACGTAAGCCCTTGGAGACTGACTCATGGACTTCATCCCAGTTTTTTCCATGAAAAAGAAGCGCTGTATCATCAGCGTAAGAGAAGATTTTACTGTTAGGTAATTTAGTGTCAGTAAGGTCATTGATGTATATAAGGAACAGGGTAGGACCAAGAACACTACCCTGTGGAACGCCATATTGAGTGCAGAGCATCTGCGATTCCCCTGGTTTCCTTGGTGTTGCAGTTGTTCATGGGCGGCGGTAGTCACTTACCATCAGGTGAGCCGCATGCGCGTTTGCCCCTCTCCTATAAAAAATAAGGTCATTAGAACTATATGAGTTATCGTCTATTTTAACTTGTTGAGTTCTCCTTAAAAGATAGTTGGATATAAGAAGAAGAAATTGAAACACGAACACCAATTCTATCAAGTTTCTTGATAAGTATGGGGATAGAGACGGTGTCAAATGTCTTTTTTAGGTCTAGAAATATACACAGAGCCTTATCACTTCTATCAAGTATATCAATAATATTGCCGGTTAATGTTAAAATGTCATCTTCTGTGCTCCTTTTTTCTCTTAAGCCAAATTGACCGTCCGATAAAATGTTATATATTAATATATAAAAATGACGTGTTACATTGTTTGTCCGCGATGAACTCTTAAACTACTGAACTGATTTCAATGAAATTTTGCACACTATGTGCATTTTGGTTCAACTTGAGAGATAGGATATTCTTTATCCCGATAAGTGACCGTCAATTTTTTTATTGTTAATTTCAGGAGTTTTTTTTAGGGAAGCAAATGGTCGGCGGAAAGAGCAGAACAACTTCTGCCTGGTCAGCTAGTTTGTTTATAAAATTCAAAATTTGTTTATTAATAATTTTTTCGATTATTTTGGAAATCACTGTGAGAACAGAAATAGGTCTGTAGTTATTAACGTCGTCTCTAGCCCCACTCTTATATATATGATAAACAATTGCCCTTTTTAATGACTGAGGAAACACGCCTGTATTAAAACATAGCACACAGAGATGAGTAATAATAGGGCTAAGTTCTGTTTTGGCAAGTTTATTAAATTTTGTGGGTATATTGTCCCAGCCATGGGCAGAATCAGATTAAAGGTTTGTGATAATTGATTCAATTTCATTTGTATCCGGTTCAACAAATCCGATGGAATTGGGTTGAGGAGAAGGAAATAATTCGAAGTAACTTTGAGGTAGATGATGTGCAATAATGTCTTCTGCGAACGTTTTCCCAACATTCAAGAAATGGTTATTATTATATATATTATATATTATTGCAGAGTTATTTGGTGTATTAGCCAACTGTCTAAGGTCTTGATTATTTGACATTTTATTATTGAAGTGAGTAATATTCTTTAAGGTATTCCAAAGTAATTTATTATTATTTTTAGCTTTAAGAAGTAGATCTTGTTCATAGTGTTACGCATCACTATTAATGTTTTGTACATGGCAACACTAGTTACACTAGCGCCCTCTGGTGTCGTGTAACAGAACTAGGAGAGACAAGATCCTTCCAGAAATTTCGGGACCGATGTGTACTCGAACATTCTAGATGTCGCTACAGTAGAATGTTCTGGAAACTATCTGAGGCCCTATATAAGGCTGGTATAGACCACGACCAGGGCAGTATTGAATTGGCGATACAAGAGAATATTTCGAAGCGAAATATCGGCGAACTGTGTTTTATTATTAGTGTGATTTTAAGTTGTAGTGTTGTGTAATTAAATAGTCAATTTTGGTAATTCAATCTGCAGTTTGTAATTGTCTCGAACCCCAAGCTCGTAACAATTGGTGTCAGAAGTGGGATCAAATCATGCCGATTTTTTTTATATGATAAGGGTGACAAACGAGCACACAGTCCACCTGATGGTAAGTGGTTGCTGCGGCCCATAGACATCTACATCTATCCTCGTTTGCGAATCAAAATGCAGATGCGTTGCCACCCGTGAGGACTAAGATGGAATGCCTCATTTCCAGTAAAAAAGGCCTCCGGCCACCTGCACTCACCAAGCGAAACGCAGAGGTAAACCTCTACTTCACGCTGGTATTCTGTGAGGTCGTGGTACCACCCCGGTTCGAGCCGGCCCATCCGTGCGACAGCAAAAGCTGCCGCGTGGCTCTACCACTGTTAAAAATTTACCAAAGGATGACATTGAGGGTATCCGTACCCGAAGTCAACGCCAGCTGGAGACGGACCAGAGACAATTTGGTGGTACAACGTCGCAGACGTCGAAGGGCCAGCTGCCGACCACGGAATCCGGCCCGTCAGCAGCTCCTGCATCTGCAGCACCTGACTTAGGTGCTCTGATGATGATGCTGCAGGAGCAAGCCCGCCGACAGGATGAACAGGCCCGTCGGTTGGAAGAGCAGCTGCTGCGCGATATGGAAGAGCAGATGCTGCTCAGGAAAGACCTTCACGCTACTTTCGGCGAAGAGATAAAGGAGGTGAAGGATAGGGTTGCTCAACATGACAACCGCTTGTCGGAAGCTGAAACCCGAATCGACCAAGTGTACAATCGGGTTGACAACGTGATGGTTGACGTGAAGAAAACGCTGGACGACCTCAAAATTGGGAATGGAGTTACAGCTCCCGTGGTAGCTACAACACCTTCGCTACGTGGATTCAAAGTGCCGTCGTTCGACGGGACTTCTTCCTTGTCGGCCTACAAAATCCAATTCGAGGCTGTCATGAAGGTGAACGGCTGGAATAAAAGTCAGGCCATGACTGCTCTCACCCTAGGCCTGCGCGACCAGGCCCTAACTGTTCTGGAAGCTCTCGGTAAGGAAGTGACTTACGAGCAGCTCCTTGAGGTATTGGAGGCGAGATATGGCGACGCTCACCTGGAACACGTCTTTCGTGCGCAGCTCAAAGATCGCGTGCAACGCAGTAACGAAAACCTGCAGCAGTGGGCCCTTGAGGTGGAGAAGCTGGTTCGGAAAGCATACCAGTCTGTACCTGCGCTCATTGTAGGGAACCTGGTGCAGACATTCATCGACGGCATCCACGACCTTAAAGTCAGAGCTGCTGTGAGGCTCGGGCACCACGAGACGCTTAAGGAAGCGTTGGCCCATGCACTGGAGGTGGAAGCCGTGCGACAGGATCGTCGTTCCCATCGCTTCAGGGAGGTTTCAGCAGTCACAGTTCGTGACCGCAATAAAGGATACAGCCCCAGGTGCTACGGCTGTGGGGAAAGGGGCCATCTTCGACCCAGCTGCCGTAAGCGAACTGTAGAAAGGGAAGGTGATCGATCTCGAGAGGATAGTGTGGCTAACAGCACCGCCCAGCAGCAGCAGGGAAACTAGCGGGTGCTGACTAATGTTAGAAGAGGTACTCCTAAGATTGTCCATGTGGATCGACTGGCGCGTTATTATGGGGCCAATAATGCTCGGGACGAGCATGTCTTAGGAGGGGACAGTGTTACGCGCCACTATTAATATTTTGTACATGGCAACACTAGTTACACTAGCGCCCTCTAGTGTCTAGGAGACGACAAGATCCTTCCAGAAATTTCGGGACCGATGTGTACTCGAACATTCTAGATGTCGCTACAGTAGAATGTTCTGGAAACTATCTGAGGCCCTATATAAGGCTGGTATGGACCACGACCGGGGCAGTATTGAATTGGCGATACAAGAGAATACTTCGAAGCGAAATATCGGCGAACTGTGTTTTATTATTAGTGTGATTTTAAGTTGTAGTGTTGTGTAATTAAATAGTCAATTTTGGTAATTCAATCGGCAGTTTGTAATTGTCTCGAACCCCAAGCTCGTAACAATATTTTCGTTTAAGTTTTTTTAATAAATTGTTAAAAAAAAATTACGATATCGTTTGTATATTAAAGATAGTGTTTCATTTTCTTTATTTTGTTGTGATTTTTTTAAAGCCTATTTCTGTTTTCATGCATTTCAACAAACCCGGAGTTGTCCAGGGTTTTATAATACGCTTATTACTCGAGATTTTTATTATTTTTGTATTAGTTTCTACTGATTTGTTAATTATTTCGATTAATTTTTCAGATAAGTGTTAGGTTAGGTTAGTCTTCTATTTTAATAAGTTCAGCCAGATTGTTATCACTTAGGGTATTTACTGCACTTATGAAATCAATAAATACTTTTGTTGATTTTCTGTGAGTAAGATCGCTTTTCGAGTAGATATAGGCAAGAACCATGGAATGGTCGGTGGTAGTGGCTTCTAGAACCGCTCTCAAAGCAAAGTACTTATGTGGTGATCCCCATAAGTACTTTGCTATTTTTTGCTTTGGTTAGCAATTTGGTAATCATCGAGCCGCCCCATCCGAGCGGCAGCAAAAGCTGCCGCGCGGCTCTACCAATGTTAAAACCATTACAGGGTAAGGAAGTGCAGGTGTCCACAGTGCTGCCTCAATGCGCGTTGGCTGACTTCACATGTATTCGAAATATGTATTTTTCATTATATGTACGGTTATTTATGTGGTTTTGGTAAAAATGTTTAATTGAATATAAGTATAATCAATTAAAAGTAGAAAATAAAATTGCGTAGTTAATATAGAAATGTTAGATTCATCATCACCATTACAGCCCATCACAAGTCCACTGGCACAGCCACCTGCATCCATCGATTTTCTGCATCTCTTATCAGCACTCGTTTTGGTGAAGGGCCGCCTTACGCTGCTTGCCGATACGAGACTGCCACCCGCTTAGCGTTCCCATTAGCACTTCAGCTTTCTGATCCGTTTTACTGTGTCGGTTATTCTGATTTTACTGTCGATATACCCAATACGAAGTCTATCACGCAAAGAAAATCCGAACAAAGCTTTTTCTCAATACCTCACTCAGTAATCTTGAGTTTAACAGCAGTGAAAGTCCACATCTCGGATTCATATGTCATCAGTGACACACTAAACTGTGTGTACACTCTTATTTTTATGTTTTGATGTACAACTGACGAACAGATGTATCCTAATCTTCCGAATACTACAAGCCGACTTAAATCCGTAAATTGACCCCTCGATCGAAATTTCACTTACCTAGTTGGACAATTTGTTCTGAGTCCTTCTCCTCGTCAACAAATTCGACCGTAGTGCTTCCAACAACCGCTATATGGTTGAAATTTACATTACACGTTTGTCTTGATCGTCTTAAATATTTTCATTTTCATTAGGGTTTTTTTTTATAAAGGGTGACAAGCGAGCACACAGTCCACCTGATGGCAAGTGGATGCTGTAAGCCATAGACATCTACGTTCATTCTCGATTAAGAATCAAATTGCAGATGCGTTGTCACCCCTGAAGACTAAGATGCGGTGCCTCGTTTCTAGTAAAATGTTTTCCGGTTTTCTATAATCACCATACGAAACACAGCAGCCTTA
Organism: Parnassius glacialis; assembly: GCA_033319125.1. NCBI lineage: Eukaryota > Metazoa > Arthropoda > Insecta > Lepidoptera > Papilionidae > Parnassius > Parnassius glacialis. The sequence continues at coordinate 4,490,838 of JAVANC010000004.1, read as the reverse complement.
ACCTGCTACTTTACGCTTGTATTCTGTGAGAGCGTGGTCCTACCCCGGTCGAGAAAACCTATTCGGGCTACAATCAATATTCATTCAGTGGTCATATGGTCGTTGAGCGCAGTGCTATGGTCCTTTAGAAGAAGAGAAGATATTCTGCATCCGATACAGTAGCGTGTTCTGTGTTGCTAGTATTTGGCCGTACCCACCTTCTGTGAGATCGTAATGATTCAGAAGGAGGCTACTGAGCGGGATCGGAGAAGGACAGATACCGTTAAAAGACGGCGTCGCCAAGGGGTTCGTCAGGGCCCTCCCCTTGATGTTGGTTTACGAGGCCTCTGGGGTTGTGGGCCTTCGGTAGACATTGGCAACACTGCGCCGCGCCGCGCTATTGTGCGAACTCATTTCACTGTGCTAATGTCTTAACTCACTTTTTCAAAATGTGTTGGCGCGCAGCGCAGGGCCGGGAAATTCAAAAAGTGTTAAGATGTTGTTAGATTATATTATTTTAAAAAACTGCAATTTTCTGAAATGTAAAAGAAGTGATACGTAGTACCTAATATGTAGATGATCTTTTTTTTCTACTTTACTTTCTATTTTACTTTCTGGCCACACGGTTTTATTTTGACAGATGGCCTAATTGACAGAAGTGTTTAAAATTCGTTGCGCAATGGTGAAATTTTCAACCGACTTCAAAAAAGGAGTAGGTTCTCAATTTGACTGTATTTTTTAAGTGTGTTGCCTCATTACTTTTTTCTAAGTGAACTGATTTTAATGATTCTTTTTTTATTTAAAAGCTGGTGCTTCTTTTGTGATAACATATAAATTTGATCAAGATCTGACCATTATTTTTTAATTTCTCTTTAATAATGCGTATTTAATTGACTTCGACTACATTGATGATGTTCACATTTTATTTATATTGAAGTGGGTTGTACAAATTTTGAAATTCTACTACATACTTGTGATTTAACACAATGAGCCGGAGTTACTGAGTTAACGCAAGTATTTAGCTGAGTTCCGCTGATGTCTAGCATTCGGAGGGGTGACCCTGAATGCCCAGTAATATAACTCTCGAGGAGGACCATCACCGCCAACCATCAATAATATATATAGTTAAAAAACCATAGAGCTTGAAACGTGTGCGTGAGCTCTTCTTTTAGATAAAAATATCCTGCGAAATTCTTGCTTATTATACATATGCATTGCAACTTTTATTTATGAGATCAAGTTGTATAAAGGTATTTTTACAGAGTCCTCCGAAAGCGGCGGTGGTGGTGAGGAGCAAGTATTACGCCGTGCTAGTCAACGAAGACGGAATTCGGCCACCTCTTCAGGAGCCGCTAGTAGCGATTCAGCTACCGCCTCGGAGTCTCGGAGTCGTAGTGGAGTTTCCGTCTACGAAGGTAATCTTCATGCTGGTATTCTGTAAAGTCGTATACCTCTCCGGTTCGAGGCAGTCCATCCGTGCGACAGCAAAAACTGTAATTTTTTTTGCAAAGTTTAATTACATTTAATTATAATATAAATGTGCCATTTTGTTCGATAACTTGTTGCCATCTTGTTGGTAGTGACATAATCCCGTTGCTGTGGAAATCTTGGGTTTGTTGGTCGAAAAAATGCGACGAGTAGTTTCGACAGTTCTCTCTTGATGTTAAATTAGTACTACCCAAAGAATTCTGAAGAGACCGAAACAGGTGAAAATCTGAGGACTATATGCTGAATGAATTAACAATACCCAACCAAGCTCTCTCAGTTTTTGTGAGTGGCCAAATAGAGAGAGTCAGTAATTCATTCTTGGAGCAATGTATACGCTATTACAACAAGGTCCCGGAAAGTGTACAAGCTCTCTCTCTATTACCAAGTTTAAATGTTTTGTTAAGCTGAAACTGTATAAAAAGAGTTATTATAGTATAAATGAATACATGGTTGATAATAACCCCTGGGAATGAGGTGGTCGCTTCAAAGCAGTTTCTAAAATAAATTTTGTAAATACTTTGTGCAATCATTAATGTAAAATTTACTTTAAAAAAAAGTTCCGCTGGGTTTCTTGTTGGTTTTTCCCAGGACAGAGGGATTTTTTTTCGAACCAGTGGTAAAGTTAAAAATTACTTTCAATAAGAATTACACATGTAATGTATATTGAATAAAAAATTATTCTATTCTAAATATGTGTCTGGTCTGGCGTCATGACCTCATGATGAAAGACCACTCCTTTTCTGTTGATCAATTCCGGCCGATTTTTCTCAATTGCTTGCTTGTGTCTCATCAGTTGTTGATAGTAGAGATCCGAAACGATGGTTGTGCCCAGCGGTAACAGCTTCATCATCATCATTACAACTTATCACAAGTCCACTGCTAAATATAGGCATAGCCATTCAGAGTGATGACCCTGAATGCTTAGTAAAGTGACTCTCGAGGAGGACCACCATCGTCAACAATCAGTAATATAATATATTGTTAATAAACCATAATACTGAATAATGTTAAGTGCTCTTCTGCAACCCAGACGTGTGTCAGTCAGTACATTCGTGTTTGTTCGGATCGCCTAGTGAATCTTCGTGTACACACAATTACGAATAGTGTTAGCACACTTCGGCTACTTATTGCACATAGCAATAAATATACAGAAATATCAATCACTATTACGGTGACGTAGACGGTGCACATTTGTAAAAACTCGATGATCTGGATAGCGATCAGCATTTTGGTATCTCTCGCGATACAGTCTAGCAGCAGCACTAGCATTGCCTCTGCATTCTCCATAAATGTAGTACATGTTTGCATATTCCTGTATAGTGTACACAGACATGTTGGCATTACACAATCACACTATGGTCCAGGAGAAAGCCAAGGTTGTCGTTAAAAGATCGAAACTGTCCAAATCACAAGCAAACAAGTCCAATAAGCGAAGCAAAAAGTCTGTAAGTACGAAATAACACGAACGTATACGGAAAGATACGTAGTAAACGAAGGAGCGTAACGTACTGATCTACTGTAGATCAGTACCTTACGCTCCTTACTACCTACGCTGTAGATCATCTACATTGCGTTTGCCAACATTTAAAAAGTGGCGTCACTATCTGTCTCTCTCGCACCTCATAAAATGACTTTCTTGGTATTTGACACATTAGCGTCACTATCTATCTCACTCACCCATTAGCATCTCAATCTTAACAGTGGTAGAGCCACGCGGCAGCTGCTAACAGTTGGAGAGCCACGCGGCAGCTGCTGTCGCACGGATGGGCCGGCTCGAACCGGGGTGGTACCACGACCTTACAGAATACCAGCGTGAAGTAGAGGTTTACCTCTGCGTTTCGCTTGGTGAGTGCAGGTGGCCGGAGGCTCTTTTTACTGGAAATGAGGCATTCCATCTTAGTCCTCACGGGTGACAACGCATCTGCATTTTGATTCGCAAACGAGGATGGATGTAGATGTCTATGGGCCGCAGCAACCACTTACCATCAGGTGGACTGTGTGCTCGTTTGTCACCCTTATCCTATATAAAAAAAATCGAAAGCGTCACTATCTGTCTCACTCACATTTCATGGAATGATACTTCCTATCGCTAAAACTGGAATCTTAGTTACGCTCAAGGCAAGCTTTCATAGATATAATAATAGGAGGAGATATGCCCGGTAGTTGAAAATGTATCGGAACCCGGTGTCTCCAGTTGGCCCCTACCACACGCCTACTACTACACTTGCAGATCAGTAAAAGCAATAGATACGCAGTCGCGCACACACCCGCATTTTATAAATCAGAACGTACTACACAATCAATTATAAACCGTTTCCCTACAGCAACAGCGTGCATTTACCATGCACCGTACTACTTACTCACACAAAAATATCAGTCGCTATCGTTGTGCTGTGCATTTTAAAAACAAAAGCCATTTATTTTACATATACATTAGTGATTGACTAAATTGGAAAGTTATCGATTCTCTTCCATTTATACTAAAATTGCACTAAAATTGAAAATAAAATAAATAAAAAACGATATGCACAGGAAATTATATAATAAAAATAAACAATATGTAGCTAACCGTAAATTATTAAGTACCTAACCTACCTAACAAATACAATAAAAAAATCCGGTTATGTTGGTTAAGATTGTCATAGCGTATTGAAAAAGTAGGTATTTTGGCATATGGTACTAGTTTTTGTAGGGAACCAGTTTGGTGACCTTCCTGTGGCATCAATTTATTTCTTTTTTAAATTAGCATCTTTGGGAAGCTGAAAATGTACGATAATAATTTATTTATCATTTACATACAGGGTATTTTTGGAACGCACCCGAAAACTAAGACAGGCGACAGCACCAAGTATACCTTTGATCATGGGTCACAGATAAATTTGATCCTGATGAAAAAAAAAATCATATTTTTACAACGTTTTATTAGCGTTATTCACGCGCCATCATGTTAGTACAGCTAAATGAAACGATAATTTCATAAAAAAAACATGAAAATACTGAAACATAAAACCAGCAGTGAAAACTGAATTGATATCACCTGACTAATGGAGGTTAATGTACGCGCGAACGGTGAAAAAAGAACGCTGGCCTTGAACTTGGGCACAGCGATTTATCACATATTGGTACGAAGGGGGCGCGACGGGGGAACAATCCGCCAGTATTACTGTGCCTGCATGCTATTGGTTCCCGCGCTTTCTTCGCTCCAAAAATACAGTCGCATACACAGCTTACTTTGCGACTCGCGACGATGTTTTAAAAAGGAAGGAAAGAAAAATTATTTATATCTATTGTTTTATGACTAAACTAGTGAACGAAAAGGTAAATATGATAGGAGAAGGTGAATGGGGAAAATTGTGCAGTAAATTTAAAAGTGTTGAGGAAGAATACCGAAAAAATTACCATGTGATCGACCTGATGGCGGAAGCTCAAGCGAAGATGAAAGTGATGATGAAGTAGCATCCAGTAACACCAACACACCTTCAACATCTGGCTTCCATGTGACCCAAGACGACATAATGGACGGCGTGCCACCCTTACCTTAAGTTTTCTTGTTACAAACTACTTTATATTTTACGATAGAAATAACAAATAATGCTCAAGTAAACATTAACCATTTTTAATTCCAAGTAAGGCACCTATTATGATTCTACAATAAAACAATTAATTACTTACTATAATATTATAAAACAATATCCCAATACCATGTAGTACTTTAGAATGCGACTGTAACCTCCCTCCACTCGACCGCATCGCATCACGCTGTGACGCAGTAGGTTTCAGTTTAATTGTAGTTTTTGATACAGTTCCGTGTTGATTTTGTTACTTGTTGTTACGTTTTTTGTTTTAATAATGCTTAACGCGTACGTTTATAGTGATTGTGAATACGACAACATGTTATGTATCCGAACCTAGGTACACGAAGTATCGCTAAATAAACTGTTAAGACGTCGGGATGGAACAAGTGTGTCATACTGTGCAGTGCACAAAGTGTTGAAGCGTAACCGAATGCGCCCATACAAATTGCACAAAGTGCAAGCTTTAGTTCCCGGCGATCACGACCGCCGACGAGTTTTCTGCCGTTGGTTATTATACCAGCAACAACGTGTGGCTGGTTCCATTGAGCACATTATCTGAACGGATGAGTCGACATTTACCAGAAACGGCCTGTGGAACCGAAGAAATACACACGTGTATTCAGAGGTTAACCCGCACGCTGTTCGACAAACCGGGCACCAAACCCGATGGTCGGTTAACGTATGGGCAGGTTTATTTAAGGATCGCATACTGGGACCAGTGTTTCTGCCACAGCGACTGAACGGACAGCGATACCTAAATTTTATAAAAGAACAGTTGACAGACATTTTAGACGACCTATCGTTGGCTGAATATCGCCGCACATGGTTCCAGTATAATGGTGAGCGCCTCAATGAGCTATTTGATGATCGCTGGATTTGGCGGACTAGGACCACACGCTTGGCCACCTCGCGCACCAGATCTGACCCCGTTAGACTTCTTTCTGTGGGGTATGTGAAAGAAAGGGTTTTTAATCGTGAGTGTGATAGTGCTGACGAAACTACAAAAGGATCGTGGATGTTTTCGACAAACTACGTACGGACTGTGTCGAAGATCACACGATGATGCCCCGCCTCCATGAGGAGACGCAACACCGAGCCCAAATCTGCCATGAAATGAATGGAGCACAATTTGAGCCGCATCTCATAAGACCACGGAGGATTTAGAGCGGTAAGCTGTTTCATAACTAATTCTTTTAAATAACTTAGTACTGAACTAATCTGAATACATACATAACTGAATACATGAGAATAATAAACATACCTACACGATGAATAAAAACGCATGACTTTAACCTTGGTTACATTTCATTTATGTATTTTGTTATTAGCGGGAAATCGAACCAGTTATTTGGGTTATTTAACCTGTAAATTCGGATTAAAATGGCTACGTGGAGACAAGTACAGTGGCAAAATAGTATGTTAAGTAGATAAGTTAGGTATTTAGACAAGTGTTGTAAATTATTAGGTATTGTGGTATAGCCCGCTAGTTGCGGACCGCGCGAATTTGCGTTCGCGCGTACATTGACCTTTAATCAGCTGATATGAATTCAGTTATTCCACTGCTGGTTTTAGGTTTCAGTATTTTCATGATTTTTTTTATGAAATTATCGTTTCATTTAGCTGTACTAACATGATGGCGCGTGAATAAATCTAATAAAACGTTGTAAAAAAATGATTTTTTTTCATCAGGATCAAATTTATTTGTGACCCATGATCAAAGGTATACTTGGTGCTGTTGCCTGTCTTAGTTTTCGGGAGCGTTCCAAAAATACCCTGCACAATTTCTTAACCTCACCATGTACCTGGCAAGCCTTTGTTAAAAAACCTCTGGTTGGTTAAGATATTCTTAAATATATGAAAACAAACACACACTCATGCATAATAAATAAATAGCCAGGAGAATTTTTTTGACTTATTTTTAGCAAAAGTCATTATTCTAATATTATCTGAATTCTGAATTTCTGAACCATGCCAATTAGGTATAATAACGCATTCGAAGCTTTTGAAAATATAAAAGTATGGAATTAACACGAAGATAAGGCATGATATACTATAATTCAACCCAAAACACTTCACCGATGATTAACCTAATTATTTAAGCAACTTACTTTATGATCGATAGTTACGAATTCAGTGTAATAAACGGTGAAAATAATCAAAATAATTAAATACCATTATGTCACATCAGTCTTCCCACCGGGCTGAAACGGTTGACAAATTGAAAGAATAAACTATAAATAGCAATTCGCCAATCGACATTGTTGTCAATAGCATACGTTAGTGGATCTGCGCAAGCACAACACTAACTCATCGCAAGATACAGTGGCCGTACTACACGATGCATCCCCATAAATAAAGTATCGTTTTGTCATATTTACATTGCTTGTTCAGTCGCATAGCGATATACATAAGTAGTGGTTAAGGAGCAATGTATTTACTACAAAATAGTACTGTTGCAGTGATTTTTGAAAACAAAAATAATGCATTAAGAGCAAAACATATTTTACGATTTGTTGTTTTTCATGATTATATAGATAAAGATAGTAAAATACTTGTTCTTACATATGGTAAGTGATTCCATGATCTACAAAGATTTTGTTTTGGCTTCGTTCTTTACATGAAACCACTGAATACACGGCATTCTGATATTGTTTCACGATTACGGTTGAAAGTATACTAATACGCAAAGACGGCCATTTGAGTAGAACCTGAGCATTTTGATCATATCGTGCGGACACAGACACGCCCCCTTGCCACTTCTCCTCTATTTAATATTTCTATGGTTACACTAAAATCATTTTTAATAGATAAAAATATTTTTTTAAAACTGGGATTCTTGAAGGAAATTTTTTTCCACTGTAGTCTAAGAAATAATGCCATCAATACATAACTTGTAAAAACACCAAGTCTCGCAACTCAGTTCTTCTACCGTAAAAAGTTATGAGATCCATGTAATAATCCAAGTCGGTTAATTTATTCAGTCCCTACTTAAAGCTGAATGCACATTTGTCCGCGCCGCACGCGCCGCACGCGTTTACGCGCCGTACTCATCGAGTTTTACTGATGGCCTCGCACATTTGCCTCCGCGCCGAACGCAAATCTTTTGTATTACCAACAACTTTTGTAGTTTTTTCCAACCACTGGTGTGAAACGGTACAGTGAAACTGATCGCTCGAAATCACTATGGAAAGAAATATAGTAATAGCCTGCTTATTGGCAGAGGAAGCAGAAAATAAAATTCGAAGAAAAAGAAGATTCTGGATTCATAATATTAATTTAAAAAGGCAATTGTATGGAGAATATGAAGAAGATAATATACTTTATTTAAAGACTTATTAGATGATGATGAATGATTTTTTTTAGATATTTGCATTTAAAATACAAGAAATTTCAAGAATTGCTACATATACTAAAACCATATCTTTCTATGGATAACTCAAGATTTAGAAGGCCAATTGAACCAGAGAAAAGACTTGTTGTATGTTTGAGGTAAGTATTTTTATTGATAATTAAGTAATCAAGTATAATTGGTTTTTTTTTAATTAATTTATATATATAATTTATATAGTATTTAAATAATTTATCCCTTAGTATACATATTGATGATCGATGCAAAAAATTCAAATTATGTATAAATAATTACGAATGAATTAAAAGTTATAAAAATACAAAAATTATCATGTAAGTCGAATCCACCAGTTATAGTGGAAAATCCACTAAGTTGGCAACATTAGACAACACTGAGTATCGGGCTATCAGCACGCGCCGCATTATATGACGTCATCAGCATTCGTCCTTCGATATCGTATACCTACCGCATTTTATAAAATTCGGCGCGTACGGTGCGGGTTTAATGTGCGAGATTTCATATTATGATTTCATACAAAGCATTCTAAAATTCGGTGCGTACGGCACGAGCGGCTCGGACATATGTGTGGCTTTAGGGTCCTTCTGCCTCAAGTTATTACGTAATTAGCTAACCTAACAACATCTTATAGTGACCATATCAATATTAAAAATCTTTTATGTTTTAAATACATAGATTGATTTGACCATCGAAGGAAAACAATGTATCTCACAAGTAATACATATTATATTAAATTAGATTGTTTAGTGCGATTGCCCGAAATTGGACCGAAATTGCAAAATATTTTAGTTTTTCCTTGATTTATACACTAAACGCTAATTGTATTCTAAATTTGAAACTTCTACGTTTGCCAGAAGTGCTTTAGAGTTTTGATGATCGGTCAGTCAGTGAGTGACAAAATTAAGAAATTTTGACTAGTTATCATTCTTAAACTACTGGTTCAAATTGAATGAAATTTGAAATATACCGTGCTTATACAATGCATACATTACATGCATGCATGGTTATTGAAAATTCAGGCTGCTAGTTTTATCCACAACGAAGTTATAGGGGGTCAAAAATGGCCCGAACTGCTTCGAGAAAAGGATTTATTATTTAAAAAGCTTTTTTGCACGACTTAGCAGATATAGCAAGTGCTATGCCATTTTAGAAACCTTATTAAATGCGTCAACTTTTAAGGTTACTTGCTAAACTGGCGTAGTACATTTTTTTTCAGTACAGTCAGTTAAAGTTGGGCGAAGTATTAATTTTTCATTCTTGGTTCTGATAAATTTGACATTTTCGTCTAGGTTGGAGCAGTTAGCTAAGAAATAAAAACAACAGGTTACACAAGCACTACCCAAGATTACACAAAAAAAAAATCGAAAAAAAGTAAAGATTTGTAGCTAAAGAAGCTAACAAACCATCACAGGCTTTACATTTTCTGTAAAAAACAATTACTGTCATTTAAAAAATACATGACTAAGATTATTTTTATATTTTACTGGTAACTATGATGATTTGTCCTATCACCCGATTCCGGGCTTGTCGTCGACTTTTGGGACATTTTGGGACCTGTATTAGGTTAAGTTCAATAAAGGTATTTTGACCGAGTTTCACTACATTGCAGAGTCCTCCGATAGCGGCGGTGGCAGTGACGAGCAAGTATTACGCCGTGCTAGTCAATCAAGACGGAATTCGGCCACCCCTTCAGGAGCAGCTAGTAGCGCTTTAGCTACCGCCTCGGAGCCGAGTCTACGCAGTCGTAACGGACTTTCCGCTAGCGAACGTAATTTTCAAGCAATTTTGCTGGTATTTTGTGAGGTCGTATACCTCTCCGGTTCGAGCTGGCCCACCCGTGCGGCAGCAAAAGCTGGCAAAAGCTGCCGCGGGGCTTTACTACTTTTAAAACTATTATAGGGCAAGGAAGTGCAAGTTTGTACAGCGCTGCCTCAACGCTTTTTCGATCAACTCGATCGAAACTGGACTTGTCTGATTGGACAATAAATTCAAGCTTAGTGCTCCCAAAAACTATCTGTATATGGGTGACATTTATATTACACATGAATTTTGACTTGTCCGTCTTAAATATGTTTATCTGAAGACTTATCCGTTGGTAGGAGCAATTGAGGTTTTTTTTTATAGAATAAGGGTGTCAAACGAGCACGTAGTCCACCTGATGGTAAGTGCATGCTGTAGCTCATACACATCCAAATTTATCCTCGATTAAGAATCAAAATGCAGATGCATTTTCACGCCCTGAGAACTAAGATGGAATGCCTCATTGCCAGTAAAATGATCTCCGGTCATTCATTTTATGAAACACAGCAGCTTAAAGCTGCTATTTTACGCTGGTGTTCTGTTACAGTGGTCTTAACTCGGTCGAGTTGACCCATTCGTGCTACAATTAAAAATCATTCATTGGTCATATGGTCATTGAGCGGTGCTGTGGTGCATGCAGCCGCTGAGAACTATGTATTTCCCACTTCGCGCCACTCTGCCCTTCTCACACGTTCTCTATCTCTCACTCTCTCGCACCGTTCCCATAGTACACATGTTCCGTCGCCATGATGGCATAACAGCTGATCACAACATCGCGTGCATGTATGTACGTTTTCGTTTTTTATTATGTTTTACAAATTTTTGAATTCAGTGCAGTAATTTTGATGACTGTAGAACAATGAGTGACAATAGTTCGAATTGTGTATTTTGTGACTAAAAACATTTGAAAAAATAGTAAAATTTACGTCGGAAACATTAAAAAAAATGCAAGACGTTTTTAGAGTATCGTTGAAGTAAGCCGGTTCGCAGAAAATTCTGCAATTTTTTTTTTGAAATCGGTTCTATTTGTTGAATACTTACAGCAACACGTTGTGTATACTACTAAATTTTAGCTTGTATTAAACGTTTGCATTTTTAACATAGCGCCATCTATTAAATATTTACTCAATCCAGTCAACAGATATCGTCATCTGAGAGAATCGTTTGGAGCTAACAGATAATTGTGACTGTCAAATAATAGACAAATAATTTTCAGTAAAATAATATTGTATTGCGACCATTGAGTTATACAAAATTAGAGAAGCAAACCACATTGCCGCGCGTCGAAAAAAGTGTAACCACTAACCAAACGCGACGACGTAGCTTTGAAATCATTAAAATTTTAAAGCAAACATATATCTGTCTCACTTACACAAGTCGCGGAAAACAATATCGTCCCTAAGATTAGATAAAGATAGACCCACAAACATGCAGTGGCGGGTTGGTGTTGCATACTTTATGAAATTTTACCCAAAATGAGCAATATAAAGGAGTTTTTTTTAAAGTTTGTCGTGAAGCGACAATTAAAAGAGAAAGAACCTAACCTAAGAACAGCAAAACAACAAAATAGACCAAGAAAATAATATATTATAATTTTTTAAAAGGTATTTACAATCTTATAAAAAAAAATGAAATATGAAGGTGATGGATGAAATGAGATTACAATTAGGTTTAAAAAAAAATAAAGGTGGAGAATAGGACAATATAGTTTTATAGTGGAGCCTGGAGCCTCGCTGCTTTTGTAGAAGTAGGCACACGCAGAGCTTGAGGTTTCTCAGCGGCGACGGCACGCAGCGCCTGGACTGGGCACACGCAGCGTCCGGAGCCGGCGCACGTAGCGCCTGGGGTAGGTGCGCTCAGTTCTTGGAGAAGTAGTCGCCGCGCCCAGAGGTAGCGCGGGCAGTAGGGACGCAGCGCCTGGAGCCAGCAGTCGAAGCGCGCCTGAAGGTAGCGCGGGCAGTAGGCTGCACTCAGCGCCTGGATCAAGCAGTCGTAGCGCGCGGAGTAGTGTGGCCCCGCACTTGAATTAGAATTCACCGACGACTTCACGTGTAGATGGAGGCTTGCAGGATCCCGGGGCAAAGCGGCCCCGGGATAAGGCCTTTAGTAGATGTTTCTCGTTTGAGAACCGAAGCGAGACTGTCCTGTATTCTCCAATTGTTTGGCTTTTATACCTTTTTAGAGAGAACGAGAAATTATTTAAATTAAAACGAAATTTATTGTAAATGACCTACAGCCAAAAAGTATTTATGTAGAAAGAACATCATACCAGAGACGAATTTAAATAAAAGTTACCATAACAACCACAAAAACAATGGTTGTCAAATTGAGGAATTTTTAGTTTTAGGACTGTTATTAAGAAACTATTACATTTAAGTAAGAAACGAGATAAAAATCACATAGGAAAAACTAATGCACGACAACGTACACTAAGCCTGAAATTGTAGAGTTACAGAGAATTCAATAAAAGACCAAAAAAAATCAAAAACAGAATGAAAAAAATAGTATAAAGTGATGCAAAACATGAATGCAGAATATCAAAGCAGAATGGAGAATTAGTGTACAATGAAATGTAAGTTGCATAACACTACAAGTTGCAGTAAATTGTTTTTATTTTAAATTTGTATATTTTATTATTAGATGAACAAAAGTAAGCATAACTAATGAAATAAAATATGTTTTTATATATTATTTTTATTGTACTAATAAATCAAACAAAAAATAAAGCAAATAAAAAACAATTTAAGGTTTCTTAAGCGAGATCTGTGTTAAATATGTATAAGTTGTGAAATCATCAGCAAGTTTTTGTCTCTTAAATTTAGTCACATTAGCTACAAAAATTTTGGTTATCATTAAATTTCGTTGATTTTCTTGTTTATAGAATTTCCATACTACTTAACAACTTCAAAAAGTTTTTATATTTTTTTGCAACAATACTGAGGATAGTTAATGGATTCAGGCGTGACTCTGCGGAAGTATATTTTTAAGATAATACAAATTAAATGCTTTTAATTCGTAATACTAATCCGCTTAAATATTCATAATAGTCCATGCTCTCAAACTCCGCTATGAAGCATCAGTTTGTTATATAATTGCCTTTTGGATTCTTTTTTGTGTGTTTGAGTGTATAATTTACTTTCGTGGTACAATCTTATTATTAAATATTTATAAATCATGGCATTAATCAATAAAAGGGAATGATCAACTTGTATTGAAGATAAATGATCTCCCGGGTGTATTGCAAATTCTTTTAATAATTTATTTCCTTGAAGCTCTTTTAATGTTACTGCGTTATTACACTATGTAATAACGCGTGACAATTTGCGGGGTGAGGGGATGTTAAGCCCCGCTCACTATATTCGTATGATTATTTTAACCATACTGAGCTCTACGTCCCTTTATATTTTTAGTTCACATGACACAAAGTGCCGCCATCTAGTGTAGAATATATTTAATTATATTTGAAAGCCGACTTAAACAAATTTTTCTAGCACTATTTTAATAAATTAGGTGTAAAATTACATACAAATGAAATATGATCGCATCAGAGCGTCTATCTGAGTAGTTTTTACACGATAAAAGACAACACTTCATCCTTTTCTTCTTAATACTACGAAAATACACCGATTTGCGATTTTCAACACATAAGCGCACAGGACGAATGCTAACAGTATACTAACTAAAGCCACGCCCACTATGATGACGCCAGGACCTACTTAGAATCACAGTGCAGTTGCTTATGCCGTCTCCTCTTTGTATTTGCTTCATGGCAACAACTACGCGCACTCGCGTTCCTCTGTGTGCGATTTATTTCACAACGTTTTTGACGAATGAAAGCTTCATATTACCGGCGTGCGTGAGAACACTACTACACGCACAGCTATGTGTACGTGACTTATCACCAGGCCTTGTTAACTAATGAATTGGGACATAGATATAGTATATACTCCAGTCCAGTGGAGTTTAATATTATATATTTGGTATGGTACCTATGTGGCATTAATAACAGCATCGCCATTGAATAAATTCGCAGAGAACTACGTCGGCTGAGCAGATCGATGTAGTACTTTATTTTGGTTTATTAAACCATGTAAATGGCGCGGTGTACGGTCTTTACAAACCGCACATTTTTGCACTTAAGCATTTTTACCATATTGTATCATTTTTCATTCTCATCCATTCAGTACGCAATCATTCGCCGTCGCGCATTGTACTCACTATCAATAATATCAGAATAAATTACATAATCAGTTCAAGTCCTTATCATTTTTATCAACTTCTAAGATTGTACAGCACACCAGCTCGTACATCTTAATGGTCCTTCGAGCATTGATCTAGTGCCGGTAAGAGAAAAGCGGGACCACGCGGTTCGACAACGTGACTTCGTTTCGCCGTTTAGTGCTGCCCACGTATTACCGCCTACTTAGCAAAAACGCTACAAGTTATTTTTAAAAGCTATTGCGCAGTGAACAATTTTCTGCTACCGCATACATCATCACCAGCAGCAGTGATTGGTAAACATCACGCCATCACTCACGAAAAACATTTTTTGTCTTGTGTTTCTGTGTCTGAAGTGCAATAGCGAATCGGTCGAGTCGGCCTCCCACAAGCGGGTCTCACCGACGAGATTGAGAAGGCGCATATATTGCATTAGGATACCGGAGCACTTAGCAACAGCATCACCTCCGTGACTCGGAAGCATCCGTCACCGGATTATCAATCAAATCGTCCATTAATCAAATAAAAATGGAAGATTTACTATCAACTCAGCAACAACTTCTTCAAGCAATGGAGCAGTTATTCACCAACTTCAAGAAAGATGGAGCTGAAAGAAAAACCCCATCTTACATATCAAGGCGACTAGAGACTCTGGATCAGTACTGGAGAGAGTTCCAAGCCAATCATGTCAAGTTGTGTGAGTACGAGGACCAAGACTACACTTATTTCTTGGAAAATCACTTCGAAAAAGCAAAGTCATATTACACCGACTGTCGGAGAATTATTCAGCAACACCTATCTACTGATCAAGAAAAGAAGTCAGTTCTGAGACCTGCTACTCCTTTAGCCGGCGTGACTACAGATTGGCGTCCACCATCAACGGCTGCAACAGCGTCCCCATCAGGTCAGGCCAGCACCAGCCGAGTAGACAGAGGTAACCACAGCAAACTTGACGAGATGTACCGGAAACAAAAAAGCAATTTTAAAGCACTAGAACGAGCAATCAATGCCACTAATCTCGAGTTACTTACCGAAAAGTGGGAGCTCGAGGACAGCTTACGTGACTTACAACTTCGCTGGAATGCCGTGGACTCCTTACACTGGGAGATCGACAGCGAGCTTACCACAGAAGATGTGCAGTACGAAAAAACATACTACATGTTCGAAGACAGCTACAAAAAGATCAAAAAATCAATCAACAGCAAGATGTGGTCCGTATCTCATCAAAAGCATTCTACGCCAAAAATGGAAATCCCTACGTTCAGCGGCAACTATCAGCAGTGGTCATCTTTCAAAGATCTCTTCATGGAAATGATCCACAAGAATAAATTCATTTCAAATGTGCAAAAAATGCAACATTTAAAAAGCAAGGTCAAGGGAGAAGCCGAGAAACTAATACAACATCTAAATATTAGTTCAGAAAACTATGAAACATGCTGGGAAATTCTGAATCATCGGTATAACAACAAACGATTGATTTTTAGTTCTCACATGAACACGCTTTTTGGCTTGCCAACAATACAACACCAATCATCATTTGCCCTGAAAAAATTGCACGACACCACAAAAGAGTGTCTAAGTGCCGTAAAAAACTTAGGCGTGAATACATCAAGTTGGGATCCTTTGGTGGTACATTTGTTGATGCAGAAATTGGACACTGATACACACAATGACTACTTCGAATATCTTGAAGATCCGAGGGAATTGCCTACGCTATCAGGATTTCTAACTTTTTTGGAAATGCGATTCACAGCATTAGAATCGTCTCGACGCAAGCAAGAAGCGCCGCGGAGCAATCAGCAAGCTACCTATCAAGATTCCAAAAAAGCTCAATATTCCAAGGCATACCCGGGTGCATCAACTAAGGCATTTATCAATCATACAAATGTGAAGTCATTGAAATCGTTAGCAAGGAATAAATACACGTGTCCATTGTGCAATGAACAACACGGAATTTTCCACTGTAAATCGTTTCTAGGTCAGACACCAGAATTAAAACGAAAAACAGTGGCAAAATTGAATTTATGCGAAAACTGTCTTTTTGATCATAAAGGCAAGGACTGTTTTTCCGACAAAAGATGCGCGCATTGCAAATGCGGTCACAATACTTTATTGCACGAAGCATACGCATCAAATATCAACGCGAGCGAGCGAGACAGCAACAAAAGAGTTACACAGCAAAGAAACGTGACACATGTTTCACAAGAAAACGTCGCCGAAATCCTCCTGGCAACAGCCCAAATCAAGGTGCTATCAGCTGATGGAAGCTATCTGACGATGCGAGCGCTGATTGATCAAGGGTCACAAACATCACTTATAAGCGAAAATGCCGCTCAAAGACTTGGCCTTCCACGACAACGTTGCAAGGGTATTATTTTCGGGATTGGCACAAAGGAAAATAACTGCAAAGGTATCATCACTATAACAGCATCATCTATGAATTCAGAATACACATTCAATACTGACGTCATCATCATGAAAAGTTTGGTAAACAATCTACCGAACAGATCCTTTGACAAACCGTCATGGAAACGTCTTGAAGGCATACGGCTTGCTGATCCAGACTTCAATATCAGCCGTCCCATAGACATATTACTGGGTGCGAACATCTACTCGAACATCATCATGAGTGGAATCATCAGAAAAGATGAAAATCAACCGATTGTTCAGCAATCACGACTCGGTCACGACTCGGACATCAATCGCTGGAAGCCATTCGTCGCCAACCGTGTACAACAAATCAAAGAAATCATACCTGCGGACTGTTGGCAGTATGTCAAGTCGACTGATAATCCAGCAGACTGCGCCAGCCGTGGGGTATCAACAGCAATCCTCAAAAATCATCCCTTGTGGTGGCAAGGCCCATCATGGCTGAAAACATATCAAAAAGAAACCACCACAAAAACATACACTACGAATCAAGAAGTGAAGAAAGCAATGCAAACCAACGTCACTATTCAACGTCACAGCTCTGACGTAATCGAAGCGTTGATAAACAAACATAGCTGTATGACGCGAGTGACGCGTATACTTACCTGGGTATTGCGGGCGGTGTCGAATTCCAAACCGAAGACGCCGTATCTAACTGCACCTGAAATCAAACAAGCAAAATACATTATTATAAAGCACATACAAGAAAAGTATTTTTATGAAGAAATACTTACCATCAAGAAGCAGGGGAAAGTGAAGCGTAACAACAAACTGCTGTCCCTTAATCCATTCTTGGATAAAAACGATCTTCTAAGAGTTGGTGGCAGGATCAATAATGCAAGCATCGATGAAAACATGAAGCATCCTCTCATCGTGCCACACAGCGGACACTTCACTGAGCTCATAATCGATCAGGCACACAAGGCCACCTTCCACGGTGGAGCCCGCCTGACTCTATCGCATCTGAGACAGCATTACTGGATTATTGGCGGCAACAGGGCTGTCAAAAAACGCATCCGTGAATGTGTTGTCTGCAGAAGACACAACCCAATCAAACAGACTCAAATCATGGGAGACCTACCGTCAGCAAGATGTAACCCAACCAGGCCATTTTACCACGTTGGTACCGATTACACCGGTTTCATCGACGTGAAAGCAAACAAAGGACGAGGCATAAAAACGACGAAAGGATACGTCGCAGTTTTTGTGTGTATGGTCACTAAGGCCGTACACCTGGAAATGGTATCAGACCTCTCCTCATCAGCATTCCTCGCAGCACTCCGACGAATGGCAGCGCGCCGTGGAGCACCGCGTCACCTGTACAGCGACAACGGGACCAACTTCGTCGGCGCCTACAAACACTTACAGCAGGAATTCATCAATCTTCGACAAGCCTTGGACGATGATTTCTTCGCAGCAATATCAGACATGGAGATCGAATGGCACTTCAACGCCCCCTCGTGGCCTAGTGCAGGAGGTCTATGGGAAGCGGCGGTGAAAAGCCTAAAATTCCACTTACGAAGAGTCATCGGAGCACAAAAGCTTACATTTGAGGAGCTATCAACATTGTTGTCACAGCTGGAAGCGTGCCTGAACTCAAGGCCACTGTGCGCCCTGAGCGAAGATCCCGAGGACATCAACTTCCTCACCCCGTCACATTTTCTGGCGAGTGGCCCCACCCTCACCATCATCGAAACCGAAAGGGACGAGCGCACACGTTGGCAACTGGTACAGAAAATCTTCTACGACATATGGAAGAGATGGCAGTCCGAGTTCCTGTGCCAATTATCAGCTAGAAGCAAGTGGCAACAGAAGCAAAGAAACATGAAAATTGGTGACGTTGTCGTCATACATGACGTCAACTTACCTCCCGGCAAGTGGGCGCTCGCTAGAGTTGTTGAACTTCACCCTGGAAAGGACGATCTGGTCCGAGTGGTGTCCCTGAAAACTAAAAACAACATTATCAAGAGGCCTATTACAAAAATATCACCACTTCTATCAGATGATTACGTTGGTAGCGAGCAAATAATATCAAGCCCGACCTTGCAAAGATAGACATACCTCCAATCAATGATGTCATCAACCTATCTATTCCTCTCCAAAGGCTCGAGAAATTCGACGAGTCAGAAAATGAGGAGAATCGAAAACACTTGTCAAGTATTGGACACCAAATAGAGCAGCTGAAGACAAGCAACGCTGATACAGAGATGGTAAATCAGTTATCAAACCACGACCTACATCAATATGTGCTTATTTATCTTCTGCTGGGAGCAGCTATACTAGCATCAACATTAATCGCCTTGCGGAGTCTACGCCGCAGATGCGCCGCACGTATACAAGGTCCCTCTCAAAGCGAAAGATCAGCTGGCTTGAATGTACAGTTCACTGGCACGAACCGAAACACAGAGCAAGCAACATCGGTCGAGCCCCGCGGTATCGCAGTTACGTCATCGGGTGAACTGAGTGCACGCGCACTGGATAAGTCGACGTCGCCTACAGTTTGCAAACGTTTTTGTGATCTTAGTGCAGTGTAGTGAAGTGTGAAATTTATAAGTTTTTTAATTGAAATTTATAAGCTAATTTTTATAGTATAATCATCGTTATCAATTAGTATCAATTTGTAATCGCCTATCAATCATCATCTGTTCTCTCTCTCTCTCCCCGCAGCATGTACGGTCTTTACAAACCGCACATTTTTGCACTTAAGCATTTTTACCATATTGTATCATTTTTCATTCTCATCCATTCAGTACGCAATCATTCGCCGTCGCGCATTGTACTCACTATCAATAATATCAGAATAAATTACATAATCAGTTCAAGTCCTTATCATTTTTATCAACTTCTAAGATTGTACAGCACACCAGCTCGTACACGCGGTAACAAAATTATTTATTATTTGTTTTACCAGATTTCTACCACAAAATTGCCAAGTTATTTGAAAACCTCTAAAATAGGAGTATTCACCAATTGATTGTGTATCTATCTATTGACTTTAAAATACTATGTGTTTTTTTACTTCTTTATTCTGGATTTTCTTCCGATTTTGTTAATTTGGAATTCTCTGAGTTTTCGAAAAAATCATTCTGTAGGCGGCGCTTTACAAACTAGTAGTTGTACAAACTGGTATTAAAAAATTGGTTCTTTCGATTTGTAAGTAAACTTGAAACAGTAATTTTCTCCATATTTATAAAAGAATATTAAATAAAAAAATGGCAACACCAAAAAAATTTAAAAAAAGCGCGCACATTTTCATTCAATTCAAATTTCAACGAATAGTTGATTGTTGTTGTTCTTGTTTTTCCTAATATTTGTTACTTTATTACACTTCTGTTTCTCCATTATTGCGTTGAGTTGAGTGAATTTCGCTCCTCAGCATTAGTGTCGGTCGAACCAGAGCAGTGTTGTTGGTGACAAGTTGATAAACTCAAGTGAGATACTGACATTTTTCATAGTTTGTGTAAAATTGTGAACTTAATTAGATATCCACCTACTTATTTCACTATGGCACACTACATTTATAGAAAATTTGCACAATGTGGGCGATCTTCCAGACAAGTGCCAGGCAAAAAAAATCTGTCTTGGTTTCCTAAACCAAGGCCTAGAAATGCTAATCGGTAAGTTTGTTTGTACTTTCCATATAGGTACATATTAGGTATCAAGTTACTCTAACTTCTACCACAGCTTCTACTTTAATAGTAGTTTTGTTGTACACCTACTGCGGCCCCCACGTTACACATAGAATCCCGCTATTTGTTTTTATGTACATAAAATTTTTTTTCATAAATATTTTGTGATGCCAAAGTTAATATGTTTATTTCTTTAAATTTTTCTCTAATGGACTCTACTATTTAAGCTATAAAGAGCCCATACGGCTCTCTTTTGCTAAACCAAAGACATTTAGGTAGTAGTAAGTATACTTATTTATTTAAATCTCTTTGTGCTAAACAAATATGGCTTCAATGTCAGTAGCATTAACCCATATCAAAATTCCATAAGACATTACACTACTAATGCATACTACAATCAAATTTAAATACATGTTGTGTTTAGGCTGTGAATCATGGGCGAGATATTGCGTCCCCAATTCCCCTTAGTCATCTCTGGAATTTCAAGAAATGTTATATTCCGAAAATAAGACGCTGTGCGTTGAGGTAAATACCTAATAATAATATGTTACACTTCTGCTCATAGATAATACACTATATTATTTGTTTCTGCTTCTAACTAGACCATTTACAACAAGAACAAAAATCTTGCACCACAACAAAAACATTTCATGTAAAGCAGGTTGCCAAGAATCACAAGCTTTACCCAAATTTTATACTTACAGGAAAAATCTAATCTTCTATACCTATATAAAAATTGATTGCTGTCCATTAGTCTTGCTAAAACTCAAAAACGGATCAACCTATTTTGATGAAATTTTTTGTGTTTGAATGGGTCCCTAGATGGTTTAGGTTCAAATTTGGACCTGGTAGGTGGCGCTTTTGTCGAGATCCAGAAATCACCCTTACGAAGCAGGGTCAGATCGCTAATATTTTATATTTTTTAATGTAGGAATTTTTTTTTATTTATGTAATTCAAATTCAATAAAAATGTAATTGTTGTAGCACTCTTAATTTTTATCCCTAACATTGTCTGAATAATAATTGATAATGTTGTTTTCACAATGAAACTCTAGCATTGCAAGAATATCTGGGATCAAATTCTTCTCTAGATCTCAAGTCCCAACCAGGTCCTTCCCTTGTTGAGAATATTACGATTACTGAAATGCGAGATCACAAAGTAAGTATGTACTCGTATATTACCAATAAAAAAATAAATAATGATCCTCGGCTATGAATATGTCTACTTTTTGCTAATATTCCACTGACGTGATACAGTTGTGATTTCTACTACCCGCAATGTACCTAATTTTGATGTAGCCATTGCACTTCTATGGTACTAACCAAAAATACCGTTCTTAGCATTTTTATTAGGGTTCTGTGACTCAACCAGCCTCAAGACGAAAAAAGGAATCTTTATAAAATTGCTAAAAAAGTTTTAAATCCTATTATATTCTTCATTTAACAGCTCCGTGGCGCAGTGGCTTAGCAATGAGTTGCTGCGCTGGGGGGCGCGGCTTCGAATCCCGCACGGAACAAGTATTTGTATGGCCTACAAATAATTGTTCCGGGTCTGGATGTTTGTCCTTGTGCAATTTGTGTTTGTAAACTGCCTCTGCGATACAGGAGAAAATCCTAGTGTAGGGGTAACGTTTTTTTAAAAAAAATATAGTTTTAAAACTACTTAATATCCTTTTTAATGTTGCATATAAACTAGCCGTTTCAATGTAGACCTCAAAGTATATTAATAATAATATGTTGAAATAGTCCACCAAACATAGATTATATATGTAGCACTAGCACTACTGTTAGTCACTAACATTAGTCTGGAAAATAAATGACTTATTATTTCGCAGGATCAAGCTGCAGCTCAAGATCTCGAGCGTGAACCAGGTCCATTCTTTTGTAATGTTCTTAAGTACATTAAAAATTCTTATAAACAGCACCATAAAGTAAGTAACTACCTTTTCTACATTTATATCTATTATATATTTAGAAAGAAAATGTTATTGACTGACTGGACTGATTGAGCTATCAACGTACAGCTCAAGCCAATGAATGGATCAGGCTGAATTTTGTCCCACAGATAGCTGTTATGACGTAAGCTTCTACTAAAAAAGGATTTTCGGAAATTCCCACAGGATCATGATATAGCCAGTTATGTATAAACTAAATATAAAAAAACCAACACATATAACCTATGAAATATTTTGCAGTATCAAGCTCTAGCCCAAAATGTCAAGTGTCAACCAGACCCGTCAGTTAAGGACAGTATGATTACTGAAATGCAGAATGAAAAAGTAAGTACCTATAATCCACGAAATCTAAGAAATACCTTTTGACAGCTATCACATTTATTGGACTAGCCATTCTAACTGAAAAATCGGTTCCTACAATAAGCGAAATAAATATTGATTCTTTAGAGTTGGTAATAATTAGCAGTTTTATCTAGATTAATCATCATCTCAATTCTTGTAATTTTTTTTAGAAAATGGGTCTAGGTTATATCTAAAAAGAGCTATTAAAATGTCTACTAAATAAAATTATCCATAATAAGTAGGTAACTCCATACTCACTCACTCACTCAAAAGGCACAAATTAGTAATTAATTGTTAATGCTTTTGTTTCAGATTTCAGACACAAACCTTAAAAATATAGACAGAAAATTATTTATATAAAAATGTAAAAAAGGAAACATATTCTTAATAAAATAAATCTTGGAAAAACCAGATCGATGAAAAAAATTTTGATTTCTGCGATTCGAATTTTCCCGCTCAAATTTTTTTAATGCGCCAACTATAGATGGCGCTCAACTTTGTTCCCATCCATTTTATATGGAGTTAACGTTCTTCTCCGTTCGGACTAAAAGTATCCTGTGGTTGTCACCAACACGCACAGAATACTTTTATATGGAGTTAACGTTCTTCTCCGCTCGGACTAAAAGTATCCTGTGGTTGTCACCAACACGCACAGAATACTTTTATATGGAGTTAACGTTCTTCTCCGCTCGGACTAAAAGTATCCTGTGGTTGTCACCAACATGCACAGAATACTTTTATATGGAGTTAACGTTCTTCTCCGCTCGGACTAAAAGTATCCTGTGGTTGTCACCAACACGCACAGAATACTTTTATATGGAGTTAACGTTCTTCTCCGCTCGGACTAAAAGTATCCTGTGGTTGTCACCAACATGCACAGAATACTTTTATATGGAATTAACGTTCTTCTCCGCTCGGACTAAAAGTATCCTGTGGTTGTCACCAACACGCACAGAATACTTTTATATGGAGTTAACGTTCTTCACCGCTCGGACTAAAAGTATCCTGTGGTTGTCACCAACACGCACAGAATACTTTTATATGGCGTTAACGTTCTTCTCCGCTCGGACTAAAAGTATCCTGTGGTTGTCACCAACATGCACAGAATACTTTTATATGGAGTTAATGTTCTTCTCCGCTCGGACTAAAAGTATCCTGTGGTTGTCACCAACACGCACAGAATACTTTTATATGGAGTTAACGTTCTTCTCCGCTCGGATTAAAAGTATCCTGTGGTTGTCACCAACATGCACAGAATACTTTTACACCAAGCGGAGACCAACAACAAACGCCCGCTAGCACTGGCAGCGACACGACGACGCAGACGTTTAGTTTTGTGTTTGCCAAACTGTTGTACTGTATGTACCAATTATGGCAGAAAAACCAAATATACTATAATATATAATACTTTTGAAATTTAAAATCACACTAATAATAAAACACAGTTGTACCACTGACCATTTTAGTTCGCCGTTATTTCGCTTCGAAGTATTCTCTGGTATCGCCAATTCAATATTGCCTTAGTTGTGGTCTATACCGGCCATATATAGGGCCTCAGATAGTTTCCAGAACCTTCTACTGTAGCGACATCTATAATGTTCGAGTACATATCGGTCCCAAAATTTAAGGAAGGATCTTGACTCTCCTAGTTCCGCTACTCGACACTAGAGGGCGCTAGTGTAACTAGTGTTGCCATGTACAAGAATTTAATAGTGACGCGCAAAATTCCCCCCTCCTAAGACATGCTCGTCCCGAGCATTATTGGCCCCATAATAACGCGCCAGTCGATCCACATGGACGATCTTAGGAGTACCTCTGGCACATTTCTGTATCCGGTAGGTTACGTCACTGATCCTCGTCACAATCCGTTACGGTCCGTCCCATTTAGCTTAAAGCTTAGGAGATTTCCCTTTGCTGCGAACTGGATTGTGTAACCACACTAGTGAACCTTCGTCAAACCCCTTGTTGTTCATTTTGCGGTCATACCGTGTTAACATCTTCTCAGATGTTTGATGGCCCGACTGTCTGACGTGCTCAGAAATGTCATTCATTTTGTTCCGAAAGTCATTTGTATAATCGGTTATACTGCGTGGGGCATCAGGTGGTATTCCGGTGATCAGGTCTGCAGGCAGTCGTAATTTTCTCCCAAAGTTTGCGAAAGCTGGCGTCACTGATGTACTTTCGTGAACAGCGCTTCGATATGACAACTAAAACAGTTGGTATGTGCCTGTCCCAGTCTCGTTGCCGTTTTTCCACAACTTTTGCCCGGTACCTTTCCAATGTCTGATTAAATCATTCTACCATTCCATCAGATTGTGGGTGGTAAGAAGTTGTTCTTGTTTTATGAGTACCTATAACTTGGCAAGTTTCCTGGAATATATGAGACTCAAAATTCCTTCCTTGATCGCTGTGAATCTCTAATGGTACGCCAAAACGACAGAAGACTCATGAACTAGTTTATCTGCAACTGTGGAAGCTTCTTGATTTGGAATGGCGAAGACTTCTGGCCACTTAGTGAAGTAATCCATCACAACAATGAAATACTTGTTACCACTTTCACTTTCCGGAAACGGCCCCGCAACGTCAATGGCTATCCTCTCCCATTGTGCACCAACATTGTACAATTTCAATGCCCCTCTACTACGAGTTTGTGGTCCCTTTACAATCACACAACTTGTACATTTGCGGCACCAGTCCTTGACATCGTCATGACAGTGGACCCAGTAAAACCGTTCTCGGATCTTCAGTAGAGTTCGTTTAACTCCCAGGTGGCCTCCTGAAAAACCACTATGATACAGCTGTAGAACATCCGGTACTTTAGCCTTAGGGACAACCATTTGCAAATGACACCTGTCTCCCCGACCATTTTCCCATTTACGGCATAGGACTCCATCCTGAATCAGCAAGCTGTCCCATTGGGCCCAATAGCTTTTCGTGGTCAAACTCATTGCTGAGACGTCGCTCCACTTGGGCTTAGGAGCACTGGCCTTCATCCATTCCAGAATCGGCTTAATGTCCGAATCTTCCTGCTGTGCATGTTGTAGGCTGTCCTTCCACTCATTGCTGAGCTGGTCTGTCCTGAGTGTCCTCACAAATACCACTTCCTTACCCTCTTGCCTAGACAATGCTTGCAATCTTCAGGGCAAGGTCTTCTTGATAATGCATCTGCATTGCCATGAGATTTCCCGCTGCGATGTTCGATCACAAGGTCGTATTCCTGCAGTAATTCAATCGATCTCGCAACTTGTCCTTCCGAAGTTTTGAACTGCAATAGCCATTTCAGTGCAGCATGGTCAGTTCGTAAGTGGAATTTCCGCCCCAGGAGATATTTGCTAAAATGTTGCAAGGAATTTACCACCGCAAGCAATTCCCGTCTTGTGACACAATAGTTCCTTTCCGGCTTTGACAACGACTTGCTGAAGTACGCTATCACAATCTCTTGATTACCATTCCGTTGAGACAACACACCACCAAGTGCTATATCACTTGCGTCTGTGTCAACTATAAATTCCTTGCCCGTATCAGGGTAACCCAAGATAGGTGTTTTGCACAGACGGTTCTTGAGCGCCTGGAATGCAATATGGCAACTTTCATCCCAGCAGAAATGTCGCTTCTCCTCGGTTAGCTTGTGCAGAGATTTGGCTAAAACTGCGAAGTTCTTCAGAAATCGCCGATAATAAGAGCACAAACCCAAAAATGCTCTAATCTGTGTCTTGCCTTTTGGAACCGGCCAATCCTTGACAGCGGCAATTTTCTCTGGATCCGTGTGGATACCTTCTTCCGACACTACATACCCCAAAAAGCTAAATTGCCGTTTGAATAGTGATCACTTCTTCGGACTCAACTTGAGGTTGGCAATCTGGATTTTCATGAGCACGCATTCCAGGTTTTGAAGGTATTCCTCAAACGTACGGCCTACGATGATGATGTCATCCAAGTAGACCAGAGAAACATCTCCAATTAGCCCGGTAAGTACAAGCTCCATCAACCTTTCAAACGTTGCTGGAGCATTGCACAATCCAAACGGCATGACTTTAAATTGCCACAGACCCTTTCCTGTGGAGAATGCAGTTTTCTCCTTATCCTTAGGGTCAATTTCAACCTGCCAGTAGCCACTTTTAAGGTCCAGCGTACTAGACCACTTTACGCTTGTATGCATGTCCAGCGTGTCATCAATTCTTAGCAAGGGATAGCTTTCCTTCTTCGTAACGTCGTTCAGGCGGCGGTAGTCAACACAAAACCGCATGCTGCCGTCCTTCTTCTTTACCAGCACCACAGGTGAACACCATGGACTAGATGAAGGTTCAATAACACCATTCTTCACCATTCCCTCAATCATGGTTTCCACTTCCTTTTCACGTGCTACAGGCAATCTTCTTACCCGCTGACGAATAGGCAATTCTTCTCCTGTGTTTATTTTGTGTTGAACTAAGCCAGTCTTTCCTATGTCAGCTTCGAGAAAACATTGGCGTACTTGAGTAACAATTTCTTCGCCTTGACCATTTCATTCGGGGAGAGAACGACAGTCTTCTAAAAGTGTGGTTACTCTCGTTTGTCCATCCTTGCTGGGGGGATATTCGCACCGACGCAACCAATCCACTTCCTCACTAGTACCAACCAATTTGCCTTTTTCTATAATCTGTTCCTGATCACAAAGGTATCCATACACATGTATTCCTGAGATGTCGGTGGTCTACCCTTTCCACGACTACACAATGAGCTTGCCCAGGATTCCGAGGAAGACTAATCGTTACCGATCTCGGCGGAAGAACAATCTTCTTAAGGCTGTACACATTCCCTGGTAACGCCCCTTCCATAAAAAGTTGCTCTTGTCCACATTTCAAAACACCTTGCTTTACGTCGATCTCACAACAATTCTTCCTCATAAAGTCTAGGCCCAGGATGCAGTCGTCCATTATATCAGCCACGATGACATTATGCAGGTAGATCATGTTGCCTAGCTTCAAATCCATCTCCTTCTCTCCACGGACGGCTATGCGCTGACCAGTGGCTGTCACCAAATTAATGCGTTCTCGGTTGTATGCGGAGTCCCCAAGGAACTGACTTATAAGTTGGGAACTCACAACCGTGCGAGAGGCTCCAGTGTTTATAGTCAGTTTACACGGCGTTCCGTTGACCTCGTCCTTGATGATTAGGCTGTTCCCATCATGGGTTTGTGAGATCGAAATCCTTGGGGCTCTTTTAACATCAGCCAGCACCCGCCAGTTTCCCTGCTGCTGCTGGGCGGTGCTGTTAGCCGCACTACCCTCTCGAGATCGATCACCTTTCCTTTCTACAGTTCGCTTAGGGCAGCTGGATCGAAGATGGAACCTTTCCCCACAACCGTAGTACCTAGGGCTCTATCTTTTATTGCGATCCCGAACTGTAGCTGCTGCAACTTCTCTGACGCGATGGGGACGATGATCCTGCCGCACGGTTTCCACCTCCAGTGCATGGGTCAAGGCGTCTTTAAGCGTCTCGTGGTGCCCGAGCCTTACAGCAGCTCTGACTTCAAGGTCGCGGATGCCGTCGATGAATGTCTGCACCAGGTTCCCTACAATAAGCGCAGGTACAGACTGGTATGCTTTTCGAACCAGCTTCTCCACCACAAGGGTCCACTACTGAAGTTTTTCGTTACTGCGCTGCGCGCGATCTTTGAGCTGCGCACGAAAGACGTGTTCCAGGTGAGCGTCGCCATATCTCACCTCCAATGCCTCAAGGAGCTGCTCGTAAGTCACTTCCTTACCGAGAGCTTCCAGAACAGTTAAGGCCTGGTTGCGCAGACCTAGGGTGAGAGCAGTCAAGGCCTAACTTTTATTCCAGCCGTTGGCCTTATGACAGCCTCGAACTGGATTTTGTAGGCCGACCAGTAAGAAGTCCCGTCAAACGGTGGTACTCTGAATCCACTTAGCGAAGGTGTTGTAGCAACCACGGGAGCTGTAACTCCATCCCCAAGTTTGAGGTTGTCCAGCGTTTTCTTCACGTCAGCCATCACGTTATCAACCCGATTGTACACTTGGTCGATTCGGGTTTTAGCTTCCGACAGGCGGTTGTCATCATATTGAGCAACCTTATCCTTCACCTCTCTTATCTCTTTCCCAAAGGTAGCGTGAAGGTCCTTTATGAGAAGTATCTGCTCTTCCTTATCGCGTTTGAGCTGCTCTTCCAACCGACGGCCCTGTTCCTCCTGTCCGCGCTGCAGCTACTCTTCCAACCGACGAGCCTGTTCCTGCAGCATCATAATCAGAGCACCTAAGTCAGGTGCTGCAGATGAAGGAGCTGCTGACGGGCCGGCCTCCATGGTCGGCAGCTGGCCCGCCGACGTCTGTGACGTTGCACCACCAAATCGTCTCTGGTCCATCTCCGGTAGGCGTTGACGTCGGGTACGGATACCCTCCGTGTCGTCTTTAGGTAAAATCGGCATATTTGATCCCACTTCTGACACCAATTCTTACGAGCTTGGGGTTCGAGACAATTAAAAACTGCCGATTGAATTACTAAAATTGACACTTTAATTACAAAACACTAATTATAGTTTAAAATCACACTAATAACAAAACACAGTTGTACCACTGATCACTTTAGTTCGCCGTTATTTCGCTTCGAAGTATTCCCTGGTATCGCCAACGCCAATTCAATACTGCCTTGGTTGTGGTCTATACCGGCCTTATATAGAGATTCAGATAGTTTCCAGAACCTTCTACTGTAGCGACATCTAGAACGTTCGAGTACATATCGGTCCCGAAATTTCTGGAAGAATCTTGACTCTTCTAGTTCTGCTAAACGACACTAAAGGGCGCAACACTACTAAAAACCAAGCAAAATAGGAACAAAAAATACTGAAAATTAGAAATTTGTAGAAATATAATATAATTGTACATTCTTAATTGTTTGAATAAAATATTTTGATATTAATATTTTTTTTCATTTCTAACAATAAAATGTGAGTACCTACTTAATTTTAAACAAAACTGCTAATAACATAATAATAACCATTTGGTCTTTCAAAGCTGCCAACATTATTTTTAATGACAGTAATGGGATCACCTCAGTCACAGTGCCTGTCCGTCTGTCCATCCGTCCGTGGTCATTACTGAATCCCGACTCACACTTGCTCGGTTTTTTGTTTTTAATAACCGAGTGATAGCCCTATGAAAGTAGGTAAGAATTTTGAACTCTCTTAGAAAAATTTCATTCTGTTCGGTTTTATATTCTTTCTTTAAATCATTTTTAAGGTTCCGTACCTCAAAAGGAAAAAACGGAACCCTTATAGGATCACTTTGTTGTCCGTCTGTCTGTCTGTCAACACCCTCTTTCTCAGGAAGGCGTGGAGGTATCAAGCTGAAATTCATATCAAATACTCAAGTCTACTGTCCCTTGGAGCTGTGAAAAAAATCAAACTTCTAAGCCAACGCAATCAAAAGATACAGCCGTTTATGTCGCAAATTTTCGACATTCGCAAGGGAATCAAAACCTACAGGGTACTTCCCGTGAACTCAGAATCTTAAAATTTGGTATGAAGCAACGTATTATAGCACAGAAGGAAAAAATTGCGAAAAGCATAAATTTTTAGTTACATCATATAATAAAAATATTTTTAATAATTTTAAACTTATATGCCTACGGATTTGTTCGGAACCCTCGGTGCGCGAGTCCGACTCGCACTTGGCCGGTTTTATTCTTTACCATTCACCTATATTACTTATTCTGAACCTTCTCTGCAAATTCGGCCGGTTGTTGAAAAATAACTCTGTGTAAGATTAAGTAAAATTAAGGTATTTTGACCGAGTTTCACTACATTGCAGAGTCCTCCGATAGCGGCGGTGGCAGTCACGAGCAAGTATTACGCCGTGCTGGTCAACCAAGACGGAATTCGGCCACCTCTTCAGGAGCCGATGGAAGCGGTTCAGCTGCCGCGTTGGGACGACGCCGTCGTTCTGGAAATTCCGCCCGCGGACACAATCTTCGTCGCCTAGACGAGCCGGCACGAATGCAATTGCTTTCGTTGAATCGAGCTTATGAGGTGAGAAAAATCTATATTAAGGTGATTTAATGCGATCATTTTATTATGAACATGAAAATACGAAAAATATCACCGCAGCAGAAGATATCGTAACGATACCTTCATGTCTGAAAAGTATATAATATGAAATATGTAAAAAACGAATTAAGTCTGTTAACTCGCACTGAAATACCGCAGGCTGTCAAAGTCTTACCAATCTCTATTAGAATAATAGCATTTTTACTCATTTACACTGCACTTATTTTTCAGTAACGAGATATGTCGTTATGTTTTCAGGGGCTTCTAAGTGTTATACCGCACAATAAAAATCGGACACTCTCAAAGAAAGAAATAGTAAAACTTGCAAAAAATCACATAGAAAGACTTACTAATGTACTCTCTTTGTACAGAGGCGAACTGTTTTAGTACGTATCTTTTCATCTATATAAGTTGATTTAAGTACATATGTCTAAACAATTTGTAAAGTTAAGCGCACTTAACAATATTTTTTTTTACAGATTCGGCGATAACGACCAATTTTAGAACCTATACTATGTTCAACAAAGTATCAGGAGCAGAATAATAATGTCATGGTCCAGGAAGAGAGGACCCAAAGCCTGCTCTAAGAAGGTCTCTGACGATCACTGCATAAATCTCTACCTTCTAAGCGGCATCTTTAATAAGACTTTATTTAATCAGTTCAGTCATTCAATAAATAAAGTACAATTACAAATCAGTCGCATTGTTTTTGGCATAGATATCTACGGTCGACATGTCGACGTAATAGACAATCTCGACTTCGTATGATTATTTACTTAAGAATAATTTTCAATGTTAACATTTTTAATTAGTTGAGAATATATGTATATATACGTTGATGTTTATGGGGTAGAAAAACAGCAGCATTAAGCTGCTGTTTTACACTGCTATTCTGTGAGAGTGTGGTTCTTCCCCGGTCGAGCCGGTGCATTCGTGCTACAACCATAATATAGCTGCATGGTTCTCCACGTACAAATACTAATAATGTTAAAATTGAAATTTAATCTAAAGTAATTAGATATATAATAATACGAAGTCAAGTTTGTCGACTATGTCGACATGCCGACATAGTCGACAAAGTCGACTTTATGCAGTGAACGTCAAAGACCTTCTTAACTTCCTGAACTGTGCGGTAGGACCGCGTCCTACCCCGTTCGAGCCGACCAATTCGTGTTACAACCATAATACAGCTGCATTGTGGTTCTATCACTTTCAAATAATTCATAATTCAACAAAATTTTAATGTTTCGATTACTTCTTAATATTAAATGTCATTACATAAATAAATGTTTTGTAGTATGTGTACAATAAATATGCTTATATTGATGTACGTAAATGTACTTAAATTAACATACCTAATATTATGTTCTTTAATTTGGTGTTTGCAGAGATAGTATTCTTTATCATCGGTATAATTTTTCTTACATTCAAATAGTCTTTATTATCGTAATCTAGCTTCCTATAACATCGATTTCATTTGAATTGAACGTTTACTTCTTAAACCCGATGCCAATGATACCATCAAAGACTTCTGCTTAAACTACTTGGCCAGCAATTCTGAACAAAAACTGTGTCACGGGTGTGGATCACGCGGACGCCCGCCGGCGATAAATATGCCACGCTGCACGCGCGTATTTGCATTTACGACAATTACTATTTTAGGCAAATGCAAAATAAAATTACATACTTATCAGAAATAAATTTCAAATACTTTAACAAAGTGCGCATATAATAATGACAGCATTTTGCTAGTCACATCTAATATATCTTAGAATTAGTGTTAGATTGTTGAAAACAACGTCGCGGCAAAGAAACTACAAACAAAGAACAAGTCTTCTCTTCCGCTTGCAGTGGATTAAAAGGAGTCACGGAGAATTAACCGTAACTTTTGTATACATAAAAGACTTTGGTTAACATTAGTATATTTTATTCTTGTAAATGTTTTACACCTAGTATACGTGTGTGCAACTAGTACCTTTCGTACAAGTTTATAAAAAATGGTATATTCTCTAAATAGTTTCTATAAATTAATAGGGTTTATCTTGTAGTTAGTGTAAGTTATAATTATATCTGTTGTAATAAATCAGTCATTAAAACCGCCGCTTGTGTTTCACTACGTAGAAGACATACAACATTTAAAACACCATGCAAGTACTTCGCTGACAAATTAGAGGAATTACCTTAGAGATTAATTAGTATTTATTAAGGTGATCGCTACCAAGCTATATCTGATTTGTTTTGTTTTTTTTATTGCGTAACATTGATTTTACTTTTTACTGGCATTAAGATTGAAGGCTGTAATTTTTTTTAACAAAAGCCTCGCTGGCTTTGTTGCTGGTTCTTCCCAGGACAGAGGCGTTTTCCGAACCAGTGGTGAATTAAACAAAAGAGTGATTTGCAATAAGTATTATTTTATAATCTAATTTGAATAGATAATCTATATTTTAATAGTGGTAGTCTACTGTTGCACCGATGGGCCGGCTCAAACCGGGGAAGTACCACGACCGCACAGAATACCAGCGCGAAGTAGAAGCTTTGCTTCTGCGTTTCGCTTGATTAGTGCAGGTGTTCGGAGGCGCAACCTCCGCCCCCCCCCTTTCCATTACATTGTAGCGGAATTTAAAAATAAAAGACTACCCTAGGAGGGTACCAGCATCCCTGGTAATGGAGAATTCCTCACTGAGCATCCACGCACAAGTTCCACCATCCTCTTTCTGAGCGTTGGTACTCAGGCTGCTCCGCGTATTCTGCGGCAATCCCGCTCACTATTGACACTGCACGGGCGTTAAACACCCTTGCCACGCTAGCCGTGAAATTCTGCAACATCAGGGGACTTCGCCTGAACCTTAACGCTGTCCACTACCATTTGGAGACGGTGAAGTCGGCCTTGCTCTTTTTGACTGAGACGGAGGTATCCTCTCCTGCTTATACTTCGTACCTGTCCTACACTGTGTACAAATTAGAAAACTTCTGTGTGCGGAGTGCACTGGGCTGGAGTTTGCGTATACGTCACAGAACAGATCTGTTCTCAACAGTATTATAGGTTACTGACCTGTCCATCCTTTGGCTGCGTATAGACAGTGACGACTATCCCCGAGTCTACGGGTGCCTCTATAGGTCCCATAGCTATGAAGCCGACACAGACCGATTCATTGACCACGTCCAAATGGGTACAAAGCTCTTGCTACAACAGATCCCATCCGCAGAGATCGTGATACTTTGCGATTTTAACGCCTACCACGCCTAATGGCTCGGTTCACGTTTAACCGATCATGTGGGGAGATCTGTTTATGACTTTACCTTGGCATGTAGTCTAAAACAAGTGGTTACTTTGCCTAAGCCGATTCCAGATGTGAAGATTCATGCACCTTCCCTGTTGAACCTTCTGCTGCTCATCTGGATGGATTTTATACATGGTAGAGCCATGCTGCATCTATATTAGTAGTATAGCTGTAGCACAAATGGGTCGGCTCGACCGGGGAAGGACCACGTTCTTGCAGATACTAGTGTAAAATAGCAGCTTAAAACTGCTGTGTTTCGTATGGTGAGTGTAGAGAACCGTAAACGCTTTTTACTGGAAAAGAGTCAATCCATCTTAGTCCTCACGGGTGACAACGCATCTGCATTTTGATTCGCAAACGGGGATAGATGTAGATGTTTATGGGCCACAGGCAAACCACTTACCATCAGGTGGACTGTGTGCTCGTTTGTCACCCTATCCTATAAAAAAAAAATAAAAAAAGGGTTTCCGTCGACGGATTTTTGGACAATTGTCTGGTCCGGAGTGTGGTGCCATTCACGTTCCCTTCACGGCTGTGTTCCAAACGCTGTCGCCGTGTATGGCATTATAGGGCGGCGGATCGAGAAGGAATGCGGTCTTTTTATGCATCCTACCCATGGTTTGCTTCTCGCCGGATGATCCCAGCGCTGTTGCTGATAATGTCACTGATGTGGTGCTTCAGGGAATAGAACTATTTATTCCATCATATGTGGTACCCATCGGAGGCAGATCACAGCCTTGGTTTGTTCACTCCTCTAAGACTACATTACGCATTAATCAGGAGTGTTACCAGGCCCGGGCTGACGTTTTGGTGGCTCTTAATTTAAACACCAGCATCCTTAAAATGCAGTATAACTTCGCCTCCAGGTCCTTAAAAAGAGTTACTGCCAGGGCAAAGAAGAGCATATAGGCAGCATTGGCGATGAATTAGTTTGCCTGTTTCGGGAAACCGCGCATTGGCGGGAGGCCACAGCCTTTCGCCAAGGCTGTCCAACAGAATTTCTGTAAGCCAACATTTCTATCTCTGTTCAGGGAGAACGACACAATGGCCAACGTCGCAAAAGAGGAAGCCGACGTTTTAGGCTCCCTTTTTGCGTCCATCTTGACTCTCGATGACTGGGGGAAAACACCGCAGGATGGTCGGCTCTATGAATGCTATATGCCTGGTGTGCGATTCACACAGTGCTCAGTACGCAAAACACTCCTCTCTCTCGACATCAATAAGTCGAGTGGGCCCGACGGAATTATTTATTATATATATTTTAAAAATTGGGAGGATGTGAGTTGGCACCGATTATAACGAATCTTTTCCCGTACTCCTACTCCCTAGACGTAATCGAGAACTATTGGAAGACAACTTTGGTGCACCCAATCCCTAAAAAAGGCAACCGCTCAGATCCGTCCAACTACAGGGCTATCGCTGTCACCTTGTTCTCAAAAAAAAAATGGAAACAATTATAAACTGCCAGCTCATGAAGTACCTTGAGGATCACCAGCTGATTAGTGACCACCAGTACGGTTTCCGCCGAGGTCGCTCAGCTGGTGATATTCTTGTTTATCAAACACACCGATGGGTGCAGGTGCTTGGTCTAGACCAAGGGGGAGGGTTTACCGGTCAGTTTGGACATAGCGAAGTCCTTTGATCGGGTTTGGCTTCCCGAGAAATGGTGCAATTGGGATCACCCCGTTCGTAGTAGATGGTGCATGTTTCGATTACAAGCCTATGATCGCTGGTGTTCCACATGGCCGCGTACTATCACCAACGCTGTTTCTTCTGCATATCAATATGTTGCATATTTTTTTAATTTATTACAGCACTTCACAAGTCGACTCTTGAACATAGGCCTCCCCCAAGGAACGCCACAAAACACGATCCCGAGCCACCTACATACATTGACTTTCTGCATGTCTTATTAGGTTGTCACTCCATCTAATGGGGGGACGCCCTACACTTGACCTGTCGCTACGTGGATGCCAATCGAGAACTTTTTTTAAATAATAATAATCTTTATTTGCATAAAAGATGGTAAATATGGGAAAACTACAAAAAAATCTGTAATGTTTTAGTTTTCCCCATCAGCTGTCGGTTCCTCGAGCTATATTGCCACTTCAGCTTACTAATCCATTGGGCTATGTCGGTTACTCTGGTTCTACTGGGGATATCCTCGTTTTTAAGTCTACCACGCAGAGAAACCCCTAGCATAACTCTGGAGCTGCTATGGAGAGCCATAGCTTGCTGAGCGACTGAGCTTCCTCATACGGCCATCAGTGAATGACCACGTCTCAGATCCATAGGTCATCACTGGCAATACACATTGAATGTGCAATATAGTTTTGAGATTTTGAGGTATGCCTAACGAGAAGATGTGTCAATCTGCAAAATGCCCAGCCGAATAGAATCCATCGATTGACCTCTCAGTCGAAGTTGGATCTTAAGATCTATCCGTTGGGAGGCACTATTGAGATCATTGAGCATAGTGCTTAAGTCCTCTAGCGACGGACTATAAGGGACGGATAAGGACTATATCGTCGGCAAATCGAAGGTGAGTGACGCACTCGCCGTTGATGTTAATACCGTATCCTTTCCAGTCCAGTAGCTTGAAAACGTCTTCCAATGCAGCGGTGAAGAGTTTCGGGGATATAATGTCACCCTGTTCACCTTTCTGTAATTGGATAGGTTTCGTACTCTGGTTCTGTACTCGGATAGCCATCGTAGCTCTACTGTACAAACACTTCAGGACTTCGATATACCGAGAGTAAACTTTGCACCGCTGAAGGGACTGAAGCACCGCCCTAATTTCGACGGAATCAAAGGCTTTCCCATAGTCCACATAAGCCAGACATAGTGGAAAATTGTACTCCTTGCACTCTATGTACATATGTGGTCTATAGTGCTAAAGACTTTTCGGAAACCGGCTGGTTCGGGAGGCTGGAAGTCGTCGAGTCTTCATACGAGACGATCCGTAATAACCCTCGAAAACAGCACGTAGACGCGGTTTAGAAGGGAAATCAGTTTGTAGTTTTTCAAGGGAGCGTTGTTGCCTTTCTTGAAGAACAAAACTGGTCTAGTGGTTGTAGTAGTGCGACTGCTGATCATGAGGTCCCGGTCGGGTCAAAAAATCAGTTATTGAGCTTTTCCATTAAGAAGCTCTCAGTAGCTGCTTGGAGTCAGGCGCCGTCTCACCCCCGTGCCTCGCAAAGCACGTAAAGCCGTTGGTCCTGCACCTGATCTCTCTCCGTTCGTGTCGGTTTACCGTCCCATCGGACTATGAGAACGAGGGAATAGAGAGTGCACCTGTGCTTGCGCATATACTTGGGCACTATAATCCTGTCCTGCGCCGGTGGCTAGTCTCGTGGCCGAAATTCGGTCTGGAGAACATTATTATTAGTAGTGCCACCGTGGAGGACGGAATTAAAGAGCTTTTGAAGGACTTCAAGTACGGGTTTTTCACCCGCGTACAGAAGCTCAGCGGTAATGCCATCTTTGCCCGGGGACTGGTCGTTTTTAAGGTGCTGGAGAGCCATTCTAATCTCGCTCAGACTGACGCCCTGAATGTCATCGGAATAGTGTTGGATAAGACTTGCTCTTGAATCACTATTCGATACTCACACTTGCGTGTGACTCCGATGATGACTTGTACATCTGCCCATAGAACCTGTCATTCTTAGTCAAAATCTCAGGTGTCCCGGAAACGATGCTACCATATTCGTTCTTCAGCTTCGACAGTTGGGTTGTTCTGTCTTTCCGCTGCTAGTACATTTGCCGGTATGCTGTTAAATCTGCTGAAAACTGCAGTTTCATCTCCCGCCTAACAGCCATGACGTTAAGAGTATGATCGGAGAGGTTTTGTTTTCTTCTGCGGCGGGTCTTACAGAACTTAGCTGTGAACGCCTGGACTGTTTCTCCAAGCTTGTCATTCATATCGTCCACTTCATTGCAGTCTTCTAGGCACTGAAAACGATTTTGTTATTTGTGCTGAAAATTTTCGGGGCTTTGAATTAGAGCACGAGAGGGACGGAGCGTTAACTTCATTAGACGTGACCTCTCCAATTTAACGTTTAGGTTCAGTGTGCTTCTCACCATTCAGTGATCGCTGCCAGTTTTCACCCTTGCGATCACTTAGACATCACTGAACAGTTGTCGTCTGGTCGTCATAATGAAGTCAATCACATTGTTTGTGGAACCATCTGGGCTCGACCAGGTCCACTTCCTGTGGGGCCGCTTCTGGAAGAAAGAGTTCATCTTAAAGAGTCCCTCTTTCTTCATGAAGTCAGCCAGCTGCTGTCCCCTTGGGTTCTGTTGCCCTATTTCTAATTTCCCTACCTTCAGTTCACCGTTCTCTTTGTGCCTAGTTTTGCGTTGAAGAATGAATGCAATACGGGACCAGAATGGTTGTATTATGAATAACGAAGTTTCGTAAGAAGAAAACGTGTTTATGAGTGATGAGACGTTCGAATTAAATGACATAGAAATTCCTAAAGAAGACCAAAGAAGAGGAAAGAGATAGGGAGATAAATATAGATGAAATAATGAAAGCAATGAAAAGTATGAAAGCAGGTAAGGCAGCTGGGTATGATAGAGTATCATTCGAAATGCTAAGTGCTGGAGAGGGAGTGGTGGCAGACCTGCTGTAAACTTTGTTTAATTTATGTTCGGAAAGTTGGTACCGCAAAGCCGTGATAGTCCCAATATATAAGGGAAAAGGATCGCAGCAGGACTGTAAAAACTACCGTGGTATCAGCCTTCTCAGCATTGTGGGAAAACTGTATGGTAAGGTGCTAATTGAAAGAGTTATGGAAGAAACTGATGGAAAATTTTGGGATATGCAAGTGGGATTTTGAAAGAGAATGAGGTGTACGGATCAGGTCTTTTCCATACGCATGGTCGCGAAGAAGTTTTTAGCCAAAAACCAAAAACTTTTATGGGCGCTCGTGGATTTAGAAAAGGCTTATGACAAAGTGGACAGGAATTTGTTATGGCAAACACTGAACTCATTTGGGTTGAGCGCTGGGTTGATACAGGCATTGAATTCTTTGTATAGGGACTCCAGTGCTTGTGTCAGGATTAACGGGGTGTACAGAGCTGTGTGGCTTCCCGATGGCTGTTTAGCCTATTTATGGACAGTTTTTTGGAAAAATTGAAATGCCGTTTGCACTGGTTGCAAGTGATGGTTACATTAATGAACAGGTCCTTAAAAGAAAGGGGAATGAAAGTGAACACAAGTAAGTATGGCAATTCACAGGGCTGTGTTAATCCCTACTTAAATGTTCATATGGTAGTGAAAGTTGTGTATGGCAGAAGAAGTACGAGAGTAGAATAAATGCTATAGAAATGCGGTCCTTGAGGAGTATGTTAGGGCTGAATCTGAATGACAGGCGTGAGTGTGTATGTATGTAAATACACGTGAAGACACTGTGTACATAGTGATCCATCCCAAAATTGTGAAGAGACCTGTGACCACCAAGCAATCTTCTGACACATGACGTTTCTGTTTGAGACACGGGGTTAATCAAAGTACAACCAGAAAAGAAAACCAGTAATTCGTGTCTGTACATAAATGTTCCAGCAGATATTTGAATCCAGCACTCGAAGCATACTAGCCGAGAGCGATGTTTAATCCACGAGGTCCTATATTAGTTTATCCAAATGCAGGTTGAAATGAAACACAAATTTTTACGTCCATTTATATTACACAAACATAGTTACAATTTCACTTTTTCAAGAAGATAAAGTTGTCAAGAATAGCCATACTCCTCTACCACCGCATTGCGACTGTCCCCATATATATTGAGAGTATACGTCGAAGGAAATTCATAATTAAGTTCGATTAAAACCTAGCGGTTGTTTTGTAGATTACTGAGAATATGTTCACGTATGTGTGTAAATTTCTATAATGTGTGTGTATGTGTGTGTGTGTGTGTATGTGTTAGTATTGACAAACATATATATTTCCTTTACTGCGCCTTCATAGCAAGTTTACGCCTGCCACACTGGCACAGTACGCTACGGGTTGACTGCCCGGGGATTCCGATTGACTTTAAGTTCTTCAATTGTTGCGTTTTTGTTACTTTAATATTGAACCTGAATCGATAAGTTTTTTCAATGCAGATCAGTATTCCGTAATTAATTAATTGTGATTTCCAAGACCACAACTTGTTGACTCTAAAACGAGTAAGTACACAATTGTAAGTACCATAGATAACCCATATATTTACCTAGATCAGTAAGTGCATGTCACATAGAATACTTTTCAGATTAGGCTTTAGTTCTAGGAAAGTTATTTTACTTCTCTTTGGGGTTTAGTGATACACTTTATAAGTAATAGTAATAGTTATTTTAATAGTCTAGTAATTTAATTATTGTTGGGTAATTTTCCGAATACTTTAATGATTTTTCAGAAAATAATCGATTTTTAATGTTTTGCTGGATAGTAATTTTTGAAAAAATTCACAATTTTAAATCTTCGGAAAAAACTCGACTTTAAATAGCACGCGTCACCTAAAGTGAGAAGGGATTTCTACATCTGACAAGTATTATATATTATGATGTTCTAGATAAGTCTGAGAAACAATTTACTTATATCTATGAGTTGAATTGATAATCGTCTGACGTATATTCGAATATATTGTAAATTTAAAGTTCAATTCTTCTTATACAAGTGGTAAGTCTTTAATTTAAAACATACATTTAACAATTTATCATACTAGAAATGTGTCATATTAAAGTGATACTTTACTACGTAATTAATATCAATTGATACTTGATGGTAGCCAATAAATTATATGTTTATATATGTTTATTAAATAACACCAAACATCGACTTAAAATCTAAATTAGCGAAAAACGCAGCCAGTGTTCTTGGCTATATACTGCAGAGTTAGGCATGTTAGAAATTAATTAAAAAGTTGTGTCTTACATTGTGAACAATAAATGTTTATATTATCTGTATTAATTGCATTAAAAAACGAAGATCCCGGCTATGATCTAAGTGATATAATACGTATTTAAAATACTAATAATAATTGTACGTATTTGTATTTGGAATATACTCATCTTTTATCTGATACCATACACGATGAATTTACATATTAATAAACGGTCCCACTTAAAATTTTTGACAATCGCTTACTTTAATTAAGTATTAATCTCTACACTGTCTCTTTCTATTGTTGTTAAGTGAAAAGAGAGAGTGCAGCGTAAATTATTTTGTTGTTTACGATTGAAGTCGGTTTTTATGACTCAGGCCGAAATCAAGAGTTTTTTTCAGGTCTTCTCTGTCATGTTTATTTTATACTAACTCCATATAGAAGTTACACACGTAAGAACAGTATGAAAAAATAAATTGATTAAGATATCATTTAACCCACAGAAATTCTTAGTTCTCCTGAATCGTGGAGGAAGTTTACATACATAAATTGCACAAGGTAAAACATACAGAGACGTTCGACCAACTGTCGTTTGTGACAAACAACTGTTTTATGTGCGCAGATACCAAAATCACACGTAACTAACAATTTCACACACATACATAGATACATTATAACAGTATCGCTCGGTGACAATGACAACTCGAATAGTCTCGAATCAATCGCACAACTGATTTGCATATTGTACCCTCATACAATATGCAAATCGGTCATGCGACTGATGCTGGTAAACAAATCTGAAACAACACGACGGTCATTATTGTAAATTTTTAAGTTTACAAAGAACTAAATAGCAATAATGTAATTAAAAATTACATATATATGAAAGGTAACATAATTTTTGTAAATTTGACCCGAACAGATCTCATTTTACAGCAAAAAACTGAACAATTGGGCATTATTGTATGACGTCGATTCAGCCCCGCAACTAGATTTAGTCTAGTGAGCAGTGCAGTGCGGCTGCAACCAGTGTTTGTACGCATAGAACCGCGAGGACTTGTACTACGACGGAGGGAAACGCCTGCGTGTGGCTACTCGTCTCCGGTCCGCCGGCGGCCCGTGTTGCTCTATGAATACTAACACTCCTTAATGAAAGTGAATACCGTGAAAATGCGACTAAATACGACTTACATTAAATATTTGACATACATATATTTTATATAATTGAATAGTTCACACCAATAATTGAAATAACATCAATCGTGCAAGGATTTAAGACGCACTTATGTCACTGATATAGGTATTTAATATTATAGTTAGAACAAGTTACATTTGTCTTTCACATCAATATGTCTTCAAATGCACATGTTGTGTGCAGTAATAGTAATGACACTGACACTATGTTAGAGACACTTTTAATTGAAATGGTCACACCAAGTGCTCAGGATAGACAGAATACTACGTACGTTTAAATGACGCCGAAACCAAGCTTAACTTGTTGTCAAATCTTCATTGATTCATCATCAGCCCGCAAATGTTAACTGCTGCAAAACTTTGCTGCTGCTGCTATGTTGCTGCTTATGTTGTTGGCTTCAAATTAAGAAAAACAGATGCATAAGAATGCATGCATGCTCTTAAAATGCATTGAGCGTGGTTTCGACGTTACTGGGAGTCCAAATAGTAGCCCCAATACCTGAAGTTATTACCAAATAACATATCCATAAATGTTACAACATCTAGTTAAATTACGTGCCCACAAAGCTATTTATGATATAGATTAGCGCCTAAGAAAACAACAAGTCATAAAAGCGGCAAATCCAGAACGACATTACGATGTTGCTTCCAAAATCCACCGCTGCTGATTTAATGTAGTTTCCTGCAAATAAAGGGCTTCTTTATAATAATATACATTTGTATATGCATGCGACGCAATATACTTCTAAGTATATAGCTTTCATTTTGATCTCAACGTAATTAGCGAAGGTGTGTAAAATGACATATATAACATGGTATAAACATATGGCATTTTTCTTACAACCTACTATAGATTTTGACGTTTACAAAAAAAAACAAGACTAAGTTAAATATAAAGTTTTGACTCTGACTATGAGTTTTTGAGATACCCAAAGAATATACCTTAGGCAGGCATTGCATAGTTCGTGGAGCGCCAAAAGAAGCCGACAGCATTTTCATGAGGACTTAGGCTACTGCCGGCGTTGGTCGACCGCCCCGGACTCCGAAACGGGAATAGCAGAGAACCATCAATCACTTCAATATCAGTGACGCCGGTGCGGTGCGGTGACTGCATAGTAGGGTGACTCTAAAATATAAAAGATTTAAAAAAATGCATTAAGTTGTATAATATATAGTCATAGTAGTATGTCAAAAATCCACTGCTCAACATATGCTAAAGATTGTCTCAGAAGCTTCATTAATTAGTTGTTTTCATTAATATACATTAGTTATTTAGTCGGATATTTGCCATAGTTGCCACGCTCAGCGGGTGGGCTGGCAAGCGAACTTTTGGAACGAAGTTCCTTATTGGATGGTACGAATTTGGCAGATGGGGGCTAGGCGAGAAAAAGTTAACATTTTTCTATCACGATCCCTTCTGACGTAGTGTAGACGACCTGGGTAGCTACAAGGAAGCGAGATAGAATAATATCCATCTCCCTCGCACTTTTTCTTATCTTGCCAAAGGAATATTTTTTTAAATGACTCTAGTAATTCATTTATTTGTATTTGTTAATCAATAATATAATACGTATATCAATAATAATGTACTACGAAAGGAACTTCGTTCCAACCGAGTGTTCCACGACACTCACGCATATTTTTTTTATTAGGAATTGTTTTTATTTGTTATTAGGAAAATGCTATTGCCCATCTGTTTCCCTCTGTCGACACCACAGAGCAAATACAAAGAGGAGACGGCCTGAGCAACTATGAATCTAACTAAGTGCTGACGTCAACACAGTGGGCGTGGCTTTAGAGAGAGCTGTACGAGCGATTTATAACCTAAATTGTAAAGAGTCCCTCAGATAAAAATTTAAAGAAATAAACATATTAACTTTGGCATCGCAATATATTTATGAAAATGTAATGTATGTACATAAAAACGTAAATAGCTTTAATAAGAATAAGGATGTTCATACCTTAAACACTAGCAACAAAAATAAGCTTGTAATGCCAGTTACTAGACTCAACAGAATTAGTAATTCATTTATGGGGCAATGTATACGCTTTTATAACAAAATCCCAGAAGTTTGTCAATAAACAAGTTTAAAAGTTTTATTAAAGAAAAACTGAACAAAAAGGGTTTTTTTATAGGATAGGATGACAAACGAGCACACAGTCCACCTGATGGTAAGTAGTTGCTGTGGTCCATAGACATCTACATCTATCTTCGAATACGAATCAAAATGCAGATGCGTTGTCACCCGTGAGGACTAAGATGGAATGCCTCTTTTCCAGTAAAAAGGGTCTCCGGTTCTCTACAGTCACCATACGAAACACAGCAGTGTTAAGCTGCTATTTTCTGTGAGAGCGTGGTCCTTCCCCGGTCGAGCCGACCCATTCTTGCTACGACTATACTACTAATATAGCTGCAGCATGGCTCTACCACGTTAAAATTTAGGGTTATTACAATACATATATAAAGAAATACATGAATGAAAATAACCCCTGGGAATAAGGCGATCGCCACCATGCTGGTTCTATGAAAATTCATTTAAAATTGTATAAACAAAATTAATGTTAGTGAAATTATGTTAAAAAAAGTCCCGATGGGTTTCTTGCTGGTTCTTCCCAGGACAGAGGCATTTTCCGAACCAGTGGTAAATAAAAAACGACTTTCAATAAGTATTATGTAATAATCAATATTGAATAAAAATCATTTTATTCTATTCTATTCTATACT
Source organism: Parnassius glacialis (assembly GCA_033319125.1). Classification (NCBI taxonomy): domain Eukaryota; kingdom Metazoa; phylum Arthropoda; class Insecta; order Lepidoptera; family Papilionidae; genus Parnassius; species Parnassius glacialis. The sequence continues at coordinate 4,445,948 of JAVANC010000004.1, read as the reverse complement.
GTCAGCCTTAGATTATTTACTCTCAAATAATCTAAGACTGTCAGCGTTCGTCCTGTTCGCTTATGTGTTGAAAATCGCCATCTATCGCCAAGGTAGTTAAACTACATTGCAACATCGATATGAAACGATACGAGTAGTTTTACTATTTATCGGTAGATGGAAAATAGTTAAGTGGGCGGGGCTTAACATCCCCTCGCCTCGTAAATTGTCACGCGTTGTTACATAGTGAAATCTAATTACAACACCTCCTCTTTGTATTTACTCCGTGGTAGACACCCACGGGACGAGTAGTGAATATCCTTACACTGCCACCATACGGTTAACAGTCACGGTGGGATCGAATCGAAGGTTGGGTTAAAAATAAGTTGTTGGTTTTTTCTGTCATAAATTTTTACTCTTTAGCAGTCTGGAGTCAGGAAGTTGGCGATGTGTCACTCCCGTGCCTCATAAGGCAGGTAATGCCGTTGATCCCGCGCCTGACCTTCTTCGGTCATGTTAGGTTTCCGCCCCATTGGACTATGAGCGTGAAGAAATAGAGAGTACAATTGTGCTAGCGCATACACTTAGGAACTATAATTCTGTTCTACTCAGATGGCTAGTCCCTGTAGAGGTTGGCCACCGTGACCGAATTTCGGTCTGGAGGATATATTCGTATCATTATTGTGTTCTGTACTCTTCAATACCTATTGTATATATTCACTTAAAAAAACCAAACAGTTGATGTTCACTCGTTATAGAAGATGATGATTATTATTCCTTTCATCAGGGAAGATGCTGCAGCGTACACGCATTATCACTTACCGGCTTAAACACTGACTTCTCCTGTTGCTGAAGGAGTGTTCCGAGACCGTGGGGACTGGGATCGACTGGAACATAACAAATTATTGTTATTATTTTATGCAAGATGTGACCAAGATTAAGAAATGAATGTTTCTTGATAAAGATGTAGAAATAATTAATGAGCAAAGAGTGACAGAAGAAAGAAGAATGAATATATATGCCGTAGAAGTGAAAGGAAGAGTCGACAAATTACGCCCTAGGCGGAAGTTTGAATAAATTGTTGTTAGACCAAATTAAGAGTACCCTTAATCGACGAGCAGGTATGCGTAGGTACATAGACATGAAGTAGGCAAGAGAGGTGTGTCAGGGCCGTGACAATTACAATTTCATAGCTACTACCTACACCTCTGTTTGAGAGTTTATGTTATGTTATTTTATTAGGTGTATTAAGGAATGTTGTCTTACTTGGAGAGGTAGGTCGTAATTTTGGCGATGGTGCGCAAGGAGTTGGCCAAATAGTTGTTGTCCAGCATGAACAGGGGCGCTTGCAGCTGTAAGGGCTACGCGCGGTGTAGTCACCAGTGCGCTTTGATACGCGACAACGTTTATTAGAGCGTCTGAAGTGAAAAATATAAATTATAATTCGACTTCGACCATTCGCAAGGTTCAATAAACTTAGAGCCCAGTTCATCTGGTGGTAATTGGCTCCTGCAGTACACGGGCACCCGCAGCTATTTTTATATAAAGAATACCTAATACGCCACACGCACGCATTATTACATACTAGCCTGTAATAATGCTGTACGACGGTGGTAATTATCTAGATGGTCTAGAACTGTTGAAGATGAGCCTCAAACATGGAACGGTTCACGAATTTCCATGACATCCTTGCGCAATTGCAATATCATCCATACAGCTTGAGCACCTTATTTTTGTCAGTGTTTACAGACCCTCATGTTCATGTTATAATGATACCTTTGAAAAAATTATGGAAGAAGTTTTAGTTAAGCTTAATAAACAGAATAAATTTCTTGTAGTATGTCCAGACTTTAATAACAATCTTCTGGAAACGTCTTGCATCAGTATTAAATTTTTCTCTATGTTCAAATCCCATAATTTTGATAATTAATTCTTTGAAGCTACACGTATTGCAGGGTGTAGTGCAACTTGTATTGATAATATTTTTACAGGTGTTTACTAATCAATAATTCAAACACTTTGTTCAGATCCCTGTGAACAACTGGTTTCATTACTATATATGCACAAAAAACAAGTAATTGAGAAAACTGTGTCTGTTCCTATAAATGCAAAACGCATGGAGATATTTAGAAGTAATATGGTAAAAAATCTTCCATCGCTTTCTTATAAGAACAAGACTATTTATACAGAGTATTATTTAACCTTATAAGCAATGCATTTAATAAAACATTTACTCAAGAAACGGTCGTAAGGCATTTAATGAGTGGGCGACAGTAGGAATTCATAAGAGCAGACGAAAGTTACATGAACTTTACTATGAAAGATCATATAATCTTTCCAATGCTTTTAGAGAATATGTCAAAAATTATTCTAAAAAGTTAAAATGTTTGCTCCACAGCTAAATTTTTACATAATATTAGCAACAAAATTAACACGGCAAATAATAAAATTAAAATGACGTGGAGTGTAGTTAACAGCAAAACCGGTAAAGATAAACCTCGAACTTAAACTATTAATGAAAATTAACAATGAATTGACTAAATCGATTTGATTGAAGAACTCGCAGCGGTATTTGAGAAATATTTCACTGATATTTCTATCTAGACAACAGAGTCATTGAATACTTTTCCAACTGTCGTCAAGTAATTACATCATCAGATCAGATCAAATGTTAAATTTCTTTTTGATATAAATAATTTTCATCATAAAAATCAATTTGGTTTCACAAAGGGTCGCTCGACAACTGATGCCGGTGTTGAGCAGATTACATATATATTTAATGCATGGGAGAATTGACAGGGTGCTTTAAGTATTTTCTGTGACTTATCCAAGGCCTTCGACTGTGGTCACCGTGAAACATTAATCAGGAAACTACAACATTACGGTGTCAAAAATATTGCGCTTAGGCTTATTATTTCATATTTAAGTAACAGAACTCAAAAAGTCGTGTACAATGGTAAAGGTTCCTCCGGATCGGTAGTATCAATGGATGTTCCTCAGGACTCGATTCTTGCCCCATTCCTGTTCTTAATCTATATTAATGACTTACCTTATTTGGCAGGGGACAATCACGATATAGTATTATTTGCTGATGATACCTCTTTAATTTTCAAACTCAAGCGGCAGTCAACTAATTATGACGGTGTAAATAATGCTCTATCGAAATTAGTATATTGGTTTAACGTTAACAATATGCTCTTACATATTTTTTATATTATTTACTATACCTAATGTTTAACATTTGAATACCAATGTCCTCTTAAATGGGGACGAATTGAGTGGATACCACAGGTTTTCTTGATATTACTATTGACGCGAACCTCCCATTGAAGGCCCCCATATATCTAAATTAGCAAGCAGACTTAGTTCTGCAGCATATGCTGTAAGAAAGATTAGAAGTCTCACAAATGTTGAGACAGCTAATCTAATATCTTATGAAATTTTGCTATGGGGTAATGTGACTGATATTGAAGCCGTACGGGTGACTCATAACTTACGAGCACACAGCCCACCTGATTGTAAGTGCTTCATTTATCCTCGATTAAGAATGAAAATGTAGACGCGTTGTCACCTCTGAGGAGTAAGATGGAATGCCTCGTTTCCAGTAAGTAGCTCCGATTCTCTACACTGGCTATATGAAACACAGCAGTATTAAGCTGCTATTTTACGCTGTTATTCTGTGATAGCGTGGTCGAGCCGATCCGTTTTTGCTACATTCGTGCTACAACGTAGTCCTACTACGTCTCATATGAGGCGATTTTAAGAAGTGAATATACATACATAAACATTTTAGTACCTGAAACCCTTTTTACTGGAAACGAGGCATTCCATCTCCGTTCTCAGGGTTGACAACGCATCTGCATTTTGATTCTTAACTGTGGATAGATGTAGATGTCCATGGGCCACAGTAACACTTATCATCAGTTGGACTGTGTGCTCGCTTGTCACCCTTATCCTATAAAAAAACTTATGGGCTTCTTTTATTATTAGGTGGTTCAATCATTTCCGTACTAGCTGACAAGTTGTTTGACAATCTCAGAAGCAGACCTCTTTTTGACTCACATTTAGGATTTAGGTAATGCCTCATTTCCAGTAAAAGGGTTTCCAGTTCTCTACATTCACCATACGAAACACAGCAGTGTTAAGCTGATATTTTACGTTGGTAGTAATATGCTCCTTCCCCGGTCGAGCCGACCCATTCGTGCTACAACTATACCTACTACTAATATAGCTGCAGCATGGCTTTACCAAGTAAAAGAACTGCGAACAGACTTAAAGGCTGGTGATGAAGAAGATACTATGGTAGTCCATGCTTTTGAATTAAACTTACCACACGGACATGGAATCCATCGAACTCTCTTGATCGTCGTTAAATAACTTCCTCATACCCAACTTGCAATCTTCCAGAGCTATCTGCAAGTCCCTAGTAAACCTAGGTAACCAAAAGCAAACATTAATTATATTTATATATTAACAAGAAAATGTGAATTGCCTACGGGAATAGGATGGGTTGATTGAAACTATGACTTAAATATTATGATTATTTTTACTATGTTATGATTACATTAACTTGAGCACTGAAACGCACTGGCACACATATGCAGTCCAGCAATCGTCAGCCACCAACTAGTGGTTCCTCTTCCCTAGGACATTTTCTCCCCATTTTGTTCCAATACGCATCGTTCTACACCTGCTACCTGAGCAGCGTACACTACACTAACTCACCAGCGCATTGGCGGACGACCCTACACTGGATGCAGTGATGACCTCATGGAACACTCAGGTAGTCGATGGATACAGGTAACCAGACCAGACAGGACCGTATTTTAGGCAACCCGGACCCGGACCGGATCCGGACCATACTTGAGGGTGGCCTATGTTCAGCAGTGGACTTGAGCCCTGTAGTGGTAGTTCTGGTGTGATAGTGATTCTCTTAATTCACTTTTTATCCTTTATCTGTGTCCGTTCCTTGCCTCTCCCTTAATTGATGGCGAAAGAAATAACCAGTATAGCGAGATATCCGCTTGGGCTATGTCTAGCGCTATGTCCAGCATGTGTTGGTTGGAGGATGGTTAGAATTAGATCATAGACTGAAATCGATTTAAGATGTGGAGTCCAATTTTTAAAGAATTTTAGGTAAATGTGTGTAATGTAATAAACTACCGGTATAAATAATTAACTGGATCTAAATAATACTGAAAAATAGAAGTGAAAAATATCACTCACCTGCGTTGGGCTGCGATAGCATCCTCAGACGTTTCCTGAAAATAAAAAAGAATTAAATTATATTAAATTAAAATTTAACTTGCATTAAAAGAGAGCCGTGGTAGCTCAGATGGTTAGCGCTCGTTGTAAATTTCACAGTACGCGAGCAACCCGGGTTCGATCCCCGCCGGCACGAATGATTTTGTTAATTGCAATTTTAAGTACTGATTTACTACGTGCTCGGCGGTCAATGAAAACATGAAGAACATGAGAAATAAGAAAAAATATTTCGAAGACATGTGAAGTTCGCCAACATGCATTTGGGCAGCGCGGCGGACACTTCCTTGCCCTAAAACCCTCTCAGAAATGAGAGGACGCCTGTGCCCAGCAGCGGGACATACCTATATAGGCTGTAACTTTAACTTTAACTTTAAATCGTATTTAAAAAATCGATGATATTAACAAAATGCTCAATGTTTCGCTAACTGAAGTCAACATTAAGTTATTATATAAGTGAAGAAATACATCAATAATATTAAACTGAAATACACTTACATTCTCGTCGCTATCAAGTGACATGAGTTGATTACGAAAGTCCTGCGCCATGGTCGACAGCGGCCCATTCTCGCGCTCCAGAGTCATTGCTGAAAATCCTCCCGGGAGGTTACTTGCAACTGTAGTCTTCGACGTCCTGATATCCACGGAAGATGTAATTAATTTAGTACGAAAATTCAGTTCTTCTTCTACGCCAACCTGTAAAAGTCCACTGCAATATCTGTGCTGATGCAAGAAGCATTTGCCTTAATCTTCACACTTGGCAAGCGTCTTGCAACTTTGACACTGCTCCCTGTCGCTGCGTTGTTCTGGGTGTTTTTATTTAAGAACATATTTATTTATTGGCGTAACTTGCAAACATCAATTTTACAAACAAAAGAGATGCTTAACTAAATATTAAAAAAAATATTGCAGCAACAAAAAGGCCACCGACTCAGCACAAGGCTACAGTAAATATTAATATTACCACAGCGCTTATATTCTGTCGGAGCCACATATTAAGTCGACCCGCTATTTGTTACTGTTATTTATAACCGTGTAGTATAGCGGTGTAACAATATGCAGTGAACCAGGAGATGGGCAGCATCATCATCCTGACAATCCCCCCCCCCCCCCCCCCTAGAAGCCAATCTAAGGGGAGACCTACGTTCAGTGGTAAACTTTTCGTAAGCTCTGGTGAAGACGACGTATGATAATACATGACATGTTGATGACTCTATTTTAATAAATCGATCAATCACTTAACAATAGTCATATTATGTTGGGACTATAGTTTTGAATATAGTAAACTACACAAATTTCATCACAACCACACCACTACAGCCCACCAAGGTCCATTGTTGAACATAGACCTCCCATAAAAGGTTCTAAACAAGTTGACACCGGCTTATCGATAGAAGTTTTTTATTTTCTATTATTAGGAGGATGCCGCTACTAAGCTACTTTTTAGTTTCACTTTGTGTCCACGTATGACACCCATGGGACGATTCTTACACTGCCTCTACACGCTAACTTTACTAATTATTAATGTATAAATATCTAACCGGATCGGTATTTTGACGATACTAATTCAATGAAAAAAATATATATAAGTAACTGGTGTTACGCGTGCAGTTCACCTATCGAAAATTGGAATACTTCAGGAGTGACCGTCTGTCACCGGCGTGCGCTTGTATACAACACCACCTCTTCACCTAGTAACAACCGGCGCAGCTATGTTGCCCATGCGCTAAAATATCGACCTAGTCAACCTATTAACCCGAGCTATTTCTAATAATAGCACTTCCAGAACTCTATCGAAGGGGATGTTATTGATCGTGGCCTTTATTCCAGTTTCAGTAGTCATTGATTATTGATACAAATTACTCTGTATTTTTTAATTTTATTTTGATACCAGCAGTGGAATTGTGAGCAGGTTCAATTCCGCTTACCAGTGCAAGTTGTCTTCGTACCTCGTACTCATGAAGGGTAGTCACCTAATAAATTAGGTGAGACTTGGTAAAATATAAGGGGAGTTAGTGAATGCATGTGACCGTATAATATACCGTGTTTCTCGTGTCGGGCGAACGGATCCCTATGTTCAGATTAAAATATTATACTATATTTTTGCTTTTTAAATAGTGCTGTATACATTCAAAGTCACATAATAGTAACACCTCTGAAGACCGTGAACACCCGCAACCAACGTTAAATCGTTACCAGGAGTCCACAGGTGCTTTGTCATCCTTAAAAGCTTAGATGGAATGCCTCATAGTCCTGAATCGCTAATTGAGAGCCATTAACTTTGAACTAATACACGATAATTTAAAATTAAAAAATTTGTACAACCGAATTCAATATAAATTAATAACAATAACTTCAAAACTATTGGTCAGACCATGATCAAATTTATATGGGACCACATGTGAAGCACTAGCTTTCAAATAAAAAACGAGTCATCGAAATCGGTTCACCCAGAAAAAAGTTATGAGGTATCATACATAAAAAAGGAAAAAGAACATAGTCGAATAGAGTACCGTCTCCTTTTTGAAGTCGGTAGATAAGTAGTGAACTGCTTTTTATTTGCATAAATAAGTAAGGGAATGATACCATCCATCATATACTATCCAAATGGATTACTAGGCAGAAAATTACACAGTAGGCTCTTTCAAGTTTGAAAAGATTTATTTTAGAAGTAAAGTTGACAAATGAGTACATAGCTCACCAGATGGTAAATGAATGATGTGACCCTGGGACACCCAACTTCTATTCAAGATTAGGAATCAAAACCTCGTAAATAGAAAATATCGTACAGTTCGAAAAACCGCTACCGTAGAAAAAATTGCCATCACATCAAACACAGCGGCATCATTTGACGCTGCTATTCTTCCTCGGTCAAGTTGATCTCATAATACATAGTGCTGAAGCCGTAATACGAAAATAAATTCGAAGTACAACAAATATCTTCACTTCTTGTTTAAGGTTCTTGAATTGCCAGATTTGAACCAGTAACCTATATACTGGGTGGCGAATAGGTTATCACGTTAAACAGCACAGCAGATAATACAAGTTGATATATGTCTGTTAAAATAATAAAATAAACAATAATAAAAGAAAATGAAAAATGCATTTTTCAAACAAAATAAATAGCGTAAAAAATTGACAAGAAATAAATCAGCCTTGATAATATATAGGTTACTGACCTGAAGTGACTTACAAAACGTCGCACGCGCCAGAAAAATAATAATTTCGACAACCGGTCCCATTTCTTGTCACTTCGCGCATACAGAATTATGCCTTAACTTCATATTTTTAAGTAAATATTTCACTTGAATTTGTTTTCACACACCCGCAGCGCGCGGTCCCTTTGTTTTTAATTTCGCGCATAAAATTATGCCTTAAATTGTTAGCCGTAAGTACAGTTTTTGTTTGATTTTTTCTTTATTTGAGTAGTTCAGATTGACAACGTTTAAACTACCTATATTCGCCTTCAAATGACATGGGTCTTCGACCTTCTAGAATTCATCAGGTGATATGCTAAAAAAATGCTACCGCGACTAATGTATTAATTGTTATATATTTTTTTAATTGTGTATGTTTAAAGAAATTTATGTAGCATACGTCTTTTCATTTTATGTGATAACTTTTTCGTCACTCGGTATAAATTAATAATAACATATTGGTGTAATATATAAAAAATAATGTTTGTTTGTTCGTATTTTATGCGCTGCCATACCGCTCATCTGAATGCGGTTATATTAAAAAAAGAATTGTTAACTTGTTACTTGCTGATTTATCTAGGTCACCTGGAGAACCATATTAAATGTGACAGACACCTCATATTATCTAATTCTGCCGTCATTTAGCAGCCACTGTTCTCACTATTCACGATTCCACGATTCTTACTTAGCTCTTTAATCACGTTAATCAACAAGCATTACGTTAAAAGACTAATTTAAAAACCCCGACTGAGTAAAAATTTTACTAAAAAGAAAACAATTAAAATATTATAAATGTGTGTCACTTCCACAACTAACGTAACTAACGGCGTCCTATATTAAAAGCATGCCAAAGAAACAGATAGGTATGCATATACATATACATACACTCGAAAAACTTTACCCTACTAGTAGGTAGTTTATTTATTTCTCTAATCTCGAAGATGGTTTCTATCTATCTCTATCTAAAACGACAATTTCTGAACATTGAATATTTTTTAAAGTTTGAAGTTGGGGTACACGATGTTATCGATAGATATGCCGAAAAAATTTTTTTTGGAAACGTGTTTTGTCTGTCTGTCTAGACACGCATCACGCCAAAACCTGTGAACAAATTTGGAGGTATAATGAATGCAAAAATACCAAAAATTAACTTCTAATTCTAATAAATTCTAGTAATAATAGACACGTCAGAGTATAAAATCAAAATACAACATTTTTTATCGGACGTAAGTACATACAAATATTCAATATAGACCCTGCAACTAATACACTTAAACAACTACCGACTTAATAAAGAAATGCTCCGAAAAATTAAATCACGACGTGAATTCGACAATACCATCATGTGCCAAACCACTGAGGTTGTATGGGCTACCGAAAATACACAAACCAAACGCTCCACTACGTCCCATAGTAAGCCAGATTGATTCACCAACTTATAAGTTGGCTCAACACTTAGCAAAAATATTGTCACCACTGAGAGGACACACCAGAGCACACACAAAGGATTCCTACCATTTTGTTAGTGAGACAAAAGACCTACATCTCGCTGACAATGAAACTATGGTCGTTTTGATGTTCAGTCACTATTCACATGCTAACCTATTGAAGACTGCATGTCAATTGTAACTAGGAAGCTAGAAGATAAGTTCTACATGCAAGTAGATGATGTGGACATGGGCTCACCTGCATCTCCCGTAGTCGCCGACATATTCATGGAGGACTTTGAGGAGAAAATCCTTCTTACTGCTCCTGTAAATCCAAGATTCTACAAGCGGTACGTAGACGATACTTTCACAATTTTACCATCTGACAAAGTAACTGCATTTTTAAACCACCTTAATTCCATAAAATCTAAAATACAATTCACAATGAAGTTAGAGGCAAACAATTCTTTAGCTTTCCTAGATGTTTTAGTCATCCGAAATTCTGATAACACTATTGGTTACACTATTTATAGGAAAAGACCCATACCATGGTTGGATGGTTAATCGCACCATCATCCATTACAGTTAGCTACCGTGGGAAAATCTTTGTTTCGCAGAGTACGAGGGATCTGTGACAGAAAACATCTGGCCACCGAGCTTCAGCACATCGAGCAAATATTGCAAGACAACAAACTTCAGGTTCCGCGCCTACTTCACAGTGACCGAGTGAAGCCGGCCACAGTCGAGCGTGTGCCTGCTGTACTACCCTGTGTCAGTGCAGTCACAGACAAGGTTGGCTACATGTTGAAGCGAGCTTCCATTAAAACATACTTAAAGCCGCCGAAGAAGAATAATAAATTTTTACCATTCGTCAAGTGTCATATCCCTCTACAGGATGCAGGAGTGTATAAGCTGGATTGTGAATGTGGTTTCTCTTACATAGGACAAACAAAAAGATCTATAAAAACCCGCGTGAGAGAATATATAGCTGACTTGAAGCACTGACGTTCCGGAAAGTCTGCAGTGTGTGAACATGTTCAAGGTCGTTCCCGCCATTACATTAGATTTGATAGACCACAAGTCCTCCCAAAAGAATACCGATCCCTACCAAGGATGATTCGCAAGGCTATTGAAATTTAAAAAAAACATCCTAATTCAAATAGAGAAGATGGATGGATAGCGCAATCTGCTTGGGATCCTATTATTAATAAAATTACTGCAAGACTTCAAGATACTATAAGCTCATTCTGCGTAGATCGGATCAAAAATTAATATTTAAAAACTGACGGTAACCGGGCTAACTATGACACCGGGACGTCAAACACCTTAGTCCTCCCCGTGACCACGGGGGCTGTAAAGCACCCGAAATGTCGGGAATTAAAAAAATTAATTAAACGCGATTAAATCTGTAAAAAATAGTTTCATTTAATGTGGCTGTATCGTTTCCGGGATACCTGAGATTTTGAGTGAGATTGAGAGGTTCTATGGGCAGCCGTACACGTCATCGTTGGAGCCACACGCAAGTGTGAGTAATGATCAAAGAGGAACTCTTATCCGACACCAAATTGTACAAAAGACTGAAGAGTACAATCTGCCACTTTGCCTAGCGTATGTGGATTATGAAAAAGCCTTTGATTCCGTCGAATTTTGACCGGTGCTACAGTCCCTTCAACAGTGCCAAGTTGATTGTCGGTGTATCGAAGTGCTGTAGTGTTTGTATAGTAGGACTACGATGACTGTACGAATACAGAACCAGAGTACAAAACCTATCCAACTGCAGAAAGGAGTAAAACAGGGTGACTTTATATCCCCAAACTCTTCACCGCTGCATTGGAAATCGTTTTCATGCTACTGGACTAGAAAGGATACGGTATTAACATCAATGGCGAGCTCATCACTCACCTTCGATTTACCGACGATATAGTCCTTATAGCAGAATCGCTGGAGAACCTAAGCACTATGCTCAATGAACTCAATAGTGGCTCCCAACGGGGTCTTAAGATGAACATGGACAAAACAAAGATCATATTTAATGTCCATGTCACACCTATGCCGGTAGTTATTGGGAGCACTAAGCTCGAAATTGTTGATGAGTATGTTAACCTGGGACAAATAGTCCGACTAGGTAAGTTCAACTTCGACCGAGAGGTCAATCGACGGATTCAACTCGGCTGGGCAACGTTCGGAAAATTACGACACATCTTCTAGTCAGGTATATCTCAAAATCTGGAAACCAAATTGTACACCAGTGCGTGATGCCAGTGATGACTTATGGATCTGAGACGTGGTTCTTTACTGTTGGCCGAATGAGGACGCTCAAGGTCGCTCAGCTGGCTATGGAGAGGGCTATGCTTGGGGTTTTTTTGCGTGATAAGCTTAAGAAGGAGGATATCCGCAGTAGAACCAGAGTGATCGACATAGCCCAACGGATTAGTAAACTGAAGTGGCAATGGGCTCGAAGCACCTAGAATCGATAGGGACAAAAGGTTCTTGAATGGCAGCCTCGTACCGTGACTAGATGGAGTGACGACCTGGTAAGACATGCCGGCAGTCAATGGATGCAAGACCATGCTTTGTGGCATAACTTGGGGGAGGCCTATGTTTAGCAGTGGACAGTGGGTTCTCAGACAGGTCCGTAATGTTTATGATGATGATTATGCTATTTTTTTACAGGAGAGGGGGCAAACGAGCATGCGGCTCACCTGATGGTAAGTGACTACCGCTGCCTATGAATAACTGCAACACCAGGGGAACCAGGGAAATTGTAGTTGCGTTGCCGGTCCTTTAAAAAGGAGTAGGCTCTTTTTTTAAGGTCTCTAAGTCGTATCGTTCCGGAAACATCGCTGGTGGTAATCGATTCCACAAGGAAGTTGTGTGAGGAAGAAAACAGCCTCTAAATCGCACAGTGATGGACCGCCAATCATCCAGATAGTATGGATGGTTTCGCGAGTTTTATCGCGATGTGCGATGGTGAAATTGAGCGGCTGGAATTAGTCCGAACAATTCCTCAGAGCACTCCCCGTGGTACATGCGATAAAATACGCAAAGAGATGAAAGATCTCTAAGCAGTGCCAGTGAGTCAAGTAGATCGGAAAGAACTCGGTCGTCGACGATTCGAACCGCTCTGCGCTGGATGCGGTCAAGTGGAAGGAGAACCTGCGCCTTGTAAAGTTGCAGGCGGTGTGCCGGCATGAAATACTGTCCCGCTCCGCTGAGCACGTGAAGCTTTTTAGAGGCCAATTTGGCCTTATCTTCCAAATTAACATGAAACTGCAAGTCACTCGATATGTCGACGCTGAGGATTCCGATACTAGCTGAGGCACAAGGGGATTGCCTTGAAACTGAGGAGATACGATAAAGGGGTTCCTTTTAGCGGTAAACGCGAGCTTTCTGGGGATTGAACTTAACTAGATTTAGTCGCCCCAATCCGAGACTTTGTTCAACAAAGTGTCGACTTCAGACACAAGTTTGTTACGGTACTCGGCGACGTTTCCCGAGAAATATTGGCACGGCCGGTGTACAGAGCATCACCAGTGCTGTCGTCTACATAGCAATGTACGTTACTGATTTGCAACGTATCATTGATATGCAGAAGAAACAGCTGAGATATATATGCTAGCATCAATGACATAATACCTAACAGGCGGAGGTCTTGCACTTAGAGTTGATGTGGGTGTTTTTGTGAAAATGGAAAAAATTAAGTATCGAGCTGTCATTAATTTTATGTTTTTGAAAGGCAATACGCCTACGCAAATCAAAGATGAGTTGGACTCGGAGTGGGACTCTGCACCATCGTTTACCACAGTGAAATTCCATGTCATACCAGGTTGTTACTCCATCTAGTGGAGGCCGCCCTACACTTCGTCTAACGGTACGAAGCTGCCTCTCGAGAACCTTTCTTCCCTAACGGTCGTTGTTTATTCGAGCTATGTGGCCGGCCCATTGCCACTTTGGCTTACTAATCTGTTGGGCTATGTCGGTTATTTTGCCTCTACTACGGATATCCTCCTGAGCGTGATAGCTGGGAGGAATTACGTGTGTATGGTGTAAGAAAGAATAATTTATTTTTAATGCTAACTTACTAAGAAAAATGAAATCTTCCTTATTCTTCATCTTCGTCAAAATACACTGCTTGATGTGAGTCTTTTCTGTTGTACGGATAATTTGCCTTAACCGTCACGCTTGGCCGACGGATTGACGATCGAGCTACCAGATTTCTCACTCCTTTGACACTGCTCCCCGAGTGCGTTATTTACATTCGTAAAGGAGCTTTACCGTGTAGTGACGGTGTAAGAAGATCCACTACCACATATCATCCCGTGGACTGCTCAGCAGTGGACTTTAATAAGCTGTAACGGCAACGGTAAATGAGACAGCCATACCTCCATCTATCATAAGCCACAAATAGATCTGGAATATACTATAATCGCCTCTTACGCCACTCGACAACATCGGGTGATAAACTCTTTAACGACACGACAATCCTTGAATTTATACTGTAGCGATAACCCTCGATGAGGTTTCCTTGAATGTATTTTTTTTTATATTTCACTAAGCCAGCGCTTATCTACAATCTCACCTGATGGTAAGTGGTGATGTAGACAAAGATGGTGAAGCGCACTGACTTAACAAAAGCCTATTCACTCTTGATTTGAAGACACCCACATTGTAACTGGATGTAAAGACAGATGCTGGCAACTTATTCCATTTCTTTGCTGTACGCATGATGAACGACGTAGCGAACCGTTAGATTCGAATGCGTGGTAAGTCAACAACGAAAAAATGGAGAATTGCCGATCGTCTGGTTGTTCGATGGTGGAAGGGAGAGGGAGGAATTAAATTAATCAATTCCTGCGCACACTCTCCGAAATGCATCCTGTAGAAAACCGAAAGGCCTACTCTGCGTCTGTGTTCGAGGCTGGTAAGATTGATTTAACCAAATTATGGTCGCCAATAAGCCTTTTAGCACGTCATTCCATTGAGTCCAAAGCTGCTAGGTGGCATTTTGCAGCACCAGCCCATGTATGGCAGCAATATTCCATGCACGACCGGACTTGCGCTTTATATGTATAAAGTAAGCAGTTGTTCCGGTGTGAAAATTCTTTAATAGAAACTTTTTACACGTGGTAGAGCCATGCTGCAGCTATATTTTGGCCGTAGCACGAATAGGTCGGCTCGACCGGGGAAGGACCACGCTCTCATAGAATACCAGAATAAAATAGCAGATTAATGCTGCTGTGTTCCGTATGGTGAGTGTAGAGAACCGGAGACCCTTTTTACTGGAAACAAGGCATTCCATCTTGGTCCTCATGGGTGACAACGCATCTGCATTTTGATTCGTAATCGAAGATAGATATAGATGTTTATTGGCCACAGCAACCACTTACTATCAGGTGGTCTGTGTGCTCGTTTGTCACCCTTATCCTAAAAAAAAAACTTGGGTAAAGGTATTGAATATTAAAACCAAAATATTTTCCAGGTACATTTATTTCACATACAATCAGAAATCTTAATATGGCAACACATCAACATTTTTGAAGAAACTCTCACGAGTTTTGACTGAATGACGAATGGGTGAAATCCCATTTTTATAAAGAATTTCTCCTTTCCTTTGTTGGTTTACCAACTTGAATAATATTTAATTATGTTTGTCACTACAATATCAAGTTCGATTAAATATATGCTGAAACAACATCAATAATATCATCATCACTGCAAGAAGTTATCATTGGACAGAACTATGTTTAATATCGGTTTCAAGGAATTGACTAAACAGACTTTATAGGTTCACAGTTAGTGGGTATTGCAAACAGACTTGGACATAATAGTCGTAGTGGATAAGAGAAATCACTACTTAATGCGATATCGCTGCGGCTACGTATTTTAACACAGATAATAAATTATCCATCTCTTAATAGCTCTACACTTTCCCTCCGTAAAGTCCTAATTCAGTAAATTTTTCTAAAATATACCTACTCATAGAACCTGTATCGATAATTTAATTTCTCCGTCATTGCAGAGCAACACCTCAAACGTCAAACGTCTTAGGCCCTTTAAAATCAGTCCCAATTACATAGAGAGTAAGTAACTACGCCATAACACTTATACAACAAATATACATGTCATATTTAAAGCTAAACATTCTTGTAATAAATGCGATGCATAATTGCATCTGAATAAATACATGTATAAGAATAGACAATATTTTTGCAGACTTCTACGTATGCTATTAGGCGGGATCTACGGTCTTAATACATTGCGCACTAAGTTACGGTCAATTCTCCGTAACTTTTTAGACCACTGCGAATGGCCGAGAAGACTAGCTCTTTGCTTTGTAAACCGCGAACGTTCTTTTTAACAATCTAAATCTGATTTTGTTTTATGCGAGTATGAAAACACTGTTATTATTTTTGTGCGCACTTTGTTAACGCGATTTTAAGTTTATTTCAGACGAGCAATTAACTTTATTTCGTATTAGTCTAAAGTAGTAAGTAGTATTTTATCGTGCCAGCGGTTTATAGCTGTAATACAATTCTGCATTTTTAGTCTTATAGTATACATAGAAGTCTTTATATTTTTGTTTTAATTAGACACCTCGCTTGCTTAGAGTATTATTGAATACTCTAAGCTCGCTTGAGACGGCAAATGAGATTCCAAGAACACAGATACTCGTGTATATAGTATATACTGCAACGTAACTTTGCTGTAATAGATTCAGCGCTAGACGCTAAACGCGATGTAGACAATATAGTGCTACATTCAGCACTGGAAGCGCTAAGTTACTTACGTTGCCTCTCAGAATGTTTATATTATGTAGGACAGTGTAACTTCGCTCATATAACACTGACAGACCATACTACGTACATTTAAGTATGATATTTTATTCACCTAAAGAGAATAAACACTGTATACTACTCCACCGAAGATATCGTTATAATACTAAACAAAATCCCGACACTGCGAAGCCGAAAATGCGAAAGTGCGTGTGAAATTCCAAATGGACTAAGCCATGTCGGGGTTACTATATTTTTTCAATAATTAGAAAACAGAAAGTTACAATGTTTTTCATGGTTAAGAAATCGACGCTCAGGATAGGCCGTTGATCAGCGGAAGTAGAAATATTTGAATATCCATTTAATTGTAAAATTTAACTTACACCTATTATTTTTTAATTATTTTTTATTTTTTCTCAAGAAATACTAGCAATGTTATTTTTAACATTAATAATATTCCCTTTATCCACTCCTGGTAAACTTAAAAAGCTTGTGTTAGAAGTGGTTCACGACAGTTGTCGAATGGAGGCTTCGAACCCATGACCTTTTGAGTTCGCGGTCCGCACCCTGCCATTAGGCTACTGTCGCTTAAATTAACATCTATAGAGTATACCTTATACCAAGACTAAGCTTAAGGACGAACATAATTAAAAAATAATATCACATTCAGAACTTGACGGTAAGTAGGAAACAGCAGTAATTTTCAGTATTCATTAATAGCCGCCAATGCTTTAAACGGTTTACAATTTATGTTTATGCGTAATACGCCCAAATAATCAAACGCTGCTCAATTTTAAGATGCTGTTAAATCTCGTGCTGTCTCTATCACATTAAGTCAAACGTAAGATTTAACTAGCGACATCTAAAAATTGCGTAGCGTTCATCGATCACTAAGTAACGTTCAAGTATTTGGCCATTGATCTATCAGATAACCATAAACAACGATTTAGTGATAAACGTTCGTATTTCAATATAGATAACGCAAACATAGCGTATTGGACTCTTGATTAGGATGCATAAAATGTCACATCTGATGATCATAATAGTTTGTGTATTAACTAATGACGCCGCGGTAATTGTTAGAACACCAACACTACATACAAATATCAAAGCTACATAAACAAACCGGTGGCCTTTCTTACTGCGAGAAAAAAAGACTGGGGTGTATAAGTAAATATTTTTCAATCTTTATTTTGATTTAAAATTTTATGGAATTCAACTAACAATGAAAACTACTACGAGACGGTTCAAGGTCAAGGGCGTCACAATTTCATTCAAACTCGCCACGCGTGAAATATGGTGCACATGATTCGAATTTAGTTAGCTTTATTTATTTTTACAGAATTAAAAATAAAAATAATTTTAAAATTTGCTCAAAATTAGCTCTGCTTAGCTCGTGGTTGACTAGTAGAGAATGCCTCAAGGCATGAATTCTGGCGATTGTACACTTTACTTGCGATAAAGATTTAAAAATATATTTATACCATAGATTTAAATGTTATTTCACCTATTTCACCATTTTTCCCTTACGGTCAAAAAGTCATTCGGTATATTAAGGGCTTACGGAATTTATAAAATAGATCTGTTAAAAATACAGAAATAACGATCAAAAATTTCGAACCGAATCAATAACTACATTAATATCAGACTATAATAATTGTACTTATAAATAAAATCGATTTAGTTTTACCGAAAGTCAGTCAAGTAAAAATATATAATATTAAAAGGTAATAAAAAACGTTTATAGATAGATTAAACAGCTTATTTGCTCCCCAACTCTTTAAAGAGTTACCTAGTTAGTATCCTCTTTATCGTAATTAAATCCTGCGGCACCCGCTGTGAGAAGGGCCCGGCAGATTTGGAGGCAACAGCCGTCGAGGTCCATTGACTGCAGTAGCTTTCTGTATAATCTCCATCTTTGAATGTATGTTTGAGACTGGAAATGAGATTCCAAGAACACAAATACTCGTATATACACCGTAACGCAAGTTTGCTGTAATAGATTCAGCGCTAGACGCTAAACGCGATGTAGACAATATAGTCGTACATTCAGCACTGGAGCGCTAAGTTAGTTACGTTGCCTCTCAGAATGTTTATATTATGTAGGACAGTGTAACTTCGCTCATATAACACTGACAGACCAATCTACGTACATTTAAGTATGAACTATTCCACTGAAGATATCGTTATAATACTAAACAAAACCCCGACATAACGAAGCCGAAAACGCGAAAGTGCGTGTGAAATTCCAAATGGACTAAGCCATGTCAGGGTTACTCTAATTTTTTCAATAATTAGAAAACTGAAAGTGACAATGTTTTTCATGGTTAAGAAATCGACTCTCAGGATAGGCCGTCGATCAGCGGAAGTAGAAATATTTGAATATCCATTTAATTATAAAATTTAACTTACACCTATTATTTTTTAATTATTTTTTATTTTTTCTCAAGAAATACTAGCAATGTTATTTTTATCATTAATAATATTCCCTTTAACCACTTCTGGTAAACTTAAAAAGCTTGTGTTAGAAGTGGTTCACGACAGTTGTCGAATGGAGGCTTCCACCCATGACCTTTTGAGTTCGCGGTCCGCACCCTGCCATTGGTTTATTATTATTATGTTTTTCATGGTTAAGAAATCGACGCTCAGAATAGGCCACTTCGCTCATATAACACTGATAGATCAATCTACGTACATTTAAGTGTAATATTTTATTCACCTAAAGAGAATAAACACTGTATACTATTCCACCGAAGATATCGTTATAATACTAAACTAAACCCCGACACAACGAAGTCGAAAACGCTAAAGTGCGTGTGAAATTCCAAACAGACTAAGCCATATCGGGGTTGCTATATTTTTCCAATAATTAGTAAACTGAAAGTGACAATGTTTTTCATGGTTATGAAATCGACGCTCAGGATAGGCCGTCGACCGGCGGAAATAGAAATATCTGAATATCCATTTAATTATATAATTTAACTTACACCTATTTTTTAATTTTTTAAAGGAATACTAGCAATGTTATATTGAACATTAATAATATTCCCTTTAACTACTCCTGGTAAACTTAAAATGTTTGTGTTAGGAGTTGTTCACGACAGTTGTCGAATAGAGGTTTCACCACGACCTTTTGAATACGCGGTCCATGCCCCTACCATTAGGCTAGTGTCGCTTAAACTAACATCAATTTAACATCAATAGAGTATACCTTATACCAAGACTAAGCTTATGGACGAACATAATTAAAAAATAATATCACATTCAGAACTTGACGGTAAGTAGGAAACAGCAGTAATTTTCAGTATTGACAAATAGCGGTCAATTCTTTAAACGGTATACAATTTATATTTATGCGTAATACACCCAAACAATCAAACGCTGCTCAATTTTAAGATGCTGTTAAATCTCGTGCTGTCTCTTTCACATTAAGTCAAACCTAAGACTTAACGACACTTAAAAATTGCTTAGCGTTTAAATATTTGGCCATTGATCTATCAGATAACCATAAACAACGATTTAGTAATAAGCGTTCGTATTTCAATATAGGTAACGCAAACATAGCGTATTGGACTCTTGATTAGGATGCACAAAATGTCACATCTGATGATCAAAATAGTTTGTGTATTAACTAATGACGCCGCGGTAATTGTTAGAACACCAACACTACATACAAATATCAAAGCTACATAAACGAACCGGTGGCCTTTTTACCGCGAGGAAAAAAGCCTAGGGTTATAAGTAAATATTTTTCAAATGTATTTATTTTGATTTAACATTTTATGAAATTCAACTAACAATGAAAACTACTACGAGCCGGTTCAAGGTCAAGGACGTCACAATTTCATTCAAACTCGCTACGCGTAAATATTCGATATATATAATTACGCACATGATTCGAATTTAGTTAGTTTTAATAGCTTTATTTATTTTTACAGAATAAAAAATAAAAATAATTTTAAAATTTGCTTAAAATTTGCTCTGCTTAGCTCGTGGTTGACTAGTAGAGAATGCCTGAATGAATGAAAATGCCTGAAAGGCATGAATTCTGCCGATTGTACACTTTACTTGCGATAAAGATTTAAAAATATATTTATACTATAGATTTAAATGTTATTTCACTTATTTCACCATTTTTTCCTTACGGTAAAAAGTCATTCGGTGTATTAAGGGCCTACGGAATTTATAAAATAGATCTGTTAAAAATACAGAAATAACGATCAAAAATTTCGAACCGAATCAATAACTACATTAATATCAGACTATAATAATTGTACTTATAAATAAAATCGATTTAGTTTTACCGAAAGTCAGTCAAGTAAAAATATATAATATTAAAAGGTAATAAAAACGTTTATAGATAGATTAAACGGCTTATTTGCTCCCCAACTGTTTAAAGAGTTAGTTAGTGTCCTCTTTATCATAATTAGATACTGCGGCGCCCGCTGTGAGAAGGGCCCGGCAGATTTTGAGGCAACAACTGTCGAGGTCAATTGACTGCGGTAGCGTTCTGTAGAATCTCCATTTTAGAATGTATGTTGGAAAGCAGGCGGGATTTCAGCGAGTTGTCGAAGAAACGCTTCCTGTAAGCAGATAAAATATCGTTACATAGTTTCATTTAGCCGTTTAAGAGATATTCATCCCGTTTCTCTACGTTGGTATCGAGGCTGAGGTACGATATTACTATTTTATACATAAAAATAAAACAGAAGAGACAAGCGAGCTAACGAACCAACTAATGTCCAGTGGCTAGTGTACCATGGATACATTCCATCAACTTAGGGACCTTCAAGAAAAGAGCTTACACCTTTCTAAAAGCCCGGCAACGCATCTGCAATGAGGGCTAATAATCTTCCACTCACCAGATGTCGCTACTAGCAACTGAGGTAAAGTTTTTTGTTACACAGTGTCAGTTAATTGAGAAATTAGTTTTAAATAATAGTTTATCATTGTCTAGAGTATTATATTAATATATAACACAATGTGTCAGTGGTTTGATTTTTAATTTTTTGCACATTATAACTCTTTTTTTTTTTAAAGTCGAATTTAGTTAGGTTTTTAGTTTGGTTTATTCATTTCTAATGTAATTAATATAAAATATAACTAATAATACAGAAAGAAACCTTAAAGATTACATTTTCCTAAGAAACTATCGTCCCCACTATGAAATCTGTCAAATATTTTACCTCACTCGAAAGTGGCGCCGCCCTGGTGGCAGAAAAAGTCGTGGATGCCCTCATTCTCCTGGTGTTGCGGTTCTTCATGGGCGGCGATAGTCACTTACCATCAGGTGAGTCGCATGCTCGCTTGCCCACTATTTTATAAAAAAATAACTTTAAAAAGGTTACTTATGCGTTGTAACGTCTAAGATGGTGCGTCACTGTCTGTTATAATAGATAGAGATGCCTCTGTTATTTGACGCCAGAAATAGGTAATAGGGTACTCAGACTAGAACGTAGACAAAAAAGACCTACCATTGAGTTATATGTACTACGTACCTACTAGAGAAGCCATTCTAAACAAAATATGTGTACTACTCTATGTCTTCGCGCGGGAGATAGTGAAGTCGCGCATGCGCACGTTGCGCCTCCGCGGTCATTTTATATAAAGCAAAATATTTTTTCATGATTTTTTCTCTTGTAATATTGCGATATTATTACCTATTTATTCACTTGAACAACAAATAATTTTACTTACTTGACTACTGAATTGTTATTTACGTCCATGTTTAAACTTTAATTTGAAATCTTGTATTATTAGCGCCGCTCCACACTGCACGAATATTGAAACCACAGACCATAGATTAATGATAGGTCATCGCGCGCTCTGACTAGATACGGTGCTTCTTGAAAGAAACAGCTCCGAGAATACGGCAACTCAATATTCTATAGTATGTGCCATATCGATTGAGAAAAACGGACAATGACCTCAGATATGAGCCGAGTGTCAAAAGGCGTAACTTACAAAATCTCAATTTAGATGTGATAACAATATTTAAATATTGATATTATTCCCACTTCTAGGTCAGCACATATGTTTTGTTTTTTTGTTTCTTAAATAATATTGTCTGTGGTTCCTATAAACATAGTAAAATCTTACGGTACATCGCGAAAAATGTGTTATATTTTATATTTCAATTTATGGTAAGTAACGCAGCAATTCATTTAATAACAGTTTCATATTAAAAAAATATTTGAAGCAATATAATCACCATATTGAGCTTTTGCAAATTCATCCCTTTAAAATAAACAAAACGCGCGTTACGTCAGTTCGTTCTAAAAGAAACGTGACAATGGCAGCCAGAGATGCGTCACCTTTTTTGGGCCGGTCCGCCATTTTGTTTTCATTCGTGTTCGGATAGCGCTTGCGTGTGTACGTCTCGGGTAATTCATAGCATTCATTGCATTGTTTTAGTTGAGTTTTTACTGTTAAATTTGTTATATCGTTAAGTTTTTGTTTTTTGAATCTGTTATATTAGTTTTACTGTGACGGTCGTTACTAAATCGACATGAGTTCAGGAGAATTTGGTGAAGGACCCGGTCCTTCAACATCAAGTGGAAAGAGACGTCGCCGACCCATAATAAACGTAGCAGGTACGTACAAATGCGACGACGTAGCCTTTCTATTTCTTAAAGCGCTCTTTTTATGTGACCATGTGGTATTTATTTCTAAAACAATATGTATTTATGTGATGTAGTACTATGGTAGTATATTTTTGTCATTTATTTACAGGCCCATCTTCTGGAGCACCTTTAACGTCACCAGTAAAAAAGAGAAAACCTACCACTTTGTCGGTCGGGGAACAAGAGATTATCATTAATGTATACAAATATGTCAAAAACACCTGGCCCGAAGACGTGTATCCTTCAAACGTTAATATGGTAGAAAAGGTTTCGGAGATCTCAGGAGTCAGCAAGAGCACTATATATCGCGTATTAAGCGTGTATAGAGATTCCCATAAAATACCAGAAAAGGGAATAATTAATAAAAGAAAAAAGTCTGTAATTGACAAGTTGGACGATTTTGATAAATCGGCTATAAGAGCGAAAGTGCATCAGTTCTTTCTTGCAGGAGAATTACCGACTTTAGACAAAATTTTGCTCAGTATAAATCAAGATGACCAGTTGCCAAACTTGAGCAAAACTTCCCTGCGACGTGTGTTGCGCCATTTAAAATTCAAATATATAAAGAGAAACAGAAAAAGTGGTCTAATAGATCGCCCAGAGATAGTTCTGTGGCGTACCAGATATTTGAGAGAAATACAAATATTAAGAAACGAGGGACGTAACATTTTTTACCTTGACGAAACATGGATTAACGCAGGTCATACTATGGGAAAGGTATGGGAAGACACCACAATTGAATCTTCTCGTCAATCACGGTTAGAAGGCTACTCTACTGGCGCGAAAGCCCCTTCGGGTAAAGGAAAGCGATTAATAGTTGTACACGTTGGCAATGAAAATGGCTTTTTGGAGGGATGTGATTGGGTATTTGAATCATCATCTACTGGTGACTACCATGAGAGTATGGACGCTCTCCATTTCGAGGACTGGTTTAGAAAAGTAATAGAAAAACTGCAAAGCGGCGATGTCATAGTTATGGATAACGCTAGTTACCACTCCAGACGTTTAGAAAAAACCCCAACAATGTCTTGGCGGAAACAAAATATGCAGGAATGGCTAGAATCTAAACAGATCGCATACGTGCCCTCGGACACAAAGACCCACTTAATGGAAAAAATAAAGGCAGTTAAAGATAACTATCGAAGTTACGTCACCGACGAGATGGCAAAAGAAAAAAGCATCACAGTGGTAAGGTTACCTCCTTATCACTGTGAGCTTAACCCCATTGAACTTGTGTGGGCAGATGTGAAAGGGTACGTTGCACGAAAAAATACAACTTTCAAGTTAAAAGATGTTAAAAATTTACTTAAAGATGGTTTAACTCAAATCACGCCAGATAAATGGAAAAACTGTGTTCAGCATGTCCTTAAGGTTGAACAAAAAATGCGTGGCATGGATGATAGAATTGACCAAACTGCAGATCGCTTTATAATTAATGTTACAGATAGTTCATCAAGTGAAGATACGAGTGATGATTGCACCGAATAAAAATAAAGTTCTTATATAATAT
Organism: Parnassius glacialis; assembly: GCA_033319125.1. Lineage (NCBI taxonomy): Eukaryota > Metazoa > Arthropoda > Insecta > Lepidoptera > Papilionidae > Parnassius > Parnassius glacialis. The sequence continues at coordinate 4,421,177 of JAVANC010000004.1, read as the reverse complement.
TAAAAATAAAGTTTTATCTTTTGCATAAGTACGTACTTATTCGGTGTCGTTATCACTCGAATCTTTATATGTGTTATAAATTAATGTTTTTTGTTGTTAAATGAATAAAGTACTTTATAACAATAGATGATTTTTCTTCTACAGCGATCTTTCACATAACTTTTTAATAATAGTTAATAAATATATATTATATCAATCATTATAAAAAAATCATTATAAATAAAGAAAGTACTACATATAAAATGTGCCTATATATTGAAGGTTTGTAACCCCTGGTTAAACGACCGAAAGGTCATTGTCCGTTTTTCTCAATCGATTTGGCACATACTATAGTGTGTATCAGACAATTGCAAGAATGCTAGTGTGCGTGAAAAATTGGGTACGACTTTCCATTACCTTCCATCGAGTTTGGTGTTGATACGTATTTTTACAGAAAGGTTACATTTTTATAAGCACACACACAAAGTTTCAATATGCGGAAACACGTACTTTTTGAGAAATAAATTAATAAAAGTCACTTATTTTAACAATATTTTGTTGTTTTTTTAAAATTGGCTTTACGGCTCTGGGTTCTAGCCCTTTTGAGCATACTTTATTACGAATTTCCATTGACATTCGTCGCATTCAGGGGGGGGGGGGGGGGGAGAAGAGGTGTAGGTGGACTAATTCAGCGGGATTTCTGTATCTATTTTGAAACTGCAACGTCTCCGGCGCTGCGGGAAGAGCAGCCTCTACGCCTTTGCGTCATGGTCACGTCACGCTTTCGTCTCCTCGCCTCCGGAGCTTCGGCTTGTTGGTCGCCTTCGGCGACCAGCCTCAGCCGCTCCGGCTCGTCCGATGCCGACGATTTGTTACAGCAGGCGGAGGCTGCTCTCCCTACGCGCCTCCGGTTCTATATAACCACTCTAGGGGTAGGACAGACTCGTACCACGTGGAGTCGGGGTCAATAAATTTGGTTCTTTGACATAAGTAGAACCTAACCTATTTTATTTATTATCTGCCCTAATAGGTACTGTTAAAATAAAACAAATCAAATATAATCAATAATTTATTAATCAATTTTATACACATATTGTATCGCTTTAATTAATTCTTCAAAGACATCTTTATGTTCTATTTTCATTTTTCTTCGCCAAGAATATTCAATGAGCCACTCTGTGAAGTTTCCTTTATAACCGTCCCTACTGAACATCACTTTTAAATTTCGCCAGTGACTTTCTATTCTTTGTGTGTGTGTCCCGTCTGGTGCCATAAATGTATTTATAGGATCGCTGTGGTTTACTTTCTTATGTATGTATCCATATTGAGGTAGGCAATCATAGGCTCTCCAAAAATCAATATGTCAATCAATCTCCAAAAATCAGTATGGGGTCAATAAATTTGGTTCTTTGACATAAGAGCTTAGCTTTCCATAGAAATCCCTCTGAATTAGTCCCCTACACCTCCTCCCCCCCCCCCCCCTCCCCCATTCAACGAATGTCTGGAAATTCGTAATAAAATAGGCTCAACAGGGCTAGAACCCAGAGCCGTAAAGCCAATTAAAAAAAACAACAAAATATTGAAATAAGTGATTTTTATTAATTTATTTCTCAAAAATTACGTGTTTCCGCATATTTAAACATTGTGTGTGTGCTTATAAAAATGTAATCCATTTTTTGTGATATCACGACAGCTTACGATACGAATCGATTTAAAAATCTATCTTTTTCGGAAAGAATCGATATCCGTACTGACGACGACAATGACATTACAAAATGGCGCCAGTTTTATTATAGGAATGTAACATAAACATTGCAAAAATAATTAATTTACAAATAATGTTGTTTCTCAAAAAGTACGCGTTTCCGCATATTGAAACTTTATGTGTGTGCTTATAATAGTGTAACTTTTCTGTAAAAATACGTATCAACCCCCAACTCGATGGAAGTCAACTAGGAATGTAACCTAAACATTGCAAAAATAATTAATTTACAAATAATGTTTTTTCTCAAAAAGTACGCGTTTCCGCATATTGAAACTTTGTGTGTGTGCTTATAAAAATGTAACCTTTCTGTAAAAATACGTATCAACACCAAACTCGATGGAAGGTAATGGAAAGCTAAGCCAAAAATTGTATATACCAGCAGCTTAACTATTACCCGATTAACGGGAAAAAATATTTTATGCTATGGCTTAGTAGTTAAGTTCATAGTTATGAATATAGACCAAAAATACTTAAAAATGAATAATTTATTAATAGCGAATGTATCAATATATTTGTGTATATTATGTATAGGTTTTTCTTCTGAATAAATGGCATATAAATGATAAGGCCTCATTTTTATCAATTCAATTTTTATATTGAAATGTCTGACTAATATTCACAAATTATTTAAAAAAAATAGTTATATATTATATGGTGTAACCAAAATTTTATTTTTATTATATGTTGTTATAGCCATAATAGCCAATACACATTCTGTGAAAATTTCAAGTATCAACATATTACGGTTCATAAAATACAGCCTGCTGATAGACAAACGGAACGATAGTGGAAACTTAAGTCCCGTTGACACTCTTTGGGCACGGAACCCTAATAAACGGAAATAATGTTTTAATAATAAAAATAAAAATTAATAAAACAACATATAAATATTAGGTCATTTGAGCAATACTACAAAAATAAACATTTTATAATATAGAATTAGGTTATATTATAATAAGTTAAATATATTATATTATAAAATATAGTAACAATAAATTCACATATAAAAATCTCAGCCACGGGGAACTTTATTTTTGCATTCGCGGCAACACTGAATAGCGTCATTGATTTTTTGTGACTTATTTATGGCTTGTGTTATTTTATGTTAAAATTTCGAAATTGTATGATACTTAATGATAGTATGTGATTCCAGTGTCTTTCTTATTTCTTGTAGTATTATTTTTACACAGTTTCAATACGTAAACTGGTATTTTACTTCGGATTATGATCAAAATTTAATAAAACATTCGGTATGTTGACCTTACACGTTGCCTGCAACGCGACTGGCTCGGGTACGCCGATTTCGGCGTAGTATTTGTTGCGCATTTTACATGAGCGCCGGCGGTATCTAGACAGAGCGCGCGATGACCTATCATTAATCTATGCCACAGACTAACTAGTAGATTGAAACCACACTAAATGACACACTGTACGGAGTGTAGTACAGTTCAGTTGAACACAGTGTATGTTTGGAATGTGCAATCTAGTACGTAGTACATATATATCGATGCCTACCACCTACTAAGTATTAGCTTATATTGTAGTAACTGTGTTATAACGTGTATACACTTCATCAAAACTTTAGACTTACCAGGCGTTCTGCAGCATGCTTTGAGCGCATTCGTTGTCACCCAGTGCTTTGTAGCATTTAGCCAATTCAATCATAGCGTGCGGGACCAGGAACGCGTCTTGATCGATGTCGTCCTTCAAACTAGATAAAAAAAAACAATGCTTAAGTAATAATATACAGATTATTCGAAGACGTAAAAATTAACGCGCAATAAGCGAGTAAACAAGACTTGCCAACTCAGTGAGGCAATGTAAGCCTTCAAAGGCTTACTTCATGTTCAGGCTGGGTAGGCTGGGCAATTAAGCGTCGTACATAATTTTTTATTTATTTATTTCTACCTCTGTCTTTAAAGGCGTATCTAATACGACAGTGTAGGCACATAAAACTATCCAATTTAATAAGGACAGAACACAACTTATATACTATTATAACATAATACATATAACGTCACTTTTGTAAATTCACCCAAGAAACAGCAGAATAAATCTATATCCTGCGATACTTTATTTAGAGTATGTATATTAACTATGTAACAAACGACTTTTACTTAAGCTGAAAACAAAATATAAGTGATTACTTTAATTTATTTAACTTTAATTAACTTAAGTGAAGTAATGACTTTATCATAAGATGTTATTTGTTACTTGTTGATAAATAAAGAAATCAATAAATAAATTCATTCACCCAACAATACGTTTAGAACATTAGTATTTTTAAAGTCACGTCTGTACCTATTTGGTACGAATCAATAGGCTGAAGTGTATAGCTCTAAGAACTGACAACTGCTGGCGAAGAATGTTTCGTAAATCAGTGATGTGTAGGATGTAGGTCGGCCCTTCCACATTTGATGCAGTGACGATGTAGCAAAAGATTCAGGAAGTCAATTGATGCAGGTGGCTTAGGATCAAACTTTGTGGCATTCCTTAGATAATACCAATTCCATAATTATCTACCTACAATATCCCTGCGCCATGTAATGGTGTCGTGATCCACTAACCACAGGAAACAGAAACAGGAGGTAGACATCAGCATCTTTTTAATAAGAACTTGCTAACCTGCCGCTTGGTGACTAATCTATGGGGAGACCCATGTTAGGCACTGAACTTTTAAAAGTGTTATAGGATGCACCATCCGAGAACGTCGGTAATGAGGCTGTACTTGCCGCGGAAGCATGCTTTTTAAGCGCGCTCACCATGCATAATCGCGAAGTGTGCACCTCCGTAATTACTTCTTGGCGAGATCAGATGATTCAGTTTATACGGACGTCATTTCTTGTTTACAATATTACAATAAAAATCATCTGGGGAGTAAAAACTATTTTGAACAAGCCATAGCTTCAATTTTTTTTTGAAAATAGTTGGAAATGGAAGTTTTCAAATATCAGTTGGGATTTTATTATACACTTTTATACACATATTGGGATAATTAGACTGAAAAAATATAGTTTTACATTTTCTAAAATTTAAGGTAGAGTAGGGATGCCCGATCTGAATCAATTTTCTGGAAGATCGATTCACGGCCAAACGATCTGCCGATTTTTGAATCGATTCAAGAGAATGTGATCTTCACCCAGATCGATTCGTATGACTATAAGATCGTATAAAAAATCGTATCAACTAAAACCTAAACTTCAACCAAACAGTAACGTTATAACGTATGAACTGATCTTTGCATACCTACCTATCGTATTGCCGGGGAGGGGACAGAATAACTAAAACAAAGTAAGAACTTTGTTTTAGTTACTGTCTTACTTAGTACCTACACATTAAATGAGAGTAGATTCGAGTTACATCTAAAACGGTGGTAGTGTATGAAATATGAAGGTAAGTATGATAATATTTTGTTTATTTTATTATCGGGTACCTATGTTAGTGTTATAAGATATTTCATTCTTTGTATTATCGCGATACGAAAAGTTGAAATGTTCTGTGAGCGTAAACTATTACTATAAAATACTTTTTAATATGGTCACGCCATCCAAATCAAACGCTTCGGCTTTCTTCTAATTAAATGTGACAGTGTAAATTGTGTAATCAGATGGTTAAAAATAGTAGAAATACTGCCAATTTAAAAAATCATTTCAAGTCATTACATAGGCACTTATTCTGAGCTAAGCAAAAGTGAAGAAAGTTCAACTACAGCAATTGCCAAAATTGTAAGAATCTATCTTCTATACAAATAAGTAAAATTGAAATGTCTGTTTGTAATGTCAAAATAACAGCTTTTAACTGAATACATATATCAAAGTATATACGGTACTAATAACAAACAAAAATTAAAAAAAAATTCTGTCTGTCTGTCGTTTCGTCTGTCTGTCTATTTGTTCCGGCTAATCTCAGAAATGGATGGGATGATTTTGACGGGAACTTCACTAGCAGATAACCCATATTACAGGGAATAATTTAAAAAGCTTTTATTAAAAAAAATAAATGCAAATAGTTGGAATTCATAATGTAAAACCTGTTTTATACTTTTCAAAAATAATTATTTGGAAAAACTCACTGGATACCGTAATAGGCATTGTTAAAATAAATAATTATGCATGCATACTGTGCTTTTCTTTATTTTTATAAAATTACGATACGATTTTCCGAGATCGAATAAGATCGATTCAATACCATGCAATTAAATCGTGAATCGATTCACGAATTTACGATCTATTACGATCCAGAAGATCGATTCAAAACAAAAAAAAATTGGTTGTCTGTAAAGTCGGTTTACTGACGATAGTTGAACGTGACAACGTCATAAGAAATATTTAATATCGAAAGAATCATTATCTTCTTTGTCGCTCGTTCCGCGCTCTCGCTTGCACTTTAAATGGAACGCCTAGGTAACGCCGCATGAGTCATGTTTTTTCGTGCGTGCCGCCAGCTTCATCGATTTATAAGACGTTGTCACGTCAAAAATCGGGAATCCCTAAGGTAGAGACAGTTTGGTCCCACGTACGCAGCGTCGCATTATGACATCTGGATTCTTGATTTTGTATGAAAAACTTTGCATTAGAAACACATTTATCATATGCAACGGAATCACACGCGTCCGACGATTTGCGATGTCTAGATCGGCGTGGGAAGGTGGAGGGGATGTTCGTACGCAATCACACGCGTACCGCCATCCGCCAGTCGACCAGTGTCACAGAGTACTTTCCTATATAACCAGTGTTTTCCAAGAGCTTACGCATCGTAAACGTAGCACATAATAAACAGCACATCTCCGCTAGGAGTAAACGTATTCTGTGGTCATAAACAAATAGACCCTTGCACCATGCACGCGTTTTGTTGCTAAAATACGAAAAGAACAGCTCATCGATTTAGTAATAAACAATACTCGTCCACTAAACAAAACCCCTATTTAGTGGACGAATATTTAGATAAAAAATAAGTAATGTTTATATTTTATGTATATAAGCAGTGTCCTCGTCAAATTTACAGTGCCTAAAAAAGGCGTCTAAGTTGTAAGCATATCTTTAATTTAAGACCAGTTATGTTCACTTGGATTGCAAATAAATGATTTGGTTTGATTTTGATTTGATTTGATTTATAAACTATAATCCAATGCCGACTTAAAATTAGGTACTTAATTACAACAAAATCAAGCAAATTACGTAAGTATCTATATTATGCCTCTCCCTAAAATTAAAACTACACTCAACCAAGGACAGTTCTTTAACCTTAGAGTAATAGGTGTGATCGTGACCAAAATCAGATTTCTATCAAGAAGTTCTCAGTAGCAACTCGGAGTATTTTACTCCTGTGCTTCAGAAAGAACGTACAAAGCCGTTGGTTCTGAGTGGGATCCCTATATATTCCTGTCGGTTTACCGTTGTAGTGTTATACTACTTACATTTCATTGTACACTAATTCTCCATTCTGTTCTTGATTTTCTGCATTCATGTTTTGCATCACTTTATACTATTTTTCCATTCTGTTTTTGATTCTCTGCATTTATATTTTGCATCACCTTTATTTATATAGGATCCTGTAACGTTTTTACACAATAACATATCATTTTACTGCGTATTTTCACACTATTTAGTACTTTTAAACTAGCTGTCAACGAAGCCTTACCTTTTTTTGGTCTTTTATTGAATTCTCTGTAACTCTACAATTTCAGGCTTCGGTGCGCTGTCGCGCATCAGTTTTTCCTATTTGAATAATATCTCATTTCTTACTTAAAGGTAAAGATTTTCCAATTATATTCCTAAAAACCAAAAATTTTATATTTGATAACCATTGTTTTTGTAGTTGTCATGGTAACTTTTATTCAAATTCGTCTCTGGTTTGATGTTCTTTCTTCATTAATACTTTTTGGCTGTAGGTCATTTACAATAAATTTCCTTTTAATTTAAATAATTTTTCCGTTCTCTCTAGAAAGATATAAAAGCCGAACAATCGGTGAAGAAATTCAGTCTTGCTTCAGTTCTCGTATCGGAAGCATCTTCTAAAGGCCTTATCCCGGGGCCGCTCAGCCCCGGGATCCTGCAAGCCTCTATCCTGCCTGAAGCCACTGGACTCTACGATCCGTTGCTCTGCCTGAAGTCGCCGGATCCTACAAAACGTTGCTCTGCCTGATGTCGCCGAGATCCCACAAGTCTCTACTCTACCTGGAGTCGCCGGAACCTACAGACCTCTGTTCCGCCTGAAATCACCGGAACCTACAAACCTCTGTCCCGCCTGCAGTCACCGGATCCTGCAGGCCACTGCGCTGTCTGAAGTCGCTGAGGATCCTGCAAGCTCCTGTCTGGGCTGAAGTCGCCGATCCTGCAATCGCCGCATTCACCTGAGGTCGTCCCCTAGAGACGCCCACGCCTACCCACCTACGCCGTGTGTGCTCGTTCCAGGCACTGAGAGCACGCTTGGGATCTTCGGACTCAGCTACGACATAAATCTTTTTTTTATTACCTTTTTTTTAAAAAAAATAATTTGTAAATCACATCATCCATCCTCACATTCATACTCCATTTTTGATATATAAAATTGTAAATACTCTTTTAAAAACTTAAATATATTATTGTCTTGGTCTATTTGGTTGTTTTGCTGATCGTAGGTTAGGTTTTCCTTCTCTTTTAATTGTCGCTTCACGACACCGTCCCATCGGACTATGAGAGTGAGGGAATAAAATTCACATGTGCTTGTGCACACATTCGTGAACCATAATCCTGCCCTGCGCCATTAAAGTATACATCATATTTGAGAAAGGGAATTCATTGCGTCCTAATTTTTCAGGAGACACAAAAAACTGAACCCTTTTAAATATTATTGGAAAATAGTTAAGTTAAATGGAGCATTTACTTCTAATTGCAGAGAAAAACCTAAATAAAATATATTATTTACGACTTTTTCGCAATTTTAATATTGGGTAATTTTTAAATAATAGATTAAAGTCATAAAGTCAGTGATTTGTCCCCTTTCTTACGTAGATTTAAAAACTTGATTCCCTATATTTTTCAAACTAATGTACTGACATATTCCTTTTCTTAAGTGTTTCATTGATCTTGTCCTATAGAATCGAAATTTATGTCAAAATCGTTATATTTGAAAAAAAAAACCTGATTTGTTTGCTTTCTTAATTAACTGATTCAAATAGACCTCTATACGTACTCTAAAATTGGGAGATGAACAGCTCATCGATTTAGTGAGGCGATACGAATGTATTTATAACATTAAAGGTATTGAACATCGCGATGCTTTATTACGCAATAGGTACAACATGGGAAGAGATAGAAAAATTACATGGTAAACCTAGTGAGTGCCTAACCACTTACATCATGGACATCAGACTAAGTAAACGATTCGCAAATTCACTCCCAGAATCAGAAAACATGCAATAAGTTTGTAGGCTTGCGTCCGCTAAAAAGTGACAAGTGTCTGACACCAACCGTACGTTGCATAAGTAGGCACAGCGGTGACACTGTACGTGAGAGATGAAGCGCCGGTGATATTAGACCGGAGCGTGTAACGCTAGGGTTGATACCGAACCGAAATGGAATATTATAGACTTGTGCCAAAGAAGATACATAGTAGGTATATGTTATATAATGAAAACTTATGTATACAACATGTAACAAAAACCCTGTGGTTCCCGTTAAGTATGTTATCAGGATCAGTATTCAACCTATAGAAATAACTTTTTTTAAAAACTCGACCAAATATTTTTTTAATTTTATTAAAAATGTTATTTTTATTTTATGTGGTTTTATTACCTCTTACTGACACTAGCCCATGCTAAAGCTATGTAAAGCGGGTTCTTTGACAATCTCTTACACCTCAGACGATGCAGAGGTAATAAAACCATATACAATTTGCATACAATATTGTTTTTAAATAAAATTAAAAAAATATTGTTCAAGTTTTTTTTAAAAAAAAAGTTATTTCTATACGTTTGTATAATGATTCTGATAACGTACTTGACGGGAACCAAGGGGTTTTTATTACATATTGTATAGACAGTGAAAGCTACGATCAATTTTAAATCAACTCTTATTAAATATCTTTACAGATCGTGAAAATTAAGATTTCCGACAAAACAAAATATGCACGACAGTTAATGGTAATCTTAAATAATTAACCAGCACTTAGTATTTCAGTACGCAATAATCAATATTACCTACTAACCTTTAAAAATTACTTACTTTTATATATTTTTGGCTTTTTCGATGACTTTTATAATTTTTATTATTATTTCTAACAACTGAAAAAATTCGTAGTCGTATGTATAATTTTTTTGGAAAATTCATAGGGAAGCGTAGATAGATAACACTTAATTGTACGCCAAAAATAACATAAATATTAACAAGAAATGAGAAAAATAAATGTGGTACAATGGGTGGCCTTATCGCTAAGAGCGATCTCTTCCAGACAACCTATATAAGTTCATAGATAAAAATATATATATTAATTTGATTTGAATTGTAATTTTGATTATACAACTATTTGTTGTCCTTAATAAAAAATATATATAAATATATATTTTTATAAATATATAAAATTACAAATATATACTTTAAAACTATTAAGTATATATAACATAAATGTGCCATACAAATAAATAAATATTGTAACTAAATAAAGGTAGAATAATTATATATATTATTTTTGTATAAAGCGCAGCCCTCACCCAGGGCAGTCATCCCCAACAAGTTCAACGTATTGTGGAATATATCCTCAGCGGTTTTTATCCTCGTCGTCATAAGCGTCTTTTTCGTCGACATTGCCAGAGGTTTCGATAGAGTCTGGCATGAATAGAATAGAATAGAATAGAATAGAATAGAATAATTTTTTATTCAATATAGATCACATTTATAATACTTATTGAAAGTCATTTTTTACTTTACCACTGGTTCGAAAAAAAAAAACCTCTGTCCTGGGAAGAACCAGCAAGAAACCCAGCGGGACTTTTTTTTAAAGCAAATTTTACAATAATGGTTGTACTAACTATATAAGTACAAAATTTATTTTAGAAACAGCTTGGAAGCGATCACCTCATTCCCAGGGGTTATTATCAACCATGTATTCATTTATACTATAATAACCCTTTTTATACAGTTTCAACTTAACAAAACATTTAAACTTGCTAATGGAGAGAGCCTGTACACTTTCCGGGACCTTGTTGTAATAGCGTATACATTGCCCCAAGAATGAATTACTGACTCTGTGGAGTCGAGAAACTGGTATCACTAGCTTGTGTTTGTTCCTAGTGTTTACAGAATGCACATCACTTTTTTTACTAAAACTACCTTTGTTTTTGTGAACATACATTAAATTTTCGTAAATATACTGAGAGGCCAAAGTTAATATATTTATTTCTTTAAATTTATCTCTAAGAGACTCTCTCAGTTTTAGGTTGTAAATAGCTCTAATGGCCCTCTTCTGTAAAACAAAAATAGTTTCTGAATCAGCCGCATGTCCCCATAGCAAAATCCCATAAGACATTATGCTATGGAAATAACTGAAATAAACTAATCTAGCTGTCTCGACACTAGTGAGACCTCTAATCTTTTTTACAGCATAGGCTGCAGAACTTAGTCTGCTTGCTAGTTTGGATATATGGGGGCCCCACTGCTTGAAGCTTTGCGTCGAGAGTGATGCCAAGAAAAACAGTGGATTCAACAGGGCTCAGTTCTTCCCCATTTAAAAACACATTGGTACTCAGATTTCTAACATTCGTTGTTGTAAATTTAATACATTTAGTTTTATTTCCGTTTAAATGTAAATTATTAACGTTAAACCAATGCACTAATTTTGATATAGCATTATTCACTTCGTCACATTTAAATGATTTACGTTTAAGTTTAAAAATTAAAGAAGTATCATCAGCAAATAATACTATATCATGATTATCCTCTACAATAGAAGGGTAGTCATATACACTAGAAACAGGAATGGGCCAAGAATTGAGCCCTGAGGGACACCCATTAGTACAGGTGAGCCGGAAGATGCATGAAGGCCTTATCTACAAACTATATAGAATAAGTCTCTCCGATCGTCTAGTACGTCTCGTGGCCTCTTACCTGCAGCATCGTACCTTTCGTTTTAGACACGAAGGCACGCTCTCTTCTCAGCGCCCCATCAAAGCTGGTGTCCCGCAGGGCTCTACTTGCTCCCCTCCTCTACACACTGTTCACCAACGACATTCCCATCCCGTCGAAAGGTGTTCAGCTCTCCCTCTTCGCAGACGACACTGCCCTCTACTGTTACCTCGCTACCTTTTATACGGAACACGATCCAAAAGTCAGTTGATGACCTAGGAGCTTGGTCCCAAAAATGGCGCATCGATGTGAACCCGGAGAAGAGCTCCGCCGTTCACTTCCATTATAAACGACGCCGTCTCAAAAACACTCCACCAATACGAATGCTAGGGACCCTGTCCCCTGGCATACGTCTGCCAAATATTTAGCCGTCACCCTTGACACGAGGCTCATCTTCGGGCCCCATGTTAAAAGAGTAACCCGTCACGCACGATTCTATCTGAGTAGGCTCAACAGTATGTTGGGCCGACACAGTAAAATGTCCCTCCGTAACAAGCGAACCCTTTATAAGATCTGTATACGACCAGTCATGTCTTACGCAGGCCCTGTTTTTGCCCACGCCAACCCTAAAATCATTAATGAACTCCAAGTAGTTCCAAACCTCTTCTATCGTCGAGCTACGAACACACCTTGGTACGTCCGAAATGCCGACCTCCATCGGGTCTTAGAGCTCCCTACAATCCAACAATTTCTAAAAACACTTTCTGAGAACTTCTTCAAAGCCTCAGAGTCTCATTCCAATCATTTTATTCGTGAGGCAGCTACTTATGCAGCCCCACTCCCCTCTCGCTATCGAGTCCGCAGGCCGAGAAACTCTCTCTCGGACCCGTCAAATAAAATTTCAACCGACCTGAACTGCCTCCTAGCAGCTCAGACCGATTCTTCTTAAATTTGCCTAAGTAGGCTCTCCCTCAGCGGCTCTTTGTAGCCACCTGCGCCCTCTTCTCCCAAAAGAGGGTTGCTTCTGATTCAGCAGAGAGGCCTCAAAGAAGGCCACTGCCCATCCCCCATAGGTGGTTTTTAGTGGGTATCACTTAGGGTCCCGGTTAGGATAGTCACAGTGAGTCCCACATAACCAAGACAGACCGGCTGTCGTGGTATGCATAAAGCATTTACCACTTCCTCGCGTAACGGGGTAGGCCTTTCCAATTGCTTTTGGGCGCAAAAAAAAAACAGGGCAGTCGACGACGGCCCGTTCCACGCCTCGCGCGCCTCTCAAGGCACAACCTGACACCCACACATAGTCGCAAGTGATTTTACGTGCGCACATGCTCAAGTGTCTTTCTTTTCGCGTAGTGTATATATTCTTTGACGTAGGCCAAGTGTGTGCACCTACGTTGGAGCGTTGAATCGCATAAGTTGCGTACGTGGGATCAGTCTGTTTCTCCCAATAATCTTGTAATATCTCTATGCGAAAATCTTTCATCTGAATAATTATCTATACATCTCTGAAATAAATGAGGATATTTATTTTACGAAAGTTCTGATTTCATATACATACATGCAACACAGTGTCATAATTTGACTATTTAAAGAGTAGTTTAGAAGAGTCACAAATCTACATCCACAGATCGCCCGTATAGTTTTCTTTTGGATGAGGAATGCTCTATTAAAAACTATTGCATTGCCCCAGAGCAATAACTAATACTATAACACGGACCCTACATACCAGTGATAAGCGGTTATAGCAGCTTCTTTACTTATTACAATGGTCAGTATTTTAAGTGCATAAACGAATTTATCTAATTTCTCACACATTAAACTTACATGATTTTTCCAATAACAGTGCTGATCCAAAATAAGGCTGAGAAATTTTGTTCAACAACCTTTTCAATTTCTTGATTATGACTCATGACTTTTATTTTATGGATATACGTCCGGTTAGTGCAAAATGTAATATATTTAGTTTTGAGTAGATTGGGTCATAGATTATTACTTTCAAGCCAATTTACTGTAGATGTTAACTTTAAGTTTCTTCTTTAGGCTTTTCTTTACCTGTTATTATAACTGATATATCGGCGGCATATAGAGTACAATGCCGATCGATTGCTAATGGAAGATTATTAATATACAAAATATATGAGCTATTACGCATATGAGCAATTATGAAAATATGTTTAATTATTGGTAATTTTTTTTAATAGGATAAGGGTGACAAACGAGCCCACAGTCCACCTGATGGTAAGTGAATGCAGATGCGTTGTCACCCGTGAGGACTAAGATGGAATGCCTCATTTCCAGTAAAAAGGGCCCCCGGCCACCTGCACTCACCAAGCGAAACGCAGAGGTAAACCTCTACTTCACGCTGGTATTCTGTGAGCTCGTGGTACCACCCAGGTTCGAGCCGGCCCATCCGGGCGACAGCAAAAGCTGCCGCGTGGCTCTACCACTGTCCAATTGTGGATGCATTAAGCCCATTAAAAAAATATGTATAACGTGATTATACGTCAATTTTTAAAGTAATTTAATTACACACAAGTTTTCACTAAAACCTTATAATTACTACATTTACTAGACTTCCAATTTTCCGATAATTTTATGCCAAATTTCAATTAAAAAAGCTTGGAAAATCAAAGATTGCACGACTCATAAGATCTCGAAAAAATTAAAAAAATGTAAATTGTAATTCTATTCATCAAAAAGTTCAAGTAGCAGTCACCGAAGTACACCTTCGAGTCCCTTCATCAAGTCCGAAGGTAAGGTCTACTCATAACTAACAAAACAAGGCCAAACTCGGCACACCTAGTACTACTCTTCGAGGAGTTTCTGTAGCATTCACCGAAGTACACTTTCAGGTTACTCTATCAAGTCTGGAGGTAAAGTCTCATCATAATTAACAAAACGAGGCGAAACTCGGCACACTTAGTTCTACTCTTTGAGGAGTTCCAATAGCATTCACCAAAGTACACCTTCAGTTCACTCTATCAAGTCCGGAGATAAGATTTCATCATAACTAACAAAACGAGGCCAAACTCGGCACACCTAGTTCTACTCTTCGAGGAGTTCCAGTAGCATTTAACGTAGTACACTTTCAGATCACTCTATTAAGTCCGGAGGTAAGGTCTCATGATAACTAACAAACCGAGGCCAAACTCGGCACACCTAGCCCTACTCTTCGAGGAGTTCCAGTAGCATTCACCGAAGTACTCCTTCAGGTTACTCTATCAAGTCAGGAGGTAAGGTATCATTACGCGATTGGTGAAGAGATTAAAAAATAGATTGAGTTAAACAATTGATATTTTCAAAAGTTATCGTATTTATGGACTTGGTACACAATAAGCCACTAAAACCACTTTTTTATGTAAACATAGCAATTATTCAATTTAAAAAAAATTCTACAATCATTTATCTTTCTGAGAATGTGTTTTTATATCGTTTATATGTTAAATGTGATTGTTAGATAGGATTTGATGCGACAAAACGTTGGAATCTTGATTTTTAGGCGCTAGTAGAACATACCTACGCGTTTTGCGCTTTAGGCATGCAATAAAATAAAGGACCAAGAGTTGTACCCTGTGGTACACAATTTGTAATGGGTTGGAATTTAGAGCTATGTGTGATTTGTTCATTAAATTTATAATTAATTAATTCTAATTAAATGAACGCATTGAGTTCTGTTCCTTAAATAAGATTTTTTTCCATTGGAATGCAAGCCCTCTAAAGCAATATTTTCCAATTTTATTTAGCAACAGTTCGTGGTTTACAAAATCAAATGCTTTACTCATATCGAAAATGTTACCAGTAACTTTCATAACTTTTGTCACTGTTTTCTGTTATGTGCTGAATTAGCGTGGAATTAGCTAGCGATGTTGATTTTCTGCCGACTTCCAAAAAGGAGACGGTACTCAATTCGAGTGACCTCATAACTTTGTACTGGGCGAACCGATTTCGATGATTCTTTTTTATATGAAAGCTGATAGTCCTCGTGTGGTCCCATATGAATTTTATCTTGATGGTCTGACCTTGGTCAGACCAATGGTTCTGGAGTTATTCTTAAATAACCTATATTGAAGTCGCTTATATTAAAGTCGGCTGTACAAAATTTTTAATTTTAAATTATTATTTTTGAAAACCGGTTCGTTTTTCCGTCAAGTATGCATTGCTTTTTCAAATATTTTAGCTAATATTGGGATGAGAGCAATCAGTCTTTAGTTATTAATTTCTTTTTTGTTGCCCGCTTTATGGATTGGCTTAATCAAAGAAATTTTAAGTTTATAGTTTATATTTTAGATATATTAATAATATAAGAAAGAATTGAAGATATCAAATCAGCACACGACTTTAAGATTTTTGTGGAGATTCCGTCATAACCCACCGTATTTGTATAATTTAACCATTGTATAATTTTTTATATTTCTTCTACAGAGCAAGGTTGCAAAAATATACTGCTGTGTTTTGGACGCGGACTCTGCCTTAGTCTCAAAGTCTCTGAGGAAAAGGTTTCAGCGTAAAATAGCAGCTTAATATTGCTGTGTTTTGTATGGTGAGCGTAAAGAACTGGAACCCCTTTCTACTAGAAATGATGCATTCCATGTTAGTCTTCAGGTGTGACAGAGCATCTGCATTTTGATTCTTAATCGGGGATAAATGTAAATGTCTAAGGGTCACAGCATCTACTTACTATCAGGTGGACTGGTAGTGTGGAGTGACTTGAATCTGAGATTGACTGACCTGAACACGATCTCGAGTTCTTGAATCGCGCGGTTTGGTGAACTAAGAGCAGCCAAGCACGTGCCACGAAGGTAAGCGAGCAATGCCCTGGTGTCATCTTCCTGATCACGTGGCCCCTCGAAATTCTCGTGGTCGATGTGCTGTTTGATGACTTCAATTTGCTGTAGGCAATTAAGGAAATTGTTACGTACTTGCACGTTAAATGATCATCATCAGGTGTTCCATAGCTGGATTAAGCAGAAACCGCTGTGACCCGTTACCGTTACAGCCTATTAAAGTCCACTACTGAACATAGGCCTCCCCCATAGATTTCCATAGGAGGCGATATTTGCCATAGTTGCCTCGCTTGGCAAGCGGGTTGGCAAAAGCAGTTTTTTTATTTTCAGTCGTTATCTTCTTATTTGTTTCCCTCTGTTGTCTCATACGACACCAACGAGATAATGTGGGTGACTCGTATATTTATTATTATTTTATTAACTCTTTAAACTTCTTTTTTCTTCATTAAAGTTATTCTTCTTCCCAAGAAACATTTATTTTCCGAACCAGTGGTGCATAACAATAGCTTGAAGAGTTTAGGGAGGCAATATAATTACAGGCTGGGCGACTGCGACATTCCACCGATGCATTGTCCTTAAAGGTGACAACGCATCGGTCGCCTTCTTTGTTAGAAGTTGGCTGTAGGTGACCATGGACTTCAGTAGCCAGTTACCATCAGATGGACTGTAACTTCGTTTGCCACTTCAGTTTTATAAAAAAAAGTATAATACAATAATTTTTATTGAATAAAAAATATTATATTCTATTCTACATAGAAATAAATAATTATATCATTACACGAAGCAGGGTATAGGCATTGGGCGGTACCCAGTGAAGTGGAGAAAGCAGGTTGCAAACACACAGATGTCCCTCCTGGGTTTCTAAGTTGAAGCATCGACAGTCTGACCATTTACTGGCAGATCCCTCGCCTGCGGCACGCCGATAGTATATCAAGGCAGACCTGCGAATAAGACACCAGTTAAAAATAATAAAAAGAGTGCAGTAATTTAATTGTGAGACAAATATAAGTTGTATTAATAAATCTACACAGATATAAATAAAATTTAAATTTCTGTCAGTAATATTGAAAACAACTGGCTTCTAATGAGCTCACGGGGCTATTTACACGCTATTAAGACGTAACTATTTTAAAAACATTGTTTATATTCGAATTAATAAATCTAGATAGATGTAAATACAATTCAAATTTCTGTCTGTAATATTGCAATAACTGGCTTCTATTGAGCCCAAGGGGCTATTTACACGCTATTAAGACGTAACTATAATAAAAAAAATCTGTTTATGTATGTCTGTCCGGGCTAATTATCGGAATGGTTGAACCGATTGTGATGAAACTTTACCAACTATAGAGAATCAGAACAAGAGAGAAGAAGAAGAAATGCAGCTTTATTATGGTTGCAGCACGAATGGGTCGGCTCGACCGGGGACCACACACTCGCAGATTACCAGCGTAAAATAGCTTAATATTGCATGGTTTCGCATGGTGAGTGAAAATACCCTTTTGACTGGAAACGAGGCATTTTATCGTAGTCCTCGGGAGTGACAACGTATCTTCATTAACTCGTTTTCTTAATCGAGGATAGATGTAGGTATGTATGGATCACAGCATCTACTTACCATCAGGTGGACTGTGTCCGCGTTTATCACTCTTAAGATATTAATACAAATCCTCCTAACAACAAGAGGCCAAAGTCTACAAGAGCAGCTACGGCTTATAGAAAAAATTTAAAAACAAATAGAGTACGTGAGGGTTATATGGTCATCCGGTTAATATGGTCACTTTCTTATAACTCAAAAACTAAAGCCTAAATTGCATATATGGCTTTGTGATACGATAGCTTTTCACCAGTTATTCAAATAGTAAAGGGTCAAAAGGCCGCCGCTTTATCGATGCCATTTTGAAAGTTGATATTATAGTAAGTACGTGAGGGTATAAGCTTTCTCGCCCTATAAAACCAAAATTAGGAGGAGAACAGAGACATAAACTATATACTATAACTAATATAAAGAAAAAATAGCAAACAAGCTTTGGAAATAATTAGGAACACTTCGAAAAATCTTCTGAGAAAAACTAATTACACTACACAATACAAAAATCGACTAAACTATTTACAATAATATCAACTGTCAAAATGGCGTCGATAAAGGAGCGCCTTTTTGATCCTTTATTATTTAATAGACTGATCAAGAGCTATCGTATCACAGAGCGTTCTATGCAAACGACGCTGTAGTTTTTGAGTTATAAGAAAGTGACCATATTATCCGGATGACCATATTACCCTCACTTACTATAGTTATTTTTTTTAAGTTGATTTTTCGAAGTGTTGCTAATTATTGCCAAGGCTTGTTTGTATATTTTTTTCTATTTAGTTATAGTATACAACATTGTGTATTTGTGTCTGTCCTCCTCCAAATTTTGGTTTTATAAGGCGGCAAAGCTTAAGGTGACCATATTAGCCTCATGTACCTTATAAATTAAACTGCATTATTAATGGAAGTGTACTGCAGTAGTCTATTTATATTATATTAAAGGCCAAAGCTGGATATAGGTGTCGTCTAGGCAGGATCTGCGATAAGATGTCTCATTCTGGATGTTTATCAAAAGTTCGGCGCTTTGATGTCATAGTTAACGAAGGCTATTATAAAATTTTAATTTTTTTTGAGTCTAATCAACGCAGAATAAGCTTACAGTATTTAGACGTCTTGCAGTGGTATGCTAGAGTTTGGATTAATGTTTCCAATTTTGGGGTATCAAGTAGATGATAACACCCAATATCAATAGGCTCGCGTATCATTCTTTGTAGGAATAGAGTTTTGTGATCAAGTTCAAGATTCTGTAAGTTCATTCTCCGTAGATCGGACAAAAAAATTATATTTATATATAGCCTATATTGATTATAATATCAGAACATCTAACACCTCAATCCTCCCCCCCTCCCCCCTCCTCCACTCAGTTTTATTCCGTGTGTAGTATTCGAGTAAATGTAAGAAATGATTAACTAAAGAAGATAATAAAATGATCGGTTTAAACTTACTCAAAGAACTTGGAAGCCTGTTGATTTTCCGCGGCAGAAGCGTCTTCGCCTAATTGTAAGAGTAACGACCCTCTAGCGTAGTAGTACACGCTGAAAGACCACGAGTTCTCTGTGACCAGCTTGAATGCGAACGATGATGTTTCGCACCAATTTGTCATCGTGCTATACAAAACATTACCATATTAGTAAAAGTTTAGAATAAAAAATTAACAACAAGAACTTTAAAATATTGGCCTAACCGAGGCTATTGTCTGTATATATATATATATATATATATATATATATATATATATATATATATATATATATATATATATATATATACAAATGTTTATATGTTATCTATATACATTTTTGTTGTAGAAATGAACAGCGAAATGGCAACATGAAAGTTTATCGAACAAATTGGCGGTATATTCAAAATGGACCAGATAAAGAGTACCCTTAACCGATGAGCATGTATACGTAGGTATATGGACGGAGGTGTGTCAGGATCATGCCAAATGGAAGTCCGTAGTCTCTGCCTACCCCTTTGCGTGACAGGCGTGATTTTTTATGTATGTGTTTATGTTTATGTATGTGGTATGTATGTAAACAAACAAAACGTAACAATGATAAACACAGCTATTAGTGAAAACCTTAAAATGTTATAGAATTTATTAAAATAATCACTGGAATAAATAAAACACAATGAAGGCATCGTAAAAGAAGTGCCGTGTAAGAGAATTCACCATCCCTTGGCTATTGTAAGAGGTGGCAGAGGGAAATAAAATAGAAGATGCGCAGCAGCATCTCCCTAATAACAATTAAAAATAATAAAAAGTGTTCTATGTGCAATAAGAGAAGTCAGAAACGTTTAGAGTATACATAAAATCCATCAACATGTATTGGGTGCCCGGCGGACTCTCCATGTAAATACCCTTCAGGAGACATGTGCACAGCAAGTATGGAGTGAAGAGTACAAGGAGAACCATCTTATAAGGGGCGAAAGTTGAAAAAGTGTCCTACTATTTACTAAAAATAGAGGTTCCAAAACCTACCACAATAGCGCTGGCGTCTAAAACTACGATATGAAGATAGCTGTTGTGAACGGAGTGAAGTCAGCTGAATTCAAATATTTAAAAAAATTTATGACTAGAGTAGTTAGTAAAATGCCAGTATATAAAATCTCAATTATTGGACACGTTTTTAGGGACATTTTCATATATAGAGATGGTCCTCCTTCTACTCTACACTCCATAACTGCAACTGTGACGTATTGACAGATTGTATTTTTGGTAATGCGACTAGTTAGAGGGTATATAAAACAACTTACCCATTGGCAGACGTGAGCTCAGTGCAACAACGCTGATGGATCTGCCTCCACAAGCAAAGAATGGCAACGGCGTGCTGGTAGTAATCTGCGGACACGGTGCAGCGACCGCGAGGTCGTAGTGCCACTTGACGCCAGTCCATTTCCATTCTAGAGGAAAAGTTCGGTTAGTAAGCTCTTTTGAAGTGAAAACTTCTTTAACATCATTGAGTTTCGACACTCGATGAAACGACACTAAAAAGGGACAAACACATACTCTTACATTTATAGGATTTAGCCTGCTAGAGAATAAGATACAAGATTACAACATCCTTTTCTGATGATATCATTTGTATCGCGTTTGAACTGCACACATTTTTTAAACGATTGTAGTACGAATGGGTTGGCTCGACCGGGGTAAGACCACGCTCTCACATAATAGCTGATTTACACAGGGAAAGTAACTGGCTCCAAATTCGAGGCAAGTCAGTGTTGACCCGCTACTGGCATAATGTAAATTGATTTGGAGTCAGTAAGGACTGTCACGCCAGTGCTGTACTGACTTCAAGTGCTGTAGGGCTTCAATACTCCTGCTTGAATATTTTGAAGTCAGTCCACTCCCCCGCCATCCGCGCCAGGGGTGTTGACCTTGTCTAAATGACCAAGGCAGCGTCATATCATAAAATTATAAAATATGTAGATTATAAAACAAAGGTAAATGAACGCATTTTTTTCATTACTGAAAGCATGCATAATACATTTATTTATATTTTGTGTGTTTTTGTGTTTAAGTGGGTCCCTAGATGGTTTATATTTACAATTGGACCCGATAGGTGGCGCTGTTGCGAGATACAGAAATTACCCGTGCGAAGAAAAAACAAAGTTTTGACAAGAGATAGGTATCACCTATCAAAGTATAGATATATAGATATAGATAGAGTTTAAGACTGGTAGCAAACCTTATTTTTATATTTTGACTCAGCTAAGAATTTGGCTACACAGACAGTTGCTCCTATTGAGCAGCAAAATAATTTAACAATTAATTTGGAACCAGCTGCAAGTAATTTAAATTAGATAATAAGACAATAGAGGTAGTCTCTAGCAAAGATAATTTAATTTTGTAATTTCACAAAATCACAATAATAAAAACATTATCAACCTGATGCATCAAAATATACAATGTATGTTAGGCAAAGAATTAGAAATTGTATTATTTATAAAAAGTAACAATACACATATTTTATGTAGGGGAAAGTCGGGTAGCCCCGGACGGCGGGTAACCCCGGACATTTAAATTTCAAAGAAACTAAACACGTTGCGTAGGTAAAACTTTACTTTAAATGTGCGCCCTCTGGAGTAAAAGCAAATCCAACTCAGTTGCGGTGTGGCCCAAGTGTGGCCGCCAAGCTAGTTACCCGTGAGTGCGTGTTTTGTTCCCGCCAAAAAAACTTCGTCGCTCCTGTCAAACTTCATTGAAGGTTACTAAGTACAATACGTAAGTATGCATACTTGTCTATTATTTAATATTCTAGCCAATTTTATACATTTGAAGTTTGTAACAGAATTTTAAACATTTTTTTTTTACTATTTAAGAGCACTGTTTAAAAATGTTGCATGTTAACGATCGGGTACCCCCGGACACGATAATGTCGGGTACCTCCGGACAGTGGTTTAAGTTTTGAATTTCGCAATATTGTGTCAACAAATTACAATTGTTTTGTCAGTTTGCTTTTTTTATGGAAAGTATTTTAAAATGTTTTTACTATTGTTGCAGAATAAAAAATAAATTCCGGGGAAACTGTCCCACGGCAGTATATTTTTTTATAAAGGGGAAAATTGTTAAAGATTATTCGGTAGACTCATCTCCTCAGAAATTTTGTACATTTTGAATTATAATCCAACAAAAGGCGGATAGGTGCAGCATATTCCCAGTAACATGTCATATAAATATTTTTTAATTATTTTAGAATATTACGTTAAAATTCAGTTAATTTTGGAAGTTAAACTGAATAATAGTTTTGTATACTAAACAATTTTTTACCGTTTTCTTAACAGTATTATAATATTTCTTAATAGTCCTTGTAAGTAAAATATACATCACTAGTTAACGAACACAATGAAAAATCATAGCTGTCACGCGTTTTCGGGCTATCAGGTCGTCTATACGCCAGTATGTTCTAAGTCTATGTTTTAAACTCAGTGGAGAAACTTCTTAAGAGGCTTATTGGTGATCTTTTCCAAGTTGGCAACGCCTCAGTATTTACATATCATCATCATCATCATCATCATCATTTCAGCCCTATACAAGTCCACTGCTGAAGGTAGGTCTCCCCGAAGGAATAACAGAAATCATGGTCCAGAGCCACTTACATTTCTTACCACGTCGTCACTCCATCTAGTACGGCCCTCATTACATTTTGCTTTACCGGTAAGAGGTTACCTCTCACGAACATTTCTTCCCCATCGCTTATTAATCCATTGTCACTTCAGCTTACTAAGGCTATGTCGGTAACTCTGGTTCTACTGCGGATATCCTCATCCTTAGTTTATCACGCAGAGAAACCCCGAGCATAGCCCTCACCCTTTTACTATAAAACATCAATTTATTTCAGTCAGACTATAGTTTATTCCCAGTTAGTAAGTATCTTCAATTGGCCAGTAACATTTGAAGCATACTTACGCATTGGCCCACATGATCTCGATGTGGCTGCGTTCGTAAAGCTGCTGCAATGCACTCAGTGAAGCCTCGGCCCGCCAGTAATAGCTTCCAGTGAGCGTGCAGTGCCCCTGCAGTAATAGGGACGCCTCACGCCAGTTCATTATCATCCTGCATAACGTTACATAAAGAAAACTGTTCGAGTAAAGTCACATTATTTATTTATGTCTTATGCCTACATATACAGGGTTATTTTTCAAAAAGTAGCCATATTTATTTTTACTTTTTACTACGGCAATATACCCCCCAAATGAAAAAAAATACGAAAAGACGGCCCAGCTATTCCTGGCTACGGTGGCGACCATGGTGACGGCGGGGCGGGGGGTGCTAAGAATCTCCGGTGGAGGTACGGTTGCCACCTACGACGACTCGACCTGGCAACTTATAACGCACGCACCTTGAGGACTGACGAGAAGATACTGGAGCTGGAAGAAGAGATAGACAAGTTACGCTCGAATATTATAGGATTATCCGAGTTCCGAATAGAGGGGGAGGACATAATACGTAATCCTCGAATCCGGCAACTTGTTCTATCACCGAGAGGGAGCCCATCGGAGGCGACCCAAGGAGGTTTTGGATTTGTCGTCCACAAGTCTCTCGTTAACAACGTTGTAAAGATTGGGATTGTGTCGACGAGGGTTACGTACCTTATACTCAGAATTGCCAAACGGTTTTCGCTGAAGGTCATACAGGTTTACGCACCAACCTCGGCACACCCCGATGAGGAGGTGGAGGAAATGTATGAGGATATCTCTAGAGCCATGCATTCCTCCAAAACCCACTATACTGTGTTAATGGGATACTTCAATGCAAAACTAGGCACAAGAGAGAACGGTGAACTGAAAGTAGGGAAATTCGGAATAGGGCAACGGAACACAAGGGGCCAGCAGCTGGCCGACTTCATGGAGAAAGAGGGACTCTTTATGATGAACTCTTTCTTCCAGAAGCGGCCCCACAGGATGTGGACCTGGTCGAGCCCCGACGGTTTGACAAAAAATGAGATTGACTTCATTAAGACTACCAGACGACAACTGTTCAGTGATGTCTCCGTGATCGCGAGGGTGAAAACTGGTAGCTCTCACCGAATGGTTAGAAGCACACTGAACCTAAATATTAAGTTGGAGAAGTCACGTCTAATGAAGTCAACGCTCCGTCCTCCTCGTACTCTAATCCAAAGTCCCGAAACCTTTCAGCTCGAGCTACGAAAACGTTTTCAGTGCCTGGAAGACTGCAATGAAGTGGACGATATAAATTATAAGCTCGTGGAAACTGTCCATGCGGTCGGAGCAAAGTTTTTCAAGACCCGCCGCAGAAGAACACAAAAACTCTCCGATCACACTCTTAATCTCATGGCTATTAGACGGGAAATGAAGCTGCAATCTTCAACAGATTTGACAGCATACAGGCAACTGAACAGACATATCTCCAAATGCATGCGCCGGGACTTACGCAACTTCAAAACAACTTGTATTGAAGAAGCGATCAAGCGGAACCAAGGCTCCAAAGTTTTTGCCAGAGATCTGTCTGCCAGAAAGAGCCAACTGTCGAGTGTGGCAGCATCGTATTCGAGACACCTGAGATTTTGAGTAAGATACAGAGGATCTATGGGCAGCTGTACACATTATCGTTGGAGCCACACGTAAGTGTGAATAACGATCCAAGAGCGAATCTTATCAGACACTATTCTGAAGATATTGCGGACGTCAGTCTGAGCGAGATTAGAATGGCTCTCCATCAACTTAAAAACGGCAAATCCCCGGGGGAGGATGGAATTACAGCGAAACTTCTGAAAGCGGGTGAAAAACCGGTATTTGAAGTCATTCAGAAGCTCTTTAATTCCGTCCTCCATAGTGGTAGTACTCCGGAGGCGTGGAGCATAAGTGCGGTGGTCTTGTTCTTCAAGAAAGACGATAACGCTCTCTTGAAGAACTACAGACCGATTTACCTTCTGAGCCGCATTTACGTGCTGTTTTTGAGAGTCATTACGAATCGTCTCGCACGCAGATTCGACGACTTCCAGCCTCCCGAACAAGCCAGTTTCCAAAAAGGCTTTAGTACCATAGACCACATACACACACTTCGGAAAATTGTACAGAAGACAGAAGAGTACAATTTGCCACTTTGCCTTGCGTATGTGGACTATGAGAAAGCCTTTGATTCCGTCGAAATTTGGGCGGTGCTACAAAGTCAAAAGTCCCTTCAGCGGTGCCAAGTTGACTATCGGTATATCTTAGTGCTGAAGTGTTTGTACAGTAGGGCTACTATGGTTATCCAAGTACAGAACCAGAGTACTAAACCTATCCAACTGCAGAGAGGTGTAAGACAGGGTGACGTTATATCCCCGAAACTCTTCACCGCTGCATTGGAAGACGTTTTCAAGCTACTGGACTGGAAAGGATACGATATTAACATCAGTGGCGAGTACAGGACTCACCTTCGATTTGCCGACGATATAGTCCTTACGGCAGAATCGTTGGAGGACCTAAGCACTATGCTCAATGACCTCAATAGTGTCTCCCAACGGATAGGTCTTAAGATGAACATGGACAAAACAAAGATCATGTTTAATGTCCATGTCACACCTATGCCGGTAGTTGTTGAGAGCACTAAGCTCAAAGTGGTTGACGAGTATGTTTACCTGGGACAAATAGTCCGACTAGGTAAGTCCAACTTCGACCGAGACGTCAATCGACGGATTCAACTCGGTTGGGCAGCGTTCGGGAAATTACGGCACATCTTCTCGTCAGGTATACCTTAAAACTTGAAAACGAGACTATACAACCGTGCATGTTGCCAGTGATGACATATGGACATATCCTCAAAAATGGGGATATCCGCAGTAAAACGAGAGTGACCGACATAGCCCAACGAATTAGTAAGCTGAAGTGGCATTGGGCCGGCCATATAGCTCGAAGAAGCGTTGGGAAAAAAGATTCTCGAGTGGCGGCCTCGTACCGGCGGACGAAATGTAGGGCTTCCCCCCACTAGATGGAGTGACTAACTGGTAAGACATGCAGGAAGTCGATGAATGCAGGTGGCTCAGGACCGTGTTTCGTGGTATACCTTGGGGGAGGCCTATGTTCAGTAGTGGACTTGTGAAGGGCTGTAATGATGATGATGATGATGATGATGATAAGCGATATTTTAAACTTATATATGGGCAACAACGTTTTTGCCTACCGATCGACCCTTACGAATGTGTACGTGCAGATTTTCTTCACCATTTGTTACTTATTCAGAAACTTATCTGCAAATTTATGCAAAATAATATATATATATATATATATATATATATATATATATATATATATATATATATATATATATATATATATATATATAATATGTAGGCGAAAGAGAATCATCCCGATGCATTCATGATGGATGGCGCAAATATGCGTGCGTTACAACATAAAGTACAATAAAATATAATAAACAGATCGTTGGCAATTCGTCGCAAATATGTATATGGTGCGCTTTCCTGATGATGTTAATTTCCAAAATTGCTATCCACAACAACGGTTGCCACGTTACCACAGATACGACCCTTCGCTAGAGTACAACCTTACTCTTGATCTGGCCAGTATTTTATAGTAGTGCTTACACGGCCAATCCTGACATACAACTGTCCTCGGACGTTTATCTTTATGAATTCCTGTAACAAACATTATTAATCACCACTACTTCCGCTCATCTATCCTGACATGAAAGGGTACACTGTCCCTATCTTTGTACCTTTACACACACATACGCAAGGCAATTAAAGAATGTGGGTGTGACTCTAAAAATAAAATGTTAATTAATTTTGCAAATGATCTAACGTGTTTGAAAAATAATAATATTTTAAGTCCCCCATTTTAAGTGACCCCAACATTATAACTGAACTTATAATAGGTACATTAATTAAATGCCTCCTAGATAACACTATAATGACTTTGGTCCTGTGTAGTAAACGTATAAACAAACCTTGGATGTCTCCTGGTATATTAAGGTGTATAAGAAATAGAAATAACATGCAAAGAACGCTTAATCCTTATAACCAAACATTACAATTAACGTATCGAAGGTATAGAAATTATTGCAATAACTTAATTAAAAATTAAAACACAATTATAATCGTGAGCAATTATCTAAAGTTAATAACAACCCTAAAGCTAAATGGCACGCAATAATGAGGGCATCCACGACTTTTTCTGACACCAGGGCGGCGCCACTTTACAGTGAGGTAAAATATTTGACAGATTTCATAGCGGGGATGATAATTTCTTAGGAAAATGTAATCTTTAAGGTTTCTTTCTGTATTACTAGTTATATTTTATATTAATTACATTAGAAATGAATAAATAAAACTATAAATATAACTAAAAGACGACTTTAAAAAAAAAGAGTTATAATGTGCAAAAAATTAAAAATCAAACCACTGACGCATTGTGTTATATATTAATATAATACTCTAGACAATGATAAACTATTATTTAAAACTAATTTCTCAATTAAATGACACTGTGTAACAAAAAACTTTACCTCAGTCGCTAGTAGCGACATCTGGTGAGTGGAAGATTATTAGCCCTCATTAAGATAATGTGTCGTAAATGTAATAAAACCCAAAAGTTAGTTGTTAAATTTAAAATCTGAAACTTCTGTATCTGTAAATTATGTTAATAATTTTTTTGCAAAGGTTGACAAAACCTTAGTTAATACTATTAAGTCGAGTGATACCTGACAAGCGTCTACTATTATCGATAGACGAACAACCTCTTGTCCTACATCCTTTGTATTATTATAAACTCACTATCAGGAAGTGTACAGTATATTAATGCAGCTCAAATCTATATAGATTTGAGCTGCATTAATACACACTGCAATAAAACACATTTTTCCACTTTGGAATTGTCTCTCGCGCAAACTATTCAGTTTAGAAAAAAATTATATAAGAAACCTCAATATAATTTTTGAAGAACTATCCATAGATACCCCACACGTATGGGTTTGATGAAAAAAAATTTTTTGAGTTTTACTTCAAAGTATGGGGAACCCCAAAAATTTATTATTATTTTTCTATTTTTGTGTGAAGATCTTAATGTGGTTCACAGAATATATCTACTTACCAAGTTTCAACAGCATAGTTCTTATAGTTTCGAAAAAAGTGGCTGTGACAGACAGACAGACAGACATGACGAATCCATAAGGGTTCCGTTTTTGCCATTTGGCTACGGAACCCAAAAACTACCTTAAGGAACGCAAGCAGAAAGTAGAAAGGTGAATACTTAAGCGAGGAATCAGATATAACATTCGAAGTCCCACAGGGCAGTGTTCTGGGTCCTACATTGTTCTTAGTCTACATAAAGGATCTAACTAATTAGGGCATTAACGAAGGCCACATATTCTCCTTTGCAGATGATACTGCAGTAATATTTACTGGTGATTCCTGGGATTCTGTACTTAGATCTGCTGAAGAATAACTTGCGAGGATCGCCAAGTGGCTGACATCTAACCTACTTACTTTAAATACTTTGAAAACCAGTTATATATGTTTTACAAATTATATTCAAATTCAACCTAACATCAATTTCCAAATTAAACTTCACACATGCAATGATCCCTTAAATACTAGTTGCCGCTGTTCATTAATTAGTAAGGTTTCCGAGGCCATATATATCATTGTTCATATCATAGTTAGGTCATAGTTGACCAACATTTGTCATGGCATAGACACATTGAATTAATCATGAATAGACTTGGGAAAGTTACACAGACATTTAAAATATTAAGAAATATAACTACGAAAAATTTACTTTACCAAATATATATATTGCTTTGGCTAAATCTATTTTAGTATATTGTATTCCTGTATGGGGTGGTGCTACTAAAACTAAATATTTAGAATGTGTAGTTTTCGCGTAAATATAAGAAATGATTAAATTTTTAGAAGTTAAATGGGCACATAGAAAAAATTATGCATTTTAAACCAAAAAGATTCCCAACAGAAGATCTTTACGATATAAATAATGTACTCACTGTTAGGAAACTGTATATCTTATATTCTGTTCTAAGACTGCATAAAGGTATAAAGTTTGACCATTCTATTGTAGCCAAAAGAAGGAAAAACGTAGCAGCTATAGCTGTTACTGTTAAAACTGCTTTAGCTAATACTTTAAGAGCCAGTGAGCGGCAGACTTACGGTATTTCAATAAGCTTCACGTTTTTTTCAGTCAATACCCTATACCTGAGGTATATGAAATGATGATTCTTTTGTTTGACCGGCGGTCAATACAGAGACACTCAGGTGTTTAATGTGTAAAAAAATTATCAAAAAAAACATGATAGTAATAAGTCTGCCGCTTTGACATCTAGAAATACTCAATAAAAGTTACGTAGGTCACTCCATAAGTTTTGAGATGCTCGAAATTTAAAAATTGACCGCACTCGTGTTTGTAAATGTATATGTTTCTAAAAAGAAAATTTATTTAAAAATAGAACTCCATAAGCCAATTGCTTAATATAAAAAACAATGTTCTATTAATTTTTCTGCAACGCTTCCCGCACTTTTTATTTAAAACGATGGGTCTTAACCGTGAACATTTGCGCGCTATGATATATTATGATTTTAAATTTGGTTTCACCGAACAATTAAGTTTACCACGGTTACAATCAGCATTAGGGGACTCAGCTCCATCACGCGCAACATTTTTAAGCGGTTTGCTGAATTCAAAAGGTGTAAAATTAAATAATAAAAGATTGTAGGCATTCGTTTGGGGAGCATTCTACCATTCTACATCAACATCATGGAGTGAGGAAGCTTTTTTGTCAATGGATCCCTCCTTTGCTCTCCGAAAGCGAAAAACAGACTCATGTGGATTGGTGCCATGAAATGCGTCTACGTTTTGAAAACGGGGCATCTAGGCGTGTTTCAGAAATCGTTACTGGTGACGAGACATGGATCTATCAATATGACCCGGAAAATAAAAGGCAATTATCGGTATGGGTCTATTCAGAAGGACAGCTACCGACAAAACTGCAAAGACCTCGCAACGTCGGCAAAAAAATGGTGGCTAGTTTTATTTCGCAGAGCGGATATTTGTCGACGTCAATACTGGAAAATTGTAGGTCATTTAACTCTGAATGGTATACTACAGTTGCATTACCCAAAGTTTTTCAAGTTGTGCGGGAGAGAAGACCAAAGACTGGGCTTCGAGGAATCATGCTGCATCACGATAACGCCTCTTCACATAACTACCTCCCTTAGAATAAAAGCATTTATTGAGGAATCTGGTGTTGAAACTCTAAGTCACCCACCCTACAGCCCTGACTTATCTCCTTGTGATTTCTTTTTGTTCCCACGAGTCAAAAAAATAATAGGCAAGTTTTTTTCAAGCGCCGAAAAAGACATGGCTGCCTACGAAGAAGCGATTTCCGACCTGTCAGATCAAGACTGGCAAAAGTGTTTTCAGAGTTGGTTTAGGCGAATGGAACTTTGTATAGAGCATGATGGAGAATATTTTGAAAAGATGTAAAATAAATATTTATAGTATCTAGAATACTTTTTTATATCTCAAAACTTATTGAATAACCTACGTACCGAAAAATAACATTGACAGACACCTAAGGCGGTCGCAAGGGCATGGCAGACAGGTTGACAAGTACAATTTTTTTAATTTACGTATTTCAATAAAGCTGCAATTTATATATGTTGTTGATAATATTATTTGACATATATGTTTTTCATGGCAGACATATATTGCGGTTCTATCACCCAAGCAGACAATGAATTTCAGTAGAGTCCATAAGGGCGCACTCGCTCTAATCCAGTCTTTTATTAGGGTTTCTTAGGTACACAACAAGGAACCGCTATGTCCGTCCGTCCGTCCGTCCATTCGTTCGTCCGACCGTCCGTCCGTACGTCAGTCCGTTCGTCCTTCCGTCCGTCCGTCCGTTCGTCCTTCCGTCCATCCATCAAGTTTTACTCAGAGACTCTAGGTGCTACAAATTTGTAATTTGGCATAGTTATAGATATTAATCACGCCTAGAAAACTATGAAATAAAATCTTTAAAAACATTTTTATTTTGGGTACACACAAGTAAATGGAGGATGATTTTTGTACCCGTCTATTCCATCATGTGGGGAAACGTTGGATAGGTCTTTCAAATACACTGGGGGTGTGGAACATCAAATTTGCGAAATATTTTGCTTTAAAGTGGTATTTTTCATTAGAGTCATGTGTCCTCCCTCTACCAACCAAACCACCGCTTTTAGAAATGTGAAAATTATACCCAATAGTAGTATATATAATGACTAACTTCATTATATATACTACATATATAATGAAGTTAAAAGGAAAACTGTCACAGTCAAGTTACGAGTAACAGTCGACGAACTTAAAAATGCACTTGGATTAGTAAAAATTTAGTCACAACTCCATAGAAAATGACCTAAAACTAGCTGCATAAAGCGAAAGGATACGATAATAACATCAACAGCGAGTACATCACTCACCTTCGATTTGCTGACGATGTAGTCCCTATCGCCGAATCGCTGGAAGACCTACTTAAGTACTATGCTCAATGACCTCAATAGTGCCTCCCAACGAATAGGTCTTAAGATGAACATGGACAGAACAAAGATCAAGTATAACGTCCATGTCACACCTATGCCGGTAGTTGTTGGGAGCACTAAGCTCGAAGTTGTTGACCAGTATATTTTCCTGGGATAAATAGTCCGACTAGGTAAGTCCAACTTCGACCTAGAGGTTAATCAACGGATTCACCTCGGCTGGGCAGCGCGTGTTGCCAATAATGACTTATGAATCTGAGATGTGGCCCTTCACTGCTGGCCATATGAGGAAGCTCAAGGTCGCTCAGCGAGCTATGAAGTTTCCGCAGAATACCCGCAGTAGAACCAGAGTGACCAACATAGCCCAACGGATTAGTAAGTTGAAGTGGCAACAGGGCGGCCATATAGCTCGTAGAACCGACAACTGATGGGGTAAAAAGGTTTTTCGAGTGGCAGCCTTGTACCGGTAGGCGAAGTGTAAGGCGATCCCTATTAGACGATAGAGTGACGAACTGGTAAGAAATGCGGGAAGTCGATGGATACAGGTGGCTCAGGACCGTGCTTTGCGGCATTCCTTGGGGGAGACCTATGTTCAGCAGTGGACTAGTGAAGGGCTGTAATAATTATGATGATGATGATGATAATGACTAATATTAAAGAACAGTTGCAAGCAAGTATTTTAATTGATGTAATGGAAATTTTAATTTAAACTAAATACTGGATTTGGGCGAGTGCTAGTACGCGCTTATGGATGCCACAGAAGTTCTTTGTCTGCCTGGATAATAGACCCGCAATAAATGTCTGCCATGCAAAATATATATGTCAAATACCAACAACACATATAAATTGCAGCTTTATTGAAATAACGTAAATTATAAAGACAAAATTGTACTTGTCAAGCTGTCTGCCATGACCTTGAGACCGCCATAGGTGTCTGCCAATGTTATATTTCGGTAACTTTTATTGAATATTTCAAGATATCAAAGCGGCAGACTTATTACTATCACGTTTTGATATATTCAGATATGTTGCTAACTGGTAGCATTCATTGCTATGCAGAGGACAGCACTGGTGATGCCTTATATACCGGCCGTGCCAATATTTCTCGGGAAAACGTCGCAGAGTACCGGGACAAACTTGTGTCTGAAGTCGAGTCTTTGCTTAACAAAGTCTCGGATTGGGGCCGACTAAATCTAGTCCAGTTCAATCCCCAGAAGACACAAGTTTGCGCGTTTACCGCTAAATAGAACCCCTTTGTCGTATCTCCTCAGTTTCAAGGCACTCCCCTTGCTGCCTCAGCCAGTATCGGAATCCTTGGCGTCGACATATCGAATAGTGTACAGTTTCGTGGTCACTTGGAAGGGAAGGCCAAATTGGCCTCTAAAAAGCTTGGCGTGCTCAGCAGAGCGAGAAAGTATTTCATGCCGGCACATCGCTTGCAACTTTACAAAGCGCAAGTTCGGCCCCACATGGAATACTGTTCTCATCTCTGGGCCGGGGCACCCCAGTGCCAGCTCCTTCCACTTGACCGCATCCAGCGCAGAGCGGTTCGAATCGTCGACGACCGAGTTCTTTCTGATCGGCTCGATACACTGGCACTGCGTAGAGATGTTGCATCTCTTTGCGTATTTTATCGCATCTATCACGGGGAGTGCTCTGAGGAATTGTTCGGACTGATTACAGCCGCTCAATTTCACCATCGCACATCGCGACAAAACCCGCGTTACCATCCATACCATCTGGATGATTGGCGGTCCACCACTGTGCGATTTAGAAGAAGTTTTCTCCCTCGCACGACTTCCTTGTGGAATCAATTACCACCCGAATTTTCCGGACCGATACGACTTAGGAACCTTCAAGAAAAGAGCTTACACCTTTCTAAAAGGTCGGCAACGCATCTGCAATTCCCCTGGTGTTGCGGTTATTCATGGGCGGCGGTAGTCACTTACCATCAGGTGAGCCGCATGCTCGTTTGCCCACTATTCCATAAAAAAAGGCATGTCTCTCAAGCAATTAAAAAAGTTAACCATAATAAAAAGTGCAAGGTGTGCACTTTTTTATCACATTACTATTTTTAACATATTTTATTTATCATGTCTTTGTAACTGGCGTACTGGAAGAAATT
The DNA here is from genome assembly GCA_033319125.1 of Parnassius glacialis. Lineage (NCBI taxonomy): Eukaryota > Metazoa > Arthropoda > Insecta > Lepidoptera > Papilionidae > Parnassius > Parnassius glacialis. Next base: position 4,386,887 of record JAVANC010000004.1, on the reverse strand, counting down.
TTGTTATGAAATAAATAGCACCCTAGTACGAAATCTTTATCATGAAGTGTCCTCTCCGTTGTTTACAGGTATATGATTTGTTAAATAAATAAATTCTCACTAAAACAAAGAAGTTGTCTGCTGTGCTTATTATTAACTTAGATATATTTCGAATAAAAAATTCTACGTTTTTGAGCAATAAAGCACCAGCCTATTTGTAAGTAAAAATAAAATAAAATAAAACTAAAGTCTACTTAATCTAAGACAGGAATGGTTCAAGTACGTACTATGGGACCTTTCAGCAAATGTCTCTCTGACTCTGTGTAATAAATTCGTGCACCTCTATGCTAAATAGTAGTGTAAAAGCAGTCTACACACGTATCGACCAACATCCCTGAAGTGGTTAAATGTAAAAGATAAAACTTACGCATTTGCGCAGGTAAGTTCACTGATGTAACGATGACAGAGCTGCCTCAACATCCGCAACGTGCTCAATGCTCGGAAATAGCTTGCTGCCATGAGATCGCCACGCACGCGATGCAGTCCCGAATCGCGCCAATTGCTTGGTGTGCTGCACAACGAGATTCAACTATATTTATAACTATATTACCACATTTTATATACTATATTAAATGAAATTATACTATGTTAAATATCACGTGGCAGAGCCATGCAGCAGCTATATTACATATTACAGTTGTAGCACGAATGGCTTGCCTCGGCCTCGACTGGGGTTGGACCACGCTCTCACAAAATACCAGCGTAAAATAGCCGCTTAATGCAGTTCTCTTTCGTATGTTGAGTGTAGATAACCGGAGACCCTTTTTACTGGATACGAGGCATTCCATCTTAGTCCTCGCTTGTGACAAAACATGCATTTTAGATGTAGTGTCACCAGGTGCGCTCTTCTGTCATCATTTTTCTATAAAATGAAAATAAATAAACAAAATCTACAAATAAACATTTATTTCTTCTAAATTAGCACTTATTTTTAAAAGTGGTAGAGCCACGCGGCAGCTTTTGCTGTCGCACGGGTGGGCCGGCTCGAACCGGGGTTGTACCACGACCTCACAGAATACCAGCGTGAAGTAGAGGTTTACCTCTGCGTTTCGCTTGCTGAGTGCAGGTGGCCGGAGGCTCTTTTTACTGGAAATGAGGCATTCCATCTTAGTCCTCGCGGGTGACAACGCATTTACATTTTGATTTGTAATAGAGGATAGATGTAGATGTCTATGAGCCGCAGCAACCACTTACCATCAGGTGAACTGTGTGCCCGTTTGTCACCCTTATCATATAAAAAAAAAACTAAAATTCCAATGGTGGTTGTACTGGAAAGTGGGCATACAATTCCGCACTTTTTGTATTTTTATTTTACAGTAGCTGTCTATATGTGTCTTTGACCTCTTCAAGCAATGAAAAAAAAACCGATGTAAGAAACAAGGAATATATTTTTATAGAATAAGGGTGACAAAAAAGCACACAGTCCACTTAATGGTAAGTGGACGCTGTGGCCAATAGACATCTACATCTACCCTCGATTTAGAATTAAAATGCAGATGCGTTGCCACCCCTGAGGACCAAGACGGAATGCCTCGTTAGCATTTTTCAGTGTATATCCAAAGAAGCAAACTTACGCGTTGGCACACACGGAGTCCATATAACAGAAGTGATGGAGCTGCATCCACGCCTGCAGGGCGGCAACAGCTTGGTTGTTATGAGCGGTAAAGGAGTAGCAGCTGCGCAGCAGAGGCGCCGCTTTACTCCAATCTATTATCACGCTGCACAAGAACAAAAACCAATAATTTTTATTGAATAATTGGATTATGACTACCTCGTTGGTCTAGTGATTGTTGATACGATTGCTAATCATTAAGACCCGGGTTCGAATCCCAAGTCGGGCCAAAATCAGTTATTGATTTTTTCTTTCAAGAAATTCTGAATAGCAGCCCGGAGTCAGGAATTTGACGGTGTTTGTTTCGCCTTACCGCCCTGCAAGCACTCTCTCCGGTCGTGTCGGATTACCGTCCCATCGGACTATGAAAGTGAGGCAATAGCGAGTGCGCCTGTGCTTGCGCATACACTCTGGCACTATAATCCTGTCCTGCGCCGATGGCTAGTCTCCGTTGAAGACTGGCCGCTGTGACCGAAATTCGGTCTGGAGTACATTAGTAGAATTATATTAATAAGTATAACAGTATTTAAAATAAAACTATAATAAAATAACTAAAACTGAAAACTTAAATTGTCACATGGTCCTATTCTCCGTGGTATCGTGGCAATAAATGCCTGCGTTTCCTCGTTGAATGACTATACTTAGCATTTGAGCGAGGACATAACTAGCCCTCTTATCACCAGCAACGATGATCAGTCGCGGATAGAGTTCCTGAAGGAACTGTTATGTCTCTTACCATTGTCTCTAAATATTCTACAAGGCCTAAAACTGGGGGGACATTTGTAGAGATAAGAGATATCTTAAATACTTTTATTATACTTTTATTTTTTTATATTTATTAATAATATGATGTTTTAATTTTTTGGTAATAATATTACCGTGTCTGTAAATGAAGATAGAATTCGTTCTAACATGTCACATGTACATGTGGTTTTTATTTAATTTACAGGAGGCGAACTTTTACCTGCGAAGATGAGTGTCGTAAATTTAGGAAATTTTCATTTTTCTAAATATAATTATAGTAATTAGTATGTATTAGAGGTTGTAGAGCTACACAATATGAGAGTAAACAGAAGACTTACACGCTGGACCACATGACATCCACATAGAAGCGGCGATTGTGTTGCATTAACAAGCGCAGATTTGCCAGTTCGCTCAAATATCCTGTTGTAACTAGCATATTGTGCATGCCGTATACTCTGGGGCTGAAATCACCAGCATCTACTCTGCCCAGATCCATGCTGCAAACAAATTATAATCTTATACTTTTTACTTTGTCTTTTTACCTATCTAAAACAGTATTTTTCTTTATATATATATATATATATATATATATATATATATATATATATATATATATATACAAACGAAATACCACGGACTTATTGACTAACTCATCACTATATCTCTAAAACTATCGTGTTTTATAGGAGTAGAATGACAAACGAGCACACAGCCCACCTGATGGTAAGTGGTTGCTGCGACCCATAGACATTTACATCTATCCTCGATTACGAATCAAAATGCAGATGCGTTGTCACCCGTGAGAACTAAGATGGAATGAAAATGAAAATGAAAAATATTTTATTTGACAGTTAGCACCTTTACAAATAATTTAACAGTGGTTCTCACACTAGGCTCGCAGACCTGTATTGTGAGAGCCATATACACATATTAACAAAAACAGAATTAGTGCACGGCTGACTTTACAAAGCTTTCCTTACTTTAAATGTCTTCCCCCTAGCTCATATTATTAACTTATCTTTTGAAGAGGGTGTATTTCCAGATGATCTTAAATTATCTGTAGTTCATCCTTTGCATAAAAAAGGAGATAAACAATATATAGGCAACTATAGACCTATCACTTTGGTTTCGGTATTGTCAAAAGTATTTGAGAAGGCTATGCTTAAAAGGCTTAATGATGATCTTTATATACTTTTATAATTTAATAACTAACTTTCTATTAGTCTTTACCTCAACTTAGTGTTATATACCCATTGTTTGGAAGAGCGGTGCTTCCTAGTACAAGCAAATCCTTTGCTTAAAAGGAAGCTCCAACCACATTTTGATGTAATAGATTAAGTTATGGAATAAAGAATTTGAATTTGAATTTGAATGATTTTATAAGTTCTTGTGGCATATTACAACCTGAACAATTTGGCTTTCGTAAAGGTAGTTCTACTTCTCTTGCTTGTTTTGAATTTATAAAATATGTAACTGAATGTATAAATAATAATACCCCGGTACTGTCACTGTTTCGTGACATGAGTTGCGCCTTTGACTTTGTAAATCATGATAAACTCCTTCATAAATTAGAATCATACGGAATTAGAGGGAACGCGTATGCATGGCTTCAAAGTTATTTAAAAAGTAGAAGACAGGGTACAGAGATAACAAAAATGACACAAAAAAATAACATTTTAATTAAAGAAACTCATCGTTCTCAATTATTGTATAAAAAAACAGGCGTACCACAGGGTAGTATACTCGGTCCTTTATTATTTCTATTGTATGTTAATGACCTTCCCAATGCCACTTCATACAAATGTATCCTTTTTGCAGACGATACTACTATAATAGTTAAAAGTGATGGTAATAATTCATTAGATTCGCTTGCAAATACGGCACTAACAAATATCATAGAATGGTTAGAGGTTCATGATTTAAGGGTCAATCTAAAAAAACGAAAATTATGCAATTTAGGTCATACAGGTCATCTAAACAACACTTTAATATTCTATACGATAATAACAAAATTGATGAAGTAGACAACTATAAATTTTTAGGAGTAAATATTGATACACATCTGAACTGGAAGGAGCATATTGGTATCGTTTGTAAAAAGCTTCAACGATTCACTTTTGCTTTAAAAAGTGTTAGGCAAAATATATCAGTTGAGGCTGCCCTCACCGCGTACCATGGCTACATATCATCAGTGCTTAGTTATGGGATTTTGCTTTGGGGTAACTCTGTTGAGTTAGAAAGAGCACTTTTAGTTCAAAAACGATGCATCCGTGCCTTAAGCAACATTTGGTATTTAGATAGTTGTAAACCTTATTTTAAAAAATATAATATTCTTCCATTACCTTGTTTATATATCAAAGAAGCCTGTCTTTTTGTCAAATCATTCCCTAAGTATTTTAAAACCCGCCAAAATATTACAACAAGGCGTTTAAGAAGTAAATATGCAGACCTAATATATCAACCTCCCTGCCATAAAAATATGTATAAGAGAAATATATATAACATGAGTATATTATTGTTTAACACATTACCAAAGAATTTAAAAGAAAAAGAGGGAGTCTCTTTTGAAAATAATTTAACAAAATGGTTATTGGAAAATTGTTTCTATAGCCTAAAAGAATATTTAGAATGGAAAAATTAGTTCAATGATTTATGTGATCCACTTACAGATAGTTTTTTTTTGTATTATGTACCTAAATATTTGCACGTCTGCGAGCAGACTAAACACATGTACACTAGATTTAACTTAAGACCCTGTCAACTGTGTTTCTTGCAAATAAAGAATTTGTATTTGTATTTGTAAAGGAATTCTAAAAAAATTCTAGGTGGCCCTAGAATTTTTCTTTATTTACCACCAACGAAGTGTTATTTTATAGGTGTTAAAATTTCTTTAATGCCTTGCAATAAATCTGAGTTGGTGCACATATGGTGGGTATATCTTTTGTAAGCGGTGACAAGCGAACAAACAGTTCCCCTGGTGGTAAGTGGATGATATGACCTATAGACATCTACATATATCCTCGATTAATAATAACAATGCAGAGGTGTGAATATTAGGATGTAATGCCTCGTTTTCAGTAAAATGGGTATTCTGGTAGAGCCATTCCCCAGTCAGGTCATCACATACGCATGGCTCCACCACGTAAATATATACATACACACATCTATATTTTGTCAAATTTGACAAAATCTAAAAATAACTTACTTGCTTATGAAATCGAATTCCATCTCAAAACGATAATAAAGCTGTTTCCACTGACGAATATTAGTTAACGTACGATTATAGGTACTTGTAGCCATAACGCACTGATCATATAGTTGGTCCAAATCCACACGAACGTCCCTTATCAGGCTACGAAAAAAAATTTTACACAATTATACATTTTATATACGGGTAAAACAAATGATTGTTAAATAATATAATTATTAGAACCAGAGTAACTTATATAACCCAACGTAAGCTGAACTGGTCGGCCATATAGTGCCAAGAACCAGCAATAGATGGGGAAGAAAGGTTCTTGAGCGGCTGACTCGTACCGGTGAGCGAAGTGTAAGGCGGGCACCCACTAGATGGAGTGACGACCTGGTAAGACATGCAGGAAGGCGATGGATGCAGATGGCTCAGGACCGTGCTTTGTAACATTCGTTGGAGGAGGCCTTTGTTCAGCAGTGGATTTGTGAGGACAGTTCCGTGGCGCAGTAGCTTAACAATGAGTTGCAGCGCCAAGGACCGCGAGTTAGAACTCGCACGGAACAAGTATTTGTATGACCTGCAAATAATTGTTCCCGTTCTGGATGTTTGTCCTTGTGAAATTTATGTATGTAAACTGCGCCTACGATACACAAGCAAATCCTAGCGTGGTGGTGACGTATTTAAAGAAAAAGAAAAAAGAATATTGAGGGTGGCCAAGTCTTTTCGTATGCTGATGACACTGCTATTGTGTTTACTGATAGTACTTGGAAAGGTATATTTGAGAAGGCTGAAAAAGGTCTTTGTAAGGTGTCTAGATGGCTTAGACATAATCTACTAACACTAAATGTTAATAAAACCAACTATATGTGTCAGTATAGATAAACGAACACAGCCCCTTAGTGAAACTTCACTAAAAGTTCATCAATGTGATGATACGGATTTTTTTAATTGTAATTGTGAAAAACTTGACCGAGTACATAACACAAAATACCTTGGCATAATTTTTGACCAACATCTTTCGTGGATTAATCAAATAGAATACGTAAACGCCAGAATTCGTAAGCTTATATGGATATTTAAAAAACTGCGTTACATCACAACGACTAAATTGATAAATCAAATTTACATATCTTTAGCTCAGTCAGTTCTAGGATATTGCATTACGGTATGGGGAGGAGCGGCAAAAACTAACTTACTGAACATAGAAAGAGGACAACGATACCTTCTTAAAGTTATGTATTTTAAGCCTATTAGATTTAATACCGAACAGCTGTATAATATCAGTGATGTTCTTACGGTTAGGCAACTATATATCTTACAGTCAATTTTAAAAACACACACTAACTCGCCATATGATCCAAAAAAAAAACATCTACACGGGGGAACCATAACGTCATTAAACAAATTTATGTAAAATCTAAATTTGCTGAGAGACAGTACTGTGCCCAATCAAGATATATGTATAATTACTTAAATAAAAAATTAAACTTTCACCGGCTTAATTATCGCGAATGTAAAAAAATACTTACCGATCATCTTAAAAAATTATCTTATCACACTACAGAAAACATTCTACGTCACGGAATTAAATAATATATTTGTTTATCAGAATAAAATAGAATTAAATAAAATTACATAAAATAATAAAAATAAAACTGCTTACACTTCGTACACACATCCATTCACACGCGCACACTCACACACAAACACACACACACACGCACTCATACCCATACAAACACACAATCACACACAAACACACACCTACTCTAAATCATAGGTAATCTTGCTCGGCTTATCTCAATATTTAATATTATTAGGAAGAGCGGTGCCACCTGACACAGGTATTATTTTATACTTACTAGGAGGCTCCAATTACTTTATTATTTAGTATGCCTTGAGAAAGAAATAAATGGATTTTAATTTTTTTTAATGATGATAATGATGAGTGAAATAATTATTTCTAATTATATAGTGTTCCCGTGTAGTGGTGGTGTAAGAATATCAACTACCCCATATCCTCCCGTGGGTGTCGTATGAAGCGACAGAGCGAAAATGAAACAGGATATGGGTTGCAGCATCTTCCTGATAAAAACTCAAAGTAATAAAAAATACGTTTGCCAACCTAAGTAGGTTTTTTGCCAACTTGTCAAGCGTGGCAACTATGGCAAATTGCCCTCATGTGGCAATCTATGAGGGCCGCTTATGTTCAGCTGTGGACCCTAATAGACTGTAACGGTAATTATATAGATGGCGTTGTAACCATTTCGTTTACGATAGGCGTAAAATATTCACGGACGGACAGCATAAGTGTAAAATGTCTGGAGTCTGGATCTACAGTCTGCAATCCACCTGCTGAGCGTGACGGTTGCAGGCGTGGCGCATGACCATGCATAAAGAGTGATAACTTGTAACTTATCTCACTATTTAGCCCTCACAGCCATTTGAATCTGGCCATTCCTATTGACACTAAAAAAAGCTCCCAGCAAGTTTGTTTTTTAAAATAAAATCAGTAAGCATGTCAAAAATTTCGCTCTTAATTTTATATACCTACCTATATTTCATATTTATTCTAACATATATAATAATTATGTGAAACTAGCTGGACCCGGCGCGTTGCTGCCGCAAAAGAAATAATTGTGGAAATATTGTTTTAAATTTGGAAGTTATATAGTTTAATAACAGGTCGGGAAAAGTTTCTTCGTATTTAGTTTGTATAAAATTGAAGAAAAATGTCTTTGGTTGTACTGTTTGTATCTGGCTGGTTTTAATATCAATACTTATAGAACGTTAAGAAAAAGAAAAATAAAAAGTAAGAAACACTATTTAATTGTTTTTCTGTTCGCTAAAATGAGTGAATCTAACGAACAAATTCGATACATTCTGAAGTTTTATTACAAAAAAGGGAAAAAGAGACTCGCCGCCGCCGCCGCGATAAAAATTTGTGACGCTGGACCTAATGAAAGCCTTCTACACGGTCGGGACCAACCACCAACCGTCGTGACCTTAGTCGGGCCAACCGATTTTTGTAGTCTTTCTACACGGTCGGGTGGTTGACTCAACTTGTCAGTTCTCGCCGGTATTCAAAGCGTAAAGACGTAAGGTAGTTACTTTTATATATGGCTCCTTGCTTTTCTAAACAACAAAAAAGTCCTGCGCCACGGAGCCGTCAAAGGTTTAGTTAGCGTTAACGTTTCTGTACTTAAGCGAAGATGAAAAAAAAAGAAGAAAAAAAGCAAAATGGATGAAATTGTGGCTGAAAGAGCGCATTACTTTAAACCATCTCAATATTTTAAGGATTCTTGATTCTGAAGACTTTCGGAATTTTCTAAGAATGGATCAAGATACTTTTAATGAATTACTTGAGATGGTGCGTCCAATGATTACAAAAAAAAATACAGTTGTGCGTCAAGCCGTGTCTGTTGAAGAACGATTAATAGCTACATTAAAATTTTTGGCTATGGGAAGAAGTTATAGATCTGAGATTTAGTACAGTTACATCATTTTCATAGTGTCGTTAAACCTTCGCCCGCGACGACTGCCAAGAGTATTATATATTAGTCTATGTGCCAAGCGCGAACTGAGATGCCTGCCGCCTGGCGCTCTCGTCGACTCGTCGGCCAACAGCTTTCCACACGGTCGGCGTCAACCACGGACCCGACGTGTCGTGAGTGATGCGCTCGCGACCAAGGCCGTCGGACTTCAACCAAAATATTGGTCAGACAACCGATGTCTACACTGTCCATTTTTATATCAACTCGACCAAGGTCACGACGGTTGGTGGTTGGTCCCGACCGTGTAGAAGGCTTTTAAGAGTAGCACCAAGTTGTTTCATGCGTTTACAGTCCGGGAATTTCAATGTCAGATGCAGCTCGCTCTGGTCGCACTCATACGGCCTAAGAAGATGCTATTTTTGAAAAAGTGGAGCAAAATCGGCATATTAGTAGTTGCGACACAGCCGAGGATTGAAGATTAACCACAAAAAAAATTTAACCCATTTGAAAAAGTGTGACTATACAAAACAGCTCGATATTTGGGTATCACACGAGCTCAGTGAAAGAAACCTAATGAATCGTGTATTCATTTGCGATTCTCTATTGAAACGTAATGAAACCGAACCATTTTTGAAAATATTGAGCACTGGTGATGAAAATTGGATCATCTACGACAGGAACGTGTGAAAACGATCATGGTCAAAGGGTATTCAAGCTCCACAGACTGTAGCGAAACTCAGATTAACACGTAATAAGGTACTTTATTGCCGGGCAAAACAATCGAATCAGATCTCTACTGCCAACAACTAATGAGACCCAAGCAATAAATTGAGAAAAAACCACCAGAATTGATTAAAACAAAAAAAGTGATCGGTCATCATGATAACACCAGACTACACACATCTTTCTTTTTACTTGGTAGAGCCATGCTACAGCTATATTAGTGTTATAGTTGTAGCATGAATAGGTCAGCTGAACTGGGGTAGGACCACGCTCTCATAGAATAAAAGCGTAAAATAGCATTTTAACGCTGCTGTGTTTCGTATGGTGAGTTTTGGAGAATCGGATACCTTTTTTTACTGTAAACGAAGCATTCCATCTTAGTCCTCACAAGTGACAATGCATCTGCATTTTGATTCGTAATCGAAGATAGATGTAGATGTCTATGGGCCACAGCAACCACTTAGCATCAGGTGGACTGTGTGAGATAGCTTGGTTGGGAAGTGTTAATGCAACCACCATATAGTCCTGACCTTACACCCTCAGATTTTCACTTGTTTCGGTCTCTTGACAATTCTTTGGTAATGATAGGTTAATATCAAGAGAGGACTCTCAAATTACTTGTATTTTTTGATAAAAAATCCCAAGATTTCTATAGCAACGGAATTATGTCACTACTAACAAGATTACCTACAATTTATCGGACAAAATGGCACACATGTGTTATTAATTAAAAGCAATTAAACTTTGAAAAAAAAAATTCTTGAATTTGTTTATAAAATACGAAGAAACTTCTTCCCCGACCCTCATTACATTCATTGAAGTGGAATGATATATAATTTACAAATAAATTTGTCGGTACGATAAGCGCGCCACCTACTGTAAGTTAATTGCACTATGCCTATATTCTTCGCGCAAGTGCAATGCAAGCAATAAATAATAAGTTGACAAAGTTTTACCGCAATCTGATTAACGGTATGGCAGCGCATAAAATGCAAACAAATAAAATTTAATTATTATATGTTAAAGATTACGTACATATGTAAGTACGTACATGTGTAAGTATTATAAATGTTTATAAGTGTACGTTACACCTAAGATGCTGCTGCTGATAATATGAATAATATATGCTGCTTGAGGTAAAATAGAAAATATATTTAAAAACTGCTAATAGGTAATGATGAGTACACGAACGCGCTGTGTGGCAATACTTTGTGAACTGATTCGATGAACAATAAAATAAGTATACGAGGCAAAAACACTGATCGGGCGATTTGTGCGCTTGCACCGTACAATAAGTAGAAGTTATATGTTTATATATCAACATAATTATGTATTTATGTATATTTCTATATCTATAATTGCACCTTTCATCATCCTTTTCTTTTTTGATTTTGCTGCTCCGCCACTTAAATGTCTTCCTCTGTTTATCTTAGTGGTTGACTGGGAGAGAATGCTTTAAGACAATAAGTCCGCCATAGTGCGATATTTTGTGCAATAAAGTATCAATCAATAAATAAAAAAGAACTGTAAAGTTTGTGTTCAAAAAACTTACGCAATATTGGTAACGAGTTCCGCTGAGCAGTATTCATCGAGTTTCCTCAGAAAGCGAATATTTCTCAAAGCGCGGGTGTATCTAGACGCAGCAGGAGAATAATCCAGTCTTTGCAGCTCAAGTGCCAGTTGGACGTAAGTGGATTCGCTAAAATAAATAATTTATTTTATTTTATAACAACCTCTTTTACATAAATTCATCGATTGCCTGACCCCTGAGCAAGTGTAAATGTGTTTCTATATAATAATATGAGGTAATTAAGTTAGCGTGCTTACGGCGTGGGTTTGTGCGTGCGTGCTTGCGTGCGTGCGTGTTTGCGTGCGTGTTAGTCTGTGTGCGTATGGGCGTGCTTGCGTGCGTTCGGACGTGCGAGCGTGTAGTTAGTCTGCGTACGTGTGAGCGTGCGTGCGTTCGTGCGAGCTTGCGTGCATGCGGGCGTGGGTGCGACGGTGCATTCGTGTGTGATTGCGTGCGTGCGTGCATGAGTAAGTGCAAGCGTGCATGGATGCTGCCGTGAGTGTGTGCATACGTACGTGCGTGTATACGTACGTACGTGCGTGCGTACGTTCGTGCGTGCGTGGGTTAGTGTCTATGTGCGTGTTTGCGCGCGTGGGTACGCGTCTACTTGCGTGCGTGCGAGCGTGAGTGCGTGCATCCGTTCGAGCGTGAATGCGTGCGTGAGTGCGTGCATCCGAACGTGTGTGCGTGCGTGCGTTTGTGCGTGGGTGCGTGTCTAATTGCGCGTGTGTACATATGTGTGGGTGGGGGCGTGTGTATGTGGTAAAAGAGCGCCGATAAGGAATAAGGGTTCACTACTCCATAATATAATCCCGTGGGTGTGGAGGAGATGGGCGGCAGCGTCTTCATAATAAAAATATGCCTGTTGCCACCTCGTTTCTCAAGCGTGGCAACTATGGCAAATATCCCCCCAATGAGGCAATCTATGGCCTATGTTCAGCAGTGGACTTCATAGCTTTCGCCCGTTGGCGGTCTGGATATATTGTTTGGCGTAAAAAGCTAGTTATACTGCTATCTATCGGAAGCCATAAGATACTTTAGCAGTTGCCATAGTCGCCTCTTACGACACATACAGGATTAAATGGGTTATTTTTATAGGATAAAGGTGACAAACGAGCACACAGTCCACCTGATGGTAAGTGGTTGCTGGTGCCCATAGACATCTACATCTATCTTCGATTACGAATCAAAATGCGGATGCGTTGTCACCCGTGAGGACTAAGATGGAATGCCTGGTTTCCAGTAAAAAGGGTCTCCGGTTCTCTACACTCACCATACGAAACACAACAGCGTTAAGCTGCTATTTTACGCTAGTATTCTGTGAGAGCATGGTCCTTCCCCGGTCGAGGCGACCCATTCGTGCTACAACCATAATATAGCTGCAGCATGGCTCTACCACATATGATTTACTTATAGCCAGTACTTAACCACAATCTCACCACATGGTAAGTGGTGATGAAGCCTTAGATCGTAAATTGCACTGCCGTAGCGTAAGAAAAACCCATTCACTCTTGCCTTGAAGACCAGATTATATTCGGACGAAAAGACAGACGCCGGCAAATTATTCCTCTCCTATGTTGTACTCACTATAAAAGACGAAGCAAACCCTTTTGGTTCTAATGCGTGGAATATCGACAACAAAGGAGTAGTGGTTAAAACAGATCAAACATAAAAACAAAACGACTTACTCATTTCCCCACGCGACATCTAAGTGGTATCGGATGTTTGTGTTTCTCCACAAACGTAAAACACGCACTGAACGTTGATACTTAGCTGAAGTGTACGTGCATTGCTCTTTCATTTGCATAGTCATCGAACGGAGGAACAACATGACCCTGCAAATTAACTTTACAATGCCTTATCATATATTTTAAAGTGTATCGTTACACTACACTAGGATTTTCTCCTGTATCGTGGAGGCAGTTTACAAACATATTTTTTTATAGAATAAGGGTGACAAACAAGCACACAGTCCTCTTGAAGGTAAGTGGATGCTGTGGCTCAATAGACATCTACATTTATCCTCGATTATGAATCAAAATGCAGATGCGTTGTCACCCCTCAGGACTAAAACGGAATGCCTCGTTTCCAGTAAAAAGTGTCTAGAGTTCTGTTTACTCAACATACGAAACACAGCAGCATTAAGCTGCTATTTCACGCTATTAGTATGTGAGAGCATGGTCCTATCCCTGTCGAGCTGACTCACTCGTGCCACATGCAATATATAGCTGTAGTATGGCTCAAGCACGAAAAATATATAGGAGATGATCGTACCGCTATCTATTTGGGGGCATGAGACCTTGTTAGCGGCTTCAGATTTTTTATATATATAAAGACGCTCATTTATTGGTGATATTTTACTATCTGTGTCGACTTCAAATATCAGCAAATTTTCTACATAAAGTTGATTTACATACGGTTTGACGTCAACTCCGCCGACACACATATTAAAAGACTCGCTGTCTTCAGCTCCAGAATCTGTTTCCAAGAAAATAATAATAAACGAATATTAAATAATAATAAAGTAAAACTTACGATCTGGCCGATAGAAGCTCACTGAAGCAGCGAAAATGATTTTGCTGCAACGTGCGTAAAGAGATCATAAAACGAAGATATGTTGGTTCGTTCGGCACCGAATGCCTGCGAAGTAATTCTGCTATTCCATGCCATTTCACCATTACCCTAAAACAAAACGATAAGGTGATAAGCAACTTTTGTATGTCGGCTGTACTAATAAGTTCGTAGCTAAAAATATTATTTGTACGATAATCGTATAAATAAAAATACTTATTTGTGTTGTTAGTTCAATATTATACATTATATTTATTATTTTACATTATTAGGGTGGCATAAGAGCCACCCCAGCCGCACGTTATTCTACTGTCACTGACAGATTGGTGTAGTATTTTATTAGACGCAAATAACATAATCGTACTAGAAAGTCTCTGGGTATATAAAAATACTCTATTTCATTCAATTGTCTAAAATTATTAAAAACTAGCTATGCCCGCGATTTCGTACGCATAGAATTATTTGTTAGTAATTTATCAGCTTTGAAGTATTATTATTTTGAACCTAATTGATTATAATTCATAAACTATACTACTTGTATCTTTACCTATGAAATTGCCATTTTTTATTAAATAAGTAAACGTATTTTTTTCTACATTTTTTATTTCTATTTATCAAAGTAATGACCCACGCAATCGATGTATCTTTGACAACGCAGTGGCAGTTTATTGATGCCCTTCTTGAAGAAGTCAGCTGGATGGGAATCAACAAATTCTTCAAAGGCATTTTGTACTGCCTCTCGTGTATTAATTTTTTTTCTGTCTGGCGAGGACGGGGGATGAAGGGAGAGCTTCCAACCCCCGCTCTGGTAATTTAGAGACCGTCTTTTGTGCTACTGCACAAGTATGCGGTCGCGCGTTGTCGTGTAGGTGCAACGGGGACGAGCGATTGACCAAAGCTGGTTGGAGACGTGCGAGCTTCTCCCTTATTATGTTCAGTTCTTCACAGTACACATCTGCAGTAATGTTTATCCCGTTTGGTAAGAAGTCGTTTAAGGCATTGTTTAGATGCTGAACCAGGATCCAACCATCTTACTGAGCGCTTACGAATGTCAAACAGAATCCATTTTTTGTCGAAGTACCAATGTGGCAAATTATTTTGATTTGAAATGTCCATAATTGCAGAACGGCAATTTCGTAAGTAAATACCTATTATTAAGCTATTTTCTTTATTTGCATGTTAGCAAGTAAGAGCGCATTATTTTTCTGCCAACTAACTCCTCAGCGCTTTGTTGACAGACTATAACATTGTAACAGTGTAAAAATCTAATAAGTTAAATAAAAAAACCGGCAAAGTGCGAGTCAGACTCGCGCACCGAGGGTTCCGAACCAATCTGTATGTATATAAGTTTAAAATTATTAAAAATATTTTTATTATATGATGTAACTAAAAATTTATGCTTTTCGCAATTTTTCCTTTATCTGTGCTATAAAACGTTGCTTCGTATCAAATTTCAAGATTCTGAGTTCACGGGAAGTACCCTGTAGGTTTTGATTCCCTTGCGAATGTCGAAAATTTACGGCATAAACGGCTGTATCTTTTGATTGCGTTGGCTTAGAAGCTTGAGTTTTTCACAGCTCTAAGGGACAGTAGATTTGAGTATTCGATATGAATTTTAGCTCGATACCTCCACGCGTTCCTGAGAAAAAGGGTTTTGACAAACAGACAGACAGACAGACAGACAGACAGACGGACAACAAAGTGATCCTATAAGGGTTCCGTTTTTTCCTTTTGAGGTACGGAACCCTAAAAAATACTGTCTAACTCAAACAGTAATACTATTGATAGTTTTATACTTATAAGAAGTAATTTCATCGTAAAACCGATCAAGTGCATGATTGATGACTTAAACACCGAAGATACAGCACCATACCACAGAATAAATAATAGTACCTACTACGTAACCATACCTTCTACATTAATTATGTCTATATCTATATTATATAAATTCTATAATAAAACTGTAATAAAACTCTAAACCCGACGATTTCTGTACATTGAATATTTTTTTTGGAATTCGTCGATACAGATGCGAAAACAATTTTTTTTTGGAATTGTTGTCTGTTTGTCTGTCTGAACACGCATCACGCACAAACCCTTGCACCGATTTGGATGGGACTTTCGTTATCGTGTTACATAGGAATGAAACCGTTGGTATGATTATAATTCATCACGATATCTGACATAGGAGCTGGGCATTAGGCATATATCTCCCTTTTGCAGCTACAAAAAGGCTTAAAACTTACATTGTCGTAAGGTTGAAAAATTACACTATTCGATTTTGATTTGTTTTTATCATCGATCACTAATACGTAATTCTAGTTGATATAAATATACATTAATGTAAATTGGCTTGCCTTTGTATTCACAATGCTACGTACAAATCTACAAATTAAAAGCGCACCCAAATGTTCGAGTGGGCGCTCATTCGGTAAGGACATTTTTGTCACTGATTGCGTATCTAGTTTTTTATTAGTGATCGATGGTTTTTATATTATTCCTATCCGTTATTATCTAAATATCGCAGTTTTTGTTTTAGTGTAATAATCAACTAATTTCTTTAAATTTTACCTAGATAGCGTTAGGTAAGGTTTGATTATACACGGGTTATCATATATCACACATCTGTAACAGATGGTGCTTTCAACGCAATGTTATCAGTAGACCAGTAAAATTTAATCTTACTTTTATCCGACAAAGGCGATGCAAAGATTCGAGTTGTTTCCTGCTCCTCATGTTTATATTACTCTTAGATGAAATAGCTCATATACCAATGTTAACTTTCTTAGGATATATTTAATATAAATGCGTTCCAATATAGAGTTTATTTAATAGCGCCTATCTGTTAAAATGCAAACAGAGTAAAGAGGTCAATTAAAAAGTAAAGTAACAGTCCAAATATGGCCCACGGCTGAGTACCAATATACATTTTCAGATTGTTGAGAGGGTCTTCTTGGTGCGTGGAAGAGACCATGGCGATGCCTTTGACGTGCTCTACTGAAGCATTTGTTCTCTTTACTTAATTTTAAATTTTGGATTAAGTAATAAGGTGCATGTTGTTAATTTATATTATCATTTTTGCTAAGGGAATTCTTAATATTAGACAAAACCCTTTTATTTCGTTCTTCAGAAATATTTTTATTTACTTTAGAAATAGCGTTTATGAAAATTCATTTTTAGGGACACGATGACAACTTAAATCGAATAGATTAGAATTTATTTAGTCTTAGATTTAGCCATGCCGCTTTATAACAATGAAGTTTACTCTTACGCGTTTAAAACAGGGTTACAATATTTGTATTAAATAATTGTACTTAGACGCACAATTCAATCCACTGTACGTAGAAGCGTGAAAACAGGACAATAACTTCCTTTTATTACGTAGGCATTCACTAAGAAAGGATTTTGGAAAATTTAAACGCTTACTTGCTGGTTGCTTGCTGTTTATGTGTTCCAGCGTGGCTCTACCACGTAAATCTTTTCTTAGTGGGTGTCTACGTCGAGAAAGGGTATACACTATATATATATATATATATATATATATATATATATATATATATATATATATATATATATATATATTGTGAAGAGTGCGTGTGGTATTTCGACGTAATGCGGACCTAGTATGTTCTCTAAGTAGCTTACCTATTTTCCCACTTGAACTCCCTGCAACACCCATTATGGAGCTTTTTTAATAAACGGAGAGAATCTATTGTGCGGAAGTAGCGGCTGTAACAGATGCTGGAGATATGGTGCAGGCGCTGCACTCCTAGTCGCCAATGGTCCAACGCACTGTACACACAATAATTAAAAGAATGGACACTTATGCCCAAATACTCCAACACTGCACAATTTCAAGATGTCGTTAATTTTCGTGCTGTCTCTATTACATTAAGTGAAAGTGACTGTGACACCAGGAGACTTAACGACTTCTTAAAATTAAGTAGTTTTTGAGTATTTGGCCATAACATATATAGATACAGCAATGCTGGTTTATTTCAACTATTTCCAGTTTTTTAATAAAATAAAAAACAGCATTAATCAAACGAGCACACAGTCCACTTGATGGTAAGTGAATGTTGTAGACATCTACATTTTTACCCTGAGTATATTAAGATGGAATGCCTCGTCAGTAAAAAGGGTCTTCAGTTTTCTACACCTACCATACAAAACACAGCAACACTAAACCGTCGTTTCATGCCGGTATTCTGTGAGAGCGTGGTTCTACCCCGGTCGAGTCGACCCGTCCGTGCTACAACCATAATATACCTGCAGCATGATTCTACCACGTGTCAATGCCCTCTGGCCTGTAGTTATTGTTGTGAATTAATCGAAAATAGATGTAGAGGTCTATTGGTCACATCACTTACCAGGTTGACGTAATCAATTCACCTTTACATCTATAAAATAAACTGAAAAATTACGCGCTGATTATATCAAGTTGCGTTCATTAATAATAATTGTGACTTAATCGAGGATGGATGTAGGTGTCTATGGGCCACATGATCAATCTACGACTTTATCTGCCACTAGGGCGGCGATACTTAAAAATGAGGTGTAATATTTGACAGATTTCATCGCGGGAGATTTCATAAGTTGTTAGAAATTTGTGTAGAGATTAATTAGAAGTAATAGACATATTTTATATCAATAGTGGAAATGGACAATGGAAAATGGACTAGACAGAGTTACTGCTGAAATGGTCAAGTATGGTGGGCCTCGCGTCTGGGACAGCTTTCATCTGCTGTGCAATTTGTGCTGGCGGACGGGGGATGTCCCGGATGATTGGCGATCCGCAGTCATTGTACCTTTATATAAAGGTAAAGGTTCACATTTTGACTGCGAGTGCTATCGGGCGATCAGCTTGACCAGTTTAGCAAGTAAAGTTTACTCGAAGGTTTTGACACGTAGGATGCAAGAGAAATCGGAAAGATTTCTATGGGAGGCACAATGCGGATTTAGACCTGGAAGAGGATGCACGGATTAAATGTTTTCTCTCCGTATGATCACGGAAAAGCTTTTGGCTACTAACCAGGGGATTTTCTGTGCTTTTGTGGATCTTGAGAAAGCATTTGATAAGGTTTTAAGGAAGAAAATGTGGGAACTGTTGCCGGGGTACGGTGTGGATGGTCGATTGCTAAGGGCTGTGCAGTCACTTTACTGTGACTGTAAAGCCTGTGTGCGGGTAGGGCATGACCTGTCACCCATATTTAGCGTCCAAACGGGCGTAAAACAGGGTTGTGTCATGTCTTCCTGGCTGTTCATACTGTATCTCGACAGCTGTTTACAGAAGCTGAAAGATAGCTGTTTGGGTGTGAAATTGGGTGACATGAAAGTAAATTGTCTACTGTATGCTGATGATGCAGTGCTTATTGCACCATCAGAGGCAGAACTGCAGGCATTAGTCACGTGTATGAAAGAGGAATGTGAAATTAAAGGTCTCCGTTTGAATGCTAATAAAACTAAGGTTCTGGTATTTGAAAGGGACGAAGAGAGAACAAAGTGTGAAATATGGGTAAATCAGGAATGTCTAGAACAGGTAAATGAAATTGTATACTTGGGGAGTGCTTTTATCCGGGATGCAAGATGTGATTTATATGTGGACAGGCGTGTCGCTGCCGGGAACAAAGTCAATGGTGCCCTGACTGCGTTAGTCAAAAGGCAAGGCGTAGTGAAGAGTGCACGCCTTGCAATACATAACGCAGTGTTGGTACAGACTTTGTTATATGGCAGCGAAACCTGGGTATGCCAGAAGAAGCATAAAAGCAAGTTGAATGCAGTGGAGATGCGATCTCTTCGTAAAATGTGCGGCGTTACCATGGCCAACCGAAAGCGAAACGAAGAGATTCGCAATATGGCAGGTTTGAAAGATGACCTTATCACAAAAATTGATAAGGGCGTGCTTAGATGGTTTGGGCACGTTGAGCGAATGAGTGAAGACCGAATAGTGAAGAAAATATATAGCGCGAAAGTTAATATTAAAAGGTGTTGAGGTAGACCGAGACTAACTTTCGAAGACCATGTGAGCAAATTGCTCGAAGAGGGGAGGGTCAAGAGTACTCGGATACCTAGACGTGCATGTATGAAGAAGATAATGAATCTGAAAGAAACGAAAGACGTGACACTTGGCGATCTGTTCTCTCTGGCTACCCCGTCAGGGATTGTGCGTGAAGATAAGTAAGTATAATAGTGGAAATGGATAAAAGAAACTACGGATAGTCCAAAAAGTAGATTACAAAAAATTTAAAATGTGTAATAAGTTAAAGGACACAGCACTGAGGCGTTGATTTGTGAAAAACTTTTATTTTAAACGCAACTTTTCAATGTGGATGGTAGTCCCAACTAGCGACATCTGGCGAGTGTTAGATAATTATCCCTCAGTTACTACCAGGTGAACTAAAACTCGTTTGTTATTATTACAGTTATAAAAGAAATGAAAAACTTACTTGCTAGTTCTTTCAAGTTGCGCTTCGTAACGTTGATAAAGCTCTCTGAACGACTTCAGAGTGTTGGCGATTCGGTACAGTTTGGCCTCGGCTTTCCTTGCACGCTCATACTGCAGCTGCATGCGGTGTTCGGTTTGGTGGAATACACTAACAATGCCTGGGCGTATCTATTGCCAAATAAATTATGTTTTTTTTATTTACATTCCATTTGAAGACTTAAATGTCAATTATATCTAGAATAATCTGTAACACCCTATTTCCCCAACTCAGTAGTATAATTTTCCAAAACTTGTCTACGTCGAGAAAGGAGTATGTATGCCAAATTTCTATGTAAGTCAATTGACATATAATTATATGTAAGTCAATCGGGCGTATAGTTTTGGAGACCTCGTGATGAGTGAGTGAGTCAGTGATATTTCGAATTTATATATAGGGCATCACGGGCCCTCTGTCAAAGTATAAACCCACGGTTCTATGGGTACAATAAAACTAGTTACAGATTGTTGTCCTTAATTTGCACATGCCAACATCTTTATTTATTCCATTTATCGGCAGGGTTGACTGGTAGAGAATATATATGTCATAGGGCATTAAGTCCGCCCTTTGTTACCCCTAGTTGGTGTGTTGCAAGAAAGGATAAATAAATAAATAAATAATATTATTATTATCGTATATACATAATAATTAATTGAGAGTTAATTTATTTATCTACCGTCGGTTTGGAGAATACCTCTGGGCTGAGATGCAATGACCTGACCATGCTAGCGGGATTAGTTTCCTTTTACATATAAATATTAACAATACAATTATTAACATAATGTTAGAATCGCCGGTATGCTTTTTGTTGTAAAAGTATAACAAATACATGAATAAATTATTAATTTCGTGTTTTTTCCGTATTATTTATGTTACCTCCATTATACAGAAGCACAGGCGCAGATCGATGACAGATATCGAACCAACGAAGAAGTGTGCGACCTGTCCATAGATCAATGGCATGGACTGGCAAAGCAATGTTCTATAGTCCGGGTGATGCATACATGCTTGGAACCCTACAAGGCGGGAATCCTGAAACAATAAAGATAATTGCTATACGCTGAAGTATTTATCACAGATTACCTTAAACGATTTGAGTTGGAAGAGAATCATGTTTTAGTCCCATGGGTGTCGTAAGAGGTGTTCCTATGAAAAGCCGGAAACATGCTTCCAATTTATTTTTATAGGAATAAGGTGACAAACGAGCATACAGTTAACCTGAAGGTAAGTGGTCCCTGTAGCCCATGGAAATCTACATCAATCCTCGATTACAAATCAAAAAGCAGATGCGTCGTCACCCGTGAGGACTAAGATGGAACGCCTCGTTTCCAGTAAAAATAGTCTCCGGTTCTCTACACTCACCATACGAAACACAGCAGCGTTAAGCTGCTATTTTACGCTGGTATTCTGTGAGAGCGTGGTCCTTCCCTGGTCTAGCCGACCCATTCGTGCTACAACTATACCACTAATATAGCTGCAGCATGGCTCTACCACGTTCAATGATGGCTGTTGGCTTAAACCATTTCTTTTATACCAACTCATTAGTAATAAAAAATTGCGTCTGCTAAGCGAGGCAACTGTGGCAAATATCCCCCATATGAGGGAATCTATGGGAAAAGGCTATGTAAATAAAAAGCTATTATGGTAATTCAAACAACTACCTATGCAAAATAACATCATTATAACCATCATTACAGCCCTTCAGAAGACCTCTGCTGAATATAGGCCTCCCCCAAGGGGTTACAAAGCAAGTACCTAAGCTTTTCACTCCATCTAGTGAAAGAAAAAAAGAAAGAAAGTAAAAATTATTTGGCCAACACACAAAATTGAGAAACATAGAAATTCGTAATGAAAGTAAATCTCTCACCGTGAGACGAGAGAAGCGCAAAGTCTCAAGCGCAGTGACCAGTCTTGGAAGCAATATGGTTGTAAGGAAGCCAACGAAGCCCAGGCGAATCCCATTATAGAAACGCTGACGTGACTCTTGAGACTCCCGTGTCTTCTTCTTTAGTAATTTGACACAATACCTAATAAATAATAAAAGAAAAAAATCAACCGTAATAACATCTCTTCTCTACAAAGTATAAAACAAAGTCGCTTGCAGCCGTCTGTACACTTAGATCTTTTAAACTACGCAATGGATTTAAACAACTTAAATACATAATAAACACAATAATTTAAGAGAAAGGTTTATATATCATTTGTGTGCGTAATTAAGTTGATTAGATAATGGTTTAGATTCACAATTGGACCCGATGGGTGGCGTTGTTGTCGAAATCCAGATATCAGCCATGTGAAGTCGGTGAAATAAGCGAAGTAAGTGAAACAGAAATTCCTGAAGAAGTGGAGAGAGGTAGGGAGATAAGTTTAGATGAAATAATGAAAGCAATGAAAAGCATGAAAGCAGGTAAGGCAGCCGGATATGATAGAATATCACTCGAAATGCTAAGGGCTGGAGAGGGTGTGGTTGCAGGCCTGCTGTGCACCTTGTTTAATTTATGTTGGGAACTGAAGCGGGTACCCGAAGACTGGTGCAAAGCCGTTATAGTCCCAATATATAAAGGGCTCGCAGCAGGACTGTAAAAACTACCGTGGTATCAGCTTGCTTAGCATTGTGGGTAAAATGTATGCTACGGTGTTAATAGAAAGATTTATGGAAGAAAGTGATAAAAATTTTTGTGCAAGCTGGATTTAGAAAGGGTATGGGGTGTACGGATCAAGTATTTTCCATGCGTATGATTGCGGAGAAGTTTTTGGCCAAAATCCAGAAAGTTTTTTGTGCGTACATGGACTTGGGAAAGGCTTATGACAGAGTGGACAGGAATGTGTTATGGCAACCACTGAATTCATTTGGGTTGAGCGCTGGCTTGATACAGGCATTAAGGTTTCTTTATAGGGATTCTAGTGCTTGTGTCAGGATCTACGGGGTATACTCGGACTGGTTTGGCATTCATAAAGGAGTCAGACAGGGATGTGTGGCTTCCCCGTGGCTGTTTAATCTATTTATGGACAGTTGTTTGCAAACTTTGAAAATTGAAGAATGTGGGTTGAGAATGGGTAAGTTAACCATCAAATGCCTTTTGTAGGCCGATGATCAAGTCATATTTGCATCGTCGGCGGCCGAATTGCAAATGATGTTTACTTTAACGAACTGGTTATTGAAAGAAAGGGGTATGAAAGTGAACGCAAGTAAGACGAAAGTAATGGTTTTTGAAAGAGAAGAAAGTAAAACGTTATGTGAAATATGAATAGAAGGGGAGTTGATTGAGCAAGTGGATGAGTTTGTATATTTGGGATGTTTATTTAGCAGGGATGGTAGATATGATAAGGATATAGAACGACGAGTGAACGCAGGAAATAGAGTGAATGGGGCTCAACACGCTATTATGAGGAGTCAGAATGTGTCAATTAAGGCACGTATGGCAATTTATAATGCTGTGTTAGTCCCTACTTTAATGTATGGTAGTGAAAGTTGGGTCTGGCAGAAGAAGCATGAGAGTAAAATAAATGCTGTAGAAACGCGGTTCTTAAGAAGTATGCTAGGGCTGAATCTGAATGACAGGGTGAGAAGTAGTGTGATAAGAGAAAAATGTGGTTTGCAAGACGACGTTGTGACAAGGATTAAGAAAGGAATGCTTCAGTGGTTTGGTCATGTAGAAAGAATGAACGAGGAAAGAGTGACAAAGCAAATTTATGTTGCAGAAGTGAACGGCAAGGTCGGGAAGGGACGCCCTAGACGAAGGTTTATCGACCATATTGGCGATACATTGAAAACAGATTAGGAGTACCCTTAAACGATGAGCGTGTATGCGTAGATATATGGATGTAAAAGAGGCGAGAGAGGTGTGTCAGGATCGCACCAAATGGAAGTCCGTAGTCTCTGCCTACCCCTCTGAGCGACAGGCGTGAGTGTTTGTGAGTGTATGTGTGTGTGTGTGTGTGTGTGTGTGTGTGTGTGTGTGTGTGTGTGTGTGTGTGTGTGAAGTCGGGGCGGATCGCTAGTCTTCATATAGTATATAATTTTACTCTGTGCGTGTGTTTGTCACTAAACTCCTAAACGGCTAGTCTATTTTGATGCATTTCGATTCACAATAGGACCCAGTAGGTGGTGCGGAGCAGATCGCAGTACACGAACACCAACAGCCAATATCGTACGAAATAGATTAGATGCGTTGTCACCTCTGACTGATGGCATGCCGTACATTTTGCAGTTATACTGGCTCACTACACTCTAACTGCGGTGCGGGCACTGTTAAGTAAGATAAATTAAAATAATTTACTTTAAATCTTGACTTTTTAAGAACACACCTATCTATCTGCTGAACCAACCTAACGGTGCACTTTACACACGGTACGCTTTATCTCCACATAGTTTACTACTTGAACATTTGGCTATTTTGAATATTTTGTTTATTTATCTGTCCTTTTAATCAATCTATATGGAAAGCCTTATTTCATCAGTGGACCTTTATAGGTGTAATCATAGTGAATTTCGTAACCAGATTTTTTATTGGGGACGAAGAACAAGCAGTCTATTTAACTGTAAGTCGGATGTAGCCCGCAAACATCTACATTCATCCATAATTAAGAATCAAAATGCAGATGCATTATCATCCCTAAGGTGTACCCAGTAGAAAGTATCTCAAGTTCTCGTCACATCTAACGGAACGCAGCACAATTATGTTCCATGGTCGTTCCCTAATCGAGAGGAACTTTTTGTTCTACAGCTATAATGAAGCATGTACATGGGTGGATTGAAATAAAGCTTACTGTAGCATTCCCGCAAAAATCTGTGATAGGCTCGATAAACAAATGCGGAAATATTTTTAGCTCGGTTTATATATAGAGTAACCCCGTATAGTACAAAGTTTTTTAAAAAAAATCCGAAATATGTCAATGTTCATTCATCCAAAAAAAACTTCATTAGCAATCTACGAAATTGTTCTTCTATTGTTTCTCAACATATTCATTCATTACGAAAAGTCAATTTTCACAGTTCAACCTTTCAGTCTCAAATATAGTAAAAACTACGAGCGGCGTTCAATGTAATCTCGGTATTGGGATGATTTGCTGATAATGTGGGTAATTAAAGAATCATTAGCGAACAACACCAACTGAGGATATAAATATGAAATTTCGTCTGGAAAACTTCATTACTTCTTATGTAACCTTAAGTCATAGGCGACGGGAATGACTGACTCGACAATGTTGAAAAAATCGAACACCGTGGGGTAATTAAATTCCTCACTAAACAAGGAAAAACTCAAAGAAACATTCATGAAGAAATGGAAACCGTTTAGTAACACTGCTCCATGAAGTGGTCAAATGAATTCAGAAGATGCAGGGAAAGCATCGAAGATGACGCTCGCACGGGTGGGCCAATCACAGCTTAGGGTTAGGTGGTCGAAGCCTGCTCAATCAAGACTAATCGCCCTTTGTTAATATCATCGATTTTTTAAAATAATATTAAAATTTAATGTAATTTAATTCTTATTTTATTTTCAGGAAACGTCTGAGGATGCTATCGGAGCCCAACGTAGGTTAATGATATTGTTCGGTTCTATTTTTCAGTATTTTTTAGAACCAGTTAATAATTTATAACAGCAGTTTATTACATTTCACAAAAGTAGTTTACCTAAAATGCTTTGAAAATTGTAATTAATAAGAAGAAAATGTGAAAATTATTGAAAAACTTGTATTAGAAGATGCACGAGTAATAATTAAGATGTTAGCAGAAATGACTAACCTATCCGATGGTACCATACGCACCATATTGCATGACTATCGCAACCTCACAAAGTCGGTGCAAGATGGGTGCCGCGAACGCTCACTGCGCTGACGATCTGACAGGTGTTTTCGACAGGATCGTTAGTCTCTTCCCCACCATCCTACCCACCCAAGAAGGTAAAAGTCACTCCATGTGCCGGTAAAATCATGAGCACAGTGTTGTGGGATTCCAAAGGCTTCGCTCTCTCGGTGCGGATCTCTAAGACTGCTGTACGAGACTACGGGTTTGAGGAAACTAATCACCCACCATACAGCCCACATCTAGCTCATAGTGACTACTTTTAACCCCCAAACTTAAAAAAAGGCCTTCGGGGAAAACGATTTGCTGACGATAATAAACTCGAGTCTGCTGAAATTGAGCATTTCTCAGGTCAAGACGAAGAATAATTTCTCAAGGGGATAGAAAATTTTTAATTTTCATATCATGGAAGAATTTATTAATAAATAAAAATAAATCTATATTTTATCTTTTTTCTAACATACCCATATCGGGAATACGCTCCTAATACCAATAATAATCTATGTTTTAGTTGCTATTAAGCATTTTAGACATACAAAATACTGTATCAATAAATTATTACGGTTTATATACATCAGAATGAGCCTGTAATAAATTAGAAAAAAACATACTTCTTTTTTTCAAACTTCTTTCGTTCAGGGGCGCTTCAATCAATTACTCATTTAATACATAGAACATATTGAACATACTTAATTCTCTCATCCGCAGGCAGCTTTTTACCACTATACTATTACAAATATATTAAATAATTTAATATTAATAATAAAGAATAGCCACTTACTTGAATGAATCATAACAATTGTCAACACTAAAGGTGGCGTGAAGTAAGCTGGTAAATTCACGGCCCTCGAGCACGCGTTGGGCCGCCTGCTGCAGTGCGAACTAGACCTGGCACAGAGACGACATTGTTCTAGCATGAGAATGGCGAGGCGTTGGCGTTTTTTTATAGAATAAAGGGAGACAAACGAGGACACAGTATATCTGTATATATAGATGGTAAATTAATGTCGTGGTCCATATACATCTACATCTATCCCAGATTACGAATCAATGCAGATGCGTCGTAAATGGCTGAGTAAGAATATCCACTATCACATATCATTCCGTGAGTTTCGTAAGACACGACAGTGGGAATCCAATCAGGAGGTGGGCAGCAGGGTCTTCTTAATAATAGACTAGGAGATCTCCTAGTCTATAACAACTAAAAGTAAAAAACTGCGGTTGCCATCCCGCTTGCCAAGCGTGGCAACTATGGCAAATATTCGCTCTATGAGGCAATGTATAGGTGGCCTATGTTCAGCAGACTTTAATAGGCTGCAACGGTAACGATAACGACAGATGCGTTGTCATGTCTGAGGACTAAGATTAAATGCCTCGTTTTGATGAGAACGGTCTCCAGTTCTCTATAAATAACTATTAAACATAAAAATAACTATTAACTAATAAAATAGTAAATAGAAATAACTTGTTTACTATAACAATCGATCATAGTACTCAGTTTTATCCGCTTAATTTTTAAGTTTAAACTCGCACCTATAGTTTGTCAGTAATAATGACTTCCATGAAAGTACTAGAAGCTAAACGCCTATCCTTATTTTCTATTATTCAACGTGCTTACGATTCAATTAAGCTCGCTACTTCTCCCGATAGGATAAAAATATTTTTAATAAACGCAATAAACATTGATAAAATAAGATCCGATTATATGCAGGTAGTAGAAAGTATAAATTCTCGAAACGAAGAATTAGATCCCGACTTCGTACCTTCGTTCAAGGCTATAGAAGAATTCGACGAACTTTATAATAATATTAAATATTTTGAATCCTCATTAATTAACGATAAAAAAAGATACTAGTATTCAATTTGCTGCACAAAAACATAAGCTTCCAACTTAAGATTTAA
The DNA here is from genome assembly GCA_033319125.1 of Parnassius glacialis. Taxonomy (NCBI): domain Eukaryota; kingdom Metazoa; phylum Arthropoda; class Insecta; order Lepidoptera; family Papilionidae; genus Parnassius; species Parnassius glacialis. The sequence continues at coordinate 4,358,751 of JAVANC010000004.1, read as the reverse complement.
TTTCCTTTTCTGGACAACGCGAGAAATGGTCATTATTTTAACAAAACTTTAAAGAAAGGATTCACGAAAACAAACATCTTACTGACGCCGAACGCATACAATATCTTGTGTCAAAACTATCAGGGTCTACCCGTGGCTTCGAATTGTAATATAATATGGCAATTATTAGTAGATCGTTATCAAGATTATAGAACTTTAGCTAAAATTTAGACATGTTTATGGAAAACTATTGCGCCTCGGTTTCGGCTCTAAAATTATTCAAATAGACGACTTAGCTGATTTCATGTTTACCCATATCGGTCTTAGTAAACTAGATAAACAAACCGTACAAGTATTCTATCAAAAATTTTCTAAATGTAAAATGCATACATTTGTAATGTTAACCTCCTTTATAAAATATCAAAGCAAGGTATTATCCCGCTCACAATTACAGCTAAATCCTCGACCCGTTAAACGTGGCGTCATCGGTAGTAACCACAAAAAATATACGCAACCGAATCATACACCCAAAACATTGCATTCATTTGTTATCGATAATTCCAATCCTTCGTGCGTTGTCTGCCATAACGACAAACACGCTTTATATTCATGTCCAAAATTACAAGAGCTAACGCCCGAGAGCAGATATCAATTTGTAATTAAAAACAATATTTGTAAAAACCTTTTGATACCTAAAGCAAATGTCAATCAACAAGAAATTTTAACAGTGGTAGAGCCACGCGGCAGCTTTTGCTGTCGCACGGATGTGCCGGCTCGAACCGGGGTGGTACCACGACCTCACAGAAAACCAGCGTGAAGTAGAGGTTTACCTCTGCGTTTCGCTTGGTGAGTGCAGGTGGCCGGAGGCCCTTTTTACTGGAAATGAGGCATTCCATCTTAGTCCTCACGGGTGACAACGCATCTACATTTTGATTTGTAATAGAGGATAGATGTAGATGTCTATGGGCCGCAGCAACCACTTACCATCAGGTGGACTGTGTACTCGTTTGTCACCCTTATCCTATAAAAAAAATTGTAACAAATGTAACAAACGCCATCATTCTATGATTTATTTAAATAACTTTTATTCTAAACGCGACAATAACTATTTAAGTCCGAAGCATGTTGCATCTCAGTCTAAAGCCGCGTCTCCACCAAAGTTTTCTTGCCAACAGAACAGTTGCCGACACGTGTTGCCAACAAATGTTTCTGTTAACAAGCGTCTCCACCGAGGGAACAAATGTTGGCAACAAGCGTATTCCTTTGATATTGCCGCCGAAAATGGAAACAAGTTTTGTTGGCAAATGTTGTGTTGACAACAAAATTTTGGTGGAGACGCGGCTTAACGCCCCTGCTCCAGCGAACGCGGCAGTTCTTGGTACATCTTTCTCGGAACTCGGAACGATCCCACCCACATTCCGCCACGGCCACCCCACGGCTCAGACGTGTCGATGCGAACGCCGAAGTCTCACCACTTAGAGATGCGAAGCGTGCTCACGCGCAATGTTTAGTTTCGTCGAAAAACGAAACTTCGAATATTTTTACTAAAACTAACAATATTATATATATTGTATGTGTATATTGTGGTAGAGCCACGCGGCAGCTTTTGTCTGTCACATGGATGGGTCGGCTCGAACGGGGGTGGTACCACGACCTCTCAGAAAACCAGCCTGAAGTAGAGGTTTACCTCTGCGTTTCGCTTGGTGAGTGCAGGTGGCCGGAGGCCTTTTTTACTGGAAATGAGGCATTCCATCTTAGTCCTCACGGGTGACAACGCATCTACACTTTGATTAGTAATAGAGGATAGATGTAGATGTCTATGGGCCGCAGCAACTACTTACCATCAGGTGGACTGTGTGCTCGTTTGTCACCCTTGTCCTATAATTTTTTTTCATTATGATGTCATTCCTACCGCACTATTACTACTACTATACTACTGTGTAAATATAATAAACGGTTCTAATATGAAATGTTCAGTTCGCTTACTTTTAGATACTGATTCAAACGCTAACTTCATAACGGAAGTATGCTTTTGTCGATTAAACCTTCCGATTATTTATGAAAAGTCTAAAGTGCATGGCATAGGGTTAACTGACAATAATGTTTTGGGTCATACGATACTCGCGTTCGAATCACGATTGGGTAATAGATATAGGTATTTGATCAAGGCCGCTGTTGTTTTGAATATTACTGGAAATTTACCATCGCTGAAATTAAATGTAAAAATGATTGATTATTTTAAAGATATTCCGTTTGAAGATGATTTATTCAACATTCCATCTGAAATAAAATCTTTAATCAGTTCTGGGTTATTTCCGCACTTATTGTTATCGCGTAAATTCGTACACCCGCAATCAGCTGTTATAGCCTTAGAATTGACGCTCGGTTATATTGTGATGGGCAGGCCGAGTGTGACTTGTATGCTACTGCGTTAAACGATACGCGCAAACATGATTTTCGTTTGTTTATCAACTTAAATGATGACTTGTCATTATGTGAAAATGTAGAAAAGTTATGGGCACTCGAAAATGTCACCGCTCGTAAAATTTTAAGTCCAGAAGATCGTGAGTGTGGACGTATATTATCAGAAAATGTTTCTAGACAATGGGACGGCCGCTACGTCGTTTGTTTACCTTTTCGAGACGACCCGTGTCAATTAGGAGAATGTTATTCCACCGCTAAGCGACGCTTACTATCTTAAGAGAAAAAATTAGATTCTGACGTGGCTTTACGTGACGGCTATAACGCTACTATACAGGAATAGCTAAAGGATTTTTAACTAAAATTAACAACACGCAACACCACTTATCTCGTTTTTACTATATTCCTCGCAAAGCTGTTTACCGACCTGAAAAAGATACTTCTAAAATTAGAATAGTATTAGACGCTAGCTGCAAAACTACTCCAGGAAAGAGTTTAAATGATATTTTACATTGCGGACCCAGTCTTCAATGGCATATTTTTGATTTACTTATTAATTTCCGACAATTCGCTGTAGCAGTATCCACCGATGTAGAAAAAATGTATTTTTCATTCAAATTAATTGATGACCATTGTCTCTTTCAAGGTATATTATATCGATTTAACGTTAATAGTTCTGATTGACACATATGAGTTTAAAAGATTATCTTTCGGCTTAAAGTGTTCGCCATATCTAGCTATATAGTTCAACAACTCGCTTGTGATGAAGAGAAAAATTACCATCATATCAATTATCACGCCGCTTCTGTTGCATCCAAATATCCATATATGGATGACTTCATTTATTCTGCTCCTTATCCTGAAGAAGCGCACCAACTGTATGGCCAATTAGTAAATATGTATGCGTGCGGATGTTTTAAGTTTTTCCAGAAGATTCTCGCTTTAACAAAAAATTCGATTTTAATTCATCAGATTCGGAAACTAAATTAATAGGTATGCAATGGGAGCCAACTAAAAACAATTTTACTTTAAAAATTGCATTGCTTTCTAACGATCCGTTTACCAAACGTTCAATTCTTTCTCAAACCGCTTTTTATATGACGCTCTTGGGCTACTCTCTCCGGGCGCGGTAAACGCTGGCATGAAACTACTTATACAAGAATGTAAAAAACGCAGCCTGCATTGGGATGATAAAGTTCTCGCTGATATTGCTCGAGCTATGGCCAAATAAAAAAGGAACAAAACGATATAACGCAAAAAAACATTCCTAGGTATTTAGGTATTTGTGAAAATTCATTCATAACGTTACTCAGATCTTCACATTCTAGTGAAAAGTGTTATGGAGCTGTAATATTTATACGCATTGGTCCGTAGAGCTTACCCGCTGAAAAAGTATTATTACTCTGTTCTCGCTCTCGCGTTACTCCGCTTAAGAAAATAACTTTTGTTCCTTTGGAACTCTGTGCGGCTCATTTGCTCTCGCAGCTTGTTCGCTCAGTTAATGCTAACTTCGAGATGTCATATAAATAGCGCTTATGCTTTCACTGACTCAACAATCGCTTTAGCGTGGATTTTCTCATCTCCGCACCGCAGGCAAACGTTTGTAGCCAACCGAACATCCGCCATTCAAGATACTTTACCGCCTAGTTTATGGTATCATATACCGGGTCAACAAAATCCTAGCGATATCATACCAATTCCTGTCACGCCTAATAAATTAATAAATAACCATGCTTGGTTTAACAGACCACCGTGGATGTCGCTGTCCTATATTAATAACGATTTGGATGAAATACCAGAAGCTAAGAAAATCGCGTTAGTAATAAGTACCAACTATGCAGAGCACCCCATATACACTATAGCAAACCGTATTTCAAAATGGTCTAAATTTATTAACTCTATTGTTTATTTGATAAGGCGTAACCTTATCAAAAAACTTAAAACGACAGGCTCTATTTCCGTCGCAGACTTGGATGTTGTTGAAAATTATGTAATTAAATGTATTCAAAACAAACATTTTTCCTACGACATTATTAAATTAAAACAAAATAGAAATATTGGCCTCAAATTTCGAAAACTTACTCCTTTCTTAGACAATAATGGTGGTCGTCTACAAAACGCTGTTACCTTAAATTTTGAACATAAGCATCCCATTTTCATCATCATCATCATCATTACAGCCTTCCATAAGTCCACTGCTGAACATAGGCCTCCCCCAAGGAATGCCACAAAGCACGGTCCTGAGCCATCTGCATCCATCGACTTCCTGCATGCTTTACCAGGTCGTCACTCCATCTCGTGGGGGGTCGCCCTACACTTCGCCTACCGGTACGAGGCTGCCACTCGAGAACCTTTCTTCCCCATCGGTTGCCGGTTCTTCGAGCTATATGGCCGGCCCACTGCCACTTCCGTTCACGTAATCCGTTGGGCTATGTCGGTTACTCTAGTTCTACTGCGCATATCCTCATTCCTAAGTTAATCACGCAGAGAAACTCCGAGCATAGCCCTCTCCATAGCTCGCTGAGCGACCTTGAGCTTCCTCATACGGCCAGCTGTGAAGGACCACGTCTCAGTTCCGTAAGTCATCACTGGCAACACGCACTGGTTGTACAATTTCGTTTTAAGGTTTTGAGGTATGTCTGACGAGAAGATGTGTCGTAGCTTCCCGAACGCTGCCCAGCCGAGTTAAATCCGTCGATTGACCTCTCGGTCGAAGTTGGACTTACCTAGTCGGACTATTTGTCCCAGGTAAACATACTCGTCAACCACTTCGAGCTTATTGCTCTCAACAACTACCAGCATAGGTGTGACATGGACATTAAACATGATCTTTGTTTTGTCTATGTTCATCTTAAAACCTATCCGTTGGGAGACACTATTGAGGTCATTGAGCATAGTGCTTAGGTCCTCCAGCGATTCTGCTATAAGGACTATATCGTCGGCAAATCGAAGGTAAGTGATGTACTCGCCATTGATGTTGATACCGTATCCTTTCCAGTCCAGAAGCTTGAAAACGTCTTTCAATGCAGCGGTGAAGAGTTTCGGGGATATGATGTCACCCTGTCTTACACCTCTCTGCAATTGGATAGGTTTCCTACTCTGGTTTTGTACTCGGATAGCCATCGTAGCTCTACTGTACAAATACTTCAACACTTCGATATACCGACGGTTAACTTGGCACCGCTGAAAGGACTGCAGCACCGCCTAAATTTCGACGGAATCAAAGGCTTTCTCATAGTCCACATACGCCAGACATAGTGGCAAATTTTACTCTTCGGACTTCTGTACAATTTGCCGAAGGGTATGTATGTGGTCTGTGGTGCTAAAGCCCTTTCGGAAACCGGCTTGATCGGGAGGCTGGAAGTCGTCAAGTCTGCGTGCGAGACGATTCGTAATGACTCTCGAAAACAGCACGTAGACGCGGCTCAGAAGGGAAATCGGTCTGTAGTTCTTCAAGAGAGCGTTGTCACCTTTCTTGAAGAACAAGACCACCGCACTTCTGCTCCACGCCTCCGGTGTAATGCCACCATGGAGGACGAAATTAAAGAGGTTCTGAAGGACTTCAAGTACCGGTCTTCCACCCGCTTTCAGAAACTCCGCTGTAATTCCATCCTCGCCTGGGGCCTTACCATTTTTAAGGTGCTGGAGAGCCATTCTAATCTCGCTCAGACTGACGTCCGGGATATCTTCGGAATAGTGTCGGATGGGCTGGCTATTGGATCGTTACTCACACTTGCGTGTGGCTCCAACGATGACGTGTACAGCTGCCCATAGAATCTCTCAATCTCACTCAAAATCTCAGGTGACCCGGAAACGATGCTGCCACATTTTGTCTTCAGCCTTGACAGTTGGCTCTTTCTGGCAGACAGATCTCTGGCAAAGAATTTGGAGCCTTGGTTCCGTTCGATCGCTTCTTCAATACGAGCTGTATTGAAGTTGCGTAAGTCCCGCCGCATGCATTTGGAGATCTGTCTGTTCAGATGCCTGTATGCTGCCAAGTCTGTTGAAGAATGTAGCTTCATCTCCCGTCTAACAGCCATGAGATTAAGAGTGTGATCGGAGAGTTTTTGTGTTCTTCTGCGGCGGGTCTTGCAGAACTTAGCTCCGACCGCATGGGCAGTTTCCACGAGCTTGTCTTTCATATCGTCCACTTAATTGCAGTCTTCTAGGCACTGAAAACGGTTTTGTAACTCGAGCTGAAAGGTTTCGAGACTTTGGATTAGAGCACGAGGGAGACGGAGCGTTGACTTCATTAGCCTCTAACCATTCGGTGATCGCTACCAGTTTTCACCCTCGCGATCACGGAGACATCACTGAACAGTTGTCGTCTGGTCGTCATAATGAAGTCAATCTCATTTTTTGACGAACCGTCGGGGCTCGACCAGGTCCACTTCTTGTGGGGCCGCTTCTGGAAGAAAGAGTTCATCATAAAGAGTCCCTCTTTCTCCATGAAGTCGGCCAGCTGCTGGCTGCTTGGGTACCGTTGCCCTATTCCAAATTTCCCTACTTTCAGCTCACCGTTCTCTCTTGTGCCTAGTTTTGCATTGAAGTCTCCCATTAACACCGTATATTGGGTTTTGGAGGAATGCATGGCTCTAGAGATATCCTCATACATATCCTCCACCTCATCGGGGTGTGCCGAGGTTGGTGCGTAAACCTGTATGACCTTCAGCGAATAGCGTTTGGTGGTTCTGAGTATAAGGTACGCAACCCTCGTCGACACACTCCCGATCTTTACAACGTTGTTAACGAGAGACTTGTGGACGATAAATCCGACACCTTCTTGGGACAGATGGTCGCCCTCCCGGTGATAGAGCAAGTTGCCGGATTCGAGGATTACCGTGTCCTCCCCCTCTCTTCGGACTTCGGATAATCCTATAATATGCCAGCGCAACTTGTATATCTCTTCTTCCAGCTCCACGATCTTCTCGTCAGTCCTCAGGGTGCGTGCGTTGTATGTTGCCAGGTCGAGTTGTCTTAGGTGGCAACCGAACTTCCACCGGAGATGCTTAGCATCCTCTGCCCCGCCGTTACCATGGTCGCTACCGTAGCCAGGAATAGCGAGGCTGCCGGCGACTGGGAGCTGTTTCTTTGTTACTCTCATCATGGGGGGCATTTGCCACAGTTGCCTCGCTTGGCGAGCGGGTTGGCAACCGCAGTTTTTTTATTGTAATTTTGCTGTTATGAGGAAAATGCTGCTGCCCATCTCCTGCCTGTTTCCCACTGTCGCCTCTTACACTTCACTTCGCGTTCGAACTACACGGTCGAACTTCGCGTTCGACTGCCTTAGCGTACGGACGTGCCAGTGCGATCTCCGCGTTTTAAAATTCATTTAAAGTGTCCAAAGTTAACCCTCGGCCGCAATCTCTATTTTATAGTGTTTGTGCCATATGTGGTTCTATTTTTGTGATATATTTTCTTGAATTTATATTTGTTTAAGTGTAATTATAAAGGTTTTTATGAAATAATATTGCTCGGATTATCTACTATACTGAGCTAAGTATTTTAATTTTAAGCATTTCTTTTTAGTTATTTTAATTTGTAATAATACTATCGTTGTAATATTACGTCCTTAATTTAATTTAATTGCATTTAACCTTAACATTAAGGTTACTTTGTCAGCACGTGGTGAGCACGCGGTTTTCAGTTGTCAGTTTCAATTGACATTTGCTGCTGTCAGATTCAATTGACGTTTGACGTCTGACGTTTGACGTCTGACGTTTGGCAGCTGTCAGTGTCATTGTCACTGTCATTGTATTGCTAGTGTATTGCCAGATTTAAGTCCTTAATTTCCCCCTTTTTATTTTTATTTTTTTGATTCTTCTGTACTTGTCGTTTAGTATTTAATTTATTTTTAATGGAAGAGGAGGATACGGGTGGTACTGAGCGGCAGCTCATCGAGGATGAGCTAGCCAGAAAGCAGGCGGAACTGGAGGAATTAGAGCAGATGCGGCGAGAGGCCGGTTTTACACCACGCTCCTCGCTGCGTCGCACCCCCCCGCAAGGTTTTAGCACACCCCCGGTCACCTTTAGCACGGCAGCTCCAGTATCCATACCAACGGCAAAAAGGGCATTGACCTCACCCGAGGATGTGCAGGGGGCTGTCAGGCGCCGCGTAGCGGAGAAGAAGTCGGCAATTCCGCCTGTTAGCGGTATTTTAAGCAAGCCAACTTCTGACCCATCCTCAGGTTCTGTCAATAATCCTCTCCAGTTCACTTGTCCTGACAGCTCCAGTGGCATATCAGGGCTGGACAAGGCTGCGCTCATGGAGAGAGTACATGTGGCTCTGAAAGGTATCGCATCTATCGCCAATGCGAGCAATAAGCTCAACTTGGCTGATAAGACCACCATCGGCAGCCTCAACCAAGACATCCTAGCGTATGTGGCAACGCTAGAGATTAGGATCGGAGAAAAGGACCAAGAGGTTACAGCAGGTAAACTTAAGTGTGCGCAGCTGGAACTCTTGCTAGCCCAGAACAAAACCCTTTCTGCCTCTAATATCCCCTATGCGGCCTCTTCCATTCCTTCTGCTGACAGCTATGCTGCCAGGCTGAAGCTGCCTAAGGGTAAGCCGCCACTCTGTGTTCAGTCCAAGGGCCCCGCAGTCATTGTTTATCCAAACAATGACCCCATAAAGTCGTCGGACGACACAAAGACGGAGCTGCAGAAGGCAGTTCAGCCTGGTACCCAGGGCATTAAAATTCACAGCGTGCGTAAAGTCGGGAACTCAGGCATTGTCGTACAGACGGCAACTGTTGAGGCTGCCCAGAAGCTGAAGGCAGCGGTTCCGCCCTCCTTGAAGGTCACTGATCCTAAAAGTAGGCGACCACTGGTAGCAGTGCGCAATTTGCGTTCGGACCCGCAAGCCACTGACTTTCTTGAGGATCTGTACAGGATCAATCTGAGTGATGATCCTGACTGGCCAAGAGACAAGTTCGGTGAGTCATGCAGAGTTGCCTTCAAGAAGGGTCGGAGAGATGTACCATGAACCACAGTAGTGATGGAGTGTACATCTGCGCTGCGGGATAAATTGGTCGGCCTCGGCAGCGTCTTTATTGGTTGGGACGAAGCTGAAGTCTATGATTATGTACGGGTGACATGCTGCTCCAAATGTCAGCAATATGGCCATCCGGAGAAGCATTGCAGGGCGGCAGCAATGGTCTGCGGCAAATGTGGTGAGACCGGTCATCGTGCCGCAGAGTGCCAGTCGGCTACACAGTGCTGCGCCACATGCAAATGCTTCAAGCGGAAAGATGCTGACCAGCATGCCACTGCCGCTCTCAATTGTCCTGCACGTTTGCATGCGGAACAGCAGTCGGTCAATATGACCCAGTATGGATAGGACGACTACTTTTCGCGTAGGTCAGCTCAACTTGCAAGGCTCGAAGACGGCTACCACTGAGCTTACTGTTATAGCCGGAGAACTGGGGTTGGATCTAGTACTAGTTCAGGAGCAATATCAGCATCCTCAAATACTTGGGTGCGGCACCAACCCTAAGGCCGGTCTATTACCAGTAAGTTCACGATTTGTAGTCACGCTTCTACATGACTTATGTAACGAACACTGTGTTGTAGGTCATGTTAGCTGCCAGAGCCTTAGCATATACGTCGTATCGTTATACTGCCAGTACAGTCATGATATCTCTTGTCACCTGCAACATCTCACCCACGTGATGGATCAGCTTTCTGGTCACCCAATCCTTATTGGTCTGGACAGTAACGCTCACTCTCCCATGTGGCACTGCGAGTGCAGGCAATATGCAGGTCGCGGCCCCGACACAGAATACCGCAAACTCCAGATGGAGGGATTCATCCTCGGACGGAATTTGCTGGTACATAATGTGGAGGGTCAACCGCCAACTTTTCAAAGCCCAAATGGCTCGTCCAACGTGGATATTACCATCTCCACACGTAGTGTGAGGGTTGCTGACTGGAAGGTGCATGAGGGTGTCAGTGTGAGTGACCACCAGTTGATAACGTTTAGCGTTATCCTTGGTGACTCACGGAGTTACGATGGCACAGAATTTTCAGATAACGTATGTTACTTTCGTGAACATGGTGTGAACTGGGGAGGATTCTGTTCGACTTTGCACGCCCGCATGTCCCAGCTGAGGCTGACGCGACCAGCTAGTGATATTTGCGAGCAGTACTCTGCAATACTTCTACGTACTGCGAAAGAACGATTAGGTACACGTGCGAAAAAGGAGAAAGAAGGGTACGAGTGGTGGTCTCCGGCACTTGACCGTATGCGTAACGAAGTCTATTGTGCACGTCGTAAGTGGCAGGCCTCACGTCGCATAGGAGGCGACAGGGAGAAGGCTCTTCATGATTATCTCCGACGAACTAGGATACGCTACAAGCTAGCTATGAAGGAAGCTGAACTTGCCTTCTTCCGCTCTGTCGCGGAATCAGGTAACACCGATCCGTGGGGCCTGGCTTACCGAATAGCCAGTGGACGATTTCGTCCACCTCTCAACGTGCTAAATGGAGTGAGATTAGCCGACGGCTATACTAGGACGACCGGAGACACCATGCTCGGGCTCGTCAATGCCTTATGCCCAGACGATAATCTAGCCAGCGACACTGTATACCATCGACAAGTGCGGATAGCTGCTGCATGTGCTCCATCTGGAACTGATGCTACACCACCGACCAAAGAACAAGTTGGACTCATCATTCGAGAACTGCCGAACACTGCACCCGGCATTGACGGTATCACGGCTAAGATTGTTAAACAGGCATGGCGGGTAACTGGTGACGAGATCTGGCACATGTTTAGGGCGTGCATAGTCGAGGGCGTTTTTCCGGATCTGTGGAAGATGGGCAAACTCGTTGTTCTGCCAAAGGGTGGCGACAGGCCGCTCACTGACCCTAAAGCTTACCGCCCGATAACTTTGCTGCCCATATTGGGAAAAATTCTGGAGCGTGTGATAATCTCCTGCGCTCCATGTCTCTACCGCGGAATCTCGGATGCACAACATGGCTTCACGCGTGGCCGATCCACAGTGACCGCCCTTAGTACCATCAACCGAATTACCAACGGATCAACCGAGAATTACGTGCAACTGATCCTTCTGGACATATCTGGTGCCTTCGACAATGCCTGGTGGCCAATGGTCCTACTCAAGGCAAAGCAAAGTGGCGTTCCACCTAACATTTACCGTATTTTAACGAGTTACTTTATAAATCGCCGTGTAGGACTATTTGCTGGAAACCGGGTAGTGTGGAAGGTCTCCACGATGGGCTGTCCTCAGGGATCGGTGCTGGGACCAACTCTATGGAACCTCTTACTCGATGACCTCCTGAAGCTGCCAAAACCCGAAGGAGTACACTTCGTTGCTTACGCCGACGATGTGACGATCGTGGTCGAAGCATCGTCTCGTTCCGCAATAGAGCGCAAAGCGGCAGTTACGATCGCTGCCGTGTCCGAGTGGGGTATTCGTAACAGACTAGGGTTTTCTACCGGGAAGTCACAAACGATGACCTATAAGGACAAGTTTAAACGTGGACCAATTATAAAGATGGACGGTGCATCGATCACGAGTGTTTCACAGGCAAGAGCCCTAGGTATAATATTGGATGAGGCTAGGTCCTATGTGCAGCATGCATTATATATCGGCGAGAAGGCCGCTGCTTGCTTCGGGAAGATGTCGCGATTGTCTTCATCGACCTGGGGCATAAGATTTCACGCCCTTAGAGCCCTGTATTCAGGGACCTATGTGGCAACGTTGACTTATGCTGCTGCCGTATGGTACCAACGCTCGTCCCTTTATGTTATCAGAAGCGTACTGATGAGGACGCAAAGACCAGCTTTGATTCTTCTCACGAAGGCTTACAGGACGGCTAGCAACGCAGCGTTACCGGTGTTGGCGGGCGTATTGCCTGCCGACCTGGAAGTTTTTCGTGCGGGACGAGTCGACGAGGAGGGGACGGGATTGGTCGACAAGGAGCGCAGGAAGAAAAAGAGGGAGATAATGGTGGCTGTCGTAGCCATTTGGCAGGACCGGTGGGATTCAAGCCAAGATGGCAGGGATCTGTACAAGTTTTTCCCGGACATCGCAGAGCGTCTATTCTTCAAGTGGGTCGAGCCCGATTATGCAGTATCGCAGATTCTTGTTGGTCACGGGTGTTTCAACGAGCGTCTCCTAAAATTCAACCTTAGGAACTCTGGCTTATGCCCCTGCGGCTCAGCACAGGAGAGTCGTGACCATGCTCTCTGGGATTGCGATCTGTATATTGAAGAGAGGAACGCATTATTGGACAGCATACAGCCTACAGCCTAGGACCAGTATACTTCCGGGACCTAGTGTGCTGCGAATCCAACTTTAAGGAGTTTAGGAGATTTGCGCATGCATGGCATCACAAAAGGAATCAGAATGAGGACTGAAAATACGACCAGATAGCTGCGAACGCGAAGTGTCGTCGCTGTGGAGTCACGCCCCAGAAGGGGGAGAAGTGAAATGTAGAGAAAAGGGACGGAACAGAGAGATTTGTAGGGAGTCAAGTAAGGGCACATGGGAAAGAGCCACGAGCAAGTACCGTGTGCGTCTCCCGTGATTCGGTCCGTATGCCGTAAGGCGGGAAGGACCATGGGATGGTGGAGGGAATGTCGCCTCTTACAACACCCTCAGGAAGATATGGGGTAGTGGATATTCTTGACCGCCACTACACGGCATCCCATTTTTTTTTAGCCATACAGGTTTACGCACCGACCTCGGCACACCCAGATGAGAAGGTGGGGGGAATGTATGAGGATAACTCTAGAGCCATGCAGTCCTCCAAAACCCACTATACGGTGTTAATGGGAGACTTCAATGCAAAACTAGGCACAAGAGACAACGGTGAGCTGAAAGTAGGGAAATTTGGAATAGGGGCACCGGAACACAAGTGGCCAGCAGCAGGCCGATTTCTTGGAGAAAGAGGGACTCCTTATAATGAACTCTTTCTTCGCGAAGCGGCCCCACAGGAAGTGGACCTGGTCGAGCCCCGACGGTTCGACAAAAAATGAGATTGATTTCATTATGACGACCAGATGACAACTGTTTAGTGTTGTCTCCGTGATCGCGAGGGTGAAAACTGGTAGCGATAATCGAATGGTTAGAGGCACACTGAACCTAAACGATAAGTTGGAGAGGTCTCGTCTAATGAAGTCAACGCTCCGTACCCCTCGTGCTCTAATCCAAAGTCCCGAAACCATTGAGCTTGAGTTACAAAACCGTTTTCAGTGCCTACAAGACGGCAATGAAGTGGACGATATGAATGAAAAGCTCGTGGAAACTGTCTATGCGGTCGAAGCTAAGTTCTGCAAGACCTGCCGCAGAAGAACACAAAAACTCTCCAATCACACTCAAAATCTCATGGCTGTTAGACGGGAGATGAAGCTAAAGTCTTCAACAGACTTGATAGCATACAGGCAACTGAAGAGACAGATCTCCAAATGCATGCGGCGGGACTTACCCAACTTGAATACAGGTTGTATTGAAGAAGCGATCGCGCCGAACCAGGGTTTCAAAGTCTTTGCCAGAGATCTATCTGCCAGGAAGAGCCGACTGTCAAAGCTGTAGACCGAGTGTGGCAGCATCGTTTCATGAGATTTTGAGTGAGATTGAGAGGTTCTACGGGCATCTGTAGACGTCATCGTTGGAGCCACACGCAAGTGTGAGTAACGATCCAAGAGTGAGTCTTATCCGATATTATTCCGAAGATTTCCGGATGTCAGTCTGAGCGAGATTAGAATGGCTCTCCAGCACCTTAAAAATGGCAAGGCCCCAGGTGAGGATGGAATTACAGCGGAGCTTTTGAAAGCGGGTGGAAAACCGGTACTTGAAATCTTTCGGAAGCTCTTCAATTCCGTCCTCCATGGTGGCACTACTCCGCAGGCTTGGATCAGAAGTGCGGTGGTCTTGCTTTTTATGAAAGGCGACAACGCACTCTTGAAGAACTACAGACCGATTTCTCTTCTGAGCCGCGTCTACGTCATCACGAATCGTAGCGCATGCAGACTTGACGACTTCCAGCCTCCCGAACAAGCCGGTTTCCGAAAAGGCTTTAGTACCATAGACCACATACACGCCCTTTGGCAAATTGTACAGAAGTCCGAGGAGTACAATTTGCCACTATGTCTGGCGTATGTGGACTATGAGAAATCCTTTGATTCCGTCGAAATTTGGGCGGTGCTGCAGTCCCTTCAGCGGTGCCAAGTTGCATGTCGGTATATCGAAGTACTGAAGTGCTTGTACAGTAGGGCTTTCCGAGTACAGAGCCAGAGTAAGAAACATATCCAATTGCAGAGAGGTGTAAGACAGGGTGACGTTATATCCCTGAAACTCTTCATCGCTGAATTCGAAGACGTTTTAAAGCTTTTGGACTGGAATGGATAGGGTATTAACATCAATGTACGTACGGTGAGTACATCACTCCCCTTCGGTTTGCCGACGATAAAGTCCATATGGCAGAATCGGTGGAGGACCTAAGCACTATCCTCAATGACCTCAATAGTGTCTCCCAACGGTCTTCAGATGAACATGGACAAAACGAAATCATGTTTAACATCCATGTCACACCTATGCTGGTAGTTGTCGGGAGCACTAAGCTCGAAGTTGTTGACGAGTATGTTTACCTGGGACATATAGTTCGACTAGGTAAGTCCAACTTCGACCGAAACGTCAATCGACGGATTCAATTCGGCTAGGCAGCGTTCGGGAAACTACGACACATCTTCTTTTTAGACATATCTCGAAACCTTAAAACGAAATTGTACAACCAGTGCGTGTTGCCAGTGATGACATGGATCTGAGACGTGGTCCTTCATTGCTGGCCGTATTAGGAAGCTCAAGGTCGCTCAGCGAGCTATGGAGATCGCTATGCTCGGGGTTTCTCTGCGTGATAAACTTAGAAATGAGTATATCCGCAATAGAACCAGAGTAACCGACATAGCCCAACGGATTAGTGAGCTGAAGTGGCAGTGGGCCGGCTATATAGCTTGAAGAACCGGCAACCGATGGGGAAGAAAGGTTCTCCAGTGGCAGCCTCGTACCGGTAGACAAAGTGTAGGGCGACCCCTCACTAGATGGAGTGACGACCTGGTAAGACATGTAGGAAGTCGATGGATGCAGGTAGCTCAGGACCGTGATTTGTGGCATTCCTTGGGGGACTTATTAAAGTCTGTAATGATAATGATGAAGTCAATTCAACCGCGATATTTCAATGGAGTAACACCGCTCAAAATTGCATTTAACTCAAAATTTACTCTGGGAGAGCCAATTAAAATGTTTATCTTTTAATGGAATGGGGAAATAAAAGAGCACACAGTCCTCCTGGTGGTAAGTGGTTGCTGTGGCCCATGTGGACAAAATGCAGATGCGTTGTAACCCGTGAGGACCAAGATGGAATGCCTCTTTTTCAGTAAAAACGGTCTCCGGTTCTCTACACTCACCATACGAAACACAGCAGTGGCTGCTATTTTACGCGGGTATTCTGTGAGAGCGTGGTCCTTCCCCGGTCGAGCCGACCCATTCGTGCTACAACTATACTACATAATATAGCTACAGCATGGCTCTACCACGTATAAAATGTGTCAAAACGTACTTGTTTAAAGTTATAGGTTCCCAAATACTGACGTATGAGGAAATGAATAATGTTTTAATACAAATTGAAGGTTTATTAAATTCACGTCTAATGTGTGTTTTAAGTAGTTATTCCTTTGAACTGTTAGCCTTAACTTCTTCGCAGTTTCCTAAATTAATACCGCTTAGATATATACCGGCCGAAGATGTTTCAGATATATCCTTAAATCACCTCCAAAGTTACGCGTTAGTTGACAAACTTGTTCAAAGCTTTTGGAAACGATGGCATATTGAATATCTGACATCCTTACAAAATCGCGAAAAATGGAACACCTCTAACAATCCCGCTCAGCGGGGCCTGTTTGTTGTTCTCAAAGAGAAACTGCCTGTCTTCTGCTTGCCTCTTGCCATGGTAGATGAGGTATGGTAGATAGGTATGCCTGGTAAAGACGGGATCAATAGTGTTACAATGGTTAGAACTAAGGGTGGAATTTATGTCCATCCACCCATACGCGCATGTCCGCTTCCCACTCAAAAAATTATTATATTTACTTTAACTTATGTATAAAATAACTTTATCTTTGTTTTCTTACTTACCTTAATTGGTTACTTGCATCATCATCATTATCATAACAGCCTTTCATACGTCCACTGCTGAACATAGGCCTCCCCGAAGGAATGCCACAAAGCACGGTCCTGAGCCACCTGCATCCATCGACTTCCTGCATGTCTTACCAGGTCATCACTCCATCTAGTGGGGAGTCGCCCTACACTTCGCCTACCGGTACGAGGCTGCCACTGGAGAATCTTTCTTCCCCATCGGTTGTCGGTTCTTTAAAGTATATGTTCAGCCCACTGCCACATCAGCTTACTAATCCGTTGGGCTATGTCGGTTACTCTGGTTCTACTGCAGATATACTCATTTCTAAGTTTATCACGCAGAGAAACCCCGAGCATAGCCCTCTCTATAGCTCGTTAAGCGATTTTGAGCTTCCTCATACGGCCAGCAGTGAAGGATCACGTCTCAGATCCGTAAATCATCACTGGCAACACGTACTGGTTGTACAATTTCGTTTTCAGATTTTGAGGTATGTCTAACGAGAACATGTGTCGTAGTTTCCCGAACGCTGCCCAGCCGAGTTGAATCCGTCGATTGACCTCTCGGTCGAAGTTGGACTTACCTAGTCGGACTATTTGTCCCAGGTAAACATACTCGTCAACAACTTCGAGCTTAGTGGTCCCAACAACTACCGGCATAGGTGTGACATGGACGTTAAACATGATATTTGTTTTGTCCATGTTCATCTTAAGACCTATCCGTTGGGAAACACTATTGAGGTCATTGAGCATAGTGCTTAGGTCCTCCAGCGATTCTGCAATAAGGACTTTATCGTCGGCAAACCGAAGGGAAGTGATGTACTCACCGTACGTACATTGATGTTAATACCCTATCCATTCCAGTCCAAAAGCTTTAAAACGTCTTCTACTTCAGCGATGAAGAGTTTCAGGGATATAACGTCACCCTGTCTTACACCTCTATGCAAATGGATATGTTTCTTACTCTGGCTCTGTACTCGGATAGCCCTACTGTACAAGCACTTCAGTACTTCGATATATCGACAGTCAACTTGGCACCGCTGAAGGGACTGCAGCACCGCCCAAATTTCGACGGAATCAAAGGCTTTCTCATAGACCACACACGCAAGGCAAAGTGGCAGATTATACTCTTCTGTCTTCTGTACAATCTGCCGCAGGGTATGTATGTGGTCTATGGTACTAAAACCTTTTCGGAAACCGGCTTTTTCGAGAGGCTGGAAGTCGTCAAGTCTGCGTGCCAGACGATTCGTAATGACTCTCGACAACAGCACGTAGACGCGGCTCAGAAGAGAAATCGGTCTGTAATTCTTCAAGAGTGCGTTGTCGCCTTTCATAAAGAACAAGACCACCGCACTTCTGCTCCACGCCTCCGGAGTAGTGCCACCATGGACGACGGAATTAAAGAGCTTCTGAAGGATTTCAAGTACCGGTTTTCCACCCGTTTTCAAAAGCTCCGCTGTAATTCCATCCTCGCCCGGGGACTTGCCGTTTTAAGGTGCTGGAGAGCCATTCTAATCTCGCTCAGACTGACGTCCGGGATATCTTCGGAATAGTGTCGGATAAGATTTGCTCTAGGATCGTTACTTACACTTCCGTGTGGCTCCAACGATGACGTGTACAGCTGCCCATAGAACCTCTCAATCTCACTCAAAATCTCAATAGTCCCAGAAACGATGCTGCCAACTCGGTATTCAGCTTTTACAGTTGGCTTTTTCTGGCAGACAGATCTCTGGCAAAGACTTTGGAGCCTTGGTTCCGCTCGATCGCTTCTTCAATACAAGCTGTATTGAAGTTGCGCAACTCCGCCGCAAGCATTTGGAGATCTGTCTCTTCAGTTGCCTGTATGGTTTCAAACCTGTAGAAGACTTTAGCTTCATCTCCCGTCTAACAGCCATGAGATTAAGAGTGTGATCGGAGAGTTTTTGTGTTCTTCTGCGGCAGGTCTCGCAGAACTTAGCTTAAACCGCATGGACAGTTTGCACGAGCTTGTCTTTCATATCGTCCACTTCATTGCAGTCTTCTAGGCACTGAAAACGGTTTTGTAACTCAAGCTCAATGGTTTCGGGACTTTGGAATAGAGCACGAGGGGGACGGAGCGCTGACTTCATTAGACGTGACCTCTCCAACTTAACGTTTAGGTTCAGTGTACCTCTAACTATTCGGTTATCGCTACCAGTTTTCACCCTCGCGATCACGGAGACAACACTGAACAGTTGTCATCTGGTCGTCATAATGAAGTCAATCTCATTATTTGTCGAACCGTTGGGGCTCGAACAGGTTCATTGCCTGTGGGGCCGCTTCTCGAAGAAAGAGTTCATCATAAGGAGTCCCTCTTTCTCCATGAAGTCGGCCAGCTGCTGGCCCCTTGGGTTCCGTTGCCCTATTCCAAATTTCACTACTTTCAGCTCACCGTTCTCTCTTGTGCCTAGTTTTGCATTGAAGTCTCCTATAAAAACCGTATAGTGAGTTTTGGAGGAATGCATGGCTCTAGAGATATCCTCATACATTTCCACCACCTCCTCATCGGGATGTGCCGAAGTTGGTGTGTAAACCTGTATGACCTTCAGCGAATACCGTTTGGTGATTCTGAGTATAAGGTACGCATCCCTCGTCGACACACTCTCAATCTTTACAACGTTGTTAACGAGAGACTTGTGGACGATAAATTCGACACCTCCTTGGGACAGATGGTCGCCCTCCCGGTGATAGAGCAAGTTGCCGGATTCGAGGATTACCGTGTCTTCCCCCTCTCTTCGGAACTCGGGTAATCCTATAATATGCCAGCGTACCTTGTCTACCTCTTCTTCCAGCTCCACGATCTTTTCGTCAGTCCTCAGAGTGCGTGCGTTGTATGTTGCCAGGTCGAGTTGTCTTAGGTGGCAACCGAACCTCCACCGGAGATTCTTAGCACCCCCTTAATATGTTACTTTATTACGTTTAATTTAAATAAAAAAATCCCGCTTCAGAAAAATCGATATACGTTACATCATTACAAACAATTTTAGCGAGATCACTCTTTACAGAATATAATACATTTACAAAAAAACTACTTTTAAGTTTTTGTTGTCATGTCTGACTCCTTTTATGTCTGTATTTTGTAGTACATAAACAATGTCAGAATAAATCGTCAAAGAAAATGCCTTATTTATTTCACACTTGTTATCAATATCACACATTGTGTTGAAATGATTAAACATAATTAAAAAAGCAAATGACATTCAAAAAAAATCGCAAATATTAAAATTTATAATAAGTATGACCCGGCGGTCATACTTATTATAAATTTTACCGGCCGGTCGACGCCCGCGCTCAGCTGATTGCGTTGCGAGTGCCTACTAAACCATTCATCACTGTGCCTATTGCACCAGCGCGCTACTTTAAATGACTACATTAAATTTTCATATACTTCTTTATTTTGCATAAAACCATTTGATGAACTAATTGATTATTTTATTAATTTCTTTACGAATTAATAGACATTCGTTAAAAGACATTTAGGTATTATTTTTTACGAATACTGTTTTCTAGCAACGTCGCACATGCAGCGCGGCCCAAGGCCAAGCCAAAGGTATATTATGACGTCGACACAGGTGTCATTGTCATCAAAAGCGCCGCCTGCGCTTTTCGGTTTACAGCCATCGATGTGGTGATCGATGTTTGCAGTACGTGCAAATTAAATGAGTATTATTAACTATTTTTTTATTTAATATAAGTTGTATTTAAAATGGATGCAGGTTAAACTAATTACAAATATTACAATAAAATATTTATAATGATTAATAAAAATTAACAGTAATTGAATAAAGATATCAATAAAAATTATAAAATACAAATTTAATAATTAGACTTACCTAGGTACTTGTCCGCGGATGGCGGTGAGTATCGCACAACGCACATAGCGTTCAAAACAGGGGCGTAGCTACCGCCGTATCAGCCGTATCAATGATACGGGGCCCCCGGGCTACAGGGGCCCCCAACGTGTGTAAGCAAAAACTCCAAGGACTTCTAATGGGACAGGAAAGGCTATCACTATTCTCTAAAGAAGTAAAGAATTTAGTAAAACTGAAATCGTCTTCAGCTATGTTCGCCGAACAAAAGGCACGAAAATTAAATTGTTTGGCTAGCTTAGTTCCTAGGAGTATTTATTGTAAGTAATAACTCATAAGCCCGTGTAGTGGCGGGTAAGAATACTCACAACCCCATATCTTCCCGTGGGTGTCGTAAAAGGCGACAGACGGAAACTGAGGCAGAGGATGGGCAGCAGCATCTTTCTGATAACAGCAAAACAACAATAAAAAAACTGCGCTTGCCAACCCGCTCGCCAAGCGTGGCAACTATGGCAATATACCCCCATGAAAGTAACGAAGAGATGGCCCCCAGTCCCCGGCAGCCCCGCTATTCCTGGCTAAGGTGGCGACCATGGTAACAGCGAGGCAGGGGGTGCTAAGAGTCTCCGGTGGAGGTTCTGTTGCCACCTACGACGACTCGACATGGCAACTTATAACGCACGCACCCTGAGGACTGACGAGAAGGTCCTGGAGCTAGAAGAAGAGATAGACAAGTTGCACTGGAATGTCATAGGATTATCCGAAGTCTGAAGAGAGGGGGAGGTCACGGTAATCCTCGAATCCGGCAATTTGTTCTATCACCAGGAGGGCGACCATCTGTCCCAAGGAGGTGTCGGATTTATCGTCCACAAGTCTCTCGTTAACAACGTTGTAAAGATTGGGAGTGTGTCGACGAGGGTTGCGGACCTTATACTCAGAATCACCGAACGGTAATCGCTGAAGGTTATACAGGTTTACGCATCAACCTCGGTACACGCCGATGAGGAGGTGGAAGAAATGTATGAGGATATCTCTAGAACAATGCATTCCTCCAAAACCCACTATACGGTGTTAATGGGAGACTTCAACGCAAAACTAGGCACAAGAGAGAACGGTGAGCTGAAAGTAGGGAAATTCGGAATAGGGCAACGGAACCCAAAGGGCCAGCAGCTGGCGAACTTCATGGAGAAAGAAGGACTCTTTATGATGAACTCTTTCTTCCAGAAGCGGCCCCACAGGAAGTGGACCTGGTCGAGCCACGACGGTTCGACAAAAAATGAGATTAACTTTATTATGACGACCAGACGACAACTATTCAGTGATGTCTCAGTGATCGCGAGGGTGAAAACCGGCAGCGATCACCGAATGGTGAGAGGCACACTGAACCTAAACGTTAAGTTGGAGAAGTCACGTCTAATGAAGTCAACGCTCCGTCCTTCTCGTGCTCTAATCCAAAGTCCAGAAACCTTTCAGCTCGAGCTACGAAACCGTTTTCAGTGCCTAGAAGATTGCAATACAATGGACGATATGAATGACAAGCTCGTGGAAACTGTCCATGCGGTCTGAGCTAAGTTTTGCAAGACCCGCCGCAGAAGAAACAAAAAGTCTCCGATCACACTCTAATCTCAATGGCTTTTAGACGGGGTATATAGCTGCAGTCTTCAGTAGATTTGACAGCGTACAGGCAACTGAACATACAGATCTCCAAATGCATGCGGCGGGACTTGTGCAACTTTAATTCTGCTCGTATTAAAGAAAAGATCGAGCAGAACCAGGGCTCCCAAGTCTTTGCAAGAGATCTGTCTGCCAGAAAGAGCCAACTGTCGAAGCTGAAGACCGAGTATGGCAGCGTCGTTTCCGGGACACCTGAGGTTTTGAGTGAGATTGAGAGGTTCTATTGGCAGCTGTACACATCATCGTTGGAGCCACACGTAAGTGTGAGTAACGATCCAAGAGCGAGTCTTATCCGACACTATTCCGATGATATCTCGGACGTCAGTCTGAGCGAGATTAGAATGGCTCTCCAGCATCTTAAAAACGGCAAGATCCCAGGCTGGATGGAATTACAGTGGAGCTTCTGAAAGCGGGTGGAAAACCGATACTTGATGTCCTTCAGAAGCTCTTTAATTCCGTCCTCCATGGTGGCACTACTCCGGAAAGGTGACAACGCTCTCTTGAAGAACTACAGACCGAGTTCCCTTTTGAGCCGCGTCTACATGCTGTTTTCGAGAGTCATTACTCCCGAACAAGCCGGTTTCCAAAAAGGCTTTAGCACCATATACCACATACATACCCTTCGGCAAATTGTACAGAAGTCCGAGGAGTACAATTTACCACTATTTCTGGCGTATGTGGACTATGAGAAAGCCCAAAGACTTTCAATCAAAATTACGTCGAAATTCGGGCGGTGCTGCAGTCCCTTCAGCGATGCCAAGTTGACTGTCGGTATATCGAAGTGCTGAAGTGCTTGTACAGTAGGGCTACGATGGCTATCCGAGTACAGAACCAGAGTACGAAACCTATCCAATTGCAGAGAGGTGCAAGACAGGGTGACGTTATATCCCCGATACTCTTCACCGCTGCATTGGAAGACGTTTTCAAGCTTCTGGACTGGTAAGGATACGGTGTTAACATCAATGGCGAGTACATCACTCACCTTCGATTTGCCGACGATATAGTCCTTATGGCAGAATCGCTGGAGGACCTAAGCACTATGCTTAATGACCTCAATAGTTTTTCCCAACGGATAGGTCTTAAGATGAACATGGACAAAACAAAGATCATGTTTAATGTCCATGTCACACCTATGTCGGTAGTTGTTGGTAGCTCTAAGCTCGAAGTTGTTGACGTTTATGTTTACCTGGGACAAATAGTCCGACTAAGTAAGTCCAACTTCGACCGAGAGGTCAATCGAGGGATTCGACTCGACTGGGTAGCGTTCGGGAAATAACGGCACATCTTCTAGTCAGGTATACCTCAAAACTTGAAAACGAAATTGTGCAACCAGTGCGTGTTGCCAGTGATGACATACGGAACTGAGACGTGGTCCTTCACTGCTGGCCGGATGAGGAAGCTCAAGGTTGCTCAGCGAGCTATGGAGAGGGCTATGCTCGGAGTTTCTCTGCGTGATAAACTTAGAAATGAGGATATGCGCAGTAGAACCAGAGTCACCGACATGGCCCAACGAATTAGTAAGCTGAAGTGGCCATGGGCCGGACATATAGCTCGAAGAACCGGCAACCGATAGGGAAAAAGGTTCTCGAGTGGCGGCCTCGTACCGGCGGATGAAGTGTAGGGCGTCCCCCCACTATATGGAGTGACGACCTGGTAAGACATGCAGGAAGTCGATGGATGCAGGTGGTTCAGGACCGTGCTTTGTGGCATTCCTTGGGTGAGGCCTATGCTCTTTAATGGACTTATGAAGGGCTGTTATGATGATGATGATGATGATGAACTAGTGGAATTAGTACTTTTGCCGTTGTCGTGATAATTGACGATAATTTATGTGTACATAGAGAACTGAAGACCATTTTTATGTATATGTTTTTTATTCCTTTATTCGTTTTTTCATTCCTTGGACTTATGAAGGGCTGTAACGATGATGATGAATAACTTAAAATCAATATATAATAATTTGAATTCAATGCAAGCGTTTTTGTTCCTTTTATGAAATCTTTACTCTTCATTGGGGCCCCCCAACAAATTTTGATACAGGGCCCCTCGAAGGCACGCTACGCCACTGGTTCAAAACACAAAATAATCACCTCCACATTCTATGCATAGGTGACACCGAAAACTTAACTGTTCACCGACACGAGATAATACTTGATGATTCATTTTGATTTGATCGAATGCCCAAATTATTTTTTTCTTTCAACATGTCAACGGATTTCGAATGCGCGAACAGTATACACTAATGTCTTTACATGCCCCCACAAATAAAAATCCATTGGTGTGATATCTGGCGATCTGGGAGGCCATGCACAAGCCCCGTCACGACTGATTCAGTGACCAGGGTATTCTCTGTTTAAATAAAAAAGTTAAGGAACTTGACGAGCATAGCGCGCCGGCGCCCCATCATGATGGTAATACATATTGCGTAGAGATGCAAGTGGTATGTCCTTTAATAACTCTGGCAGCGTGTCGGTGAGAAAAGTATGATAGCTTTCACCGTTTAATCTTTCTATGAAGACCGGGCCTGCCTACACATTGACACTAAACCGGTGTTGAAAGCTATGCGGTCTTGGTTCATGTGGATTTTCATAGCACCACAAGTGTTCATTGTGCGAATTAAATAATCCTATTCTGCCAAATGTTGCTTCATCAGTCCATAAAATCATCAGTCCATAAAATGTACCTCGTTCAGCAGTTAGTAACAAGTTACAAAATGTAACTTGTGCTGGTTTGTCAGCTTCGCTGAGTTCATGAACACGATGCAGGTGGAATGGGTACTTCCCTTCATTGTGTATGACACTCCATGCGTAGTACTGTGACACCTGTGGTAAGCCCGATGGCTTACCGATACTAACGTACAACGTAACTTTCGCGATATTAATCTCACAACGGAAGGAGAAACGTCGCGGACGCATCAAAGGCGTTAGGCGACTGACGACGCAGATAATTAGGTCAAGTTCAAATGAGCAAGCGCCGCCTCCCACACCCCTCCACCCCTACCCCGCCACGCGCTTTCTTTTGCTAACTAGGGCTACTGCCGTTTAGAAGGTCCAATTAAAATATTTTTATTTTTGTATGAAAATATAAATTGAAGAAATATATTTTTTTTTTTACAGATGTTATTGTTATGATGTAAATAATATATTCCCAAAAGGTCTTCAGTGAATTAAAAATTACCCTGTAGTTTGTAGCAGAGTTTCTGTTGCAGAGTCTCCAAGGTCGGGGAGCCATGGATTGGCTATTTTATTAATACACTCATTTAACTATTACATTCGTTATTCACCCATTCACTCACACATTGGTCGCCTTCCAACTTCCGATTAACCGCTACCTCTCAGTCTATGATCAATCACCGCGTCTATAACACGCCTGTGCGCTTGAATTACGCAAAAATCTTTAAAAGCATTCCATCATCATTAGGAAAGTTCATACTAACCCTGCATCAATAATTCGCCGCGCTGAAATAATTAAACTCAAAAGGAGTGATTGCAGTGATAAGAACTGATAATTGTATGACATGTGTCCACCATTTATGGACATTTTGGTGGTGAATTGTGGTATCAGTGAAAATCAGGCACCCGGCCTGATTACAGTAAGTCCTTTCTTTATCCCACAACTTGGCTACGTCAGACAGAGAATTACTGGGTCACCCGCCCTATAGCCCCGACAATGCACCTTGCGATTTTTATAAAGTTTGGAAAATAAAAGAAAACGTCGAGGAAAACATTTAATGGATGCCGAGGAATCGTGGCTGCTTTTCATAATGCCGTCGAACGTGTGAGCAAAGTGCTTTTCTCAGTTGTTCCATCGGATGCAGCGATGTATTGATGTACATGGACACTATTTTGAAAAGATATAATAAAACTAATAACTTGCTAGGTTGTTCAGTTTTTGATTTTCTAAGAACTTTCAGTGTCACCCTCGTAGAGGCATTTTAAGAACACAAAATTACTTGACCTTGACGTGTCGAGAATAGAGCACCTATACCACCGTACCACCTATAACGCCTCGCGTTATAAGGCGTGCAATATAATTCAGATAAAAATACAATAGCAATATTCACGTACCTTCTTAGACAAAATTTTGATGTCAGTAACAAGAGTGAATGAGTCGTGACATTGTTGGCCGAGAGGTTCGTTGTTAAGCAGAGCCAAAGTGAAGGCAATACGCGGAGATTGTTCTATCAGAAGCGTTGCAGCAGATTCAACAAGAGACGTCCCCGAGATGTGGAATTTTAAAAGTTTCCTAGTGAAAGAAAGAAATAGAGGTTTAAACTTTTAAACAAGACTTTGATGTGTGATGGTGACGTAATAGAATCCATCGCTCCTTATGGTACCTTAGTGGTCGTTAGGAGGTGACTACGGGAAAATGTAAAAAGATGTAACAGTTTCTGATAAGTGGCAATATAAATAGATGTAAAATACGCAGATCAGCGATTGGGGAGCCAAAGCTACAAGAATTTTGGCACTGTGATCACCGATCATGTCAAATACAGCAAATTCTCTCTTCTATGGGAGAAACTAATATCCAGCAATGAACTATAATGAACTTGAGAAGATGGCAAAGAAGTAAAAATAAGAAGAAACGAGATAATATTTAGAAAAATATGCAAACTAATGAAGCGAAAAAGTTTTTTGAATGTATAATGATCATTACAAACGTTGTAAATTCATACTTACCTAGCTTTCATGGTGGCCATAGCGTTCTCAGGATAAGTATTAAGTAACTTTTTGATTTTCTTCTCGCAATTGTTTAAAGTCACGCGGAAATCCATGATGGTTCTGAGGTTCGGAAACATGAAAATGTATTGAATTGAAGTAACGCAAGCAACTGATAATAACTACTTTTTAATGTTGTATCATTACAAGTCATGGCAGTTTTTGATAGCAATATAGAATAAATATAGACACCAATTTAATTGTAAACGGCTATTTTATGCCATTTTGAACCAATGCCTGTATCATCACACTTTCATAAATAAGGAAAGGTAAAGCTATATCATGCGTTTAAAAGTAATAATTATATCTCTACTTGGAAGGCAGATAGGCTATAAATATGCAGAAATAGAATTTGGTATCAAGCGTACCATTTTATAAGATCTTGAACGGTAACAGAAAGCGGCATTTTAGACTTTAGTAGCTACTATGATGTGCGAAATCAAATTCTTGCTGCTAGAGAACTGATGATAATGATAACATTTAAAAATCTTCAATACCATAATTTAAAAAGACATTATATAGCAATAATATAAAATTATAATCTTTACTCACCTAAACATTTTCTCGCGAGCCTCCAACATTTGATCCTAAAAATCAATATAAACAAAAATCAGTATACATATGTAGTAATTTCAATTATTATTATTTTTACGCTTCCACATAGTGTTGGTTTAAAGATACACAAAACAAAACAAGGCATAATGGGTTTGTGTCGCAAGCTTACGATGTTTATAAAAATTAAAAATAAAAGTATGTAAAATTCCAAACAAGTCAAACGACGTAGGCAAATAGCAGTCCGTTCGCTTACTAAATTCGCTTATTAAATCGCGCTTTCGTCCTTATAAGTAACGCGAGCTTTTTAAATAATAATGATTTAAGTCTAGTAGTATGTGCCACTGCTATCTAAAGAGCTCTTTCTTCTTCTAGTTTTCGCCAGCAACTGAGACGTACCGCCATTCTCCGAAAAAGATTTCGATGTCAGCCTGCCATCACCGCTTTGGTGTCGTTCAAGTGATGTCCATGAAAGACGCAGCCGCTCTTATTTCGTTATTTGATTTAGTGTTTCTGTTTATCCAATCAACTTAACCTGTGAATATTTTTGAAACAAAACGATTTGATTGTTTTACAGCCCCTCGAACAGCAGCACAAGCTGGGAAATTGAAACTATTGAGTTGAACTCAAATTGTATCTAGAATAATTTACTTAATAATAATTGCTTCCGTGCATAGTGTTAGTGATTTATGTAACATAATTTTAAATAATAAAGTAGACCTGTGCTTTGCTACGGAGGCAGGGCAGACATGGCAAACGCTCTGTCCCGGCGAAAATGTTCCACTGGAGGTTGACCGACAAAAACAATGGGATATTCCGTTGGTACAGAATAAGCAGAAAGATTTGTTTCATAATTTCCATAGGGACCAATATAAAGCACGCCTTCTAGCTTTTTCGACTAAGGTACTAGTCACTGGTTACACGCTTTACCATCAAGTAATCTCGGCAAATTACTTGATGGGGAAAGCTTGGCATTGCCGTGGGAATCCGACTAGGAGCGGCGATTTGTCAACCCCATCAGTGCCCCTGTGGTAGCAGCGTCGACAAGTTTGGGCTCCACGCACTTTCATGTAAGAAAAGCCCTGGTAGGTTTTCACGACACAGTTCTTTGAACGATGTCATCCGAAGGGCTCTTGTCTCTATAAAGGTTCCCTCGGTTTTAGAGCCTTGTGGAATATTTAGAGACGATGGCAGGAGACCCGACGGTATGACATTGGTCCCTTGGGAGAATGGTAAAGCCCTAGTGTGGGCAGCTAGACACTTTGGTGGCCTTTCATCTCAGGGGTACCTCGTTTAGAGGTACGGCATCGGAGGGAGTTGAACTGAATAAGTGGCGCAAATATGAGTCTCTGAGGGATGACTACATATTTGTGCCATTTGCTGTAGAGACTATCGGTCCGTGGGGTCCACGTGCGGTGAAGTTCCTAAAGGAACTCCATCCGAGCCTGGTCGTTGCTGCTGGTGATAAGAGGGCTGGTTCTTTTCTCGCTCAAAGGGTAAGTATAGCCATTCAGCGGGGAAACGCAGTAAGCGTTCTTGGCACGATACCGCGGGGAGTAGGAATGTATGATAATTAACTCACTAGTTTTTTTTTATTAGTATTTAATATTGTATGTAATAAAATATTGTATAGAGTGTTATGTAAATAAATTTACGTTTCTGTTACTACGACAATTTTTTTGATATTTGCTTAAACCGGGACCTTAGCGTACAAATATACCCCTGTGTAATTTCGCGAAAGAAGCATAAAGAAATGAATTAGAGAAGGGAATAGATGGAATAGGATATGACCAGCTTGGAAAAGGAAAGTGGTCAAATGTCAAAAAAAAATTGAATGAAGTAAAGGTGACGGCTCCGTGGCGCAGTGGCTTAGCAATGACTTGTTGCGCTGGGGCCGCGGGTTCGAATCCCACACGAAACAAGTATTTGTATGGCCTACAAATAATTGTTCCGGGTCTGGATGTTTGTCCTCATGCAATTTATGTTTGTAAACTGCCTCCACGATACAGGAGAATATTCTAGTGTGGGGGTAACGTTTTTAAAAAAAAGTAATATGTCCCTACGTAGCTACGTAAGTGTATGTAGAGATTCCGAATAAGCAAAATCTACACATTTTGTGTAGTTTGTAATTTTTTATGTTTTATTTCTTATTCATTATTATTAAATCAGAGCGGCAAATTTAATGATTAAGTTTACGGCTACTACAAATTTTAAGATTGATATTAGAAACTGGGGGCGCTGGGACAACACCATGATTTACCACGTGCTCGCCGGTGAAGAAAAACGTCATTAGAAAATGAGCGTATCGGGAATGATGTGATGATATGATATACAGGTCGCCTATCGAAAATACGGGGTGACCTTCCCAGTAGTGGGACATTTACAGGCATTTTACTTTCATTATAAATAATTTAAAAAATTAAAGGTAACGCGACTTCGAAAAAAACAACGACAATTATAAATGTTTATATGCGTTGATTATTTATTTATTTATAATAGGAAAAGTTACTGCTATTTTTCAAAAAAGTAAACTTATTAAAAGTTTTCATATATGGGTACTCGGTTTAGCTAAATACATAAATTATATATAAATAATAAAAGTTGCACGTAGATCTTAATTTGATTTAAGAAATCAATTGTATATTGTAACTGACTTAGATTTTTTTATAGAATAAAGGTGACAAGCGAGCATACATTCCACCTGATGGTAAGTGGTTGCTGTGGCCCATAAACATCTACATTTATCTTCGTTTGCGAATTAAAATGCAGATGCGTTCTCAGCCGTGAGGACTAAGATAGAATGCCTCTTTTCAAGTAAAAAGCGACTCCGGTTCTCTACACTCACCATACAAAACACAGCAGCATTAAGCTGCCATTTATGTTGGTACTCTGTGAGAGTCTCCCCTTCCCCGGTCGAGCCGACCCATTCGGTACAACTATACTATTAATAGAGCTGCGGCATGGCTCTACCACGTTAACGTTACTCTACCACGATGTTATGATGTTATCAATTTACAAATAGTATTATCACTAGTACAAAAAAATCCGCCTTATCACAGTCCTTAGAAAATATGTTAAATTAATTATATGCTCATTTATAGAATAAAGAAGAAGTAGTTACATAAATAAAACAGTTTCTTTCTTGTGAGCACTTATTTCTAGTTTCGCAAGCTCAGGTTTCGATAAAATGGTGTAATAGTATCCATAGCTACAGGCAAGATTTAATAGAAAGTTTTCAAAAAACAAGCTCATCTATGATATATCTGATATTTAATATCTACTAAATAATTTCATTTATATCAACTAAAATTTAAATTATAGAAACTAGATTTTTTATTAAAAGAATACCTATTATATTGATGTACCGGTAGGTTTCCAAGGCAGCACCGTACTGGTAAATGAAGTCCCCCCTCCCCACCCCACCCTACTAGATGAAGTAACAATATGGTACAGGAAGTCGATGGATGCAGGTAGAAGGCATGGGCTTTTTTACATTCCATGCGAGATGTTTTTGTTTAGTAACGTACTTGCGATATGCTGTTATGATGATACAAATTGCACAACATTACGATAGAAAAATAGACTGAACTTTTCAGTATAAAAGTCAAATCTTAAAGTGTATACTGGATATTGGTTCCCGTTTATGTAAGTAACGGAAAACAAAATATTTCGTAACTCAAAATAGATGTACATATGTCTGGAGGAAAGTTTAAATATTTAAAGTTAATGAGTTAATACCAAAAATTCTTCAGAGAACAAAAAACTAAGTAATGCACGCAAGCAGAGACAGCCAGTTACTTACGAGACTTTCGCAGAGTTCGTGGCGTAATTGCCTGTCTACTTGCTCTTCGGACATTATTGGAAGGGCTTGTTGTCTAGCTATGCCAACTTCAGTAGCCAAAAATCTTCGAGAGTTTAGACGGACCTTTTAGATGTCCCTAGATTCGTAGATCCGTATTTTAATGAACACTGAAACAAAGAAACATGAGCTTAATAAGATAGTTTGATTTAACCATCTTTTACAAAAATAGAAAGAGATAAATAATTAAATTAACAACTGCAGAGCCTAACGCTCAATGACACCATAAAATACTGGAATCTGTAAAACACTTGTCTCTTGTTCTAAAGATTAATCCCTTTGTATTTTATTACAGGCCCATTCTAGGCTATCCCTGTTCTAAAAGGCCCGGTTACTCTAGGGGACATTTTTTCCCGCAACTTCATGCGGAACATTAAATCTAAAGCCCCGGATACACTAGGGGACATTTTGCCCCGCAACATTACGCGGAACACTCAATCTACGTGACGACGGAACATTGCACAGTGACCAGCAATATGTCAGTAGTGTGGGGCAACAAAACCGGAATTTTATCAGTCAAATTTTATTG
Source organism: Parnassius glacialis (assembly GCA_033319125.1). NCBI lineage: Eukaryota > Metazoa > Arthropoda > Insecta > Lepidoptera > Papilionidae > Parnassius > Parnassius glacialis. The sequence goes on along the minus strand of JAVANC010000004.1, from coordinate 4,327,030 downwards.
TGGGATACTTCAAACCACACACATCTGATACTATTCTGCTGATCAGTTGTTTCGACAATACCTGCTATGTTAAACCTATTTACATATAATATCATATATAAAATAACTTTAATTATCATCTGCGTAAAATTCTAGATAGCACTTTTTACTATAGTTAATTATTTAGACATCTGATAAAACTTCTAAGTGTGCCAGTCATACATTAATGATGATAATTGCCTCATTATATTGGAAATAGTCTATTAAATATTTTATAATACCACTAGCTGGCCAGGCAGCCGTCGTTCTGCCCCTTCCGACGATCCTGTGTCCTATAAAAATTCTTAGATTCGTAATAAAAAATATTGAGGGTCACTTATAGGAATAAAAAGTATCCTATCTCTCAAGTTGAACCAAACTGCACATATCGTGCAAAATTTCATTGCAATCAGTTTAGTAGTTTAGGAGTTCATCGCGGACAAATAATATGACACGTAATTTTTATATTCTGAAATTTTATATTTTATATAAAATTTCAGATTATATTTTATATTTTAGGTCTGAAAGAAGATGTAGTGACAAAAATTGAGAAAGGTATGCTGAAACGGTTTGGCCATGTCGAGAGAATGAATAAAGAACGATTGACGAAAAAAGTGTATAAGGCGAGTGTAAATGAAAGTGTTGGAAGGGGTAGACCTAGGCGGACATTTCTAGACCAAATCAGGGACGTCTTGAAAAAAGGCCAGGTCAAGAGTACCCTAAACCGTAGAGCATGTATGAAGGGAATAATGAAAGTGGACGAAGCGAAACAAGTATGTAAGGATCGTAGCAAGTGGAAAGAAGTGGTCTCTGCCTACCCCTACGGGAAAGAGGCGTGATTATATGTATGTATGTATGTAATTTTTATATATAAATATTAATCATCTTCAGTCAGACCGTGTGTATGAATTTTATAAGTCTATGCTATTTTGATGAAAATTATTATTGCAGATAAAAGACCTTCACTATTATTTTTGTCTTGAATTAAATTAAACAAAATGAAAATTTTAACTTTTTAAGAAGTCCTTCGTTTCTTTAATATGAACTTAGTCGTGTTTCTTTGCAAGTGACAAGGTTTGTTTTATCCATAGATTTAGAATATACTGGCGTACAGTATATTCTAAGTCTATGGTTTTATCAAAAACTAAGAATTTTGCTGATGAAACGACGTAAAAGTTTGGTATGTTAGATTTCGCTATTGCAAAATGTCCCGTTAATGTTTCTAATGTAAGCTAAATTGTGATAACAACTGTAAACAATTGAATAACAAAATAATGAAAACATTTGTAAATACTTGCTTTAAAACATTTAACCGTAATAAAATAGAACAAAAAAGTCTTCGGCATGAAAGTATAAATAAATATTTTCGATTATTTTTGCAATATCTTAACAGCCGAGTCAGCGCGCGATTCAGATCCATCTAGAGACGCTGAATTTCAGCGAGCACTGTCAAATTCAATAGGAGTGACAAAAAAACGCTACTTGATATAGAAGGGCAAAATAAATTACTGAAATTAAAGTAAAATCACTTTAATAAAATCAAAATGGGCCAGTAGCTTTATTATCATGTGACACATAAAATTGTACCAACATTCTTTTATGGAAATCTGAGAAAGTTGTTATTTCCTATTTATTGAGTGAATTTTATGGAATCATGTTTTGATAACCGCCACCTGGAATACGCTCAGTTGTAAGTACATTTCTTTCGATAACGATATGAAATCACAAAACGATGCCCATGCAGATCAATTTAGCTCTATTCAGCCTCTTAATATCGTCTTATCTCAAGGTTCAGAGATTTTAAAATTTTTTATGCGCAGATACTGGAAGATATTATATTATTACTGTCCCGTGTGAGAAAACCCTTATTATTATATACATATTAATATTATATTATTACTGTCCCGTTTGAGAAATCCTTTATTATTATATACATATTAATATTATATTATTACTGTCCCGTTTGACAAAACCTTTATTATTATATACATATTAATATTATATTATGACTGTCCCGTTTGAGAAATCCTTTATTATTATATACATATTAATATTATATTATTGCTGTCCCGTTTGACAAAACCTTTATTATTATATACATATTAATATTATATTATGACTGTCCCGTTTGAGAAATCCTTTATTATTATATACATATTAATATTATATTATGACTGTCCCGTTTGAGAAATCCTTTATTATTATATACATATTAATATTATATTATTGCTGTCCCGTTTGACAAAACCTTTATTATTATATACATATTAATATTATATTATGACTGTCCCGTTTGAGAAATCCTTTATTATTATATACATATTAATATTATATTATTACTGTCCCGTTTGAGAAAACCTTTATTATTATATACATATTATTCCGTGTTAGTAATACATTTTTATGGTTGGTTAAAAATAATATTTCCAACTTTCACAGGGTTAATTTCTTTTTTTTACTATGCTTTGCCAGAGCTCAACTACAATCCCACCTGATGGATAAGTGGTAACGTAGCCTAAGATAGCGAAGCGCACTGACTTAACAAAAGCCTGTTCACTCTTGCCTAATATTAGTAGGTAATAGGTAAGTATTATTTGCGACCTATTTCTAACTTTATCACGAAGAGCAACCCCTCTCCAATTTAAATTTTGTATATTTTTCAGATGATGGTTTGTCTAACATTTAAAGAGAACACAAACCCAAGAAAGTCTTTATATAGCACTTAGCAAAGCACCATTTTTATTTAATTTAAATTGATTTAATTATAATAGTGCACCTAAATATAAGTATCTTTATGTAGATTTCCCTTACCAATAATGTTCTATTCAATTCGTACTCATAAAAACAACGTTTTATGGTAATACATAATTATAAAATTCAGTATCACTTAAATAATAAAAATATGCAACAATAAAATTACATAGGTATTAAAAACTATCGAAATCTAAGTAACGAGAGAATGTTGGTCGTTCCACATCTAAATTATATAAAAGTGCATTTTTCAGTTTGTCTAATCGACGTCGCCGCGAAAATTTCTTCTCCTTTGAGCACTTTAAAAATTAATTTATTTACAATACAATATTTATCTACAATTACCAATGTACAGGTATTAACTATTTCTATTCACAAAATATTTATGATTGAGTATAAGCTCTTAAAAAACAAATATATTTGAACGAAGTCGCCCCAACACCGACGTGCGATCCAACCTCAATGGTGTCCGAAAACGGATTGCGTCAGAGCTCGCGGGCTCGCGGGGTATTACAGGGCGACGGAGCAGGCACGCTCGCGCGAATATACTTAATATCGGGGAAAAATGATATTTTCTGAAGTAAAACGGGGAATAAAAATAAAACTCTGACTTAAAAATATTAATATTATTAAGACTTTTTTTTTAGTGTATAAACTATTAAAAGAGCCGTTGTGCCGCTTTAGAGAAATTTTGCAAAATATGACAAAGATAGGTACTCTTTGAGGATTTTTTTTTTCTAATCAGGGGTTGACAAAAATACAATTTTATTCAAATTCCAAATCCAAAACAGTTATTAAATCCTCTTCTGACTCTATGCACAAAATAGCTAAGGGGTTTAGCTTTTCTAGACTTGATGTAGTTTAGTATACGACCGGCTGTTTTCTACAACTCCACGTCTAAGCGCGTATTTTGCGTGTGGACAGGAATAATGTAATATTTCGAGCCATGAAATCTCCCGGAAGAAGTTCAAGTTCCTTAGATGTTGCAAGTAACTTCGGGGAGTGATCCCGGCGTGCCGAGATATTAACTTTAGGTAGATGTTAGATAAATTTTCAGCCATTTTAAGTAAGAAAAGCGGAAAACTTTATCACTGGTGTATATAAATCCATGTGAACTGCTATATCCAAGTTTTGATAAACATTTTGAAAATTCTGGTTTCGCAGGAACGACCCAGAATCTGGTTTCACCAAAATTCTTTCAGAAGAAAGTTGGCATTGAAAATATATGGGTTCTTAAACTAAGTCAGTCCCTAAATCATTAGGATACATTTCTTTCAAGAAAAGGGCTTTTTCTGTAATGATCTTGATGATTTTATTGATTTTGGTCTGAAATGAAAAGTTTTTTTGAACCAAGTCCTACCGTTTTTCTAATTCAGATACGAGTCTATCAATGAGAACGAGAAATGTATTAGCCCAGCAGCCGCAGTTGCCAGTAAATTTTAATAGAGGACAGAGCAAGGAACGAAAAAAGCAAAAGGTGCTTGGCTTTGAATTTTAGCCATTGTACACACACCAGACATGTTTGCGGCATTATCATACTACGGCAAGAACCCTCTTCAGAACGTTTTTCCAATAAGTAATTTTCCAAAAAATAGTGCCAGACACTACATATCAGACAGACATACAAATCGCACCATGATTAAACCGAGGCAGCTTTTCTTTTGCTTTTGAAGTAAATACGTCTATTTGTTTTGAACTCAATGCCAACACGCGTACGCCTTCAACAGCACGATCCTACTGCGGCTCCCGCGGTGGCTGCGCCTCGTTCGTTCAGTCAATTCATCAGCATTTCCGTAGATACTACATAGGGCAGGCATTTCAACCAAACACACTTAGGAACGGTCATGTCACTCGTTTCCGCGCCACAACCAAACGCGACTATGCAAATTGTAGGAAAATTTATCAATCAAGTGAAAAATTAAAAAGTTTTAGCCCCAAATTCGCCGCCCCTAAAATCTACCGTCCTAGGCTCCAGCCTACTCAGCCTGCTGGTAAATCCGCCAGTGCTCTACGGACTTTCATGTAAGAAAAGCGCTGGTAGGTTTTCACGACACAGTTCTTTGAACGATGTCATCCGAAGGGCTTTTGTCTGTATAAAGGTTCCCTCGGTTTTAGAGCCTTGTGGAATATTTAGAGACGATGGCAAGAGACCCGACGGTATGGACATTGGTCCCTTGGGAGAGAGGTAAAGCCCCAGTGTGGGATGCTACTTACGTAGACACTCTGGCGGCCTCTCATCTCAGTTTTCAAAATGTGTGTGGACAAATCCGTTAAAATTTAACAAAGAGTTAAGATTTTGTGGCTAGATTTTGAGACAAAAATGTGATTTTTAGGTTTATATGCAAGTTTCTGTCTATATTTATCAGTTTACGTCATTAAAGCATATAAAACGTTATTTTATTATTATGAAACAGAAGAAGACAGAAGACTATACTTTACTTTGTTTGACTACATACTCATTGGCATATATGTCAATCACTATGCTTTCTTTCTTTTTCCAAAATCTATTCTTGACACTGTCAATGACTATATCCTTTGAGTAGTGCCAATGATTATGACTGACCTTTTTCATATTTTGAATTGATGAAGAATACCGCTATTAAGAGCGGGCGCTTTAGAAAAATAACTACCGCACTAACATTATCATTCCACGCGCGAATTTACAGTTCCCACTAAATAAGTAAAGTCAAAAAAACTAAGAAGCTGAAAAGCCGACCTGGTCCTGGCACAGTTTTCGATGTCATAAAAATGTCAATGATGTGAGGTTTTTGAATAAATACCCCATACATACTACACCGTTTTATAGAGGGAGAATAAAACGTTATGAGGTGGATCATGCCTAATCGAAGTCTTGCACCACTGTTCTTTGGATTAGACGGTTAAACCTATTATTTTCCCCCTATAGAAAATGTGATCAGACGTTCAAAAGTTAGTGCCTAGAGAGAGGGTTATTTACTATCTTAAATACGGCGTAACTTTTCCCAAGTCTCGCCATAATACTTAGAGCCCTTAACCTGAATGCAACACGACTATTGCAACCAGCTGATATCAATGCATTTCGGTCCACCAAAGATATGTGGCGTAAACCTGTCTTCGAATGACGGACAAACAATTTGACAAAACGGTTACTAAAACAGATGCGCGCCTATATTAGCAAGACTTTTAACGTATTGAAATAAATCTACATTATGAAATAGTTTTGAGACATGTGGTTTGTGCACATTTAGTCCAGATAAAGTGGATTAAATAAAGTATCCGATGCCCTCGAAATCACAGCAAGCCAGTTTAGATGATCACCGTTCCATGCCATTACGCCCAATTACCTAATCCTTTAAGAATAACGACTAATAACGACTAAATCAGAAATAACTGTATCAAATTTGCCTTGTATCCTTTCACTTAATAATGGTTTATCAGTACCAGAGCGTATACAACCTGCAGAGATTATTGTTGAGTATCACAAAGAAAACTAACCCTTTTGTTTTTCATCAACTAGGCAGCAAATTTAGAATTTGTTAGAGGTGAATGGGTGATCGTGGATGTCGAAACAAACAAAAATCTTTTAGAAAGGCCTTAAAATATTTAAAGAGATTTTTTCATTGCCAAAGACTCATCAAAAGGCTAATAGCAAGTAAACAACACCGTTATTTTGTGCTAACAAATGAAGATTCTAAAGCAGCGGAGCTAAAAAAATAATGGAAAAATTGGGCACGAATGGAAAATGCAGAATTAAATCAGTCAGCCAAATATAGAAACAAACTGACAAACAAAACAAGACGAGCGAAGCCAAAAACTCTGACATTATAATACTCTATAAATGTTTAATCTAAAAAACCGAAATAAAGAGTTCTACTTCTACAAAATATCGAGAATACACGAAAGGTTTTACTAAAAAAGTCACATCAAAAATGTATAAGAAGAAAGAAAATAACATGGTAGACCAACGAAACCGCTTTCAGATGAAGATCTAAAGAAAATTTTTGAAAAATATTTGTTTAAAATAAGTCTTATAACAAATAAGCTTTTTTATAGGATAGAGTGACAAACGAGCACACAGTCTACCTGATGGTAAGTGGTTACTGTGGCCCATAGACATCTACATTTATCCTCGTTTGCGAATCAAAATGCAGATGCGTTGTCACCCTTGAGGACTAAGATGGAATGCTTTTTTTCCAGTAAAATGGGTCTCCGGTTCTTTACACTTACGACATACGAAACACAGCAGTGTCAACTTGCCATTTTACGCTGGTATTCTGTGAGAGCGTGGTCCTTCCCCGGTCGAGCCGACACATTCGTGCTACAACTATACCATCTTTATACTATGACTATACTATTAATATAGCTGCAGCTTGGCTCTGTAACGTTCAAAAGAAGCTTAGAGAGATATGGGTATAACTTTTTAAGACTTCCAATATTGCCAATTATTATACTTAATTTACAATGCCATTTACTATGCTAAAGTGCCAATGATTGTAACATTCCCTAGAAAAAAGTTTAATTAGATTTTTAAATTAATTAAACATTTCTTTTTAAACGACGAAACTAAACTAAAATCCAACAAAAGAATAAAAAAATATAAAAATTTGTTTATTTACGAGAACTAACCATTTACAAGTAGAAATCCGCTTAAAGTGCCAATCATTATACTGCTTACCCTACATTCAAAAAGTATCGGAAAGATTATATGATCTTTCATGGTTAAGTTCATATAATCTTCGTCTGCTCTTATGAATTCCTACTGTCGCCCACTCCATAAATGCCTTGCGACTGTTTCTGGAGAACGTTTTAGAAAAATGTTTTAATAAATTAATTGCTTTATATAATATAATATAAAATTTCAATTTGCCTTATAATGTACATATGCCAATAGATAAAAGTACTCCATTAATTTTATAAATTGCCAAGTGATTTCCTCAAGATAGAGAAAAATATGTTATATCAAATAAGGAACGCACAAAGAACTGCACTGCGCACTGCACACTGCACACACGCGAGTAATACTTTGAACTACGCATGTCCATCCTTCAGGACATGTCATGTGCGCCTTAATATTGATTTGACCTCTGTTGTACGGGAAATTTCTAGGGGCACTAAATATTATCACAATAATTAATTTTTCATATCAACGGTTTTTTACCTTACTAAAATAATTACATCAAAAATATCAGGTTATATTCCGTCATTATCACTATATAAAAAGTCATTACGAGATGATTTTTTTTTAAGAAGAGAGGGCAAACGAGCATACGGCTCACCTGATGTTAGGTGTACCTGCAACCTAATTTAAAAATTTCAACCCTTAATAATCCCACCCCGGGCCCCGTGATGAGTGGTCACCCGAGTCCCGAGCAACAGATTGAGAACGACAACCTGTTACTCGGATGAGCACCCGCAAAATACGACGATAGTGTTGTAATCATAAAACGTTTGGTATTAATGGATCTATGGTCTGAATTATAACTTGATCTTATTTTTTCAGCACAACATTGATTTAATTTACAATTGCGGTAAATATAAGGTAGCCTTAATATTATAGGTACTCAGTAATAATATAATATATTCTTTGGTATACGTTATTACATGGTCAATGCAGCTACAGTCCTCTATTATATTTGACACGGTTTGTGTATTTATTAACAGCTTGCAACTATTTATTTTAATAATATGTTATCAAATTGAAATTAATTATAATTAGATCGTTAAATATAAAAAAACTTTCTATGTTGTAATATAAATTATAAGCATGTCGAAAATAAAAGTTAACAAGGAAAAAAATAATTTTACGAATATTATCACATACAATTTTGACTTGTTTAATTTTAGGAGAACCTGAAGTCCCCCTGTGTCTGTGGGTGAGTAAGTTAGCCTAGGTGCTGCCAACATTTCAAATGATGCTGAAACCATGCTCAACTTCTTGATACGCACACACGCGGACATCTTTCTCCTTTCTATCTTTATCAGCCCGTAAAAGTTAATTACTGGACGCACACATATGGTACACATGCTAAAACCATGTCGTTCGTAACAAATTATTACAAACGTATATATGTTCGTGAGAGCCTTTTTTTACAAAAAATTGAGCATGATTTTGACTTACTTTTTGCACTGCTTGAAATGTACGCAACGCTCCGACTTTCTTCCTTTGTTGGTCTGATCACTGCTTCAGATATTATCATAAAATAATTATAAATGTTAAATACTATACCAGAATTCTCCGAAAAGTAACTTTTTGCCCGGTGGTTTCCTCAAGATAGAGAAGAGTATGTTATTGATAAATAAGAAATGGACAAAGAGCTGCGGACGACTTTGAGACACGTGATAGTTGCGGGAAGTCGCGGTTAACTATGCAAGTGAGATGCTCCGGACCTCCGAAACTTTAAAATACGCATGCCCGTTTCAGGATGCGTCACGTGCGCCATAATATTGATTTGACGAATCTGGGGCATTGTGGGTTCCCTAGATAAGCGAAAATTTCTAGATATATCGATTCTTAATAATCATAATTAATAAATATTTTTAGATTAGACATTTTTCGTTTTTAAGTTGCAAGTACTAATAAAATAAAAAAGTATCTGCATTGCACAGAGGAAAATGATTTAATAATTATTTATTTTCAGCGCGCATGACTATTTCTTGCGCGGGCACCAGTCATGATTCTCAACCTTTTGTGCACCTGTTTGCATAAAGCTTTTAGTCCGAATGTTGAAAGTCATAAAATATTGAGCATGAAGCTTTTTAATTTTATTAACAGGTACATTGAGAGCCTTATAAGTAATAAGCAACACGGCTTCATGAAAGTTCGTGTATAATTCTGGTAGTCATTGTCGAAACTGTTAGGAATACGTACATAGATAATTCTATTTATAAATACTAGTATTAGAAAAGCTTCCGACAAAGTAAACCATTCGATACTTGAAGACAAACTATTTGAATTTGAGTTGCATGAAGAGGCGCTGAATTGGCTGAGATGTAATTCTAACTAACCGCATTCAACAGGTTGTGTTTGGTGGATTTAAGTCACAACAAACTTCTCACCCTCCGTCTTGAGTCCCGCGAGGATCTCACCTAGGCCCGATAACGTTTGTTATTTTTATAAATGACATCACCGAGATATGTCATAGTCCAATCCGACTATGTGTCTACTTTATGTAGATGACCCAAAAATATACAAAGTTGTACACAGTGAACAAGACCTCTCTTCTAGTTCTTCCAAAAGGATTAAAATTTTATTGATTAACAGTTCCAAAGTGTTACCATGTTCAATTTTCTCGAAAATGTAACATTTTCTAGCACTTGTTACATAAATGGCAAGAATGTGCTTATAAGAATTATCTTTCTAAAATAAGAGATGGAATATTGTTAGTCGATGAACTATACTTTGAAAAACACTATGATTTTACAAATTTTCAGTGGTATTACAGTGTTTTAAAATGTTCATTTTTGTTGAAGAAAATATTCTCTTCAGAATTTAATACTATTATTTGAAATCCTTTATTAAAAATTCAAATAGAACGAATCGAAAAAGTACAACGTAATTTCACTAAAGATCTCACTTTATTTTTACTTGATTACACGGGAAAGCGAGATTTTCCCGCGTAACGTAAAACATTAGGTAGGTACAAATATACAAACACAGACTTAGTTTTTCATATGGATAAGCTCGAAATTACGAGAAAGACGAGAACAATTATTATTAATGTATATTTATACGATATATATTATTACATAATACTAATACTAATTATTACAAAAAAATACTAAATATTGATTAAATATAGGTACTTTTTACAATAATAAAGATTCTGGAAATCTAAGGAAAACTAGGCTATTTCCGACGGGAGCTAAATAAGCTGTTTTACTATTAGAATAATAGGCAAGAATCAACACAAAGTTATACTTTGGAATTTTGTCACCACTCTCTATTTAGCCACATACTCGTATTGTGCCCCTAACGTCGACCGTATTGTCTAAGTTTAACTGTAACAAAAAGTCAATTTAATAACTAAATTTAATAAGCAACTTACCGGATCACTGAAACTTTCACTGCAAACGGATCACGCACAAGTTCTAAGAGTTCCGACCAAATAGTCTTTGTTATATGCACACAGGGATTATTGTGAGAAACACAAGGCGTGTCATAAGCACGCGACAGCAAATTTCACAATGATGTACAAAATCAAGGACTAACTCCAGTGTGCGCATGATCCCTCTCTTCCTCACTTCAAAACTGACACCACTGCTTGTTGGCCGTTGACATGCGCTAAATTATCGAGCATTAAAATATCTTAGATACCGTTCCAGCAAAAATCCGGTTGCCAAGAAACTTCCTCTAGCAGTTGCGTACACTATCACTGCTACCACTAAACACAATACCACTTTTTACTAGAAAACGCACCCCACCGTCCATAATACGACACGAGTTTTGCCTCTAAACGAGGCATCATCCGGAGAAACACACTTCTAGGCATCATTGTCAGACTCTTTTGCAACACAAAAATGAGGTTATCCGCAGTAAAACCAGAGCAACCGACATAAGCCCTAGATAGACATAACTGAAGTGGCAATGAGCCGGCTATATAGCTCGAAGAACTGACAATCGATGGGGAAGAAAGGTTCTCGAGTGGCAGCCTCGTACCGGTGGGCGAAGTGCAGGGCGGCACCCTACTAGATGGAGTGAGGACCTGGTAAGACATGCAGGAAGTCGATGGATGCATTTAGCGCATGACCGTGCTTCGTGGAATTACTTGGGAGAGGCCTATGTTCAGTAGTGGACTTGTGAAGGACTGTAATGATGATGAAAATTATATCTGAATCTTTTAATTAGCTTTCCTTTTGAATGTGGAGAAATTCTCATGGATACTCGGCTTATCTAGAGGAGGAAGGCAGGTTATGTCAAACTTCTATCTAATTTAATTGTGGTTTTCATCAATACCAACGACGTCACGGGTTACTGGGAGGGAATCAACAAAACAGGAAGGCCGTGACAGAACACTCAGGCATAGCTGCGACCCTATACCAGTAATATAGCTGCAGCATGGCTCTACCACGTCTACCACGTCGGATAGATGAAGACAATGTACATCTCTTATTTTTTGAAACCTCACATTGACAAAATAACTAAGCATATGCTACTTAGTTTTAGAAACCGTATTCATAGTGTCGTCGCCGAGTTTGCGTACCGATCTTTGCATTATTTAGGCATCAATATTGATCAAAGATTATCTTGGCACTCCCATATGGAACTACAAGCTAGCAGAATTAGAAAACTTATTTCGATTTTTAAAACCTGAAGATATGTTACCACAAATAAAGTTCTAACCCAAGTTTGTAGGAACAGCTCTTGTTGAATCAACACTATCTTACTGCATTCCAGTGTGGGGAGGAGTATCAAAAAATAATTTCCTTGAATAAGAAAGTAGTTAACGAGCCTTACTAAAATTTCTTTTAACTATTATTTATTCTGTACTAAAAGTTAGGTACTGTAAACCTTATCGTTTCCCTACAAAAAAGCTGTACTTCGTAATAACTTATTGTGAGAAAGATATAGGTACATACTGCAACTAATACTAAAGAGGCATAAAACAGTAATTATAACTTTAAACTCGAAGACGAAAAGAAGAGTAAACATAGGAGTAGAAACAAATATTGTAAGAAGTCGGCAGAAAACTAAATTTGGTTGTCATCAGTATACTAAGCGATCACCTTATAATATATCTATTATACAAGACGGTGAATAGTTTGATAAAAACTTACGAATTAAAAAAGTTCCTCACTTACTTAAACTGACTTTGACTAACAAAATAAATTATCGTTTCTGCAACCCCCGGTATAAAATATAACAGTTAGAAATTTTCAAATTGAAATTTCAATGCTTAAATACAATGAATTATTTATCTTTTGGCATATTTAGGTAGATGAAAAAAATTTAAAAAGATTTTGAACAAAAATTACCTGTTATATTTTGGCAGGTGTGAATTTATGTAAGCACCCTAAGGACTGATAGGATCGGATCGGATTTTTTAATTAATATTGTTATAATTATTGTGTACAAAGTTTTAATCTTTCATAATTATTTCATATAAGAACATTTCGATTGTTTTCTGCCGACTTCCAAAAAGGAGACGGTACTCAATTCGAGTGTATGTTTTTTTTTATGTGTGTTACCTCATAACTTTGTACTGGGCGAACCGATTTCGATGATTCTTTTTTTATATGAAAGCTGATAGTTCTCGTGTGGTCCCATATGAATTTGATCAAGGTCGGACCAACGGTTATTGAGTTATTCTTAAATAACCTATATTGAAGTCGGCTGTACAAAATTTTTAATTTTAAATTATTCTTTTTTTTTGGGGACAGGGATATTCGTAAAACGGCAAGTTGATGCGCTAACTCTTATTACTCGTGAAGTAATTTTATTATTTTTGATAAGTACCGGCAGTACTTAAAGTTTAGTGTAAAAAAAATTCTATAAGTGTTAAATGTTGAACAAATTTTTATAGAATAAAAATTACAAACGAGCACCCCGTCCACCTGACGGTAAGTGATTACTCATAGAGAAGTATATCTACCCACAATATGCACTGTCACCCCTGAGGGCTAAGTTAAATAGTCTCGTATCATGTATAGGTTCTCCAGTTCTCTACATTCACCATAGGAAACACAATAGCTGCTATTTTCGGCTGGTGTTCTTTGAGAGCGTGGTCCTACTCCGGTCGGGCCGACACATTAATGCTACAACCATAATATTGCTGCAGCGTGGATCTACCACGTATACAAACGGGTAAATTTAAACATTATTATGACTTTCAGTTATACAAGGTGGCCCATAAGTCGTTAGAAATGTAAATTTCGAATAAAATACAAAAGGCGCGCATGAGTGGCGCGCGCGGTGCGGGGGGAGTACCGACGGTTTCTGGGAATTCAGTCTCCTCCGTAGGAGTAATAGTGTTCTGTGATTCAGCTAGCGATGGTAACTAACCAAAATTGCAATAACCTAGCTAGCCAGTTATTTGTGGTGGAATAGCCAGCTAGATAACCAGCTATTCAGCTATTTGGCTATTTGGATAAATGACTCACTAACCAACCGATAGTTGATTTGATACCGTTAGCGTGCCACTGTAGTGTAGCTAGGCTAGGAATTCAATGCTCAACTGCCCTGTGAATTACGTTCGAATCTCGCCGCGGAACTTATATTTAGATAAATAAAAAATAATGACTTTCGTTTTTATTTTCTTATTAATTTTATATTTTCTTGAAAAGAAATTAATTTCCCCCATAACTATGTCGTACATATTATTAAATTAAATTATTAAAAACTGTCGAAATATCATATCCATCTATATTTTAAAGTGCCATCTATATCTATAAATGAAGAAACTGCTGTAGTATCAGATTTAATTATGTTATACAACATTCAACAGTACAAGTAAATTAAAAGTGCAAAAACTAATGTTTTTAAATGTCAATATGGACAAAGAACGTTTTAATTGGACGTAAACCATTATCATATAAACTTTTATATTCATTAAAAAAAAAGTGTACAAATAAACAAAAATACAAATAGGTACTTACTAATAGTGACTAAATAAGTGTATAATATTATAGCATCTAAGACTGTATATAAACAAAATAAGTGTAAATAGACTAAAGTTCAAATTTGTACATAAAATCAAACGAACTTTGAAATACGCCGATGTAACATTTTATACCTACTGTATGATATTTCATTATAATTTAATTTTGTACTGTAATGTTTTATTGTCAGTCCTAAGCCTGAAGAAAGTGTGAAGGGAAGTTCATTTTAATTAAGACAACGAATAAAAATACAATTATTATGTACATATTACAAATAATAAACCTAACCTTTTTGTTATATCGTGAATGTATAGAAGATAAGGACGATGTGAAATGCGAATGAAGATTGCATCGATCGCGCGTGTAGTTTCCCGTTGCCCGTTGGCTAATGGCTATTGGTTGGCCTTGGCTATTCAGCTAGTCAGCTAGCTATAGTATGTGCCATATCGATTGAGAAAAACGGACAATGACCTCAGATATGAGCCGAGTGTCAAAAGGCGTAACTTACAAAATCTCAATTTAGATGTGATAACAATATTTAAATATTGATATTATTCCCACTTCTAGGTCAGCACATATGTTTTGTTTTTTTGTTTCTTAAATAATATTGTCTGTGGTTCCTATAAACATAGTAAAATCTTACAGTACATCGCGAAAAATGTGTTATATTTTATATTTCAATTTATGGTAAGTAACGCAGCAATTCATTTAATAACAGTTTCATATTAAAAAAATATTTGAAGCAATATAATCACCATATTGAGCTTTTGCAAATTCATCCCTTTAAAATAAACAAAACGCGCGTTACGTCAGTTCGTTCTAAAAGAAACGTGACAATGGCAGCCAGAGATGCGTCACCTTTTTTGGGCCGGTCCGCCATTTTGTTTTCATTCGTGTTCGGATAGCGCTTGCGTGTGTACGTCTCGGGTAATTCATAGCATTCATTGCATTGTTTTAGTTGAGTTTTTACTGTTAAATTTGTTATATCGTTAAGTTTTTGTTTTTTGAATCTGTTATATTAGTTTTACTGTGACGGTCGTTACTAAATCGACATGAGTTCAGGAGAATTTGGTGAAGGACCCGGTCCTTCAACATCAAGTGGAAAGAGACGTCGCCGACCCATAATAAACGTAGCAGGTACGTACAAATAGGTACAAATGCGACGACGTAGCCTTTCTATTTCTTAAAGCGCTCTTTTTATGTGACCATGTGGTATTTATTTTCTAAAACAATATGTATTTATGTGATGTAGTACTATGGTAGTATATTTTTGTCATTTATTTACAGGCCCATCTTCTGGAGCACCTTTAACGTCACCAGTAAAAAAGAGAAAACCTACCACTTTGTCGGTCGGGGAACAAGAGATTATCATTAATGTATACAAATATGTCAAAAACACCTGGCCCGAAGACGTGTATCCTTCAAACGTTAATATGGTAGAAAAGGTTTCGGAGATCTCAGGAGTCAGCAAGAGCACTATATATCGCGTATTAAGCGTGTATAGAGATTCCCATAAAATACCAGAAAAGGGAATAATTAATAAAAGAAAAAAGTCTGTAATTGACAAGTTGGACGATTTTGATAAATCGGCTATAAGAGCGAAAGTGCATCAGTTCTTTCTTGCAGGAGAATTACCGACTTTAGACAAAATTTTGCTCAGTATAAATCAAGATGACCAGTTGCCAAACTTGAGCAAAACTTCCCTGCGACGTGTGTTGCGCCATTTAAAATTCAAATATATAAAGAGAAACAGAAAAAGTGGTCTAATAGATCGCCCAGAGATAGTTCTGTGGCGTACCAGATATTTGAGAGAAATACAAATATTAAGAAACGAGGGACGTAACATTTTTCACAGTGGTAAGGTTACCTCCTTATCACTGTGAGCTTAACCCCATTGAACTTGTGTGGGCAGATGTGAAAGGGTACGTTGCACGAAAAAATACAACTTTCAAGTTAAAAGATGTTAAAAATTTACTTAAAGATGGTTTAACTCAAATCACGCCAGATAAATGGAAAAACTGTGTTCAGCATGTCCTTAAGGTTGAACAAAAAATGCGTGGCATGGATGATAGAATTGACCAAACTGCAGATCGCTTTATAATTAATGTTACAGATAGTTCATCAAGTGAAGATACGAGTGATGATTGCACCGAATAAAAATAAAGTTCTTATATAATATTAAAAATAAAGTTTTATCTTTTGCATAAGTACGTACTTATTCGGTGTCGTTATCACTCGAATCTTTATATGTGTTATAAATTAATATTTTTTGTTGTTAAATGAATAAAGTACTTTATAACAATAGATGATTTTTCTTCTACAGCGATCTTTCACATAACTTTTTAATAATAGTTAATAAATATATATTATATCAATCATTATAAAAAAATCATTATAAATAAAGAAAGTACTACATATAAAATGTGCCTATATATTGAAGGTTTGTAACCCCTGGTTAAACGACCGAAAGGTCATTGTCCGTTTTTCTCAATCGATTTGGCACATACTATAGTAGCTGGTAGCTGTCGGCAGCCGCGCGTAGCTGAGAGCTACGCGCGGCTGCTGGCTGTATAACGTAGCGTCTTCAGTAGCAGCTAGCAGCTACCTACCCGCTGCGCCGTAGCTTGTCGGATAACCGAAGCGCTTCTAGCCAAAGTAGCCAATAGCTAGTTATCGTGTTGACGAATATCATAGCCGTGGCTATTTTGTGAATAGCCGCTATTTAGTTAGTTACTTGAATAGCTACCCATCTCTAATTCAGTCGCCATGGAGCGTTTCACCGGTGCGGACCGTGCATTTTGTGTGCGCGAGTTTTATCGAAACAATGATTCGGCTACCATTGCGCGGCGTAAATTTCGAGAATATCAGAATTTACGCAACTTTAAAGACATTCCAAGTGTTCAAACGATTAAGAACTGGGTTATTAAGTTCGAAGAGAGTGGTTCGACGTTGGATAAACAACGGTCAGGTCGACCAAGGACATCACGGACGGAAGAAAACATCGATGTAGTGAAACACTCAATTCGTGAAAATCCTACCCAGTCTACTCGTAAGCGTTCCAGGCATTAAACTTACCCAGAACATCGTTACAGCGAATTTTAAAGAAAGATTTACATCTTCACCCGTACAAGATTCAGTTAGTACAGGAATTAAAAGATACTGACACTATCCACAGACTAAATTTCGCAAATGAAATGTTGAACCGCTTTACTTCGTTTAATAACGTGTTATTCTCTGATGAGGCTCACTTTCACATCAACGGCCATGTTAATAAGCACAATTGTCGCTACTGGAGTTGCGAAAATCCAAATCGCAAACATCAAAAGCCCTTACATAGCCCTAAAGTGACAGTTTGGGCGGCTATGTCAGCGCATGGCATTATAGGCCCTTACTTTTTTGAGGACGGCAGAGGCCGCGCGCTTACTGTTACTTCACAACGGTATGTAACTATGATCCAGGACTTTTTTACACCAGAGTTGCAGAATTTTCCAGGCTTCAATACGCGGACCTAGTTTCAACAAGATGGAGCAACTGCCCATACCTCTTACGTCGCTATGCCGGTCGTCCGTCAACTTTTCTCTAATAAAGTGATCTCTCGAAGAGGATTCCTTGGCCACCACGTGGTCCAGATCTGACCCCAATGGACTTTTTCTTATGGGGTTATCTTAAGACTAAAGTGTACGAAACCAACCCGCGGACAATTGACGTCCTGAAAGAAAATATCCAAAGAGAAATGGCAAACATTACAGAGCTTACTTGCCGCGCAGTGATGGATAATTTTAAACGTCGCTTACAGGAGTGCCGCGATCGTAACGGATTACATTTAGATGATGTAATTTTCAAAAAATAATTCCCATTTTATAAGGATTATGACAAAATAAAAACCTTTTTCATAATGTCATTAGTTTTTTTTAATTCTTTTTTTACATTTCAAGGGACTTATGGGCCACCCTGTATTATAATATAGAAGGGTTTAATAACGGTTTATGAAATGAAACATCAATTTTCACATACATTTATAACATTTATTAGTCAAAAATATCCACAATACGAAACTTCATAACATCTTAAAATAACAAGATTATTTAATAAAGAGATTAATAGATTTTTACAAAAAATAATTCACTTCGCCAAGATGATTTTAATATAGGAAGGAATGCGTGATAAAGAGATGTTCCCAGGTATTAAGCTCGTACAGTATGAATGGGCATTTTGTAATCAGTTAGCATGATATTCGACATCGATTATATGAATCACATTACGAAGTTTGATTAAAAGCTAAAATATTTAAGAATGTGCGAAAAACAAAAATATGGTGTCATTTACGGAACGTATAATGCGCGGAGGCGATTATAGGTACATTCAAATCAGCGGCGGGGACACTGGCAGATTATTCTTTAGCCAAACTAGTCTAATAATATTATGAGTTTAGAAAACATTTGCCCGCGCCGCACGCGTCGTACGCGCCGTACGCGCCGTACGCGCCGAGTATTTACTGATGGCCTCGCACATTTGCCCGTACGCATCGTCTGCGCCGTACGCAAATTTTTGTATTACCAACAACTTTTGTAGTTTTTTCCAACCACTGGTGTGAAACGGTACAGTTTGACCGCTCGAAATCACTATAGAAAGCAATTTAGTAATAGCCTGCTTATTGGCAGAGGAAGAAGAAAACAAAATTCGAAGGAAAAGATGATTCTGGATTCATAATACTAATTTAAAAAGGTATTTAGAATATGAAGGGGATATACTTTATTTAAAGACATTAGATGATGATGAACGATTTTTTTTTTTTTAGATATTTGCATTTAAAATACAAGAAATTTCAAGAATTGCTACATATACTAAAACCATATCTTACTATGGAAAACTCAAGATTTAGAAAGCCAATTGAACCAGAAAAAAGACTTGTATGTTTGAGGTAAGTATTTTTATTGATAATAAAGTAATCAGGTATAATTGGGTTTTTGAATTAAATTCAACTATTTTTTTGTTAGTTCAGTATTTAAATAATTTATCGCTAAGAATACATATTGATAATCGATGCAAAAAAATCAAATTATGTATAATTAATTACGAAAGAATTAAAAGTTATAAAAATTCAAAAATTATCATGTAAGTCGAAACCTCCAGTTATAGTGGAAAATCCACTAAGTTGGCAACATTAGACAACACTGAGTATCAGCACGCGCCGCGTTAGGTATATGACGTCATCAGCATTCGTCCTGCGATATCGTATACCTACCGCATTTTATAAAATTCGGCGCGTACGGCGTGTGCGGCACGGACAAATGTGCGTTCAGTTTTAAACAACACGCATTGATCATGAGTTGGGTTGATCCTAGTGAGAATACCTAGGTCATAATTATTAAATTATTGTATTGTAATAGGTCGTAGGTAGGTTGATATGACTGCAAATTTTAAGTCAACCGGTCACATAAAAGTTGGTGAAAATTACATTAAAAGATTTCGTTACGTACATAGATAGATAGATAGATAGATACACGGAAAGCTAATAAAATCGCGTTAAACAGGGGCGCGCGCGGAAGTTTATAAACCTAAAAAACAAAATCTTCTATTTGATTACTCCTACATCGACCTCACTCTCTCGTCACATTTTTCATTCACGCCCACCTAGTAAGGGTACTCGTGTCCCAATTATTTTGCAACTATTAAAGTATACAATAATATAGTTTATTTGCCAAATGGGCATCTAGAGGTGCGCCGATGAAGTGCCTAGCCTGTCGACATTTAATCCGCCCCGGGGTTGGGGGGCTATCTGCGCAGTAAATGCCATATATGCTCAAGTTGTTTGCCAATTATTATACTACGCGAGAACATCGATGAATAATTACAACCACAACCAAGCAAATTTAGCTATCACCTCCGAAACTTATCAAAAATCACAGTTTCCATTCTTTACCGCAGCGAGTCTTCTAAGTTACACTGCGTTTCGGTGCAATCGTATACACCACAAATTATTCACTACCAGAAAAAAATTAGGCGTATATTCAGTAACTGAATTGGTTGTTCAACACGCGGTTGAAAGGAAACCTTAAGAAAACTAAACTTCGAGAGAATGAGACTAATCCAGAGTATCAGGAGTGGGATAATTGTAGGGTTTATTAATTATAATATTGCTACCAAGTTTAAAAATTATTTTACATTTTATTCTACAAATTATACAGTTTTATACACCTCGGTAAAGTGCAACCTAAAAGGGAGTGAATTAAACCATAAATAAACGACAAAAACAAACAAAGAGAAAACAAAAAAAAAATAATTTTTATTGACGAATTATGATTTTTATATCTTATGTACAAAAACTAACGATTTCTTCCAAAGTCGTGGGTCGATTACTTAAAATTAAAAAAAATATATTATGCCACATACTTGGCGGTAAGGATAAAATAATAATTAGCTAGTAAAAAAGTGGCATCATGACTTTATTTTGCTATTTTTTGTCGATAATTTATGGTCTAGTTTCACCCCTTTCGGGGTTGCACTTTACCGATGGACACACTGTATTACCTACATTATATATTATACAGACTCCATGTTTTCTATTTCAACAAGATACAAGTGGCTTATGTTAACTAAAGTATATACCGGTTTTTTGTATTTACCAAAAAAAAATAAGTGCTCTCAGTGTCTGTAATTGATCACATATATTGATACACATAGTTATTCAGATATAAAAAACTAAAATAAAATAATTAATTAAAAAATATCTGAAAAAAAAAGGATTATTAGTTGCTCGTCTATTATAGTAGTTACGTATAATAGGAGAGGATTGACTCCATTCGATCCATTCATAAATCGCTTGCTGTCTCCCTCACGCGCCGGCCGGCATTCATTTCGTGAGCCGTTGAAGTAAGCGAGAGAATACGACCAGAGTTGTGACGTAGGGTTACTATACTGGCTGCGGGCTGTTCGAAAGAGATACCGCGGCTCCGGAACGTAAGGGCACTGAAGGAACACGGATGGTTTTTAGTCAGTAAAAGTCTGACACTCCCTTCCGCTCCACCCAGAGCGAAAGGCGTCATTTGATGATTTTCCATCCGCAAAAAAAAAAAAAAAAAAAAAAAAAAGGGTTACTATACTAATGGTGGGAGATCGAACGGAAGCGTTTTATGAATGGAGTGCGTAAGTTATTGACTTGTATAGTATTTTATAGAACTGTGCCAATAAAATTACGCCAGTTTTTCGGATAAAAACAAACCTCGATAACATTGTAATAGCTAAATAATAAAAAATACTGACAGTGTCATTATCATTAGTAGCATCTGCTATCTCATTCTCTCGCAGGCTAAATCCTGTATTCATCTCTTTTTAATGATTTTTAATGGAGTTCCAAATCACGATTATAAGGAAGATTTCACTTAAAAAAAATAAGCTCTTTAAAAAATTCAATTTTTTTTACATTGGGTACTAGCGTACTAAAGTCATTCTACAAAGTACACTAGTCCTATGACAAGATAGTAAACATTATACAGTTCTTCTGTACTATGTCCATTTTAGTCGAATTTACAACTAATAATTATAACTTTTAAGAAGAAGAAAAAATCGACTTCAAAATGCTAAAAGAAAAGGGTATTTATTTGTTACCCTTAGGGGTGGTAGTTTTTCTCCAAATTTATATGGGACCACCCTTGAATTATAAACTGTTTATTAAAAAAATAATGATCAAAATTTGTTCACCATCTGCGAAGATATCGCGTAACGTATATTAAAAAAAACATACACTAGAATTGAGAACCTTCTTCTTTTAAAGTCGATTAAAAATAGGTGAAAGGAACTGCGTAAGACCTAAATTTATTTTCATGGTTATTAAAATTTAGTGGTATGTAGTATTCATTCCTAGCTAGCTCTGCACCCTTATCCAATAAATTTAATAAATTTCTCCAAAATATATTCAAAAAGACCTGCTTCGATTTTTTTTTTCGATCAGTGCAGAGTTGCGACCTGGACGTCTCACGTTCCAGACCGTGGGAGCGTGTCCCAATCACAATAGATTAAGTAAGTTAGATATAAGTTATATATTATTATTATAGAGTACAATCTCTACTTAACGATAAACATCCAATCAATATTGGACGTGTTACATCGTCTGAATAATTATGAATAGTAACATTCTCTTATAAAAACCCTTACTCGAGGCTATATGGAATGTTTAAATTCGAGGAACATTTACAAAGAATCTAATAAAGTCTAATAAATACGTCGCTGATGGGCGGACTTGGCCTAATCCGTTTTCTACTATACACAATCACGGGTGACGTAATATTAAAGCTCTATTGGCGAGAATTGAAAGGAAGGTACTCTAATTCCACGTTTACACAAATGTAAAAAAATGTATTCTAAATATTTTATCCACTGTTTTCATTGATTGTTTACACCTAAAACAAGTTATCAGTATGGTTGTATATAATGGCCGGCACACACGGTCAGTTAAGCTGATGAGTTGAATTGACATGCATCCAAAAAATGACCGTGAGTGTGAAATCTTAAGTTGAAATTTTCAACTGACGGCATTTTCCACGGATTTTTCCAGGCGCACAGTCAGTTAAGCTGATCAGTTGAACTCGCGTACATACAAAAACTGACCATGAGTGTGAGATTTCACAAATTAAAGTTTAAGTTAAAAGTCTAGGGAAATCGTTATAGCTTGCGTCCGTTTTAACTGAACGTGTGTGCCGGCCAAAAAACTTGCAAGAAAACTTTTTTCCTGTTTGAAACAAGTCAGTATCATGTCTTTTGTTGTAGTGAAATGTGTTTCGAATGTGCACAGATACAGTAACTAGTCGGTACTAGTAAGTACTCTGTATTATACAAGAACATAACGTGTCACAAGAGTTTTGGCGGGAACTTGATCAGCGGTGGTTTGCTGCTCCTGTTTTATAGTTTAAATAATAGTTTGAAGTGGATTTTGATATGTAAAAGTGGTTCGATTTTATGTATTAACTGTCTACGCATGTGAACTATTAGAGGAAACGGTGAAACAAGTGCTCTGATGGTGATGGATTCTCAAGATAAACTGTTTGTTTGCATAGGCGCCTTTAGATACCATCGCCAACTGTCAGCTGCCTGCTGGCTCAAGTTGCCGTCAAAATCTCCCAAGGGCTGCACAATGTGACGCATCAACATATTGTGAAGCAGCGAACTATGAAGGACAATAATACATAAAGACAAGGCTTGGGGAAATTATAATAAACCGAATAAAAATACTCAAGACTTGGCCTAAAGGTCTAGATACCAGGCCATAAACTCAAAAAAAAAATAACGTGTCACAAAGTGTATTGTTGGTAGCTGTGTATAAACAAATACATGTTTGAAACAATGTCAATACGTATACCTACACCTATATACGATCAGACATCTAGAAGACAGAGTGTTTTAAAAGTTATGTAGAAAACTTGTATTTATTGTTTGTGGGTGTAAACGCGGTGTTGCACCTCTACCATACCTTACCGCCCAAAACTCAATATATCCTATATATATATATCCTAAATAAACATCCTTAAATAACTACGGTAACAATAGACGAAAACGCGCGTGAATCTCCCTTGAGTCACATTATAACACCTACAGTTTAAATACACCTTAATCTTATAATGAACGTATCGCTTACAAAATATCGATACAGAAACGCGAAAAGTTTGCAAATATCCATATATATAATTCAGTTTAGAGTATATAGACGAGTGTACCGTCCATATTAGGCCTATTATTATACATGGGATATATAGTAATTCGAGTTCAAAGAGTCAGTAATTCCTACACTAAGAAGTTTTTAGTATATGTACTGCCGAAGCAAGTACGTATCCTACACTAAGCAATGTATCCACTTTTAAAGCAAAATCCCGCAAAATATGCAGGACTTATATATATACATATCTATATACTACTCAAGTGCTACTCAATATATTATTATTTCGGGTAACAAACCCGCAGCCCGCAGCGTCAGTATCAAATGCTATTGCGCTGTTGAGCTGGCAATATACAAATTATATATTTTTATAATAATATATTATATTAATTCTAGAATATCACACAGAATATTTAATATTAAAATAGGCCCGTGGAGATACATTTCAATAAGCTAAAAATACCATTCAATATACTAACTTGTCAGAACATAGTCATAAAATAAAACAGAGAGGGACAGAACAGCTGTTAAACAGTTTACCTCATTTATCCGTATAGCTTTGTCCCTTTCTGTTGGTTTGACGATTAGAATGTATTCTAACAGTTAAAAAAATTTAATATTAGCTACGCCGTGTAGTGAGTGTAAGAGAATGTGCTACCATATTTTACCCCGTGGGTGTCGTAAGAGGCGACAAAGGGAAACAACATTGGAGATGGGCAGCAGCATCTTTCTGATTACGTATATAAAACTGCCTGTCCATATAACACCTGCTGAATGCAACAACTATACTAAATATCTCCCCTATAAGGGAGCCCTATATAATCTATGGAGCAGGCCTATGTTCAGTAGCGGACATTTGAAAGGCAATGAATGAATGAGATGTAAGCTACGAGCTGATAAATTGAGTTCAATCAATGGTTTATAGAGTAATTAAATATTATAATATAGATTAAATGTATTATATCATTTAGAGAGCGCTTTCCCATCTGATTTTGTATCAGACAAAATGGCCGATGCTAAATTATTGCAGCGACAAAATGGCCGGCGCTGAATAACCGTAGCGATCAATATAACCTAACCTACATATTTTGTTACTTATATAGTGATCCGAAATAGCGCTAACATTACCGATTGAAAAAGAATCGCATACTTGGTCTTATTATAAAATGTAGTTTATTATTAGTCTTAGGTTTAAACTAGATTAGGTTTCAATGAAGAAGTCCCGCGTAAGCTATGCGATATAAAATATAGAATTATACAGCAAATGTGAACTCTTTCCTCTTTCGGGGCGAAGACTGTTCCTCAAATCAGAGTCTATTAATGAACAACGTGTAACAAGACCGATACCGCCTTGTTACGAAAATATTATACAATGAGGGCTAATAATCTTACGTTCACTAGATGTCACTAGATAGGACTAATACTACTGGGATGACACTGTGTGACCATCTGTGAATATATTTGGTTCACAGATGGTCACACAGTGTCATCATCATTGTAAAAAAAAGTTTAAATTTTAATGATTTCTTATATTTATGCGAAGACTACACATTTAATGAAACTAACTTTTACGGATTTTTTTGCGTTTAATTTAACTTTTTACTTCCCGACGTTAAAGTAAAAAGTTAAAATAAACGCAAAAAATCCGTAAAAATTAGTTTCATTTAGTTTTAATTTTATTATAAGTTTTTCAATTTCTATTCTAAGTGTGTACACAAAACAATGCCTTATAGTGCTGTATTCTTTATTTTTTTACACATTTTAAACTTTATTCTTCTACTTTTCGGAATATCCTTACTCTGGTTTATCCATTTCTAACCTAAATAATATAAAATATAACTTAATATTTCAGAAAGAAGCATTAATCCCTACACCTTTCTAACAAATTACCTTGCCCCTCTATGAAAAATCTGTCAAATATTCACCTCATTTATAAGCGGCGCCGCCCTGGTAGCGAAAAAGGCGTGGGAAAACGGCTTTAATCTCAAATTTAAAGTAGTTTGATTCCATAAAGAAGTCCCGTGAAAAATATGTGAAACTAAATTGTAAAGTATAAAATTTGACAGCAAACGTCTAATTTCGAAAAAACTGCCGTCACGACTTAGAGGCTTACGAGACTTAAACCTCAGTTTAAATCCGAGATTATCAATGAACCACTTTTGTTTTTAGACAGATATAGTTATATACAATAAACAACTTACATATAAACGTAGGTAACACACATGAACACAGATAGAAATATATATCGTCATACTATTTATTATATTTATATTAATAATCTAATATTTGACTTAACATGATTCATTCGATATAATGACCTGATAATGGCGTGTGGGTAGGCACAACGTGATGCCAACGGCCCGGGAAAATCTGCGCCCTAAAGCATTGCGATACATCCGGACCGATTAAAAACAAAAAGACAGTTTATTTTAATTTTTACACATTTATATATATGTACATAATTTTCCTATTTTTATACATTTATACATACATATTTTAATGACGTTTCGTGATTGTCTTGCGATAATTATTGAATGTATCAATAATACGGTTCCTTAATTAAGTAGTTTGTTTGCTTTTATATAAATCTATGTTTATTCCTCGTCTTTTTTCCAACCTTAACATTAACTTAGCACTGTAATTATTAAGCACAATGTTAGGTATATAATTAAGCGTGGTTAAATACAACTTAAGTTATACATTTCTAACATATTTAATACAAACATACACATACAAATTTAATTATTGAATAAACAATATATTCAATAATTAAACGGCTTTCGCGGCGATGGGCGTGATCGACGCTTTGATATAAAAATGTGTGCAGTTCACACGCAGTAGAAGGGAAACCTTCAGAAAAAGATACATAATAGGCAACACTGTATACTGTATCTCATTCTCTCGCAGGCTAAATCCTATAGGTATATATTGCATGCCTTAACCGCGTAGGATGTTCTACTAGGGCCTAAACTCAAGATTCCACCGTTTTGTCCCATGAAATCGTATCCAACAATCATATAGTACATATAAATTATATAAAAACCACATTGTCAGAAAGTTAAATGATTGTTGAACTTATTCTTTTTATCGATTAATTGCTTTTTACATAAGAAAGTGGTTGTAATGGCTTATGGTGTCGATTCAAGTCCACATGGAGGAGTAAACACGATAACTTTTGAAAATATCAATTTTTCAACTTAATGTATTTTTTTAATATCTTCATCTATCATTTGGGAAGCCATGGAATGTAAATGGCAGTTTAATTTTGTTTTGTTTAGTTATAATTATTTTTTTTCGGCTGATTAATCTTGAAATTTTCGGTGTTTTGAACAGCATTATAATAATTTATTTTACCAGATTGCGTCACTCGCTCAGTTCGGCCTCAGCCGCCGTCGTGAGTGGATACTGAATCGGTTGTTTGCAACGAACGTGCTCAAAAAGATCGCTGTACAAATACAAAATATCCGAGAAACTAAATTTGATACATACTTGATTATTATAATAATCACAGATTTTTATTACAATATTTTAAAAGCACAGAATAAATAATAATACTACGTATTTACTAAAAGTAAGTATGATGTATATATAAATATACTTAAATACGTCTCGAACTTTATGGAGGGACCTAAATGATGATAGGATGATCGTATGAGCATTCTGAGTCGTGAACTTTTGGATTTTCAAATTTTTTATTAAATTTTAGTTTGACATATTATCATTGGAAAATTGGAAGTATAATAATAAGGTTATTAGTGAAAACTTGTGTGTATTTAAACCAATTTAAAAATATACGTATAATCATGTTATACGTAATTTTTTAATGCGCTTAGGGCATGCAGAATTGGATTTACCAATAGTTTGTTTATCTCTTTTTAGTGTCGCTATTTCATTTCATAGAGTTCCAGATCACAACGATTCTAAAGAACTTTTTACTTCAAAAACTCATAAAAAGAAAAACAAAGGAGAATGGAAATTTTTGGCCCTGATGTTAAATATCTCTCTTAAATATCTCTTTTCACAATCTAGATGTCGAAAAAAACAATAAAATAAGAAATATGTTAGATAATCAATTGTATTGATGCAATCGATTTTATATTTATTAGGATCCAAAAAAAATGATTAAAAGGCTTCCAAGGTTTCATTAAGATTATAATATTATTTACTTTGAATGACTTTCAGCTATTAAATTTTTATATAAGCTTTCAAATGTTCCGACTTTCATTTAGTTAACATCTGGGCCCAAAAATGTATGGAGACGTCTCCTTCTCCTTTACGAGTACGAAATTTAAAACAACCTTTACAATAAAAAGACGATTAAACCAAAAATATTGTTTGCTTACATAGACTAACTATACAAATCAACCCGCAAAATGATAACTTAAACCGCAGCGGCTTAAATCATGAAAGGGAGGGGTTGAAAACTAATAAATGAAACAAAAAAGCCTCGTGATTTCTATGCAGACCAGCCACGCCCGATATACACGCCTAAATGCGTCTAAAAAGAAATGTAGCGCAGGGTTGGTCGAAGCACTCAAGCGGGGTGCTCCGCCCTACCAGCCGGACGTAAAGGAACGGAGCGGGGCGGGTCCCCGGAGCCCCCACCAGAAGCGGCAGCATCTCGAACGATCTGCAGCTTCGAGTGAATACGAAACAGCAGCCGGGACTCCAGAGAGTAGCTGGAGTAGCGTTTCCTATAAACAAACACAAAACAATAAATGCTTTACGGTACCCATTGTCAGGAGAGGTTCATAGTAAGTTCGGGCTACATTCAGCTATAAAACATTGATGTTTGGTTCTATGTACGCAGAACAAGCTACTGTAAGCTCGTGTCTTGGAGTTTTGCTGCGGTATGCTTGGGTTTAGATTTAATTTTAATAGTTATGAGATCCTAATGCGATGGAAGCATTCAGACATCTTCTCCATTGCAATTAGGATGTTATATAATTTGAATAGCCTACTATATAATATGAGCCACGCATGCAGGCAGGAATCGGAGCCCGTAATGCTAATGTAAATTTACTTACATTCACTAATGTTATAGTTAACACGAAGGATAGGTACTTACACTTTATAGTATTAATTTAGAGTCAAAATTAAGTCACAAAAAATGTAGTGGAGTTAGATTCTTTTTAAAGACTAACGGTGACAAACGAGCATACAGTCCAGTTGATTCTATGTAGATGCTGTGCCTTATAGATATCTCTATCTATTCCCAATAAAAAATTAAACTACAGATGCGTTGTCACCCCTAAAAATTATGATGGGTTGCCTCTTTTCTAGTAAAAATGGTCTCCGGTTCTCTACACTTAACCATACGAAACACACATTGAGCTGCTATTTTACACTGATATTCTGTGAGAGCGTGGCCCTACCCCGATCGGGCCGACCCAAGATGAGTAATGATTCAAATACAAAGTAGAAGTAAGTAGCGTTTCGTTGAATGTATGAATAGCGTAAGAGGCGACAGGTATTTGTAAGATATCATGGCCTCAGATTGTCGACGACATCTCCAACCTTAACTGCTGGCAAACTGCTTAAATTGGACCAGAAGGTATGGAGACAGCTATGCTCAGTTACTTTGCTTCATTGAATCCATTAATTTATTAAAACCAGTCAAAGTCCACTGCCGGCCTCTCCATAGATTGTTGCATAGAGATTTGCCACAGTTGTCACGATGGATATGTTAGCAACTGCTCATCTCTTACCGTTACCGTTACGGCCTATTAAAGTCCACTGCTGAACATAAGCCTCCCCCATAGATTGCCTCATAAGGGGGATATTTGTCATAGCTGCCACGCGCTGCAACCGGTTTGGAAACCGCAGTTATTATTTTAGTGGTTATTAGGAAGACGCTGCTGCCCATTTCCTGATTTGTAGTTTCCCTCTGTCGAGTCTCACGACACCCACGGGATTATATGGCGTAGTTTATTCTCTTACGTCGCCACTTGATGGCGATATAATTCATTATACTGATTTCCGCAGTTGAATCAGAGTAACCGACATAGTCCAGCTGAATAGTAAGCTGATCTGGCAATGGGACGGCCATATAACTCGAAGCACTTACAACCGATGGGAAAGAAAGGTTCTTGACTACCAGCCTCGTACCGTTAAGTGAAGAAAACTGTACTAGGGGTTTTTTTACAATAAAAAATATGGTAGGTACTGGCTCACCTGGCATCTTGCAGCATCCGTTGAGCTGTATCAACTTCTCCAAGCGCGTGATGACACATGGCCGCCTCCACCAACGCGTAAGGAACCAGGAAAGTATCTTCCTTTATCTTTTCCTTTAATCTAAATAAAATAGTTTAGATGTTATAGTACATTCGCGTTATGAACACATTGCCCACTGCTCAAGCCACGCCCACCAACCAATCAAATCGCAAAAAAATTGAAAGTCAAGTTCACTTTGACCAATTGAAGGCCGACTTTCGTACGAAACAGTAAACAACAACACATCCAACATACAAATATCCAACATTATTTATGCGTTACCTATATTACCTATGTTACCTATATATTAAAAAAAATGAATACCTATTCGTAATCTATACTATTCTTAAGAATAAGAGTGGATCGATAATAATTCATTGCGGAGAAAGATGAATAATTTAGTGTGTTTAAGTACATTAAAATAAGTTTTTTTTTTATAGAAGAGGGGACAAACGAGCATGCGGCACACCTGATGGTAAGTGACTACCGCCGCCCATGAACAACTGCAACACCAGGGGAATTGCAGGTGTGTTGCCGACCTTTCAGAAAGGTGTAAGCTCTTTTCTTGTCTTTTCAAGTGATTTAAATGTAACTGTGGAGATAACTGTATTAAAACAGCAAGTGAATGCAGTGTGTCCGAAAATACAGTTCATAAAATTATTAATGACTATTTAAATTTGAGATAGTTAAGTTGATTTTTATCGATTAAACTTAACATTTGGATTTGTAATTCACTGTGAATACACCCTCACCGTGCAGTTGCACTGAATCACTGTTTTCTTAACCTGTATGTATCTACTCCTTCCTACATAAGGTCTACTACATAAGGCCTACTAAGGTCTTGTTATGTTAAAGTAACTATAATTTGAGGCCTTAAGTGAAAGTGTTTGTGTAATATTTTCTTAAATTATTTTTTCTTAAATATAGTTCTCTAGAGACGTGATTCAAATGTAAACCTTAAGGGTACTCTCACTTCCCTATCTCTTTCTCACCTGGCAACATGATCCAAATGGTGCAAAGCCAGTCGCGGCACTCCAAGGGCAGCCAGACAACAACCCCGAAGGTAGGCCAGCAAAGCTCTATTGTCTCCATCCAGGCTCCTAGGCCACTGATTCTCTTCACGGTCAAGTCGCTCACTGGTCGCTTCGATTTGCTGCACATAAACGAGCATCTGGTTAGTGTTTCCCAGAAGAAGTTTCGCGTGAAAACCATTGCTCGGTTCTACTGACGGCCAGTCTGAAACAGTACCTTGAGCAGGCAATGTACGGTGCGCGAATCGCTTGATAGGGCGGATAGCATATTCCAAAGGCAGAGCAACTCGACAGCTGGTAAGAGCAGCCGACCGCCTTGGGCTTCGAAACGGGCACAGCGACGAACTACCCACTTCTCCATGGGCAGGGATTTCCCGGCGATTCTTTGGCGATACAGGGGAGCGGATCTGGAAAACGATACCGGTTAAGAAGGGAACCAAAACATCTTTCTGAGGTCGATAGGAGCGACTTGAACACAAGTAGTTATACGTGGTAGAGTCACGTTGCAGCTATGTTATGGTTGTAGCACGCTCTCACAGAATTAAACCAGCGTGAAATAACAGCTTAATGCTGCTATGTTTTGTGTGATGAGAGAAGCGGAGACCCTTTTTACTGGAAATGAGTCATTCCATCTTAGTCCTTAGGGGTGACAACGCATCTGTATTTTGAGTCTTAATTGGTGATAAATATAGATCTCTATGGGTCACAGCATCCACTTACCCTCAGGTGAACTGTGTCCTCGTTTGTCGCCCCTGTTCTATAAAAAAGACCAGTTAATATCGAACCGATTCAGAATAGTAAAGCCTGTTCAGCGAGGGTTGATAAATATCATGAAAACGTCTCGCAATAGCGACTGTCGCATAAATATCGCAATCTGTGTGACGGGAGTCGTATGTCGCGTGCGAGGCTCGTAGATGTTGTCAAGCGTGAGGCCGCGCGGGCGAGCCATTAGCGAAAATAATTAGCGGTCCGGAATTTGCAATGAGTTAAGGAACTCTGCTTCTTTATCCATTCATGCCGAATGGACTTTAGTTATATTATATTACAGATCAAGTCTTTTCCATGCGCATGATTGCGGAGAAATTTTTGGCCAAAAACTAGAAAGTTTTTTGTGCGTTCATGGACTTGGAAAGGCTTATGACAGAGTGGACAGGAACGTGTTATGGCAAACACTGACCTCATTTGGGTTGAGCGCTGGTCTGATACGGGCATTAAAGTCTCTTTATAGGGACTCTAGTGCTTGTGTCAGGATCAACGGGGCCTACTCGAACTGGTTTGGCATTCAAAAAGGTGTCAGACAGGGTTGTGGAGCTTCTCCGTGGCTGTTTAACTTATTTATGGACAGTTGTTTGCAAACTTTAAAAGTTGAAGAATGTGGGTTGAGAATAGGTGAGTTAACTGTCAAATGCCTTTTGTACGCCGATGATCAAGTCATATTTGCATCGTCTGCGGCCGAGTTGCAAATGATGGTTACTTTAATGAACTGGTTATTGAAAGAAAGGGGTATGAAAGTAAACGCAAGTAAGACGAAAGTAATGGTTTTTGAAAGAGAAGAAAGTAAAACGTTATGTGAAATAAGAATAGAAGGGGAGTTGATTGAGCAAGTGGATGAGTTTGTATATTTGGGATGTTTATTTAGCAGGGATGGTAGATATGACACGGATATAGAACGACGAGCGAACGCAGGAAATAGAGTGAATGGGGCTCTACACACTATTATGAAGAGTCAGAATGTGTCAAAGAAGGCACGTATGGCAATTCCTAATGGTGTGTTAGTCCCTACTTTAATGTATGGTAGTGAAAGTTGGGTCTGGCAGAAGAAGCATGAGAGTAGAATAAATGCTGTAGAAATGCGGTTCTTAAGAAGTATGCTAGGGCTGAATCTGAATGACAGGGTGAGAAATAGTGTGATAAGAGAAAAGTGTGGTTTGCAAGATGACTACAATGACTAGGATTAAAAAAGGAATGCTTCGGTGGTTTGGTCACGTAGAAAGAATGAACGAGGAAAGAGTGACAAAGCAAATTTATGTTTCAGAAGTGAACGGCAAAGTCGGGAAGGGACGCCCTAGACTAAGATTTATCGACCAAATCGGCGACACATTGAAAATGGACCAGATTAGGAGTACCCTTAACCGACGAGCGTGTATGCGTAAATATATGGATGTAAATGAGGCGAGAGAAGTGTGTCAGGATCGCGCCAAATGGAAGTCCGTAGTCTCTGCCTAGCCCTCAGGGTGACAGGCGTGAGTGTTTGTATTGTATATATTACTGTAAAAGCCCGAATTTTGGTAAATCTTAGGTTTTATTCAATAAAACTACTTTTACGGGTTTTTTCGCGTTTAATTAACTTATTTATCTTATTTTTATTAATTTCCAACGTTTCGAATGCTTTACAGCACCCATGGTCACGGGGGACTGAAGTGATTGACGTCCCGATGTCAGAGTTCACCACGAGTACCTTCAGCTTTTTTTTTATTATTAATTTTGGTCCGATCAAGGTTTTACTTTTAAATCCTAGGATTTACCAACATGAGCTGGTAAATGTAAGGATTGATATAAACTGCGACGATTTTTTGGACTTTTACTGTTAGAGTTTAATACATCCTAGGTTTAACCAATGACTATCAGAAAGTGTTGGTTTTGGGAATGAAACAATATATTTATATAATTAGAAAGTATTTTTGAAATATTGAATCACATTACCTACATAATTTTAAACATTTTATGGTGATTTTATTCACTCAATTAATTTTTATTGACTATAGCTACAAGAACTAACTGCAATTGGCTCGTGATTTCTGTCTCCGGATTGGTTTCGCATTTAATACATATTATATTATCTTCAGTTGTCACATTAGAAATGTCGTTTATTTTATTAACATTAGAAACCTCAGTTACCTTTACCTTCTCAGTATTAATATCTTCTTGAATTTTATTCGTGGCAGTGTTAATGAACAATGCCTTTTGTGACGCTTTCTCACCATTATTAGTTGCGCTGTCCTCTTCAATTACAGTTTCGACAGCATTATTTGCATGTTTGTGCAATTGTAAAAAAAATTCCAAATCTTCTTCAGATCTTATAACTCCAATCATATCTCTGGTGATCGTTGAAGTCGCGATGCCCATTTTCATTGGACAATAAACATTGCTTCGTAGAGGCACACTTGATTCCCTCGTGATATGCTCTATTTTTCATTGCCTGGATGAATTTTAAGACCATTTCGATATCTGGTTAGTTTCCATCCACTTATATTTTCTATGTTTTGATTAGCACGCTTCACTGATCCCTGATTCTGACTATGTCTTGGCTTTCCATGTACGATTTTCACATCTGGCCACATAGAACATAAACTTTCAATGACTTAGTTAGAGGATTTACGACCATTACCGGAATGAATGCCGAACATCCGGCCGTTCAAAAGTGGTGAAAATATCCAAGAGATGGTATGCAATTTCTAGTGCTCGTTTGGTCTGAAGTACACGGAGGATGACAAATTTGGTAAGATGGTCTTGGTACACCAAAATTAATTTATAATTTCCATCTGGGGTAGTTTATAGATCTATTAGATGTACCTAGTAACGTGAATTCATTTCATTGTTAAGTATTTGCTTAATAACAATACCTTATTTCAAAACCTTCCGTTTGTTCTGACAAGGTTGGCATAGTGTCAAGTATGTCATAACAGCCTCAACCGTTTATATTTCTGTACTTGAGGTCACATTCCTTAAGCATTTTTGCCCTTCCACCTTGGCCAATAGAGAGATGCGTTTCTTCGAGAATGTTAAATAAATCTTCGTAACAAACACACTATCTGTTTTCTCTTTCTCCTACTTCATTGGCGCAATTAGCTTTTCTCTTTTTTATAATGAAAAGTTTCCTTTTTTTTTTCATGTTCTTAGCAACCAGTTCTTAGTTTTAAACAGTGGTAGAGCCACGCGGCAGCTTTGCTGTCGAATGGATGGGCCGGCTCGAACCGGGGTGGTACCACGACCTCACAGAATACCAGCGTGAAGTAGAGATTTACCTCTGCGTTTCGCTTGGTGAGTGCAGGTGGCCGGAGGCCCTTTTTACTGGAAATGAGGCATTCCATCTTAGTCCTCACGGGTGACAACGCATCTACATTTTGAATTGTAATAGAGGATAGATGTAGATGTCTATGGGCCGCAGCAACCACTTACAATCAGGTGGACTGTGTGCTCGTTTGTCACCCTTATCCTATAAAAAAAAAAAAAAACCTTTGCTTCCTCTAAACATTTTGCGGATTTATCCCTATCGAGATAAAAGTTATTGTATTTGTTACTTGATACGAGCCCGTCCATTATTTTATAAAATCTTTGTTTTACGCTCATTTTGTCTCATTCACTTTTAGACAATAAAAACAAAGAGAAAAGGAATTAAGGAACGAACGTAGGTACGCGTACAACCTTGTCGAGAGTCGACCGACCGACGTATGCGACTGACTGTGGTGACCGGATAGGTGACACATGTAGAGGGGAAGGCTGTACACTGTTCGCGAGTAAAATGCGCCGAACACATCTCGAAATTACGATCTTTCACCATTTACCGTGCCTCACAGGTAAAACCTAAGATTTACTGAATGAATGCTAGTAAAAGTCCGAAATAAGCGATTACCATATAACACTTTGGAATTTTACCTTATGGATTTGGTAAATCTTAGTTTTTACTGCAAAATCTTAGAATTTACCTTAGTTCGAACTTTTACAGTAACATATACATATAATTTACATACAGTGGTAAAAGTAAAAAAAAATACTTTCAATAAGTATTATGTACTATAATCTATATTGAATAAAAATGATTCTATTGGATTCCATCCATTTCGAATGTTATTTATTTTGGTTCCAAAATAAAAATAATTGTATACGTCACAGGCTCATACAGGATTTACAATATAGAATAAATATTTACTTAATTTAAAAATGAATAAAAAACAAATGAATGCTGATGATCTTCAAACTGATTCAACATCGAACAGATGTGCTTGAAACATAGTTAAGAATACTCCCGATTAAGATACCAAACAAAGAAAACTTTATCAAAATCGGTTATTAAAACCAATTATATATATACAATTATGTATATATATATATATATATATATATATATATATATATATATATATATATATAAATATACTACCTGATCTGTTCAGGGGCTATGATGCCACAGACAGACACAGTCGTCTCTTTTCGTCGGAGGTTAAAAATCAAAGACACGCGCACCCTTGTAGCTGAGCTGAAGGTAGGAAAATTCGGCATAGGGCAACGGAACGCAAGGAGCCAGCAGCTGGTTGACTTTATGGAGAATGGGGATCTCTTTCTTCCAAAAGCGGCCCCACAAAAAGTGGACTGACTTCATTATGACTACCATACGACAACTGTTCAGTGATGTCTCAGTGATCACGAGAGTGAAAACTGGTAGCGATTATCAAATGGTAAGAGGCACCACTGAACCTAAACGATCCGTCCCCCTCGAGCTCTAATCCAAAGCCCCGAAACCTTTCAGCTCGAATTACAAAATCGTTTTCAGTGCCTAGAAGATTGCAAGTGGACGATATGAATGACAAGCTTGTGGAAACTGTCCCACCGTATGGGAGCTAAGTTCTGTAAGACCTGCCGGAGGAGAACGCAAAACTCTCCGATCACATTCTTAATGTCATGGCTGTTACACGAGACATGAGGTTACAGCTTCAGCAGATTTGACAGCATACAGGCAACTGAACAGACAGATCCCCAAATGCATGCGGCGGGACTTACGCAACTTTAATACCACTCGTATTGAAGAAGCTATCGAGCGGAACCAGGGCTCTTAAGTCTTTTCCAGAGATCTGTCTGCTAGAAAGAGCCAACTGTCAAAGCTGGAGACCGAATGTGGCAGCATCGTTTCCGGGACACCTGAGATTTTGAGTGAGATTGATAAGTTCTATGAGCAGCTGTACACATCATTGTTGGAGCCACACGTAAGTGTGAGTAACGACCAACTCGGACTGACGTCCATCCCGGACGAGCGAAATTAAAATCGCTCTGCAGCACGTTAAAAACGGAAAGTCCTCGGGCGAAGATCGAATTACAGCGGAGCTGTTGAAAACGGGTGAAAAACCGGTACTTGAAGTCCTTCAGAAGCTCTTTAATTCCGTCCTCCATGGTCGCATTACACCGGAGGCGTGGAGCAGAAGTGCGGTGGTCTTGTTCTTCAAGAAAGGTGACAACGCTCACTTGAAGAACTACAGACCGATTTCCCTTCTGAGCCGCGTCTACGTGCTGTTTAAGAAGTTACCAATCATCTCGCACGCAGACGCGACGACTTCCAGCCTCCCAAACAAGCCGGTTTCCAAATAAGCTTTAGCAACATAGACCACATACATATCCTTCGGCAAATTGTACAGAAGACCCGAAGAGTACATTCCGCCACTTTGCCTTGCGTATGTGGACTATGAGAAAGACTTTGATTCTGTCGAAATTTGGGCGGTGCTGCAGTCCCTTCAGCGGTGCCAAGTGGACTGTCGGTATATCGAAGTGCTGAAGTGTTTGTACAGTATACCTACGATGGCTATCCGAATACAGAACCAGAATACGAAACCTGTCCAATTGCAGAGAGGTGTAAGATAGGGTGACGTAATATCCCCGAAACTTCATCGCTGCATTGGAAGACATTATCAAGCTACTGGAAAAGATACGGTATTAACGTCAATGGTGAGTACATCACTCACCTAAACAATAAAAAATAAACATTCCTTTGTTTTTAAAAATAAGAATAACCACATTCAAATATTCTTCAAAAAGCTTATCTGAGCCAGGAATCAAAACACCTAAATAAAAAATCACTATTTTATTGAACCAATCGACAGATTCTTTTATTATAGAAAATGTGTGACAAACGAACACAGTCCACCCGATGTTAAGTGGATGCCGTGGCCCATAGATATTTAGATCTATTTTCAATTAAGAATCCAAATGCAGATGCGTTGTCATCCTTGAGGACTAAGATGGAATGCCTCAATTCTAGTAACAAAGTCTCCAGTTGTCTAAACTCACCACACGAAACACAGCAGTATTAAGCTGATATTTTACGCTTGTATTCTGTGAGAACGTTGTCCTTCCCCGGTCTAACCGACCCATTCGTGCTATAAATCTATGATAAGCATAAAATCACTTGAATAAACATAGGACCTCCACCGAGACTTAGAGCGCCCCACAGTCCAACAGTTCCTAAAATCACTCTCTGAGAACTTTTTCAAAGCCTTAGAGTCTCACCCCAATTATCTCATTCGTGAGGCAGCTTTCTATGCAGCCCCACTCCCATCTCGCTATCGAATCTGAAGACCGAGAAACTCTCTCTCGGACCCCCCAAACAAGTTTTCGGCCGACCTAAATCGCCTGCTGAAGGCTGAGGCCGAATCTTCTCCCCGCCCTTAATTTGCCTTAGTTTGGCTCATCTCTCAGCGGCTCCTCGCCGCCTGCGTACCCTTTTCGTCAAAGAGGGTCGCTTCCGATTCAGTAGAAACGCCACACAAGCCAATGCCAGTCTCACAGGTGGTGTTTAGTGGGTAGGCACTTAGGTTTCGCAGTGAGAACCCAGCTTGAGTCATTCAACGAGTGTCAATTGCTGTCGTCATTCTGTCCGTCATGATAATGCTTTTAGTACCAGCAAAGAAGGTGACGTTGCAGTGTGGCCGGCCTATGTTGCATTGTGATGTGCTATGTTGCTGTTGGTTTGTACACATCATTTATTTTAGAATATATAATATTGTATTTACTTCTAATGCGTTCCGTTAATATTTTACAATGTAAAGTCTACTAAGTAGTGTTCATTTATTTAAATAGTTAAGAGTATTATCTAACTAAGATATGTTAGATAATACTCTTAACTATTTAAATAAATGAACATTACTTAGTAGACAATTAAAGAAGACCTTTAAGTGTAACAATTCTTACATGTCGACTCAAACTAACATCCTTTTATTTTATTACCAAGACTTTTATTTTATTTTTAATAGCCAAAAAACTATTTATCGTTTTCTCTCTGTTTAGATCTGAAATTTTATATCTTCAATATTTAATGTATTTATTTATCCTTCGTGTATAACATCGCGGTGCTTACTTGAGCAACTGTGCGGCCTGGCGGCGCTCAGCTTCTGTGGCTTTATCCCCCAGTTGTAGGAGCAACGCGGCTCTGGCGTAAGAGTACACGGTACGGGACCAAGAACTCTCTTCAATGAGACGCCCCGCGAATCCAGCCGCTTCGCGCCAATCCATCATCATGCTACGCAAAACGGTCACAGGTTAAATCTTTAATCGTGCTAAACGGTAAAATAAAACACATAAATTATACACAAGAATAAGCTTCCGCACACATCCGTGGAAGATGTGAGTGGGAGTAATTAATAAAAGTATGGGTGTCAAACGAGCACACAGTCAACTTTGTTATTAACACTGTTTGATTTTCAGTCACAATAGTAAGACAATGAGGGCATCCACAACTTTTTCTGCCTGGCGGCGCCACTAGATAGTAAGGTATAATATTTGGCAGATTTCATAGCGGGGAAGTTAATTTGTTCGAAAAATGTAAAAGTTATTGTTTCTTTTTGTACTATTAGACATATTTTTATATTAAAAACATTAAAAATAAATAAACCAAAAACCACAGATATTCATAAAAGTAGAAAAATATAAAATGTGCAAAAAATTAAAGAGCAAACCACTGACTCATTGTTTTGTGTATTAATATAATACTCTAGAAACTGATAAACTTTTATTAAAAAAACAACTTCTCAATTAAATTACACTGTTTAACAAAAAACTTTACCTCAGTGTCAACTAGCGACATCTGGTGAGCAGAAAATTATTAGCCCTCATTGCAATGAACCATATGTGGGTAACTACACAGGGAATGGGTTAAGAATCTACGTGCAAATGCGTTGTCACCCCTGACGACTAAACTGGAATGTCTCATTACCAGTAAAAACAGCCTCCGGTATCCTTTAAGTACTCTACACTGACTATACGAAATAGCAACATGCTGTTACTTCATGCTGGTATTGTGAGAGCGTAGTCTTGCCGCCCTGGTCGAGCCGACCCGTTCGTCTTACAACTATTATGTACGTAGCGTAGTTACGTACATAATAATTAGGCTTTTAGTTAGGCTCTATCACCAAAAATTGAAACTGTTTGGGTTGTTTTTTTTATAGTATAGGGTGACAAACGAGCATATAGTCCACCTGATGATAAGTGGCTGCTGTGGCCCATAGACATCTACATTTATCCTCGTTTGCGAATCAAAATGCAGATGCGTTGCCACCTGTGAGGACTAAGACGGAATGCCTCTTTTCCAGTAAAAAGGGTCTCCGGTTCTCTACACTCACCATGCGAAACACAGCAGCGTCAAGCTGCTATTTCACGTTGTTATTCTGTGAGAGCGTGCTCCTTCCCCGGTCGAGCCGACCCATTCGTGCTACAACTATACTACTAATATAGCTGCAGCATGGCTCTACCACGAATCAAAATTCAGAAGTCAAAATTGTCACGAATTTAGGTTTACGTATTGTACGATATTTCTCGTGGATTATTTTTTGTGATCAGGACATGCAACGATA
Source organism: Parnassius glacialis (assembly GCA_033319125.1). Lineage (NCBI taxonomy): Eukaryota > Metazoa > Arthropoda > Insecta > Lepidoptera > Papilionidae > Parnassius > Parnassius glacialis. Next base: position 4,286,180 of record JAVANC010000004.1, on the reverse strand, counting down.
CTTAAAAAATATATTCAATTCGTATTAAACTATTGTTATACGAACGTAAAAAGTCGCGAGTTTCAAACCAGTCTCTAGTCTCGTCTTAGTGTATGGATATTGTTATGATCTGGTAAATAAGAAAATGCAAGAGCAGGCCAATAAGCTTGCGTCATTTCATGTTTTAGATTGAGATGTTAAACTATGAATTTTTTTAGACAATTTTCTTAATGTAAAGTACGGAAATTGCATTATAGTATATATTTAAATGGAGTAACAAATAAAAGTTCGATTTACAAAAAAAATAAAATCAAACTACAATAATTATGTTTGGTCCTCTGGAGCCCTATTTGTAATGGTCGTAACAGCCCTGTCCTAGCCCTGAGGGAGTAGCGTTAGACGCGTTGAAATTTTTTTTCTATTATTAATATAATTATTAATAATATATACCCTTCATAAATTATATATTTTACAGGAATTTGAAAGATTATAAATTTCCTTAATTAATTTAAAAAAATGATGTAAAAGGCTACGGAAATTTATTATTTTGCTATCGTAAATTAATAAATTTTCCGAAAATATGTTTTTTCAATCGTCAGATAAAAGTTTTCCACGAAATAAATTATAACCGAACTAAATATAAAAGTAAAACTATTAAACTATTTTATTCATACAACTGCAATTTTAAATTTGTTTATATTGTATTGTATTATATGAACAAATTTTATTTGGTAATTTAAAAATCAACAATCTAAATGAACAACATTTAATTGGAACCACAGCCAAAGTATTTTCAAGTAGGAAGCATTACATTTTTGTAGATTAAAAACAAAAGATTTGAAGAAAGAGTGTTTGTTGTTAGAATATTGAACTGGTACCTTAACCCACACAATAGTTGTTGATAAGCTTAGTACGTACGCGTTAGCCCACATGAGCTCCCAGTAACAAAGATGTCGGAGCTGCCTCCACAGGTGGGGGATGTCAGCCGCACGCTTATAGGTGGCAGCTGCAAGTGCGCAGCGCCCGCGAAGTAGCTGCAAGCGTCCCTCAAACAGCAGGAACCAGACACCTTCTGGGTATACCTGGTAATATTTTTAACATTTAACATAGAGTCATTCGGGTCAAGTGTGCGCACTTTGGTAAATATTAGTTCACTACGCATAAAATAAAAAAGTTAGAAATATAAAAGTCGGCTCTGCGATAAACCACATATTAGCCTCTCAATTGAAATAGAAATAAGAATAGAAAACTTGGTGGTTTTTTTTTTCTGTAAGCAGTTAATTGCATAAAATCGGAATGCGCTCACTTGACCCATGATGCGGGTAACTGTGCGCACCCGTACGGGGTAAGTATACGCATATGGGATAAGTAGCGCATTCCTTGGATTAATCAAAATATACACAATATTCAAGAATAAAGGTTCTTCATTGTAATGCCACTTAGAAAATATTTTTATTAGTTATTAGTTTTTGTATAAAAATAACAATTATCTCATAAAATTAAATTAAGTTAACATTTATTTAAATTAAATTATAGAAATTTTTAATTATTAATATTTAGAGATTAACATATTTTACTTGGGATTGTCTAATTTATTAGAAACAATATTAATTTGGGATCATCAATTCAATTATCACAAACAAAAACACCTCTCTCATATGCAGTGCATCCTCATCAGATGGCATCCTCATGTCACCAGTCTTTGCATAGATGCACTGACTCCATTCTTCAGTATTTGGCTCTGTATATTTTTGCTTACATAGATGACAACAGTATTCTACTGTTGTAGCGGTCGAGGCCACAGAAAACTGTTCTTCCTCTTCAAGACGATGATGTCGATTTCGAATACATTACTCACTAATAGATACCAATGGCGCTTGCAGCAGCTCTTTTGCTCATGCTCAATGAGTGCTTTGGCTCTAGAGATTTGTTCTTTTGTGACCGATGCAACTTCAGGTCTTTTTCTTATATAACTTCACGGTATGGTGATAAGAAACTGAAAATAACATCGAAGGGGCAAGTGTACGCATGCGCACACTTACCCGCGCACACTTTCCCCACAACACCAAATTGCAATTGAAAGCTCATAAAATAAATTGAAAACAAATAAAATATGATTTTTTTATATAAAATGTAACGTAAACATATTATTATTCAAAGAAAATACAACTTAACGTTGTGAAATCGATAACGCCGATGATACCTTGTTTTACATTAAACAATAAAATTCGAATTTAAACACCATAAACTGTTTTTTATGAAAAAAAAAGTTTTTTCTCAACCGCCGCCACAGAGACAAGTCGCGACTAGCAGGGCGCTCTGGCATCACTTTTGGACCTTAACAAAAACCTCCCCCCCGTTCCCCGTTCGGGAGATACACTCACTGCGCTCACTTACCCACTGCGCTCAGTTACCCCGAATGACTCTACTATTAGGTAGGTTAATTTACCAATAAATAAACTTGAATTGTGGTAGGCCTACGAAAACTGTGCCGCTATAGCTTCTCTCTTTAAGATGTCTTGGGTCCTTAGCCAAACAACAATGTCATTTTCTGACCTACCTTCAGTTGCGTCTCGAGAATACGCTGGCAGAGATCGAAGTCCGGTATGGCGCCGGCGAAGTGGCTCACTACTAGATGGTACCCGAGTAAGGTCAGTTCGCAAAGTACTCCGCGAAGACCAGGCTCGCTAGCACCAGCCTGCAATTCAGCCAGACCAGCGTCCTGAAACACAAAAATAATGACGATTATTACATCGTCATCTTCAAAATCAGGTCATGAGCAATGCATATGAGTCTCTCTCTTCAACATCTTCCTGCCCGCATCCCAAGTTATTTGACTTAAGTGGGAAAGGACCACGCTTTCACAGAATACCAGCGTAAAATAACAGCTCAATGCTGCTGTGTTTGGTAATTAATGACTTACCTTCCCTTGTAGGATATAATCATGATATAGTATTATTTGCTGATGATACTTCCTTGATTTTTAAACTTAAACGTCAATCATTTAAATGTGACGAAGTGAATAATGCTACATGAATATTTTTAACCGTTATATTTTTCTATTTCTATTTCTAAATATAAAAATATACCCAATTCACAATCTGGAAGACGAGAAATCTTGAAAATAAGTATGTGACGAATAGAATAGGAAATCGATTACTTTAATCGATTAATGTGAATGAGTTTTAACAATTAAACATAAAAACAACTTACCTCAGATGATTGATTAAATCAAAGTAAATAGATACATTACATTATATTAACATAGTGTCACCAGTTTAAAAAATAAAATATCAACATAATAAAAATAAATCCTAAAACCGATTCACGTTTACAGTTCGATTTATTACTTGTGTATGTGAAATGTATTTTTAATCTATGCTAATAGTGACAGCTACTGCCTTACTCAACTCAATCTATGATCACTCGTCTCGTATCGTTTAGTTTTTTTTTTTAATAGGGAAAGGGTTACAAACGAGCACACAGTTCACCTGATGGTAAGTGGTTGCTGCGGCCCATAGACATTTACTATCCTCTATTACAAATCAAAAAGTAGATGCGTTGTCACCCGTGAGGACTAAGATGGAATGCCTCATTTCCAGTAAAAAGGGCCTCCGGCCACCTGCACTCACCAAGCGAAACGCAGAGCTAAGCCTCTACTTCACGCTGGTTTTCTGTGAGGTCGTGGTACCACCCCGGTTCGAGCCGGCCCATCCGTGCGACAGCAAAAGCTGCCGCCTGGCTCTACCACTGATAAAAAATGTACGTGTGTGTTTTAAGTGTTTCCCGTTGTTTTATTGATTTATATTACACGACCACTGCTTTCTTTCTACGGACTGCTGATCTTACTTAACTTGTACAACCCTTGCTAACATACCGTACATCTATAATCTTGTTCACTCGTTTGACTTTGGCTCGTTATTGTGGATTTCTTGACTCAATGGATCGCTGTGTGATTTGTGGCATATCGACTAGTCGCTGTAATACACTAGGCCCAAAATAACATTCGAACTTCAAAAATCAGCTGTTTAACATAGGATTTTGCCAACTTGTTGCATAACCTCACTTTTACTAAATCTCATATAATTCTGCTCTCAGATTGCCAAAGTCCGCAGAATTTTCAGTGATGTTTTGACAATACATAAGCTATTAATTGACACCATATTCATTTTTTTACAATCTGAGCCCAATAATGTATGAAAGCGTATCAGTCTCTTTTACAACATCGAATGATTTTTTTTTATACGATAAGGGTGAAAAACGAGCACACAGTCCACCTGATGGTAAGTGGTTGCTGCGGCCCATAGACATCCACATCCATCCCCCGCTACAGATCAAAATGCAGATGCGTTTTCACCCGTGAGGACTAAGATGGAATGCCTCATTTCCAGTAAAAAGGGCCTCCGGCCACCTGCACTCACCAAGCGAAGCGCAGAGGTAAACCTCTACTTAACGCTGGTATTCTGTGAGGTCGTGGTACCACCCCGGTTCGAGCCGGCCCATCCATGCGACAGCAAAAGCTTCCGCCTGGCTCTACCACTGTTAAAAATTGATAAAAATCTTTAAAAGATGATAAAAATCTGAATACCGATGTGGTTTTTAATGGAGAAGAACTGAGCCCTGTTCAATCCTCTGTTTTTCTTGGCATCACTCTCGACGCAAAGCTCCAATGGGGTCCACATATATCCAAACTAGCAAGCAGACTAAGTTCTGTAGCCTATGCTGTAAAAAAATTAGAGGTCTCACTAGTGTCGCGACAGCTAGATAGTTCAGTTATTTCCATAGCATAATGTCTTATGGGATTTTGCTATGGGGAAATGCGGCTGATTCAGAACCTAAAATCGAGCAAGTCTCTTAAAGATAAATTTATAGAAATAAATATATTAACTTTGGCCTCTCAGTATATTTAAGAAAATTTAATGTATGTTAACAAAAACAAAGCTAGTTTTTGTGAACATACATTAAAAACAAAGTGATATACATTCTGTAAACACTAGTAACAAACACAAGATAGTGATACCAGTTTCTCGACTCTACAGAGTTAGTAATTCATTCTTGGGGCAATGTACATACGTACATATCTAAACATAATTGACAATGACAGCTGAGTAGCTGAGATGCGTACTTTTGGACTTTGGACTTTTTGCTTATTATTTTATATCAATCTAAAGGTCTTTAACCAGTGATTTTAAAAATAACATGTCCTGACTGGGCTTAGCCCACGTAACTGGCCTTTTACTTGTAATGTATATGTAACAAGGTCCCGGAAAGTGTACAGGCTCTCTCTATTGCCAAGTTTAAAATTTAAATGTTTTGTTAAGTTGAAACTGTATAAAAAGGGATATTATAATATAAATGAATACATGGCTGATAATAACCAATGGGAACGAGGTGGTCGCTTCCAAGCAGTTTTTTAAAATAAATTTTATAAATAGTTTGTACAACCATTAATGTAAAATTTTACAAGTCCCGCTGGGTTTCTTGCTGGTTCTTCCCAGGACAGACGGTTTTTTTCGAACCAATGTTAAAGTAAAAAATGACTTACAATATGAATTACACATGTGATCTATATTTAATAAAACATTATTCTATTCTATTCTAATAAAAAGTCGACTACCGAAATAAAACCCGACTAGTGAACGACGGTCACAGTTTTTGTCCATCTTTAAAGAGTAACCGAACTGACAAAGTCAGTGATATTTCACTGTTATTTTTTTTGAACTGGAACGATAGTCACGGTTGTTTAAAAATAACACTTTTCCCCAAGTCTAGTCAGCAGTTACTACACCCACGGGATGATATGTATATTCATATACCGCCATTACACGGTAATTGACAATTACTCAAAAAAAAACCAAATATTTATCGACGTCTTGCAATCGTCGTTTCTCTAGCGTTCACTTGACCTTCATACAAATAATTCGATACTTTAACTGTTGATAATTTTTTATTTTTTTACTTAACTTTTTATTTATCCAAAATAAACTCTACTCAATGTTATATTTACCTTCATTTAAAAAAAATATTGTCCTTAGCCTGTGTGACGGTCTAAGTTAGCCCAATACAATGTCGGGATCTAAGATAACCTCTCTTCGCTGTAAAGCACTCGAAACATGTGCTGTAAATACTCAAAACATGTAATGTAAAGTACTCGAAACGTAGGGAATATAAAATAAGTTAATATACGCGAACAATTCCGTAAAAACTAGTTTCATTTATAAGAGACGATTCAAAGCATTCCTCACCTTGTCTCCAGAGAATCCCACAAACTCCAGCAAAGTCACGAGCCGAGGTGGCAACATCGCTATCATTAGACTGAACGTGGCCAGACCGAGACGTACGCCACTTTGGAAGTGGTGACGCGACTCCGCAGTCTCCCAATTCTTCTTTTCCAATATACGGGCGCACTCCCTGGTAAGAACAGAATTACATTTAGTATTAGTTGTGTTTTTTCTTATTTACGTATGAAAATTTATATCGTGACTACACTAAATTTTAAACTATTGTGTGACATTGTTTTTCCTACTTAATCTTTTGACATTTATTTTATTATTATTGGCACATTTTAATATTGTATTTAAAAAATAACATTCACCAAAAGTAAATTTAAAAAAACTAGCTGGTGGTACGCCGCGCGTTGCTGCCAAAGAAGAAATATTAATGGAAACATTGTTTTATAGAAGAATGGGATTTTTGGGCCTGAAGTTAACTAATTGGAATATACTTTGAAAAATTGGCTATATTTTTCTTAAGTAAAATACAAAAAGTTAGCTCTTTGTATAATCTAGATTTTGAAAAAACAATAAAATAAGAAATAAGTTAGAAAATCGATTGTAGTGTATTCTTTACGGCAATAAATCGATTACCATACACTAGTGAAATTCACGTTTCTGAACGTTATCTTACAATAGAGGACTTCTCATTTTGAAAGTTGACAGTTCAAACTTCAAACTATTAAAAGAAAAAGACAGATTTTCAATACGATTTGAAACGAGTGCAATATAATCGATTCTCGATTAAATTGAGCATTTTAATATCTACTTTCGATTATGTTTCTGTGTTAACTAGGGAGATAAAAAAATTGCGTACATATCTACAAAATAATAATGAAAAATACAAAATATCAAAATTCCAAAAAGCAACAGTTTCAACAACAATTCAAGTAACCGATCTCAGATCGATATCCCTAATATTCACTTCATTTAGTTGTTGTTGATTTAACTTTCGTTAATCGTTTCACCATTTCGTTTTATCATCAACCACAGTTTTTTAGTGATTTTATACTGATCCTGCTTTTATATCTTTAAGTAATTATAGTGAAAAATAGCCTGTTACAGTGTAATAACAGTGAAAAATCACCTGATACAGTGTAGGTAATAGATAATCTCACTTTTACTTATTGTTCAATAACTCAGCTCCTAGATTGACAAATCTTGCCAGATTTTCAGCTTTGAATTGTTTTTATATACGCTTTCAAATGATCTTACTTTCATCTTGTTAACACTTGGGCCCAAGAATGTATGGAGACGTCTCCTTCTCCTTTAGAATAGTTATATTTTTTAATCAGGAATAATAATACATTAACTGAAATACGAATAATATACGCATAGAATTATTACGCGTAGAATACTAGTATGCGCACGGAAAGTGAAGCAAGTTAAACTAACGCGAAACCGCGTAAGTTTACTCAGCGACGCGTCAGTGCGCAACGTCATGTTTTAAGGTAGCAGTACACGCGTTTGGCCAACTGTACTGGGCCGTTTGATGTGTATTTGGCGTTTGCGGCCAACACTCGCCGACAAGCTGTATAGTGTCGGTTTTCCATGCACAAATCAAAGAAATTTGACGCAAGCCGTAAACAGCGATCACACGTTAGCCGAGTGTTCAGTTCATAGTTACGCGTCGGAGTAGACTGTAGTGTCTGTCGGGTTAGTAAAATTGTTTCACGAACATGGCGACATGGACTAATGAGGAAATATTTGGGTTCATTGATTCTTATCACAATGAATCAGTTATAAGGAACCCCAAACATGAGAAACATAAAAACGCCCGAACGTCCATCATCATCTATCTACCAACGTATAATGAAACACGACAACGTGTGAACGGCACCACGAAAATCTGCCGAGTGCGCTCGCCAAGCGCGCTCGACCAACGTGTACTGGAGCCATTACGGAGGAGAGCTGGCGGAAAATTGTAAAAATTACCGTTTTTGTTGTAAAATTTTGTCACAACAGTGATGATAAACATAAAAGAAGTGATGGTACTGCATTTCACATACAAGTTTATATATTTAATTCATTATAACTACGTAAAACTAAAAAAATACTTACCTAAGCTATCATAATACAAATGTTGGTAGTTATGGGGAAAAAATCACAATTTTCTTTTAAAAATATTTTATTCTATTTGTGTTTAAAACGTTTAATCGCAACGCTCCTACTTCTCTAAGTATTAACATAATATTAACAATGGGTGCCTATTTAAAACTAATACGTAGTGATCAGCTAATCGCGATTTACCGACGCCATTTTAACGCAACTATTTTATTTTAATTGCTTTGTTTATTGACTAAGTCTACGTTTTGGAGTATAGAATAAAAACTTTTCTATTTACAACATCAAGATATTATTAATAAGAACGCCTTTACTAACCAGATGTCACTTTACACCCAAATATTAACCAGATGTTATTATAGACCCAAACAGTTTATTTAACCGACTCCCAAAAAGGAGAGGTTATCAATATGTATGTACACTGATTTCTAAGACAATTCTAGTTTTACTAGTTTATGTCGTATCACTACGCTTGAGAGTTCATGTTCTGAACATTTATTAGTGGCCCTTCACTGTGTAGGCAGCGCGCGGTAGCACGTTCGATAGACGTAACACTAAGTTAATTCCAGCGATTTTTTTTAAGACTTTATTATAGTTATACGGTATAAGCTAGCCTGCACGCCCGACCTACTTGAGAGATATTGCTATTGGTTTGAGATCGCATTCGAGTTTTGTTTTTCTCGATTGTAAATCTGCCATTTTTGTATCCTAATAATTTTTATTTAAATAAAATAAGTACTACCAAGACAAAATAATTTGACTCCGGAAAAACAACCATTAAAATTTCAGCGTGTATATTGGATCAGTCTGTGTGTATATCCTTTCTAATAAAAAAATCTAAATCGGTTTAGAAATTGTAGAATTCTGAGGTAAAAAACATTTTTAAAAAATACACCGAATTGAAAACCTCCTCCTTTTTTGAAGTCGGTTAAAATTATTTATTACACCATGTGCTTATTTTTGTACCATTAAAATATGTATAATTAAGTTATATTAGTACCATCATTATCGTGAATATTTTATTCCATTTTATATTCTCATAAAATATATCTTCGTACGTAATACGTAATCTTTATTATATCGATTATTTAAAATTAATCAATAAAGTAGTAATTTGCATAATTTGATTGCAAAAGCCAGAAACTGGTATCACTGAAAGGCGTATATGTGTGCGTGTGACGAGCGTAGACACATTCGACTCGCGCCCACTAACATAATGACCTTGCATCATTTTAACGCTCGTGTTTTGTACTAGACTGCGTTTCTACTGGGTAATAATTCTATGGATATACGACTTTCGAATAAATTTGTCGGTACGATACCCGCGCGACCTACTGTAAGTTAATTGTACTATGCCTATAACCTTCGCGTAAGTGCAAGCAATAAGTTGACAAAGTCTTAGCGCAATCTGTTGAACGGTGTGGCAGCGCGTAAAGTACGAACAATTAAAAACTAATGTTTATATATTAGATTAGAAGATTTGCACGCCTGTAATGGAACTTGATGAATGGAATCTCGGCACACCCCGATGAGGAGGTGGAGGAAATGTATGAGGATATCTCTAGAGCCATGCATTCCTCCAAAACCCAATATACGGTGTTAATGGGAGACTTCAACGCAAAATTAGGCACAAGAGAGAACGGTGAGCTGAAAGAAGGGAAATTCGGAATAGGGCAACGGAACCCAAATGGCCAGCAGCTGGCCGACTTCATGGAGAAAGAGGGACTCTTTATGATGAACTCTTTCTTCCAGAAGCGGCCCCACAGGAAGTGGACCTGGTCGAGCCCCGACGGTTCGACAAAAAATGAGATTGACTTCATTATGACGACCAGACGACAACTGTTCAGTGATGTCTCAGTGATCGCTAGGGGGAAAACCAGCAGCTATCACCGAATGGTTAGAGGCACACTGAACCTAAACGTTAAGTTGGAGAGGTCTCGTCTAATGAAGTCAACGCTCCGTCCCCCTCGTGCTCTGTTCCAAAGTCCCGAAACCTTTCAGCTCGAGTTACAAAACTGCTATCAGTGCCTAGAAGACTGCAATGAAGTGGACGATTTGAATGACAAGCTCGTGGAAACTGTCCATGCGGTCGGAGCTAAGTTCTGCAAGACCCGCCGCAGAAGAACACAAAAACTCTCCGATCACACTCTTAATCTCATGGCTGTTAGATGGGAGATGAAGCTACATTCTTCAACAGATTTGACAGCATACAGGCAACTGAACAGACAGATCTTCAAATGCATGCGGCGGGACTTACGCAACTTCAAAACAGCTCGTATTGAAGAAGCGATCGAGCGGAACCGAGGTTCCAAAGTCTTTGCCAGAGACCTGTCTGCCAGAAAGTGCCAACTGTCAAAGCTGAAGACCGAGTGTGGCAGCATCGTTTCCGGGACACCTGAGATTTTGAGTGAGATTGAGAGGTTCTATGGGCAGCTGTACACGTCATCGTTGGAGCCGCACGCAAGTGTGAGTAACGATCCAAGAGCGAGTCTTATCCGACATTATTCCGATGATATCCCGGACGTCAGTCTGAGCGAGATTAGAATGGCTCTCCAGCACCTTAAAAACGGCAAGGCCCCCGGCGAGGATGGAATTACAGCGGAGCTTCTGAAAGCGGGTGGAAAACCGGTACTTCCGTCCTCCATGGTGGCATTACACCGGAGGCGTGGAGCAGAAGTGCGGTGGTGTTGTTCTTCAAGAAAGGCGACAACGCTCTCTTGAAGAACTACGGACCGATTTCAATTGTGAGCCGCGTCTACGTGCTGTTTTCGAGAGGCATTACGAATCGTCTCGCGCGCAGGCTTGACGACTTCCAGCCTCCCGAACAAGCCGGTTTCCGAAAAGGCTTTAGCACCATAGACCACATACATACCCTTTGGCAAATTGTACAGAAGTCCGAGGAGTACAATTTGCCACTATGTCTGGCGTATATGGACTTTGAGAAAGCCTTTGATTCCGTCGAAATTTGGGCGGTGCTGCAGTCCCTTCAGCGGTGCCAAGTTGACTGTCGGTATATCGAAGTGTTGAAGTGTTTGAACAGTAGAGCTACGATGGCTATCCGAGTACAGGACCAGAGTACGAAACCTATCCAATTGCAGAGAGGTGTAAGACAGGGTGACGTCATATCCCCGAAACTCTTCACCGCTGCATTGGAAGACGTTTTCAAGCTTCTGGACTGGAAAGGATACGGTATCAACATCAATGGCGAGTACATCACTCACCTTCGATTTGCCGACGATATAGTCCTTATGGCAGAATCGCTGGAGGACCTAAGCACTATGCTCAATGACCTCAATAGTGTTTCCCAACGGATAGGTCTTAAGATGAACATGGACAAAAAAAAGATCATGTTTAATGTCCATGTCACATCTATGCCGGTAGTTGTTGGGAACACTAAGCTCGAAGTTGTTGACGAGTATGTTTACCTGGGACAAATAGTCCGACTAGGTAAGTCCAACTTCGACCGAGAGGTCAATCGACGGATTCAATTCGGTTGGGCAGCGTTCGGGAAATTACAGCACATCGTCAGGTATACCTCAAAACTTGAAAACGAGACTGTACACCCAGTGCGTGGTGCCAGTGATGACATACGGAACTGAGAAGTGGTCCTTCACTGCTGGCCGGATGAGGACGCTCAAGGTCGCTCAGCGAGCTATGGAGAGGGCTATGCTCGGAGTTTCTCTGCGTGATAAACTCAGAAATGAGGATATCCGCAGTAGAACCAGAGTGACCGACATAGCCCAACGGATTAGTAAGCTGAAGTGGCAATGGGCCGGCCATATAGCTCGAAGAACCGACAACCGATGGGGAAGAAAGGTTCTCGAGTGGCAGCCTCGTTCCGGCAGGCGAAGTGTAGGGCGTCCCCCCACTAGATGGAGTGACGACCTGGTAAGATATGCCGATGGATGCAGGTGGCTCAGGACCGTGCTTTGTGGCATTCTTTGGGGGAGGCCTATGTTCAGCAGTGGACTTGTGAAGGGCTGTGATGATGATGATGATGAATGGAACTTATGTTTTAATAATAACTTTGTAACTCCTACATTCTGTGCAAATAAATGATTATGAATTATGAATTACATAAATGATTTACGTATCAATACTGTTAACATACAATGTACTTCATCATCATCATCAGCCCTTGAAAGTCCGCTGAGAGAAATTGGCTTCTCCTGCTGTAGGGAGGCTTTCCCTTAATCTTCACGTGGATTAAGGATTGCAGTATTAGATGTGAGCACCTGTGGTCCTGCTTGCCAAACTGAGTGTTTTACGTCTGACATTATCGAAACGCTTATATGTACAGGGTGGGCCAGAAAGAATTGAGAATTTGAAAAAATCATTAAAAAAAACTAAGTACAATTCACATACAAATTTTTATTTCTACAAAAATTTACATCTGGGAAATTCATTTCTTAAAAATAACAGCATCCAGATGTGCACCATCGCGCTGCAAACATTCTTCGAATCTGAACCTCAAATTGGTAAAAACTCGCTGGCACATTGCACGGGGAATATCTGCCATTTCTTTCCGGATATTGGTCTTCAACTGGTAATTGTGACTGGGTTATTGGAGTAGACTCTACTTTTTAGGTATCCCCATAAAAATAAGTCCAGTGGTGTAAGATCCGGACTTCTAGGAGGCCATTCAATGTCACCTCGGCTCGATATCAGTTTCTCACCAAACATCTCGTTTACGACCGCCAAAGAGGCATTAGCTGTGTGGCATGTCGCACCATCTTGTTGAAACCATGTCGCACGATTATAGGCTTCAAATTGTTGCAGTTGTGGAAAGAAAAAATCCCTTAACATGGCTATGTATCGGTCAGAATTTACAGTGACAGATTGGGCTTGTCGATTTTCGAAGAAGTGGGGTCCGATAATTCCGTGCGCTGACATGGCCGCCCAAACGGTTACTTTCGGCGAATGTAGAGGCTTTTGATATTTTGCACGAGGGTTCTCTGCAGCCCAGTAACGGCAATTCTGTTTATTCACCTGCCCATTTATGTGAAAATGGGCTTCGTCGGAGAACAGAATATTGTTGAAACTCCGAAAGGGTTCCAGCATTGTTTCAACAAAAGCTCTCCTTAAAATTGGATCATTTGGCTGTAATTCCTGCACAAGTTGAATTTTATACGGATGCAATTTCAGATCTTTCAACATAATGCGACGCAAAGATGTTCTGGACACCACAAGTTCGGCTGAACGCTTTCGAGTCGATAGAGCAGGATTACGTTGAACTGAAGCTCTAACTTGTTCAATTGTGTCTTCCGTTCTTGTTGACCTTGGGCGTCCCGCAGGCTTCTGTTTGAGAGTCGAACCAGTAGCTTCGAACTTTCTGACCCATGATCGAATCACGCTTTCTTACGGACACTGATTTAGGTCATGTAATCCAAACTCACGTCGAAATAAACGCCGAACAATAGCGCACGAATCGTGTTTTTTATAATAATGTTTAACGCAGAATGCACGTTGCGCTCCCGTGAAGTGATCCATCCCGACTAAATTTCCGAGAACCGAGCTACTTAACCCCACCACCCGCGCAGTCTCCTCTCTAAAGCTTCAAACGCAAGTGTTTTTAAAATCGTACTCCTTTCTGGCCCACCCTTTATCAGACGGAACCTAAAAGAATTGTCCGGCATTTCCCACAGTTAAATATATTGAAAAATTATTGTGAAAAACAGGAAAATTGCTTCACTTACGTCAGTTACTTCATTTACTCCAGTACAGTTACACATGTGGATGCCTTGTTTAGAGGCGAAACACGTGTCATATTATCGACAGTGGCGTGTCTTTCCTAGCGTAGTGGTGTTTGGAGTAGTGATGCTGGGATTAGTGGTGACGGAGATAGTGCACCTACTTGAGGGTAGGTGCTCGTCAAACTAGGTAAGACACATCATTTTATTTTTTTACTATATCTTAGCTGACTAATTTTTCACACGGTTTTCACACAATGCCCTAGCGATTTTACATTACCAAATACATCAACTCACTTGTAGGTGCTGTAGCAGCTCTTGACCTTGATAGTGGCGCGCAAAAACCCAGCTAGATCATCGCCGTCTAATATGCAAAGGGCCGCTTGGAGCAAACCCGACTCCGCATAGCACAATTCCGCGTGGGCCTCCATATCGGTCATGGTGGCGTAGTTCGTCTGGCAAGGAAGACAGAATATTTAAATTTTTTATACATCAAGTTAAACTTAGCCCAGCTACGATCATGACCAAAGTAATGTAACAACTTACATAAGACCCAAAGATATTTACGTGTTAGAGCCATGCTGCAGCTATATCGTAATTGTAGCACGAATGAGTCGGCTCGACCGGGGAAGTACCACGCTCTCACAGAATACCAGCGTAAAATAACAGTATTAAGCTGTTGTGTTTCGTATGAACCGGAGACCCTTTTTACTGGTAACGAGGAATTCCGTCTTAGTCCTCAGGGATTACAACGCATCTGCCTTTTTGATTCTTAATCGAGGATAGATGTAGATGTCTATAGGCCACAGCAATCCACTTACCATCAAGTGTCGCTCGTTTGTCACACTTATTCTAAAAAAAAAATACGTACTATCGTTTTCCATAGTGCGTTGTGCACCTAACCATTGCGGAATGTACAACACGATGATCCGTGTGTAAAAAAAACGTACTATCGTTTTCCATAGTGCGTTGTGCACCTAACCATTGCGGAATGTACAACACGATGATCCGTGTGTAAAAAAAACGTACTATCATTTTCCATAGTGCGTTGTGCACCTAACCATTGCGGAATGTACAACACGATGATCCGTGTGTAAAAAAAACGTACTATCGTTTTCCATAGTGCGTTGTGCACCTAACCATTGCGGAATGTACAACACGATGATCCGTGTGTAGAGAATCGGAGACTTTTTTACTGTACGTTGTAGAACCAAGTTGCAGCTATTTTATAATTAATGGCGTATGTCAAGCCTACTGATTGTAGTTTTAAATTATGGCTCGTTTACGACCTTGGAGGGACGTACAGCAAAATAGTCCGTGTGTAGAGAACCGGAGACTCGTTTTACCTTCCAGGGAAGAACCATACTGCAGCTATCTTATATTTAATGACGTACGTCAAAGCCTACTCATTATCGTTGTACATCGTGCGTCGTGCACGACCTT
The DNA here is from genome assembly GCA_033319125.1 of Parnassius glacialis. Lineage (NCBI taxonomy): Eukaryota > Metazoa > Arthropoda > Insecta > Lepidoptera > Papilionidae > Parnassius > Parnassius glacialis. Next base: position 4,270,732 of record JAVANC010000004.1, on the reverse strand, counting down.
GTCGAGACACACAGCAAGAAGGTCCGAGTGTAAGGCTTTTTAAGGTTAAGATTTACTTTTAGGCCAACATTTACGGTTATTTACTTCAAGGTTTTCCATAAAAATTCTGAAGAGTGAACTTATAATCACTAATATAAAAACCCGCGGTAGCTCAGGCACTAAGCGCTTGCTGCTGTTTAATCATGCACAAGCAATTTAATAGATGTAATAGATTCATAGCCCTATCGGAAATAATAGGGAGGTTTCTGTCCAACAAATATATATATATATATATATATATATATATATATATATATATATATATATATATATATATATATAATCCACGATAGCACTCCCAGTGCCTGTCACGGTATCTCGGGACCACCACTTCCGAGTCATCGTCTTCCTCGGGAATTAACAATGAGGTCCAGAAGCTGTCCATTATGAAGCTGATAGATAGTAACACTTCGAGAACTTGTGATACATACCTTTTTGATCATTGTGCCGAGCGTCTCCACTAAAGTGTAGGAGCGCCGATGTTGGTGGCAGAGGGCCAGCGTCCGCTTGAGTGCAGCCAAAGCACGAGCCACTTGCGTGGAGTCCAGAGTTAGAACGGCTGGGATGAACTCGAATATGGACACCCCCAAGCTGTGGTACAGCGAAGTGTCGCTCCTAGCAGGTAAGTTTGAGTAAGTTGATACAAGTTTAAATACTGATATCAAATCAAAATTTAAAGACGAAAATAATAATAGAATTAATAAGTGACGCCAGCTAAGGCAAATTTTTTTTTAAATTTAAAATTCACTAGGTAATTTTTTTATAGAATAGAGTGACAAACGAGCACACAGCCCACTTGATTCTTCAGTCGAGCCGACCCATTCGTGCTGCGACGACAATATGCGTGGCTCTACGACGTAAAAGAGGTTTCCTATTTCTAACTAGATGTCCGTATGGTGAGATACCACACTTTAGAATAGAATACAATAGAATTGAATCATTTTTATTCCATATAGATTACAGTAATACTTATTGAAAGTCATTTTTTTTACTTTTACCACTGGTTCGCTAAAAAACCTCTGTCATGGGAAGAACCAGCAAGAAACATAGCGGGAACTTTTTTTAAAAGCATACTTTACCATAGAATATCTTATACAATTGTTTTTTACAGGTGGTAGAGCCATGCTGCACCTATATTAGTAGCACAGTCGAACGACGAAGACGTCTAGACAGGGCAATCGTGCGGGGTGTGAGGGGTGAGACTCGGGAAGGAGGAGCCCGAGCTGCTCATGCCAATCGTATTAGTAGCTCGGGACACGACTTCCAGGGTTAACGCGCATTTGCTTTTATAATTTTTAAATTTAGTGTTGATACTTATAATTAAAATGGTTCATACGACGTGTGCTGTGAGAGATTGCAAGTCGTCATCTCGCATAAATAAAGTTCTGCGATTTCACCAAATCCCGCACACGGAAGAAAGGTAAATATATATTGTTTATTATTTTTTACATTATGTATATTTTGTCATGTCATGCCAAATTGCCAACAAAAAAAATGGCGGACGTAAAAAACAGGTACTAGTGGCTGTGCATTACTGTCTCGAAGTTTGATTTTTTTATTCATCTAAATCGTGTGGTTGGACAGGCTAAGGTTTTAGACCATACTATAGTGCCTCGTCTTCGGTTATTCGAAATTTTTTATAAAATATTAAGATTTAGGGGTCAATTTATAGGTTTGTCGGGGTGCTAATTACGAAAATAGCATTTATTTTTAAATCCAAGATGGCGGTCTTTTTTTAAATATATGTATGACATGGATGTCAATTTTAAGGTTTATTGGGGTGATGATTACGAAAATAGCATCCATTTTTATATCCAAGATGGCGGACATTTTTTTAATAATATGATATGGGTATCAATTTCGAGGTTTCTTGTGGTGATGGTTACGAAAATGGAATTCATTTTTAAATCCAAGATGGTGGACATAAATTTTTTTAATGTTATGGATGTCAATTTTGAGGTTTCTAGGGGTGCCAATTACGAAAACGGAATCAATTTTCATATCCAAGATGGTGGATTTTTTAAAATAATACAATATGGATGTCAACTTTAAGGTTTCTGGGGGTGATAATTATGAAAATGTATTAATAAGTATTGTATTTAAAAATTTCAGATGCAAATTATGGATGGAAATTATTGGAAGACCTGATTTTGTTGGAAGAACTTTCGAAAGCCTAAAAAACCAATTATAAAATAAAGTAATAATTCAATATCTGTAGTCATTGTAACGTTAATAATAATATGGATTTGATGTCTGGCTAAGAGTATAAGCACGATTTTATGTAGCGAAATTGAGGTATGGCCACATATCGAGAGTAGAGCACTCCCTTACGTTGTGAGGCGTGCAATTAACGTTTTGAGTACTTTTAGGAAAAATCTAAGAACAAATTGTTACTTATTTTTATATTAGTAATCATACTTTTGATGACGATGTAGATCTAAAATAAATAATTAAATTAGTAAAAGTTGTTAATTTGTGACAACCCTAACCTCCATACGCTGTCTAGACGTTGTCGGCATTTACCACAAGGTCAAAGGCGTCGTCCTACTGTATGTTTATTATACTGTGTTAGTAGTATAGTTGTAGCACGAATGAGTCGACTCGACCGGGAAAGACCACGCTCTCACATAATACCAGCGTAAAAGAGCAGCTTAACATTGCTGTGTTTCGAATGGTGAGTGTAGAGAACCGGAGACCCTTTTTACTGGAAAAGAGGCATTCCATCTTAGTCTTCACGGGTGACAACGCATCTGTATTTTGATTCTTTATTGAAGATAGACGTGGATGTCTATGGGTCACAGCAACCACTTACCTATCCTATAATAAATTGTTATGAAAACATGTAGAAACAGTATGGTAGCGATCACCTCATTCCCATGGGTTATTATCAATCGTGTACTCTTTAGTAGTATAATAACTCTTACTAGTGTAATAAGTAGACAATTGTATAAAAAATTAACTTTTTAACTTTAACCATCAATTGATATTCGGCAGGTGCCAGTTCTATAACGCGATACAAACAAAAATAGGACTGACCTGGCATCATATTGTGACGTCATAGCTATCAATTGAAATCAGATTGGTTGAGGAAAAAATATATTTCTGAAATAATATTTATTTACCAATAAATACAAAGGGACAATGAAAAAAGTTTTAATTGGAATGTACCACTTCAATTATTGGAACGATTGTAACAGTGGTAGAGCCACGCGGCACCTCTTGCTGTCGCACGGATGGGCCGGCTCGAACCGGGGTGGTACCACGACCTCACAGAAAACCAGCGTGAAGTAGAGGTTTACCTCTGCGTTTCGCTTGGTGAGTGCAGGTGGCCGGAGGCCCTTTTTCCTGGAAATGAGGCATTCCATCTTAGTCCTCACGGGTGACAACGCATCTACATTTTGATTTGTAATAGAGGATAGATGTAGATGTCTATGGGCCGCAGCAACCACTTACCATCAGGTGGACTGTGTGCTCGTTTATCACCCTTATCATATAAAAAAAAACGAAGTTCCTTATCGGACGGTATGGGTTTGGCGGATGGAAGCTAGGCGACAAAAAATGTGTAAGATTTTTTCGTCACTACCCCTTGTTTCATAGTGTATTTTATTTTAAATGACGCTTCATTTTAATCTTCGATCAACAAAACCAACTAGATATCGAGTCGGCGCAAAAAATACGTCCAAGTAAATAACAGCGCACTGGAAATGTGAGCTCTTATTTCGTTTAGTTGACTTGAAACAGCCAATGTAAACACTTTTCACAATGCCGCAATGTGTATTTAAAAGTTGCAAGAATAATGCCCGAAAAAGCAATTTAACGGCCGAGGTGTTTTACTTTCTTTAAGTTATATTTTAAGCTCTAAACTAACAAATAATATATTTGAAAGAAAATTAACGATTTTAAAGTACCCCAACAAATGTTTTGCCTAGGTTGGCAAATACACGCGTAAATATTTGTGAAACAGAACAGAAGATGCATGGAGTAGATTTGCATTGTAATCATTTTTAGTAATTTGTTACCAGAATTTTAAATAATGGTAATTGCTACTTTTGTCTCTGTTTGTGTAATTTCATTACATACTTAGCTTTATTGTTTTTATTTTTTATTTATTATTCTTTATTGAACACCAACACAAAGAAGTATGTATGAGCGGTCTTATTGCTAACAGCAATTTCTTCGAGACAACCAATGAATGGACAGGATTACACGAAGATAACAGGGGTATGGCAAATTGGTGTGATAAAAAAGAATACCTATACACTACACCATGAAGCAAATACAAAGAGGAGACGTTGTAATTAAATTTCGCTATGAAACAACGCGTGACAATTTGCGGGGTGAGGTGATGTAAAGCCACGCCCACTTTACACTATCTACATCTACCGATAAATAGTAAAACTACTCGAATCTTTCCATATCGATGTTGCAATGTAGCTTAGCTACCTTGACGGTAGATGGCGGTATGTCCACAAAAGGTTATATACTAAAAAATAATATTTTATCGATTAAAATTTCTTTGTCTGAATGCAAAACAAATTTCAGCACCTTCGTATGATTATTTTGTCATTACTGAGCTCTACGTACCTTTATATTTTTAGTTCACAGGACACAAAGTGTCGCCATCTAGTGTGGAATATATTAAATCTGGTGTGAATTATATTTGAAAGCCGACGCAAAGAGATTTTTCTAGAACTATTTTAATAAATTAGGTCTAAAATAACTTACAAATGAAACGTGATGCCATCCATAGCATCAGAGCGTCTATCTCATGAAGCAAATACATTCAGACAAAGAAATTTTAATCGCCAAAATAATATTTTATAGTTTTCATAACAATTTTGGGAACAGGCCGCCATCTATCGTCAAGTAAAGTTCATAAAAAAATAACAAAACGACAGGGCCGCAATTAGAATTCAATTATTTTATCCAGTAACCCAACATGCATTATTAAAATGAAGGAAATTGTACTTGGCTGATTTTTACGACATGTTTAAGTTATATTTAAGTGACATTCTATATGCAAAAAATCACTTAAATACAATTTAAATATGTTTATCATTTCGTGAAAGTCAACCTTCAAAATGTATTTATTTTATCCATAAAATAGTCTCTTTGAAACTAAATATTCTATGTTCAATATTAAGTAGGATATTTAATTTGGAACTAAATATCCTACTTATCTCACTAATATTATAAAGGCGAAATTTTGTGTGTTCTTTCTGTCTCCTTGAGCTTATTCCACACTAAGTATGTACTGTGTATGTGTAATTTTTTCACGCAGAAACGGCTGGACTATTATTTATGTGTGGGTTATACTACTTAATATCTCTGTGGGAGAACAAATAATAGACAAATTATTATAATTAATATAATTTTATTTACAAATCAATTAAAATATAAATATTTTATTCCAAATTAGGCATCCGAATGCACTTTTTGAATGCCAATTTAAGAACATTAAATTGTATTTAAGTGATTCTTTGCATATAGAATGTCACTTAAATATAACTTAAACATTTCGTAAAAATCAGCCTAAGTACAATTTCCTTCATTTTAATATTGAAAGTTGGATTACTGAATAAAATAATTGAATTCTAATTACGGCACTGTCTTTTTGTTATCTTTATGAGGTTTACTTGACGATAGAATACGGCCTGTTTACATAATGATTATAAACTATAAAAATAATATTTTGCGATTAAAATTTCAGCACCTTCGTACGATTAGTTTAACAATACTGAGCTCTACGGACCTTTATATTTTTAGTTCACATGACACAAAGTGTCGCCATCTAGTGTCGAATATATTTAATTATATTTGAAAGCCGACGCAAAGAGATTTTTCTGGAACTATTTTAATAAATTATGTGTAAAATTATTTAAAAATGAAATGTGATGCCATCCATAACATCAGAGCGTATATCTGAGTAGTTTTTACACAATAAAACACAACACTCATCCTTTTCTTCTTAATACTACGAAAATACATCGATTTGCGATTTTTTCAACACATAAGCGCACAGGACGAATGCTGACAGTATACTAACTAAAGCCACGCCCACTATGATGACGTCAGGACCTACTTAGAATCACAGTGCACAGTTGCTTATGCCGTCTCCCCTTTGTATTAGCTTCATGCACTACACTGATACATAATACGAATCTGCGATTTATCAGCAATTATTGTTCTAATTTCGCTATCGCTAGCCTTCTGCAAGATACGCAATACGCCAGTCGTTATCTAGTTGGTATTGTTGATCGAAGATTTTAATAGACGCTAGTAATACATTTGTTTGTATTTGTTAATCATAATAATATAATACACTTATCATTCATAAGGAACTTCGTTCGAACCGAGTGTTCCACGACAATCACGCATGTTTTGTTAATTTAATTTATTTAATTAATTATATCTTTATGGTCATTTTATTTTAATTGCTACTTTACTTTTTAGCAAAATATTGCCAACAATGATAATATAAAAAAAGAAACAGTTTTAAATTATTTTTAAAACTAATTATGATTTCAATAGATTTGGTAATACTAAGTCTCAAATAAATATAATTCGAGCTTTGACAGTGAGGATATAGAATAAATGGTGCACATGTGATTGCGCACGCACTTTTACATTATAATATTATCCTGGCAGACGGCTAGTCTCCATTGAGACCGGCCACCATGACCGAAATTCGGTCTGGAAGACATTAATCATCATCGAAAGTTACGACAGTTCAACTTACCACACTTTCATGATATCCATAGCACTCTCGAGATCATTGTTAAAGAACTTCTTGATGGCCAACTCGCAGTCTTCCAATGCAACATGCAAATCCATATTGAACCTGTCGATGAAATTGTAGTAGTAAGCATAGAATAAGAATACCTTTACACTTTAATACTCAGGTTCAACATGACCTGCCGACGAAAATGTAGAAATAGGCTGGCATCGGTAGCGAGGCCTCCATAGAAGCAGAGAAGGCGGGCTTGTCCTATCAAATGAAACTAATAAAATAACTCGTAAACTGCTTCACACTATTTAAAACTTCCCGCGCTCTCCTCTGTTCTACACAGGTCATTAATCGTCGCGGCAAAACTGCGCAATACTGCTGTCATAAAAAAGGAGTTGAGTTGAGCGATTAGTCGTCTCTCACGCACGCGTGGGCTTTTACCGGGATTTCGAGAAGACGATTTCTCCCTTTCTAACCTGTTTCAAAATGTTTTATAATGAAATATAACTACGATTGTTTATATAGCAATTATTATGGAGCTATTAAGCCGGGCTTTTGGTCTGAAGTTAGGGGCGCTTGGGTGAAACGTTTGCAAGTTCACTTCACATTTCAATATTTACTCTGTGTGTTTACTTGAGCGAATATATATTGCGAGTTGAAAATGTATGCTTTTTTAAAGATTTTTAGTGAAAATGGAGTATAATTGTGTTCCTTGTGATGAATTGAAGTGTGAAGTGTGTATAAAGTGCTAATCGGCGAGGAACAAGGTAAAATCTTTAAACTTTGTTGAGAAATATATATGCATATGTTTTCACCAACGTTTTACGCGGACGTAATCAAATCTTTCCTTAACAAAGAGACGATTCGATTTAGAATATAAATAATTTGTTTTTTTTTTTAATTTTGTACATAGTTTGTACTTTGTTCATGCGTTTCTTTTGTTCATGTATTGTATTATATGTAAATATCTTTTTCTTTCGCGCAAGCAAACTCAAACGGCTTTTTTCAAAACCACCGAAGGTATGCAATTGCTGATATGTCATACAATCTATGGAGCAGTAGTATGCCTTCTATGCGCTTTGTTAAGCACGTCTTCGACAACTCTGAATATGAAAATGAAGAGGGGAGACATCAAGATTGGTGTATTTTATAAAACTGCTAAAATCAACAAAACCATATCTTGGACTTGCCCTAGTTTGGAGACCTAGCTTCGCCACTGGCCGGCATATTGGAATAACGGAAAGTATTAACACCATTAAGATTAACAAACACTATGTAAACTTCAGGCTTTCAAATATTCATTAATAATTGACATATTCATTAATATCAATGTCCACTTACTTTGATGGATCTTCGGCAGCATCCTCATATTGATCCTGGTGATCAACACAAAATAATCGGTTAGAATTTAATATTTTACTTTTTTTTTCATTTATTTTAACACAGCCTATCAAAGTCCATCGCTGAACATAGGTCTCCCAGTAGATTGTCCCATTAGGGGGACAAGATTTGCCATAGGTGGCACGCTTGACAGACGGATTGACAACCGCAGTTTTTATTTTCTAGTTGTTGCTGCTCGTCTATTGCTTTGTGTCCCTCTATCGCCTCGTACGACACTTATAGGACGATGTGGTGTAGTCGATATTTTTGCGCCGCCACTACACCGTTAACTTTGGGGCTGTGCCATAGAATAAATAATATTACTAAGTAGTTGTGCTTATAATAATAGCCAATATCGCTTGATACAAAAAGGCATTCATATACTCGTATCTAATAGTTTGCGAACTAGTGATGTATGTGGATGCGTGGGGACTGAACTTTAGATATTTTCTTGTATAGAATAAGTGACAAAAAAGCCAGCTGCCTGATGGTAAGTGGATGCTGTGACCCAGACTACAACAGTGAGTTTACAACAGTGGTAGAGCCACGCGGCAGCTTTTGCTGTCGCACGGATGGGCCGGCTCGAACCGGGGTGGTACCACGACCTCAAAGAATACCAGCGTGAAGTAGAGGTTTACCTCTGCGTTTCCCTTGGTGAGTGTAGATGGCCGGACGCCCTTTTTACTGGAAATGAGGCATTCCATCTTAGTCCTCACGGGTGACAACGCATCTGCATTTTGATTCGCGAACGAGGATAGATGTAGATGTCTATGGGCCGCAGCAACCACTTACCATCAGGTGGACTGTGTGCTCGTTTGTCACCCTTACCCTATAAAAAAGACACCTATATTTAAAAATGCAAATGCGTTGTCAACCCTAAGGACTAAGATGGAATACCTCGTTTCCAGAAAGGGTCTCCGGTTCTCTACACTCATCATAGGATACACTGCTATTCAACGCCGGTATATTTTGGGAGCGTGATACTATCTCGGTTGATCCGACCCATTCGTGCTACAACCATAATATAGCTGCCACATGGCTCTAACACGTATAAAACTTTATACTGTAGTATCGTCATCAATTCTGTTAGTATTTTTCATAGGAACCATTTCTCCGATTACAATCTGAGTGTCTTTCTTCAAGGCAAGAGTAAATAAGCTTTTGTTACATTTTTGTAACATAGCCAAGGAAAGCTTCGGTGGTTTGGACAATAATAATACATGAAGAAAGAGTTACAAAGCAAACGCTGTAGAAGCAATTGGCAAAGTGGGCAAGGGTAGTCTTAGAAAATTTGTATTATCGAAATGGGCGATATATTGAAGATAAGCCAAGACAAAGAAGAGCCAAGAGTACCTTTAATTTTTAAGAGTAGTTATATGGATGTGAAAGAAACGAGAGAGATTTTTACGAATCATGACAAATGGATGTCGATAGTTTGCGAATGTTAAGGACCGTAATAGGAATTTAGGCATATGAACAAAGTTTGTTATGAAAAAATGGATGTCACAACAAGGTTTAAATTCTTATTGATGATCAAAAAGTTACTGATAGATATCAGAAATCAAATTCCTATTAAAAATATTATCTTTAAATGACGTCGGTCGACGATAATGACGAGTTGTATGTCTATACTCTAAATTTATTGCGAAACAGTTTCTCACTGATTTCTTCAATGAAATTTGTAAAAAAATGTAGTGCCTACGATCTATTATTCCCATATGCTTTTCCCGAATAAAACAAATCTTATTGAAATAAATTATAAATAATATTAAGCCTCGTGCTGTCTTTATCACTTCAAGTCAAAGTGACTGTGACAACACGAAACGACGAAGTCTTAAAAATGAATAGCGTTTGAGTATCACACAGAATACCAGCGTGAACTAGAGGTTTATCTCTGCGTTTCGCTTGGTGAGTGCAGGTGGCCGGAGGCCCTTTTTTACTGGAAATGAGACATTCCATCTTAGTTCTCACGGGTGATAACGCATCTGCATTTTGATTCGCAAACGAGGATAGATGTAGATGTCTATGGTCCGCAGCAACCACTTACCATCAGGTGGACTGTGTGCTCGTTTGTCACCCTCATCCTATAAAAAAAAAGTATTTGGTCAAAAGAGTATGCACCTAAGTGTATTCTTGATTTCTTTACTATTTTAAATTTGAAGTGTGTCTATAATATTAAAATAACTGTTATTTTCATGTTATTAAGGTATATATTACCATTTTAGAAAAATGTCTGTTTGAACGGGCTAATCTTCAGAATAACCGTACCGTATATTAATAGTATGGTTGTAGCATGAATGGGTCGGCTCGACCGGGGAAGGACCACGCTCTCACAGAATACCAGCTTAAAATAGCAGCTTAAAATTGCTGTTTCGTATGGTGAGTGTAGAGAACCGGAGACCCTTTTTACTGGAAAAGAGGCATTCCATCTTAGTCCTCACGGGTGACAGCGCATCTGCATTTTGATTCGTAATCGAAGATAGATGTAGATGTCTATGGGCCACAGCAACCACTTACCACCAGGTGGACTGTGTACTCGTTTGTCACCCTTCATCATCATTACAGCCCTTCACAAGTCCACTGCTGAACATAGGCCTCCCCCAAGGAATGCCACAAAGCACGGTCCCGAGCCACCTGCATCCATCGACTTCCTGCATGTCTTACCAGGTCGTCACTCCATCTTGTGGGGGGACGCCCTACACTTCGCCTACCGGTACGAGGCTGCCACTCGAGAACCTTTCTTCCCCATCGGTTGTCGGTTCTTCGAGCTATATGGCCGGCCCACTGCCACTTCAGCTTACTAATCCGTTGGGCTATGTCGGTTACTCTGGTTCTACTGCGGATATCCTTATTCCTAAGTTTATCACGCAGAGAAACTCCGAGCATAGCCCTCTCCATAGCTCGCTGAGCGACCTTGAGCTTCCTCATACGGCCAGCAGTGAAGGACCACGTCTCAGTTCCGTAAGTCATCACTGGCAACACGCACTGGTTGTACAATTTTGTTTTAAGGTTTTGAGGTATTTCTGACGAGAAGATGTGTCGTAGCTTCCCGAACGCTGCCCAGCCGAGTTGAATCCGTCGATTAACCTCTCGGTCGAAGTTGGACTTACCTAGTCGGACTATTTGTCCCAGGTAAACATACTCGTCAACAACTTCGAGCTTAGTGCTCCCAACAAATACCGGCATAGGTGTGACATGGACATTAAACATAATCTTTGTTTTGTCCATGTTCATCTTAAGACCTATCCGTTGGGAGACACTATTGAGGTCATTGAGCATAGTGCTTAGCTCCTCCAGCGATTCTGCCATGAGGACTATATCGTCGGCAAATCGAAGGTGAGTGATGTACTCGCCATTGATGTTAATTCCGTATCCTTTCCAGTCCAGAAGCTTGAAAACGTCTTCCAATGCAGCGGTGAAGAGTTTCGGGGATATAACGTCACCCTGTCTTACACCTCTCTGCAATTGGATAGGTTTCGTACTCTGGTTCTGTACTCGGATAGCCATCGTAGCTCTACTGTACAAACACTTCAACACTTCGATATACCGACAGTCAACTTGGCACCGCTGAAGGGACTGCAGCACCGCCCAAATTTCGACGGAATCAAAGGCTTTCTCATAGTCCACATACGCCAGACATAGTGGCAAATTGTACTCTTCGGACTTCTGTACAATTTGCCGTAGGGTATGTATGTGGTCTATGGTGCTAAAGCCCTTTCGCAAACCGGCTTGTTTGTCACCCTTATTCTATATAAAAAGTTTTTGACCAAATAGAGAGAAATGCTAGGAGGAATATAGGCTACATTTTATTCAAAAAATATGTATAAATATTATATTTGAAAAAAAAAAATAAACTAGGTCTTTGACTGTCTTATATCTAAATCATCATCATTACAGCCCTTCACAAGTCTACCGCTGAACATAGGCCTCCCCAAGGAATGTCACAAAGTACGCTCCTGAGTCACCTGCATCAACCGACTTCTTGCGTGTCACCACCAGGTCCCAGGTCCAGGTACCAGGTCGTCACTCCATCTAGTAGGGGGCCGCCTTACACTTTCGTATCGGTAAATTTAAATAACGCCACATACATAACCCATCCACCCAGGCGAAGTAGCGTAGGGCGGGCGGCTAGCTGGCTAGTATTAAATTACATCAAACTGATGAGTTGTGTGACAATTATGTTTCAGACAACAATAGTTGATATAGACTTTTTTAATTACATGTCATACACTAAGTAAACAACTTATATTGTTTAAATTATTTCACGGTCATAAGTTGTAAGTTTGACCAAGCCGTTGTGGTCATTGTCAGTATTTATCCATGTACAGACATTTAAATACAATGCTCTCAACCACCAACCACCTTTTTAAATGGCCGCTCAGTATGCTCGTTGATCAGCGAAGCATCACTAAGGCACGCAGGTAAGGAACAAAATAAGGTAAAAGCTATTTGCAGACAGTTACAAATTTAATAATTATTCTCAAAATTAATTAAATCAAATATATTTTAAAAGATAAAGATACGAGTAATACTTACTCGCTGAAACATAATATATTAACAAACAAACAACTGATAAAGATGATGACATTGATAACGTGTGTTTTAATAATTTAGTATGATTGACGTTATAACAACTTGACAAATAATGTTAGAAAATGTCAAATGATGCATAATTTAACAAGAAATGTATTTAAATATAATTTGTAAAATACAAAAGTGCACGCTTCACGAGCACGTTTCATTTAATTTTGATATAAAAAAATATGTCTTTCTGAGTTTTCAAATATATTATTTACGTGTTTTTAGCGCTCTATTATTTTAACAGGTATTGTAGCCTACAAGAAAAAATTAATTGTTTACCAAAATAAATCGATTACACAAAGTATAAATTCGATATAACTGTAAGGTACATTTTTTCTTTTGTCTATCAAGGGCTAAAAAATATGAAAGCGCCCTTAAAATTTGAATAGCAATAAAACTTATAAAAGTTGAAAATCATTTTATTAACTAACTACGCGTACCTACTACTCTATTGATATGAAGTAGGGAACTAGTTGATGTAATTCTGAAGCTAATTAAGAAAACCCGGTCAAAAATACGTCAATTTAGTTTTATTTTCAAAGTAGCAATATAGGTAAAATGATTCTTCAGAAACTATAAGATGGATAAATTAGAGTGTTTTCTTGATATACGACTACTCATATCATCGTGTAAGCACAGAATAAATAAGTATAAGTGCAATATGGTTATAATAGAGGCATTTTAAAAACACAAAATTGATTGACCTTGACGTGTCGAGAGTAAAGCACTCTTAATAACACTTGCGTTATGAGGCGTGCAACACGTACTTTTTACAACTTATTAAAAATATTTTAAACGTCATAATTGATTAAGTTCACACCATGTCAACAATTAAAGGAAATGGCCCCGAGTTCCCGGCGCCCCTTTAATGGAGCAGGAGTGCGAAGAATCGCCGGGAGAAAAACCAGCGACAAGGTTCGCCATCCGTCACGTCCTGTCTCCCGGAGGGGCGAAAAGTGGATTGCGGAGCCTCCTCTGGCTACGCTGAATGTATGTAGAGCAATGAATGATAAGATGGATGAAGTATGCGAAATGATGAATGATAGAGGAATAGATGTGTTATGTGTGAATGAGACGAAACGAAAGGGAAGAGATGTAACTGCACATGGGATGTATACCGCTTACTGGTCTGGTGTAGACGAGACCGAGCGGGCATGCCAGGGAGTCGGTGTCATCCTTACAGAAAGAATGGGTCAATGTGTGAAAGAGTATGAATGTGTAAGCCCAAGGCTGCTGTGGATACGAATGAAAGTGGGCTTAAAGAAGTTGTTAGTGCTTGGGGTGTACGCCCCAGATATGTCTAAGCCCACTTATATCCGAGAGCAGTTTTGGGACATGGTAAGGCTGGTGTTGACGAAATGTAAGGAAAATGAAAATATTATTATGTTAGGAGATTTTAATGGAAGGGTTGGGGTGAAGAGGTCTGGCTATGATAAGATATTAGGAACGTTTGGCGATGAAAGCATAAATGAGAATTGTGAAGACCTCCTCACCGTATGTGTGGAAAAGAATCTTTTTGTGGCGAACACTTTCTTTCACCACAAGAGGATTCACATGTATACTTGGGAAAGAGGGGATGATAGAAGCATGATAGATTTCATAATTGTGGATGAAAGAATGAGGAACGCAGTGGTAGATACAAGGGTTTACCGTGGGTCTAACGTAGGGACGGATCATTACTTGGCATTATGCCAAATGAATGGACTATTCAAGCGTTGGCGGCATCGGACATCTATGTCTACCACTGCGTTAGAGCGTATAAGAATAGAGAGATTACGAGATGAAGGTGTGAAAGAGAATTAATAAATGCAGACTGAGGGAAAATATAAGTATGTTGAATGAATTATGTATAAATGATTTAGACTTGAAGAATGTATGGAATAATGTTAAAAAAAAATTGGAAAAGGAAAAGTAATAAGTTGTGGTGGGATGATGAGGTACGGATGGAAGTTGAAGCAAAGAAGAGGGCATGGCTAGATTTACTAGCAACCCAAGCTGGTAATTCTGGCGGTATGTATGATAAGATTGAAAGAAAAAAAGTCAGACTTTAGACGTATAAATAAAAGAGTAAAAGAAGTTGTTGAAAGGAAAAAGCAAGAAAGGATAGATAAGAATTATAGAAGGATATCTGATAACTTCCAGGCAAATATTAAAATGTTCTGGAAGCTCGTAAGAACTGCCTGGGGAAATTCAAAACAACCTAGAATGAATGCTATACGAGACGAGAATGGCGGCATGCTGAATGATGAAGTTTCGAGTTTAAAGAGATGGGAGGAATAATTTGAAGGCGTCTTTTAGAGTGAAGAGTCGTCTGAATTAAGTGAAATAGAAATTCCGAGAGAAATGGAGAGAGGTAGGGAGATAAGTGTAGATGAAATAATGAAAGCAATGAAAAGCATGAAAGCAGGTAAGGCAGCCGGATATAATAGAGTATCACTCGAAATGCTAAGGGCTGGAGAGGGTGTGGTTGCAGGCCTGCTGTACACTTTGTTTAATTTATGTTGGGAACTGAAGCGGGTACCAGAAGACTGGTGCAAAACCATTATAGTCCCAATATATAAGGGAAAGGGGTCACAGCAGGACTGTAAAAACTACCGTGGTATCAGCTTGCTTATCATTGTGGGTAAACTGTACGCAAGGTGTTAATTAAAAGAGTTATGGAGGAAACTGATAGAAAAATTTGTGATGTGCAAGCTGGATTTAGAAAGGGGATGGAGTGTACGGATCAAGTCTTTTCCATGCGCATGATTGCGGAGAAATTTTTGGCCAAAAACCAGAAAGCTTTTGGTGCGTTCATAGACTTAGAAAAGACTTATGACAGAGTGGACAGGAACGTGTTATGGCAAACACTGATCTCATTTGGGTTGAACGCCCGTTTGATATATGCAGTTAAGTCTCTTTATAGGGACTTTAGTGCTTGTGTCAGGATCAACGGGGTCTACTCAGGCTGGTTTGGCATTCAAAAAGGTGTCAGACAGGGCTGTGTAGCTTCTCCGTGGCTGTTTAACCTATTTATGGACAGTTGTTTGCAAACTTTTAAAGTTGAAGAATGTGAGATGAGAATGAGTGGGTTAACTCACTCATTCTCAACCCACATTCTCAAAAACAAATGCCTTTTGTACGCCGATGATCAAATCATATTTGCATCGTCGGCGGCTGAGTTGCAAATGATGGTTAATTTAATGAACTGGTCATTAAAAGAAAGGGGTATGAAAGTGAACGCAAGTAAGACGAAAGTGATGGTTTTTGAAAGAGAAGAAAGTCAAACGTTATGTGAAATAAGAATAGAAGGGAAGTTTATTGAGCAAGTGGATGAGTTTGTATATTTAGGATGATTATTTAGCAGGGATGATAGATATGGTAAGGATATAGAACGACGAGTGAACGCAGGAAATAGAGTGACTGGGGCTCTACACGGTATTATGAATAGTCAGAATGTGTCAAAGAAGGCACGTATGGCAATTCATAATGCTGTGTTAGTCCCTACTTTAAAGTATGGTAGTGAAATTTGGGTCTGGCAGAAGAAGCATGAGAGTAGAATAAATGCTGTAGAAATGCGGTCACTAAGGAGTATGCTAGAGTTGAATGTGAATGACAGGGTGAGAAATAGTGTGATAAGAGAAAAGTGTGGTTTGCAAGATGACGTTGTGACCAGGATTAAAAAAGGAATGCTTCGGTGGTTTGGTCACGTAGAGAGAATGAACGAGGAAAGAGTAACAAAGCAAATTTATGTTTCGGAAGTGAACGGCAGAGTCGGGAAGGTACGCCATAAACGAAGATTTATCAACCAACTCGGCGATACATTGAGAATAGGCCAGATTAGGAGTACCCTTCACCGACGAGCGTGTATGCGTAGATATATGGATGTAAAGGAGGCGAGAGAGGTGTGTCAGGGTCGCGCCAAATGGAAGTGCGTAGTCTCTGCCTACTCCTCTGGGTGACAGGCGTGAGTGTTTGTGTTTGTGTGTGTTTGTATATTATAAAATTTAAAAATAAAGATTTTGTAAAACCGACTTCAATATAAATTATTAAGAATAACTCAAAACTATTGGCCAAACCTTGATTAAACCACATGTGAAGAAACAGCTTTCAAATAAAAAAAGAATCATCGAAATCGGTTCATCCAGTAAAAAGTTATGAGGTAACACACATAAAACCACATACAGTCGAATCGAGTACCGGCTCCTTTTTGAAGTTGGTTGAATATAGATGTGTCCGTACGTAATATCGATATAACTGCGTTACATTAAGTTAATGGAGTTATTTGCATGTTTATAAAGGCATAATAATTTTCAAAATTATTGTCTGTCTGTCTGTGTTTTGTTTTTGTTTATCTTCTGAATGGCTGAACCGATTGTAATGAAACTACACGAACAGATAGACAGCAATGCCAGGAGTGATCTCGACTACATTTTTATCCGAATATCTTGGATAAAGTGTAGGCGAGTCCGAAAAATTTATAAAATAGACGGTCTTTGTCGATTATTTTAAATCTAAATAACATAAACTTGTAGGTGGTAGAGCCACGCTGCAGCTGTATTAGTAGTATAGTTGTAGCACGAATGGGTCGGCTTGACCGGGGAAGGACCACGCTCTCACAGAATACCAGCGTAAAATGGCAGCTTGACACTGCTGTGTTTCGTATGGTGAGTATAGAGAACCAGAGACCCTTTTTACTGGAAAAGCAGCATTCCATCTTAGTCCTCACGGGTAACGACGCATCTTCATTTTGATTCTTTATTGAGGATAAATGTAGATGTCTATGGTCACAGCAACCACTTACCATCAGGTGGACTGTGTGCTCGTTTATTACATTTATTCTATAAAAAAAACATGCATAAAATACATAAACACCTGCCTGCACCCAGAGGGGTAGGCAGAGACTACGGACTTTCATTTGGCACGATCCTGACACACCTCTCTCGCCTCCTTTACATCCATTTAACTACGCATACACGCTCGTCGGTTAAGGGTACTCGTAATCTGGCCCATTTTCAATATATTGCCAATTTTGGTCAATAAAACTTAGTCTAGGGCATCCCTTCACGATTCTGCCGTTCACATTAATATAAATAACAACACATTAATATATCTATCCAAGCTAAGCCGTGACGGGTCGCTGGTACAAATATACAACCCTAGATTGGTTGTACATTCTTTCATTTTAGTAATGATATATTTTGCCGTAATGATATATTTGTCATAGTAAACTCATAACATCTATAAATCTTATCAAATATACAAAATAACAAAAAAGAACACATGTAGAAATCCATTCTGGATACTCACGTCGTCGTCTGCCTCAGGTATCACGATTTGCTCGCGGAAGTTTCTGGAGAGAGTCGCGAGCGGCCCTTTCTCTTGTTCTAGAGCCATTATTGCAAGAGCACGACGCCAGGGTCGGCGTCGGCTGACTTGGATCTATGGATACCTGATAATTTTCCCGAAGCTAGGCTCCGGAACTGAGACAACACTGGAACAACGAAAATGGCTTATTTAGGCATATTGGTATATAGCAGCTTAATGCTGCTGTTTCGTACGGTGAGTGTAGAGAACCAGAGACTTTTTTTACTGGAAAAGGGGCATTCCTTCTTAATACTCACGGCTGACAACGCATCTGCATTTTAATTCGCAAACGAAGATAGATGTAGATGTCTATAGGCCACAGCATCCAATTACCATCAGGTGGAATGTGTGCTTATTTGTCACCCTTATTCTGATGGGAAATGAAATTAGGATATTCGCCTGGACACGCGCTGTTTACCTCAACACGATTAAGCGACTCCAGATACAACCGATAGTAAATATCGAAATAATTTCTTGGAATTAGGTATTATTTATTCATTTTAGGAAGGCTAATATTCTCATAAACTAATATTATAGCAGAGCAGAGCAGACTAATATTCTCGTAAAGTAACTGAAAACGGTGATAAAAATTGCGAATTACAAGTCTCCACGTATTTCATTCATCTGACATTGAGCAAATTTAAAGAACTCCGGGGATTTTTAAACTATTCACAAAAACAATAACAAGAAAACGCATATATCTTAACCTGCCGTGAGACAAAGGAGCTCGCAGTTTGAGTAATGCTTACGGTTGACACCCGTACTATAGTAAAATAGTATCGTACTATATTTGAGTCAATTGTTCTATATATTATAGAAAAATAATATAGTACGAAAAATACTATATTTTTCCCCTAATTCAACTGTCGCAATTTTTTATATTAACTGTGACTTTAAAGGAACAAGTAAGTTTTAAGGAAAAGATATTTTTCCGTGGAAAGAAGAAAGTGGAAAGAAGAAAGAAATAGTTAATAAATTTAATTAAAAATTAATTGTTAATTTATTTTAATATAACTCTAAATTGCTCAGATTCCTATAATTATTTAAAGGTTGATGGCTAAAGCGAAGAGCAATATCAAATGTATACAGGTTGTCAAACAAATTGAAACAATACAAATTATTCTTAGGTATGACCCATGTTCGATTAGGTCGTGCATTAGAAAGAAACATAATTATCTCATGGATAAAACCTATCTAGATAAACTTGGAAAGAAAAACATAACCAAATACAAAATTTCTAAATAGGAAATAAAATAATAAATATTATACAAGAATTACTAGATGGCAATCCTTGTGATGATTTTCATTTTCATATTTGTTGTAAATCTAATTAGAAACTTTTAACCCGTAAATCAAAAGTACAGTTATTGTTATTTGTCATTTCTTAATTTGATTTAATAACAATTAATAATAAATAATAACGATTCAGAACAATAATCAAATTTGTAGTGGAATTTACCGAAAATAAAAATAAGACACATATCATAAGACGTCAATATTGATTAAGTATATTGGATCTTGGATCTAGGTATATTAAAGTCTACATTGACCGCCCCTACATCCGAGACCGCATAGCGGCGGTCTAAGATCACGTTTCCACCTGCAACAACACTGTAAACTAAATTGCCATAGCTCTCGCGACATCTATAGCTCTCCTTAAATACCTCAGCTATGAGTTTCAATAGTATGATTGGCGAGGTTCTCACAAGATATTTATTGCTGAAATAAATTGCAAGAATATATACGACATGTAAACAGTATTGCAAGAATCTAATGCAAAACTTCCGCGAGTGTTCTTGTAGGTGGAAACGCGGCCTAAGTAATAGGGTAATGGATATTCTCACACCGCCATCGTCCCGTGTGTTTCGTAAGAGGCAACAGAGAGAAATTGAAACAACAGCAGCATCTTTGTGATTATATCTTAAAATAATTAAAAAACTGCGGTTGCGACCCGCCTTAAAGCGTGTCGTATGACCAGCAGTGGACTGTATGCTATACTAATGTATGGAAGTATAGTCAGGTTTATGAAGAGACCACCTTCGTCACCCTGTGAAAAAGTCACTACATATAATTATAATTAAAAAAAGAACAGGCAGGAAAGAGCAGGCAAAATACCTATATTAAAACAACAAATTATAATTCAACTATGCACACTCCAAGATGTTCCAACTAATCGTTACTATTCAAATTCTTTCGCAATTAGCAAATCAATATCAATAACTGAAACCTCTCAAACTATTCAAAGGTGACGTCATTTCCCGGGCCACCGTCTGTGTCTGTGTGTATGACTGTGTTTTGCACATCTTTGTCCAGATGCACTTACGCGATGTGACGCATAAAAAGGATATCGATTAAAATCTAATAATGAATATATGAAATTACGGGCTTTATGGCGATTACAAAACAGTTGGATAATATGTACACAATATGGACTGGAAGTAGGTTCTCAAACTTTTCAGAACCCTCTTTCGGAACCTCGCCCGGGCTAGCTGGGAATTGCACATGCGCTTTGCACCTCGTCGCCGGCCGCACGTTAATAACACCTATGATACACCGAGTAAGACCGATTTTTCTTTTTTTATAGAATAAGAGTGACAAACAAGCACGCATAATGGTAAGTGGACTAGTGACTCATACACGTCTGCTTAAGAATCAAAATACAGATGTCACCCCTGAGGACTAGTCTCTTAAGATTCCATCTTAAGAGACTAGTCCTCGTTACTTGTAAAAAGGGTCTCCGGTTCTCCGCACTCTTTTGCTGTTACGCTGGTATTATGTGAGAGCGTGGTCCCATCACGGTATATCTGAGTCATGTGCTGCAGCTGTGTATGTGTGTATAGTTAGCAAAAACTGCAGCGTGACTCTACCACGTAAAAAATCTCTTAAAAAGTCGTTACATTTAGTTAGAATTCTAAGGAATATCAAAATGTTAGGGTATTCATACAATATTTTTAAGTTACAGTAGGATTGTGGTATGGTGCGAGCCGCGTACAGAGGTCGTGGGTTCGAACCTGTCATTCGACTACTCGTGGACCACTCCTAGCACAGGCATTTCAAGATTACCAAGAGTGGCTAATGGAATTAATAATGTTACTAGCTTTGTTAGTTTTTTTTTAATTCATATAACGTGTTACTAGGTCGTGCTCCGATATACACTGCGAGCACTGCTCAGTGCTGTCACTGCACGGCTAGCATGGGCTGGGACAAAAAATTTATTCCCCGATTATATCCACTGACAAGTTATAAAATGATCTTGAATCCCGGTTTGACATAACGAGTGGACATATATCGCCCGTCCGTAGCATGGGGCTAAATGAAGGATAAAAAATTATGCTTTTTTGACATTTGAAAGTAATAAAGACGTCTCGAGCCTACTGGAGCATAATTGCTAATTAATAAACATTGGCGATCGATACGTGATCAGAGTATTCCATTTGAATTCCCCGACAACGAATTTCTACGCCTTTTTCGGATGCATAAAGAATGTGTTAAGTATTTGTGTGAAAAACTCCATGAACTTTTTAAGCCTATTAATGCTGTGGATGGACTACCAGTGCATATCGATTACAATCACCTTGTGCAAACATATCGTATAGTTACAATCAACTTAATTTTTTTTTTCTAGGTAGTCACATCTATCAGACTCTTGGCAGATGGTAGTTACCAGAGAGGTACGGGTCAAGACCATGGAATGGCTGTTGTTCAAACAACAGTTAGCAAATACCTGACTTAAGTTATTGGAGCTATCGTTAGAATGTAAGCGACAATAAACTTTAATTAGCCTCTTTTGTAGGTAAATAGAACAGGTTACAGTGCTTATACTTACTTGCTTTTTAATTTTAGACTAATGCCAAAATAGATATCATTTCCGGAAGTAGAACAAGCAAGGAAAAATGTATCTACAGGATTCCTTGCGAAGCATGGTTTGCCAGATATTCTTGGAGCTATTGGCTGCACCCATTTCGATATATTTCCCCCACCATTCCCGACTGGGGTTCAGTACAAGAACAGAAAAGGGCGGCCTACTTTTTTATATAGGATAAGGGTCACAAACGAACCCACAGTCCACCTGATGGTAAGTGGTTTCTGCGGCCCATAGACATCTACATCTATCCTCTATTCCAAATCAAAATGTAGATGCGTTGTCACCCGTGAGGACCATGATGGAATGCCTCATTTCCAGTAAAAAGGGCCTCCGGCCACCTGCACTCACCAAGCAAAACGCAGAGGTAAACCTCTACTTCACGCTGGTATTCTGTGAGGTCGTGGTACCACCCCGGTTCGAGCCGGCCCATCCGTGTGACAGCAAAAGCTGCCGCGTGGCTCTACCACTGTTAAAACTACTATATAATACTACTATATAAATCATCATCATTCATCATTACAGCCCCTCACAAGTCCACTGCTGAACATAGAAACCTCCCCCAAAGAATGCCACAAAGCACGGTCCTGAGCCACCTGCATCCATCGACTTCCTGCATGTCTTACCAGGTCGTCACTCCATCTTGTGGGGGGACGCCCTACACTTCGCCTACCGGTACGAGGCTGCCACTCGAGAACCCTTCTTCCCCATCGGTTGTCGGTT
Organism: Parnassius glacialis; assembly: GCA_033319125.1. Classification (NCBI taxonomy): domain Eukaryota; kingdom Metazoa; phylum Arthropoda; class Insecta; order Lepidoptera; family Papilionidae; genus Parnassius; species Parnassius glacialis. Next base: position 4,248,074 of record JAVANC010000004.1, on the reverse strand, counting down.
CTTCGAGCTATATGGCCGGCCCACTGCCACTTCAGCTTACTAATCCGTTGGGCTATGTCGGTTACTCTGGTTCTACTGCGGATATTCTCATTCCTAAGTTTATCACGCAGTGAAACTCCGAGCATAGCCCTCTCCATAGCTCGCTGAGCGACCTTGAGCTTCTTCATACGGCCAGCAGTGAAGGACCACGTCTCAGCTCCGTAAGTCATCACTGGCAACACGCACTGGTTGTACAATTTTGTTTTAAGGTTTTGAGGTATTTCTGACGAGATGTGTCGTAGCTTCCCGAACGCTGCCCAGCCGAGTTGAATCCGTCGATTGACCTCTCGGTCGAAGTTGGACTTACCTAGTCGGACTATTTGTCCCAGGTAAACATACTCGTCAACAACTTCGAGCTTAGTGCTCCCAACAACTACCGGCATAGGTGTGACATGGACATTAAACATAATCTTTGTTTTGTCCATGTTCATCTTAAGACCTATCCGTTGGGAGACACTATTGAGGTCATTGAGCATAGTGCTTAGTTCCTCCAGCGATTCTGCCATGAGGACTATATCGTCGGCAAATCGAAGGTGAGTGATGTACTCGCCATTGATGTTAATTCCGTATCCTTTCCAGTCCAGAAGCTTGAAAACGTCTTCCAATGCAGCGGTGAAGAGTTTCGGGGATATAACGTCACCCTGTCTTACACCTCTCTGCAATTGCATAGGTTTCGTACTCTGGTTCTGTACTCGGATAGACATCGTAGCTCTACTGTACAAACACTTCAGCACTTCGATATACCGACAGTCAACTTGGCACCGCTGAAGGGACTGCAGCACCGCCCAAATTTCGACGGAATCAAAGGCTTTCTCATAGTCCACATACGCCAGGAATAGTGGCAAATTGTACTCTTCGGACTTCTGTACAATTTGCCGTAGGGTATGTATGTGGTCTATGGTGCTAAAGCCCTTTCGGAAACCGGCTTGTTCGGGAGGCTGGAAGTCGTCAAGTCTGCGCGCGAGACGATTCGTAATGACTCTCGAAAACAGCACGTAGACGCGGCTCAGAAGGGAAATCGGTCTGTAGTTCTTCAAGAGAGCGTTGTCACCTTTCTTGAAGAACAAGACCACCGCACTTCTACTCCACGCCTCCGGTGTAATGCCACCATGAAGGACGGAATTAAAGAGCTTCTGAAGGACTTCAAGTACCGGTCTTCCACCCGCTTTCAGAAGCTCCGCTGTAATTCCATCCTCGCCTGGGGCCTTGCCGTTTTTAAGGTCCTGGAGAGCCATTCTAATCTCGCTCAGACTGACGTCCGGGATATCTTCGGAATAGTGTCGAATAAGACTCGCTCTTGGATCGTTACTCACACTTGCGTGTGGCTCCAACGATGACGTGTACAGCTGCCCATAGAACCTCTCAATCTCACTCAAAATCTCAGGTGTCCCGGAAACGATGCTGCCACATTCGGTCTTCAGCTTCGACAGTTGGCTCTTTCTAGCAGACAGATCTCTGGCAAAGACTTTGGAGCCTTGGTTCCGCTCGATCGTTTCTTCAATACGAGCTGTATTGAAGTTGCGTAAGTCCTGCCGCATGCATTTAGAGATCTGTCTGTTCAGTTGCCTGTATGCTGTCAAATCTGTTGAAGAATGTAGCCTCATCCCCCGTCTAACAGCCATGAGATTAAGAGTGTGATCGGAGAGTTTTTGTGTTCTTCTGCGGCGGGTCTTGCAGAACTTAGCTCCGACCGCATGGACAGTTTCCACGAGCTTGTCATTCATATCATCCACTTCATTGCAGTCTTCTAGGCACTGAAAACGGTTTTGTAACTCGAGCTGAAAGGTTTCGGGACTTTGGATTAGAGCACGAGGGGGACGGAGCGTTGACTTCATCAGACGAGACCTCTCCAACTTAACATTTAGGTTCAGTGTGCCTCTAACCATTCGGTGATCGCTGCCGGTTTTCACCCTCGCGATCACTGAGACATCACTGAACAGTTGTCGTCTGGTCGTCATAATGAAGTCAATCTCATTTTTTGTCGAACCGTCGGGGCTCGACCAGGTCCACTTCCTGTGGGGCCGCTTCTTGAAGAAAGAGTTCATCATAAAGAGTCCCTCTTTCTCCATGAAGTCAGCCAGCTGCTGGCCCCTTGGGTTCCGTTGCCCTATTCCAAATTTCCCTACTTTCAGCTCACCGTTCTCTCTTGTGCCTATTTTTGCATTGAAGTCTCCCATTAACACCGTATATTGGGTTTTGGAGGAATGCATGGCTCTAGAGATATCCTCATACATTTCCTCCACCTCCTCATCGGGGTGTGCCGAGGTTGGTGCGTAAACCTGTATGACCTTCAGCGAATACCGTTTGGTGATTCTGAGTATAAGGTACGCAACCCTCGTCGACACACTCCCGATCTTTACAACGTTGTTAACGAGAGACTTGTGGACGATAAATCCGACACCTCCTTGGGACAGATGGTCGCCCTCCCGGTGATAGAGCAAGTTGCCGGATTCGAGGATTACCGTGTCCTCCCCCTCTCTTCGGACTTCGGATAATCCTATAATATGCCAGCGCAACTTGTCTATCTCTTCTTCCAGCTCCACGATCTTCTCGTCAGTCCTCAGGGTGCGTGCGTTGTACGTTGCCAGGTCGAGTCGTCGTAGGTGGCAACCGAACCTCCACCGGAGATTCTTAGCACCCCCTGCCCCGCCGTTACCATGGTCGCCACCGTAGCCAGGAATAGCGGGGCCGCCGGGGACTGGGGGCCGTCTCTTTGTTACTCTCGTCATTTGGGGGGTATTTGCCATAGTTGCCACGCTTGGCGAGCGGGTTGGCAACCGCAGTTTTTTTTATTGTACTTTTGGCTATTATCAGGAAGATGCTGCTGCCCATCTCCCGCCTGTTTCCCTTTGTCGCCTTTTACGACACCCACGGGAGGATATGGGGTAGTGGATATTCTTGACCGCCACTACACGGCAATACACAACATAGCATCAGCCGAGGAGCATCCTCAGTAAACAATTGAAGATAAAGAGGAAGAAACAATTCCTACATTAGACCATGAACTATTGTCAGCCTTGGGTGATACGGATAGTGATGAGCAAATATAAGGTGAAAATATTCACCAGGATCTTGCCCACCGTTGGCTTCCTCTTCAACGTAAGGGTCTTACTAAGGAAACAAGACAAAACTTGTTAAAAGCGTACCTAATTCCTGAAAATTGCAAGCTTTTGAGAGCACCTACGCTGAATCCTGAGATTGCAGCGGCACTTACCGATGCAGCCCGAAATGAGAACAAAAAAATAGAGGTCGATCAGCAAAAACTGGGCTTAGGTATTACTGCCGTTAATAGAGCTATGTCTTTACTTCTCATCGGAGACAATAAAGTTCAAGGGATAAAAATTTTATCTGATGCTTGCCGTATATTATCAACAACACAATATAAATAGGTCTACAATAAATGTTCAAGTGGTAATGACAAACAAGTTCTAGTTTTTGACAAACCTTAATAATCAAGTTTTTTTAAATAAACAAAATTAGTTATATTCATGACTTTTATTCCGTAGGAAAAGATACGACAATAGTCTTATTGTTATCTTTGTCGTCTCGGTTATAGATCCTGCAACCTTTCGAATTGCAGAAACCTATTAACCATTGCGATATTAACACTTTATGAATAAATTTATATTTATTAAATTTTACACGTTGCGGATGTTGAGTGCCGCATCATTATCATAAATGCACGATAACCAGGGCGAGTCCATGATCAGTTTATATTTAACAATTCAAAAGTTAGATCGGAAATGAAACGTCCGTATGAAAGTAAAATTGATAAATAAAATAAATGAAATTTTTTATTCGATATTGATAACAAGTAATTCTTATTGAAAGTCATTTTTTACTTTACCACTGGTTCGAAAAAAAATCTCTGTTCTGGAAAGAACAAGCAAGAAACTCAGCGGGACTTTTTTTTAAATAAATTTTACAATATAAATGATTACAAACTATTTACAAAATTTATTTTAGAAACAGCTTAGAAACGACCACCTCATTCCCAGGGGTTATTATCAACCATGTATTCATTAATATTATAATAACCCTTTTTATACAGCTTTTGTTTAATTAAATATTTAAACTTGGTAATAGAGATACCTTATATATTTTCTGGGACTTTGTTGTAATAGCGTATACATTGCCCCAAGAATGAATTACTGACTCTGTGGAGTCGAGAGACTAGGCGTATTACGTATTTTGCAGAAGGCTAGCGATAGCGAAACTAGAACAATAATTGCTGATAAATCGCAGATTCGTATTATGTAATCAGCGATAACCAAGCTAACCAGCGATAGCGCTGCCTTGTGGTCGCTGGTTAGCTAGGGATTGGTTATCACTGCTACATAATACGAATCTGCGATTTATCATCAATTATTGATCTCGTTTCGTTATCGCTAGCCTTCTGCAAGATATACAATAAGCCTACGGTATTACTGGCTTGTGTTTTTTTCTGGTGTTTACAGAGTGTATATCACTTTATTACTAAAACTATCTTTGTTTTTGTGAACATACATTAAATTTTCGTAAATATACTGAGAGGCCAAAGTTTATATATTTATTTCTTCAAATTTAACTCTAAGTCTCTGTTTAAGGTTGTAAATAGCTCTAATGGCCCTCTTCTGTAAAACAAAAATAATTCCTGAATCAACCGAATTTAACCATAGCAAAATCCCATAAGACATTAAGCTATGGAAATAAATGAAATAAACTAATCTAGCAGTCTCGACACTAGTGAGATATCTAATCTTTTTTGCAGCATAAGCTGCAGAGCTTAGTCTGATAGCTAGTTTCGATATATGGGGGCCCCACTGAAGCTTTGCGCAGAAAGTGATGCCAAGAAACACAGAGGATTCAACGTGGCTCAGTTCTTCCCCAATTAAAGACACATTGGTATTCAGATTTTTAACATTCGTTGTTGTAAATTTAATACATTTAGTTTTATTGCCGTTGAAATGCAGATAATTCACGTTAAACCAATACACTAATTTTGACATAGAATTATTCACTTCGTCACATTTAAATGATAGACGATTAAGTTTAAAAATCAAGGAAGTATCATCAGCAAATAATACTATATCAGGATTATCCCCTACAAGGGAAGGAATTAATAAACATTAAAAATAGTAATGGGCCAAGAATCGAGCCCTGAGGGACACCCATCTATACGGTCATATCTTTTAGGTATAATGTTTTAAATTAAATTTTCAAACTTATAAAGTTATATTTCAAAATTTTGAATTAAGAAACATGTTAATTCTCTAGCAAATGTTGTTAAAATGTTAATCTGCATAATATTAGAAATTAAAAAAAAAACACAAGGCACATCATCATACAAATGTTTGTTCTTTGTTTTATTAGATAATTAATTTTTACTACCATTAATACTTTGTTCAATTACCTTTAAAATTTATACCTTTGTAAAAATCTGAAAAAACAATAACAGGCATTAATTGACACCTATATTATAATACAACATTAATAGAAACAAATACTTTACGAAGGAGTCGGGCTATGTCTTAGAGCCTTGGCTGATGACTCCAGATATGGAACTTGCACCAGATAGTACTGCAGAAAAATATACCAAATGGCATATCCAAGTGAGAAACTCTGTGGAAAGAAAGAATGGGTACCTCAAAGGCACATTCCGAAGACTAGACATTGACAGGATACTCCACTACAGTCCAGAGAAGTAAACACTATAGTATGTGCCATATCGATTGAGAAAAACGGACAATGACCTCAGATATGAGCCGAGTGTCAAAAGGCGTAACTTACAAAATCTCAATTTAGATGTGATAACAATATTTAAATATTGATATTATTCCCACTTCTAGGTCAGCACATATGTTTTGTTTTTTTGTTTCTTAAATAATATTGTCTGTGGTTCCTATAAACATAGTAAAATCTTACGGTACATCGCGAAAAATGTGTTATATTTTATATTTCAATTTATGGTAAGTAACGCAGCAATTCATTTAATAACAGTTTCATATTAAAAAAATATTTGAAGCAATATAATCACCATATTGAGCTTTTGCAAATTCATCCCTTTAAAATAAACAAAACGCGCGTTACGTCAGTTCGTTCTAAAAGAAACGTGACAATGGCAGCCAGAGATGCGTCACCTTTTTTGGGCCGGTCCGCCATTTTGTTTTCATTCGTGTTCGGATAGCGCTTGCGTGTGTACGTCTCGGGTAATTCATAGCATTCATTGCATTGTTTTAGTTGAGTTTTTACTGTTAAATTTGTTATATCGTTAAGTTTTTGTTTTTTGAATCTGTTATATTAGTTTTACTGTGACGGTCGTTACTAAATCGACATGAGTTCAGGAGAATTTGGTGAAGGACCCGGTCCTTCAACATCAAGTGGAAAGAGACGTCGCCGACCCATAATAAACGTAGCAGGTACGTACAAATAGGTACAAATGCGACGACGTAGCCTTTCTATTTCTTAAAGCGCTCTTTTTATGTGACCATGTGGTATTTATTTTCTAAAACAATATGTATTTATGTGATGTAGTACTATGGTAGTATATTTTTGTCATTTATTTACAGGCCCATCTTCTGGAGCACCTTTAACGTCACCAGTAAAAAAGAGAAAACCTACCACTTTGTCGGTCGGGGAACAAGAGATTATCATTAATGTATACAAATATGTCAAAAACACCTGGCCCGAAGACGTGTATCCTTCAAACGTTAATATGGTAGAAAAGGTTTCGGAGATCTCAGGAGTCAGCAAGAGCACTATATATCGCGTATTAAGCGTGTATAGAGATTCCCATAAAATACCAGAAAAGGGAATAATTAATAAAAGAAAAAAGTCTGTAATTGACAAGTTGGACGATTTTGATAAATCGGCTATAAGAGCGAAAGTGCATCAGTTCTTTCTTGCAGGAGAATTACCGACTTTAGACAAAATTTTGCTCAGTATAAATCAAGATGACCAGTTGCCAAACTTGAGCAAAACTTCCCTGCGACGTGTGTTGCGCCATTTAAAATTCAAATATATAAAGAGAAACAGAAAAAGTGGTCTAATAGATCGCCCAGAGATAGTTCTGTGGCGTACCAGATATTTGAGAGAAATACAAATATTAAGAAACGAGGGACGTAACATTTTTTACCTTGACGAAACATGGATTAACGCAGGTCATACTATGGGAAAGGTATGGGAAGACACCACAATTGAATCTTCTCGTCAATCACGGTTAGAAGGCTACTCTACTGGCGCGAAAGCCCCTTCGGGTAAAGGAAAGCGATTAATAGTTGTACACGTTGGCAATGAAAATGGCTTTTTGGAGGGATGTGATTGGGTATTTGAATCATCATCTACTGGTGACTACCATGAGAGTATGGACGCTCTCCATTTCGAGGACTGGTTTAGAAAAGTAATAGAAAAACTGCAAAGCGGCGATGTCATAGTTATGGATAACGCTAGTTACCACTCCAGACGTTTAGAAAAAACCCCAACAATGTCTTGGCGGAAACAAAATATGCAGGAATGGCTAGAATCTAAACAGATCGCATACGTGCCCTCGGACACAAAGACCCACTTAATGGAAAAAATAAAGGCAGTTAAAGATAACTATCGAAGTTACGTCACCGACGAGATGGCAAAAGAAAAAAGCATCACAGTGGTAAGGTTACCTCCTTATCACTGTGAGCTTAACCCCATTGAACTTGTGTGGGCAGATGTGAAAGGGTACGTTGCACGAAAAAATACAACTTTCAAGTTAAAAGATGTTAAAAATTTACTTAAAGATGGTTTAACTCAAATCACGCCAGATAAATGGAAAAACTGTGTTCAGCATGTCCTTAAGGTTGAACAAAAAATGCGTGGCATGGATGATAGAATTGACCAAACTGCAGATCGCTTTATAATTAATGTTACAGATAGTTCATCAAGTGAAGATACGAGTGATGATTGCACCGAATAAAAATAAAGTTCTTATATAATATTAAAAATAAAGTTTTATCTTTTGCATAAGTACGTACTTATTCGGTGTCGTTATCACTCGAATCTTTATATGTGTTATAAATTAATATTTTTTGTTGTTAAATGAATAAAGTACTTTATAACAATAGATGATTTTTCTTCTACAGCGATCTTTCACATAACTTTTTAATAATAGTTAATAAATATATATTATATCAATCATTATAAAAAAATCATTATAAATAAAGAAAGTACTACATATAAAATGTGCCTATATATTGAAGGTTTGTAACCCCTGGTTAAACGACCGAAAGGTCATTGTCCGTTTTTCTCAATCGATTTGGCACATACTATATACAATATCATGCCACATTATAGATGTGTTTTGTAAATACATGTACATTATAGATTATATCGTCATTATTATTGGAATGTTTGTTTACTTTTGATAAAAAATATTAACTTGTATATTGCAGAATTCCAATGGAACAACCAATGGACAACTGAGATTTAACAAGTGAAGAGAGCAATCCTCTCATCACATCTATGGATCAACAGCATGTGACGATTGCCCGACAGAAAAAACAAGGATTAATAAATACAACCTCAACTGAAATTAATTTGTATGATTAGCTTTTCATCCTTTTCCATATCCACTACCCCATATCTTCCCGTGGTTGTCGTAAGAAGCGACAGAGGGAATCAGGCAGGAGATGGGCAGCAGCATCTTCCTGATAACAGCAATATCCCAATAAAAAAAACTGCGGTTGCGAACCCGCTCGCCAAGCGTGGCAACTATTGCAATATACCCCCAATGAAAAAAGTTACAAAAAGACGGCCCCCGGTCCCCGGCGGCCCCGCTATTCCTGGCTACGGTGGCGACCATGGTAACGGCGGGGCAGGGGGTGCTAAGAATCCCCGGTTGCTACCTAAGACGACTTGCCCTGGCAACATAGAACACACGCACCCTGAGGTCTGCCGAGAAGATCGTGGAGCTGGAAGAAGAGATTGACAAGTTACGCTGGCATATTATAGGATTATCCGAGGTCCGAAGAGAGGAAGAGGACACGGTAATCCTCGAATCCGGCAACTTGCTCTATCACCGGAAGGGCGACCATCTGTCCCAAAGAGGTGTCGGATTTATCGCCCACAAGTCTCTCGTTAACAACGTTGTAAAGATTGACAGTGTGTCGACGAGGGTTGCGTACCTAATACTCAGAATCACCAAACGGTATTGGATGAAGGTCATACAGTTTTACATACCAACCGATGAGGAGATGGAGGAAATGTATAAGGATATCTCTAGAGCCATGCATTTCTTCAAAACCCACTATACGAAGTTAATGGGAGACTTCAATGCAACACTAGGCACAAAAGAGAATGGTGAGCTGAAAGTAGAGAAAATTGCAATAGGGAAACGGAATCTAAGGGGCCAGCAGCAGGCCGACTTCATGGAGAAAGAGGGACTCTTTATAATGAACTCTTTCTAGCAAGAGCTGCCCCACAGGTAGTGAAACAGGGGTGAAAACTGGTAGCGATCACCGAATGGTTAGAGGCACACTGCACCTAAACGTTAAGTTGGAGAGGTCTCGTCTAATGAAGTCAACGCTCCGTCCCCCTCGTGCTCTATTCCAAAGTCCCGATACCTTTCAGCTCGAGTTACAAAACCGTTTTCAGTGCCTAGAAGACTGTAATGAAGTGGCCGGTATGAATGACAAGCTCGTGAAAACTGTCTATGCGGCCGGAGCTAAGTTCTGCAAGACCCGCCGCAGAAGAACACAAAAACTCTCCAATCATACTCTTAATCTCAAGGCTGTTAGACGGGAGATGAATTTACAGTCTTCAACAGATTTGACAGCATACAGGCAACTGAACAGACAGATCTCCAAATTCATGCGGCGGGCCTTACCCAACTTCAGTACAGCTTGTGTTGAAGAAGCGATCGTGCGGAAACAAATTCCAAAGTCTTTGCCAGAGATCTGTCTGCCAGAAAGAGCCAACAGTCAAAGCTGAAGACCGAGTGTGACAGCATCGTTTCCGGGACACCTGAGATTTTGAGTGAGATTTAGAGGTTCTATGGGCAGCTGTACACGTACATCGTTGGAGCCACACGTAAATGTGAGTAACGATCCAAGAGCAAGTGTTATCCGACACTATTCCGAAGATAACCCGGACGTCAGTCTGAGCGAGATTAGAATGGCTCTCCAGCACCTTAAAAACGGCAGGGCCCTAGGTGAGGATGGAATTACAGCAAAGCTTTTAAAAGCGGGTGGAAAAACGGTACTTAAGGCCTTCAGAAGCTCTTTAATTCCGACCTCTTTGGTGGCACTACTACGGAGGCGTCGAGCACAAGTGCGGTGGTCTTGTTCTTCAAGAAAGGCGACAACGCTCTCTTGAAGTACTACAGACCGATTTCCCTTTTGAGCCGCGTCTACGTGCTGTTTTCGAGAGTCACTACGAATCGTATCGCACGCAGACTTGACGACTTCAAGCCTCCCGAACAAGCCGGTTTTCGAAAGGGTTTTAGCACCTTAGACCACATACATACCCTTCGGAAAACTTTACAGAAGACAGAAGAGTATAATCTGCCACTTTGCCTTGCGTATGTGGATTATGAGAAAGCCTTTGACTCCGTCGAAATTTGGGCGGTGCTGCAGTCCCTTCAGCGACGCTATCCGAGTACAGAATCAAGAGTATGAAACCTATCCAACTGCAGAGAGGTGTAAGACAGGGTGACGTTATATCCCCGAAACTCTTCACCGCTGCATAAGAAGACGTTTTCAAGCTACTGGACTGGAAAGGATGCGGTATTAACTACAATGGCGAGTACATCACTCACTTTCGATTTGCCGACGATATATAGTATAGATATAATCCTTATGGCAGAATCACTGGAGAATCTAAGCACTATGCTAAATGACCTCAATAGTGTCTCCCAACGGATCTATAGGAATAGGTCTTAAGATGAACATGGACAAAACAAAAATCATGTTTAACGTCCATATCACACTTATGCCGGTAGTTGTTAGGAGCACTAAGCTCGAAGTTGTTGACGAGTATGTTTACCTGGGACAAATAGTCCGACTAGGTAAGTCCAACTTCAACTTAGAGGTCAATTGACGGATTCAACTCGACTGGGCAGCGTTCGGAAAACTACGACATATCTTTTGGTTAGACTTACCTCAAAACCTGAAAACGATATTGTACAACCAGTGCGTGTTGCCAGCGATGCTTACGGATCTGAGACGTGGTCCTTCACTGCCGGCCGTATGAGGAAGCTGAAGGTCGCTCAGCGAGCTATGGAGAGGGCTATGCTCGGGGTTTCTTTTCGTGATAAACTTAGAAATGAGGATATCCGCAGTAGAACCAGAGTGATAGATCTTAAGATAAACATGGACAAAACAAAGATCATGTTTAACGTCCATGTCACACCTATGCCAGTAGTTGTTGAGAGCACTAAGCTCGAAGTTGTTGACGAGTATGTTTACCTGGGACAAATAGTCCGACTAGGTAAGTCCAACTTCGACCGAGAGGTCAATCGACGGATTCAACTCGGCTGGGCAGCGTTCGGGAAACTACGACACATCTTCTCGTTAGACATACCTCAAAACCTGAAAACAAAAAGTGATGACTTACGGATCTGAGACGTGATCCTTCACTGCTGGCCGTATGAGGAAGCTCAAGGTCGCTCAGCGAGCTATGGAGAGGGCTATGCTCGGGGTTTCTCTGCGTGATAAACTTAGAAATGACTATATCCGCAGTAGAACCAGAGTAACCGACATAGCCCAACGGATTAGTAAGATGAAGTGGCAGTGGGCCGGCCTTATAGCTCGGAAAAGAAAGGTTCTCGAGTGGCGGCTTCGTACCGGTAGGCGAAGTGTAGGGCGACCCCCCACTAGATGGAGTGACGAACTGTTAAGACATGCAGGAAGTCGATGAATGCAGGTGACTCGGGACTGTGCTTTGTGGCATTCCTTGGGGGAGGCCTATGTTCAGCAGTGGACTTATGAAGGGCTGTTATGATGATAATGATGAGTTTATTTCTATGACCTAGGTGGGCATTCTGTGCATGGTGGAATCGATTTTGCTCATATAAAAAGTTGTTGCGCTCTTTGAGCCTTTCATCTATACTCTGAAAGATAAGGTCAAGAGTTAGGAAGGGAATTATAGCATTCATGCAATTAGTAATGAAATAAAAAGCAATTGTTACTTGTAAACATTCATTATTTTCTTGCTGGAGGCGAATAAATGTATTATGCGATTGTTCCTTTTTATTCTGGGCTGTGGGATAGCTGGTGGGAGGGGGCTGGATGGCTTGTGGAAGGGGCTGGATGATTGGTGGAAGGGGTTGGTGGAATATTTTCCAACTCGTTTGCGAAGGAGGTGGGTACAGAAAGTCTTAATAAATTTCATTGGGTATGATACCTTAACCACCGATGCTTCAATGATTTCCTGCTATAAAATTAGAAACATAAGCTTTACATGCTTTCAAAGACGAAATATTGTAAGTAAATAAACCTAGCAAGCTAACAGCATAGCAAAGTGGCGAAGCAATCAGCTTTTTTTTTGAGCAATCAGTTTCTAAATGGTAGGTTCAGATTCCTGGGTGATCAGTAATCAATTGCTGAAAACAGAATTTGAAAATTCGAAACCGTTCTCGAGATAATCGTGGGACAGACAGACGGACAGACATCGTGAAATCAATAAGTGTCTTCGCAAGCTTCGCCACTTAATAAGTACACACATGGCCTATTGAAGACTCTTCAGACCCAATACCGGTAGGAGACTCATAGCCAATAATGCTTAAAACTTTTGTGCCCGCTTCGGGAACAATCGGTACTGTTACTGAATTTCCCGTGTTGCTGCGTCCACGAGATGCTGTTGCATTCTCAGGACGCGCACTCTTTTTTAAATCTTTCCAAGTCTGCAAATAAAATAATATTTAAATAACTACTTTTTTTCGCCCTCGCGTGTATATAATTTTACTTTTGTGTACTTACAGAATTTACCACAAAAATGTAATATGTTACGTGGACTAACCTGCTTCCACTAATCAATAGTTCTATCTGGCCCATACTATTTTAGTATGTCACTGAGAATTTGCCACTGAAAGCGCTTTTGGGTCCTAAGGGTCATGTGAACTCTCCAGTGGCAAGGTGGTTGTGAGTCGACATAAAATTGACCAACATGTTAAATTGTGTTTTGTTACTTCTTTATCTGATTGAAAAAAAATTGTTATATACTTGGCGATAAATATAGACGAACAGGTTATAAAATAGTATAAATTATTTGTAAACGGAGAGATTTGTAGAGAAAATTAAATGTTTACATTCCGCTTTCTTAAAACAAAAGTTACTCTACAACTATTATGTGATAGTACTTACTTTTTGACGTTCATTTTAATACATGCACCTCTCCGTGTTAATTTTATTTGATGAAAATTAAAATTGCGCCATAATTAGTCTGTGACGAAAACTTTTAAGTGTCGAAATCACGAGCACAGATAAAAAATAATGATTTTGTGACTTAGAGTAAACATCAATTTTGAGGTATTTTGGAGTTTTCTTATAATGGCAATAATTGTAGGGATAAGTTTATCCTTATTTTATCTACTGTGGATATTATATCCACCGGTGTGCCCATGCTCGAAGGGTGGATAAAATTAAGCGAGGGGATAAATATTTTCTTCTTTCCCCGGGGATAAAATTGTCTCCCGCCCATGCTGGCCCCGCTGGTGAAAAATTCGTTCCGTTATGGACTGCCAGTATACTGCCGCAGTATCCCAAGGAAATGTATGACGTCATAAATCGCCGCCTTTTTTAAGTTTTGTACTGTGAGCACTGGCGCTTTCGAGGTAAGGTGGTCACAGTACTTTGACCACGGGATCACGTACTTACGGTTGTTATGCAAATTCAATTAACAATAAACTCGGACATAAAGTTTTAAAGGCAACAAATAACATACAAGTAATAATTTTTCTTTTTGAACAGAAAACGTGTATACATGATAAATATTTTCATATGAAAACAATGTCGAAAATGGGGATGACAGTATACTTGACTGTGTTCCGTTTTAAACAGTAACCAGTATAGCAAACTAAAAAGGAACTGCTTCACAGCATACTGAATTGACGTCACACCTTACAGTGGTCACAGTGTATATCGGTACTCACCCCAGTGCGATGCGATAGTAACAGTTAAGCCTAGAAATAACAGTTTTGGTGTTCTACTTATATGTATGTACAACGCACATATTATTTAACATCAATACACTGTAGAATAATAGAAATAAACAATATGGTTTTGACTAAGCTGTCATGGAAGCAGCACTACAATAAATATAAAGTTAAAGATCTTACAGCGATGTGCGGTTCCTGCCTCGAGTAAGAGTCAAGAGGTCAATATAATTGAGATTGAAGGACTACAACTACGAACGAATATACGGCGCGTGAAGATCGCGCAACATTGCGGTAAACACTAAAATATATTATGTATTAGTGTTTAGTCTTTATCTAAAAGTAAACATAAGAACAGTGTTGCCTGCGTGAAAGTTACGTTAGCATGTCTGAAAAGGAACATTCACAAGGTCGTAAGCGCGACCGCTAATCACGATCCCGATGATGGTTCCGAGTTCAAATCCAGAGCCAAGTTAAAATCAATTATCGGATTTTTCTGTCATGAAATTATCATTAGTAGCTTGGAGTCAGAAAGATGTCAGTATTACACTCCCGTGCCTCGGAAAGCACGTAAAGCCGCTAATCCTCGGCCTTATCTCCGGTCGTGTCGGATTGCCATCCTGTCAGACTATGACAGTGAGGAAATAGAATCAAGAGTGCACCTGTGTTTGGACACACTCCGGCACTACAATGCTGTCCCCCGCAGATGGTTACGGTCTGTTGAGACTAGCGCCGTGATCGAAATTCAGTCTGGATGACATTATTTCATTTGACCTATAACAAATTATTAAAAACTGATTTATTTATATCTATACAAATAAATAAAATTGAAGTGTCTGTTTGTAAAATCAAAATAACAGGTTTTTACTAAATGCATATGTAAATAAATAGGGTACTAATAAGAAAAAAACAATTTTTAATATTTCTGTCGGTCTGTCTGTTTGTTCCGGCTAATATCCGAAATGGCTTGACCGATTTCGACGGGACATTCACTGGCAGATAACTGATATTATAAGGGGTAACTTAGATTGCTTTTATTGTAGAAAAATAATTAGGGTTCCGTGCATAAAAATTAAAACCCATGAAACCTAATCGCGGGCGAAGTCGCGGGGAACAGCTAGTTCTAAATAATACTGAAAATAACAGGCGTTCGATGCCTTGTTTGACTGACCCTACCGAAATTGTGTTTTTATGAAGATTAAACATATTTTTCAAAAAGGCGCCTTCAAATTATTCTCACATACATGGGTAGATAAAAAGTTACGTAAAATGTAGGAAATGTATTCTTCTGGCAACATTGTATTAGCAATGCTGTAGGCTTAAAGGTCTTTTACTCCAAGCAATATTCAGTGCACGGTAATTAAACAAGAGGTTAAGATTGAGACAACCTAATTAGACTGCACTGATAACGCGCTCGAAACTCATTTACAACACATAACTTGTCGGTTTATTTTTAACCAACTTCAAAAAAAGGAGGACATTCAATATTCGACGCGTATGTTTTTACGCATGTTCAACGATTTGTAGGAAACGACTGAACCGATTTAAATTTTTCTTTTTAGTGAAGTGAAAACTTCAAAATCGCTCTGATCTCAAAGTCGATGAAACGAAAAAACGACGGTAATCATTTAAAATTAAAAGTTTTGTACAACCGACTTCAATATAAATTATTAAGAATAACTCCTCGACCGGGGAAGGACCACGCTCTCACAGAATACCAGCGTAAAATGGCAGCTTCACACTGCTGCGTTTCGTATGGTGAGGGTAGAGAACCGGAGACCCATTTTACTGGAAAAGAGGCATTCCATCTTAGCCCTCACGGGTGACGACGCATCCGCATTTTGATTCATTATTGAGGATAAATGTAGATATCTATGTGTCACAGCAACCACTTATGATCAGGTGGACTGTGTGCTCGTTTGTCACCCTACCCTATAAAAAAAAGGTGACAACACATATGTAGCCTTCCCAGTTTTAAGTTGGCTACAGGTGGCCATAGACTCTAGTAGCCACATACCATCAAGTGGACTGTGAGTTCATTTGTCACTTTAGCTTAATAAAAAAATGACGTAGAAATAAATGCCCACTCGTCTTCCGGAAAATTCTTCGTCAGGTGACTGCAGCGAAGTTTCCTATAACTCTAAAGGTTCACATAGATCACACAGTAATTGCATAGAGAACGGCGAGCTAGGGTTATCAGTATAAGCACAGTATAAAATATATTTATACTGTGGTATAAGGTTATTCGCTTTGCAACGGTACAAAGTTTCCTAATGACACGAGAGATTAAGCTTAGAGTTATTTGCTTTTCAATGGCATTACAAAAAAAATACGTTTACGTTTTAAAACATTAGCTTCCTCACGAGTTTAAAACGTAAAAATAATGATACGACGCGTCGGGAAGGTCGTGGAAGGTGATAAATGAAAAAAATAAAGATTTAGCATTGTAACCATAAATGTGCGAAAATTACGGTCTTTTTTTGTAGTGTGAATTCGAATATAGTTACTAATTACGAATACGAATCAGGAACGTTTATGCCGAGCGACGATGCGCCTACATTACCTCCTCAGGGGTTGAATTTTCCAAAGTTCTTTCTTAGTATCTACATCGAGAAAGGAGTATGCCCAATTTCAAGTACAATCAGGCGTATAGTTTTGGAAATTTCGTGATGAGTGATTGAGACAGTTCTCGTTGGTAGTGGTCAGTGATCATGTGGTCTCTTTCGAATCCCGGGTCGGGCCCAAATCAGTTATTGGATTTTCTGTCAAGAAATTTTAAGTATAGTTAGCCCGGAGGCAGAATGGAGGGATTTAAGAGGGACGAGGGAATTTTTTAACTATCACTATTTCGAGACTCAATACAACTGTAAATACCAAGTTTCAGCAAGATAGGTTCTTTAACCTCTGATATATCACCGTATAAAAAAGTCAATTCGGAAATGAGTTTCATGTTATTTAGTTCCCCACCAAGCAAGCAAATACGCCACATATCATTATGGAAGAGATGTAATCTGTTTACAGGGACCATTGTCCTGGAATAACGATGATTTATAAGTGGCATTGCCTTTTCTAACAAGACAAAGACTCAATTGAAGACGATCAGCGTTCAGGCCGACCGATTGAGACAACTTCGAACAATGTCGAAAAAGTTGAGAAACTTGTTCTTGAAGATACCCGTCTGAAAAAAAAACAGATGGCCGATATGACTGGAGTATAATCTACGACCGTTTTAAACATTCTCCATGACCAACTTGGAATGCCTAAGGTCAGTGCAACATGGGCGCTAAGAATACTCACACCGCTTCAGAAACAACAGCGAGTCGAGTGTTCGCGCGAGTATTTGAACCTGTGTAGTGAGAACAAAGACGAAATTATGAACAGAATTGTGACTGGGGAAGAAACTTGGGCTTATCACGATAAACATGAGTCGAAGGAGGAGCCCATGCAGTGGCATAAAAAAGGATGTTCAAGGTGTCACAATCGACTGGAAAAATTATAGCTCCAGTTTTTTGGAATTCAGAGGGGAATTTTGTTGATCAATTATAAAGATAAAGGTGTCAATATCACAGACAGTCTTACGCTACGCTATTAGAATTAAAAGATGCGCTTAAAAAAAAGGGGCTAAGTGGTCTCGCGGTGTGCTCCTTTTGCACGACAACGCACGCATTTACAAGTCATGTTGCGATGGCTTACTTACAAACTTTAAAACACCTTCCCTATAGTCCCGATTTGGCCCCTTCGGATTATTATTTGTTCCCTAATATGAAAAAAGAGCTTCGAGGAAAGACTTTAACGGATGACGAAGAAGTGAAGTCGGCAATTTCTGCCTATTTTGAGGGCCTTGACAAAAAATATTTTCCGAAGGTATAAATAAGTTATTTAAACGGTCTGACAAGTGTTTCAGGGTTAATGGAGAATATATCGGTAAGGAAATTTAATTCCATGTTTAATTTCACTTCATTTCCATTTTATTCCGCAAACTTTTTGGCGTCCCTTCGTATCTCGGAATCTCGTGTTTTGCGTAACGCCGCTGCATCCGCCAACAAGTATATAATCGCTACGTTTTAGCACTCGACTTAATGTCCGACGCACATGCGCCTTTGGTGCAATCATCATTAATTACTGAACCACGAGAAAATACCTCACAGTTTAAACGAAGTAATTATATAAATTTGATGCTAAGGAGCAAGTTGCCCGCATTAGTAATTGCTGGGCAACTAGGTATTGATTACAAAACGTTCTTTTTAATTACCGGCAAATTGCTATATTATCATGTATTGTGTTGCAGTTTTACTATTATATAAATTGCGCCTAGACTGGAATTGAATGGACATAGAAACATCCAGGCTACAATTATTTCCTAGGCATACAGACACTTGTGCTAATAATTTATAATTTAAAATTAAAAATTTTGTACAGGCGACTTCAATATAAGTTATTTAAGAATAACTCAATAACCATTGGTCTGACCTTGATCAAATTCATATGGGACCACACGAGAACTATCAGCTTTCATATAAAAAAAGAATCATCGAGATCGGTTCACCCAGTACAAAGTTATGAGGTAACACACATAAAAAAAAACATACACTCGAATTGAGTACCGTCTCCTTTT
Organism: Parnassius glacialis; assembly: GCA_033319125.1. Lineage (NCBI taxonomy): Eukaryota > Metazoa > Arthropoda > Insecta > Lepidoptera > Papilionidae > Parnassius > Parnassius glacialis. The sequence continues at coordinate 4,229,319 of JAVANC010000004.1, read as the reverse complement.
TGGAAGTCGGCAGAAAATAAAAAAAATTATACAGGAGACTTCGGAATAAGTTATTAAGAATAACTCAAAAACTATTAGTCTGACCTTGATCAAATTGGGACCACACGAGAAGTACCAGCTTTCAAATAAAAAAAGAATCATCGAAATCGGTTCACCCAGTAAAAAGTTATGAGGTAACACACATAAAAAAAACACACAGTCGAATTGAGTACAGTCTCCTTTTTGGAAGTCGGCAGAAAAAAGTTCCATATGTATACAAAATTTCGACCCAATACAACACACTACGCTTTGAGTTAGATCATTTTCATTCTGCATAGATTGTGTCAATATTAATAATGAAAATCACTAAAAAAATTACAGCCCCATATTTGCTGTGTGGTGACGAAGTAAGGGAATCCAACACTTTATCGCGTGGGTGTGCTAGTAAGCGAATGTGGAATATGGGATTATATCTAATATTGTTAAAATAAAAAAAAAACTATTGGTAAATCCAATTGTGCATGCCCGAAGCGCATTAAAAATAATTTAAAATTTAAAATTTTGTACAGCCGACTTCAATATAGGTTATTTAAGATAACTCAATAACCATTGGTCTGACCTTGATCAAATTCATATGGGACCACACGAGAACTATCAGCTTTCATATAAAGAAAGAATCATCGAAATCGGTTCGCCCAGTACAAAGTTATGAGGTAACACACATAAAAAAAACATACACTCGAATTGAGTACCGTCTCCTTTTTGGAAGTCGGCAGAAACTTACGTATAACATGATTATACGTAATTTTTTTAAAGTAGTTTAAATACACACAACTTTTCACTAATAACCTTATTATTATACTTCCAATATTCCAATGATTTTATGTTAAACTTTAATTTTAAAAAAGTTTAAAAAATCCAAAAGTACACGACTCATAATGCTCATATGATCATCATATCATCATTCAGGTCACTTCATAAAGTCCAAGACGTATTTAAGTATAAATATACTTAAATATATACATCCTACTTACTTTTAGTACGTAGTACTATTATTTATTCTGTGCTTTTAAAAAAGCGACCAAGTGCGAGTCGGACTCGCCCATGAAGGGTTCCGTAACAGCAAGTAACATGATTTACGATTTATGACGTATTAAAAAAACCTACTCACTAGATCTCGTCTAAACCAATTTTCGGTGGAAGTTTACATGGTACTGTACATCATATATTTTTTTAGTTTTATCATTTTTTTTTATAGGATAAGGGTGACAAACGAGCACACAGTCCACCTGATGATAAGTGGTTGCTGCGGCCCATAGACATCTACATCTATTCTCTATTACAATTCAAAATGTAGATGCGTTGTCACCCGTGAGGACTAAGTCATGTAAAATTAATCCCATTTTTATAAGTACTCCTAAAGCAAGCACATCACAAGCATATACGAGTACAGCACAAGAAAATTCTAGTATTATGACAGACAACATAACTCTTAGAAAGCAATTTACTAGGGAAAATGAATACGAACCTATAAATAATGACGTAAAAGTTCATTCATTACTAGAAGAAAATAATAATTCTTTGGAGGATAGTTCGTTATCTCCCAGAAGAAGCCTCCCTGATCTTTCTACTCGTGACTATGAAGACGAATATATTCAATTAAAGCAAAAAATAGAAGAATTGAATAGTAAACTTGCCAGTGCACATACAGAAATAGAAAACTTGCACATGGAAAACAATGTTTTACAAAAAGAAGTCCATGAGCAAAAAAATCGAATTAAGCACTTAACTGCCATATGTTCACGGAGTGCCAGAAAGCGCAAGTCAAAAATAAAAGGAGACTCGACATTTATGCGACAAAACAAATCCCTTGACGATTCCTCAATACAAACAAGCTACAGCCCTGATTTTGCAATACAAGCTAAAACTAAGGAAATCGATAAGGATACGTCACTAGAAGACATCACGTCGTCTAAAACGACTACTACGGCTAATGAAACTGTAAATAAGATACACATATTTGGTGGGCAACAATGTGTAGGCTTAGCTTCTTCACTGATTCGATCAAGACTCAACAGCAAATATGAAAAATATTGTATTACAGCAGATACAAAACCGCAAGCGCCTACAGAAGAAATTCTTAACGGATGCGAAAATGTTGTTTTTAATAATAAAGATAAAATAGTAATTAATGTTGGTGAAAATGACTGTAACCCCACTAAAGTATTATTAGAACTATCTGCATTTTTGAAAAAAAAACCAGAACTTAACTATTATTGTAATAAGCGTACTGAAAAATGTCTTTTTGAATGAAAACCTGTTGAATAGGAACATTCGCCTTCTATGTAACAATTTCAGTAATTGTCATTTCATTCACATTGACGATAAAAAAACCGCGTTGACATTTGTACTAAATTAAATTTTTTAATAGATAGCCTTGACTACAACGAAAAATTCCTTAGCTTTAACAAACGTCATGATTTAATCCGTTTCCTCGTAAAAATGTAAATAAACAGAAAAGTAGGAAAATCAAACAGAAAACTATCTTAGATTATTTTTGCTATGAAAACAATTATGCGAGGCACCGGAACGAAAATGTAAATGCTAAAATCGAAGTAACATCTGAAGGGTCAAAATGTGACAATTTTTTTCCTCTGTAAAAAACAAATACAATTTTTCACCAAAACATAGCTGGACTTCTTAATAAAACTGATTTGTTGCAGATATACATAACTGATTTTCCTCGTGAAATAGGATGTGAATTAGATGTTATATGCCTTAGTGAAACATTTTTGAAAGCAGGTGAAGAAGTGTGTGTGCATTTGGATGGCTACGCTATTGCAAATAGTTATTCAAGGCTTGACGTAAAACGAGGTGGTGTATGCAGACTTTGTAAAAATAATTTTACCTTTGCAGATCTTACAATAATTAATAAATATCAAGCAGAAAACACTTTTGAGGTATGTGGTATCATTTTGCCAGACCATCGCTGTTGTGTTATCTGCATCTATAGAATACCTAAGTCCAATGTAACAGACTTTTTAAATAAATTTCAAGACATGCTTTATAATATTTGTAACAGATATAATGACTTTAAAATCATTATAGCCGGAGATTTTAATATAGACACATTTAAGTGCACACCAGCTTCTGCATTCTACAAAAACATTTTACTAAACAATAACCTCACTCATCACATACAAAAGCCTACCAGACAGAAAACTTGTATAGATCATATTATAAGCAATGACCGAGAAGCCGAAGTTAAAATATATGAATTGGGGTTATCTGACCATAACATTGACCCGTGTTATACTAATATACCATTTCCTTATAAATATAAAACTTACATAAATACATATTGGATACTTAGAAGAGACTATAGCACTGACAATAGGAGAAAATTTAAAGAAATAATGAAGCAACTGACATTTAATGACATATATGACGAATCAAACTTTGACCTAGCTTTTAGTAATTCTCATGACATAATTGGATTATTCTATGACTTATGCTTTCCAGTGATTAAAATTAAACGTCAGATAAAAACTTGTGGCCCTAAATGGATTACAGCAGGACTTAAAAAGTCTTGTAAAACAAAAAGGAAGTTGAGGTACAATTACTATACATCAAGACCTAATGAAAAAAAATATAACAAGTCAAAATATTACCTCTATACTAACATTTTAAAAAAAGTTATAAGTAAATCCCAAAAAATTAGCAATTACAACTATATCTCAAATAGTAAAAACAAATGCAAGGCAGCGTGGAACATTATCCAAAACAAAACTGTAGCTAATAATATCCCAAAAAGTATTAAAGAATTAAAAATAAATAATAAAGTTATTAGTGACAAAATACTAATGGCCGAGAATTTAAACAAACATTTTATTCATTCACCGAATAAAATGAGGCAAATTGATAAAACATTAACTAAACATAATATGAAAAGTATTTTTTTGCATCCTTCAAATAAATATGAGATAAAAAAAGTAATACTTTCGTTGAAAAACACACCATCAGTTGGTTACGACAACATAGCAACTGGAAATCTTAAGATGTGTGCTGAAGAATTATCGCCAATTCTGTCACATTTGGTTAACATATCGTTTATAGAAGGATGCTTTCCAACAGCTCTCAAGTTTTCAATAGTAAAACCGCTACATAAAAAGGATGATAAAAGTGACATAAATAATTATCGACCAATTACTTTAGTACCTATAGTGTCTAAAATCTTTGAAAAAATTATGTATTCTAGAATATACGACTATCTAACAAAATTTGACATTCTAAAAGTAGAGCAAAATGGATTTCAAAGAAATAAATCGACCACATTAGCAGCCTGTTCATTAGTTACCGAAATAATTAATTGTATTGACAAAGGTCACCTAGTATCTGCAGTATTTTTTGATATGAGTAAAGCTTTTGATGTAGTGTGTCATGATATCTTAATTGATAAGCTGTACTGCTATGGCATTCGGGGCCCAGCATTACAGTGGATAAAATCTTATCTAAGCGGTAGAGAACAGTGTGTTGAAATAAATGATATAGACGTTAATAATGTAATGACATCGTACAGATCCAAATAAAAACACAACTTTAGTGGAGTCCCACAAGGGAGTGTCCTGGGGCCTCTTCTTTTTTTGCTTTACGTGAATGACCTACCTGACTTTATCAATTGCATGTCTGTACTTTTTGCTGACGACATTTCAATCATAATAAGTACTGACACTAAATCCAATTACAATGATAAAACAATGACAGCTGTTATAAGTGTCACAGATTGGCTATACAAGAATAGACTCAAAGTAAATTTAGGCAAAACAAGAATTATACAATTTAACCTAAGGAAATATAAAGAAACTATTGACATAAATTTAAATGGACAACAATGGACTAGAGGAGGTTCAAAATATAAAATTCTTGGGGATACATATTGATGATGTTTGTACTTGGCAAAGACACATTGAAGAAGTATGTACAAAAATCAATAAGTTCATTTACCCATTACGAAGATTGTCAAGGACTTCATCTCAAAAAACTGCTTTACTCGCCTATCATGGCTATATAGAGATCCCGTTTTGAGATATGGCGTAATACTCTGGGGAAATGGATCTACAGTGAACAAAGCTTTTATTGCTCAAAAAAAGTGTATAAGGGCAATCTGCAGGGTTGGTCCATTATATTCTTGTAGAGAACTTTTTCCAACCCTAAAAATTCTAACACTTCCTAGCATTTATATTTTCGAGTTGGGTGTCTTGGTCAAAAAACATAAACAGTTTTTTACAAAAAATAGTGATGTTGTTAGTTTTAATACAAGGTACAAGGATAAACTAGTTCTTCCATTTAGAAAGAAGGCAACCTCTCATAAGAGCTGTTACTCGATGGCAATAAAGGTGTTTAACAAACTGCCTAGCGACATAAAGTCATTGCCTCTTAATAAATTTAAAAGCAAACTTTTTATGTGGTTGGTGGACAGGGCTTTCTATAATATTAAGGAGTTTTTTAATTACAAATAAATTCACTTGACCATGAATATAATGTTTGTAATGTATTATGATTTTAAATATGACTACTATAATAATAAAAATAATTGTACTGTTTAAATAATAACTAATTTTAATTCAATCTGTTTGTAATGAATTATGATTTTAAATATGAATACTATAATTATAATAATTATAATGTTTAAATAATAACTAATTTAAATTCAATTGATCATATACTTAAATATTTGCACGTCCTAACAGGACAAAACATGTTGATCTTTATTTGATGTAACAACTTATTTACCGTTTTTATGCAAATAAATGATTCTTGATTCTTGATTCTAAGATGGAATGCCTCATTTCCAGTAAAAAGGGCCTCCGGCCACCTGCACTCACCAAGCGAAACGCGGAGGTAAACCTCTACTTCACGCTAGTATTCTGTGAGGTCGTGGTACCACCCCGGTTCGAGCCGGCCCATCTGTGCGACAGCAAAAGCTGCCGCGTGGCTCAACCACTGTTTTTCTTATTTTAGAAGTTATAGGGGGGGGGGGGAGACACACATTTTACCACTTTGGAAGTCTCTCGCGCAAACTATTCAGTTTAGAAAAAAATAATATAAGAAACCTCAATATCATTTTTGAAGACCTATCCATAGATACCCCACATGTATCGGTATGATAAAAAAAAATTTTTTTGAGTGAGTTCCAAGTATCGGGAACCCCCAAAATTTTTTTTTTTCTATTGTTGTGTGAAAATCTTAATGCGGTGCACAGAATACATCTACTTACCAAGTTTCAACAGCATAGTTTAGTTTCGGAAAAAAGTGGCTGTGACATACGGACGGACAGACAGACAGACATGACGAATCCATAAGGGTTCCGTTTTTTGCCATTTGGCTACGGAACCCTAAAAATTGTAATAAAAATCTGTGATTATTATAATAATCAAGTATGTATCAAATTTGGTTTTCGAATATTTTGTATATAGATATTGATGAATGACACGACCACAACTTTACCACGCATTTTGAATTTAAAAAATAAGAAGGACAGGATGTTTGAGATTTCTTAAATTCATTTTTCTTCACCATTTGCCAATATTACTTAATCTCAACCTTTTCAACAAATTTGGCCGATTATCTATACATATAATAAATCTGTAGAAAAGTCCTGTCTGTAATTCTAATATACTCATGAAAAAAGAAGTCCAGGGGACTAAATAAAGGGTACTGAAGCGAAAGAAGTTTTTAGAATTTTTGTCTGTCTGTCTGTCTGTGTATTCCCGATTCACGCAACAACTACTGGACCGATTTCCATTAAATTTTATATGTAGATAGTTAGTAACCCGGGGCAATTTATAAGCTACTTTTTATCCGATTATTATTATACTATTTATCCGGAACTTAAAAAAGAAGGTTAACTATTTTTCTTTCTTTAGATATTAATTTTCTACTATATATGATTATGTTAGTTGATAGGCGGGATAACGGGTAGTTTTTCAAAGAATATAATAAATAACAGTTTTTCAAAGAATATAATAAAAAATATCATAATTATAAATAAAGTTTAAAATTAGTTTTAATTTTCATTAATTTGAAACTCCGCTGACGATATACGTTTTAATTATCAAAACAGCGTCATCTATCATCTAATGAAAAAAGCCTGTATTTTGCCTTTAGTAACTAATAAATTAAATAATATAAATAACTTACATTTACCATCATCATCATCATTACAGCCTTTCATAAGTCCACTGCTGAACATAGGCCTCCCCCAAGGAATACCACAAAGCACGGTCCTGAGCCACCTGCATCCATCGACTTCCTGCATGTCTTACCAGGTCGTCACTCCATCTAGTGGGGGGTCGCCCTACACTTCACCTACCGGTACGAGGCTGCCACTCGAGAACCTTTCTTCCCCATTGGTTGTCGGTTCTTCGCGTTATATGGCCGGCCCACTGTCACTTCAGCTAACTAATCCGTTGGGCTATGTCGGTTACTCTGATTCTACTGCTTGTTCCTCATTTCTTAGTTTATCACGCAGAGAAACCCCGAGCATAGCCCTCTCCATAGCTCGCTGAGCGACCTTCAGCTTCCTCACACGGCCAGCAGTGAAGGACCACGTCTCAGATCCGTAAGTCATCACTTTTTGTTTTCAGGTTTTGAGGTATGTCTAACGAGAAGATGTGTCGTAGTTTCCCGAACGCTGCCCAGCCGAGTTGAATCCGTCGATTGACCTCTCGGTCGAAGTTGGACTTACCTAGTCGGACTATTTGTCCCAGGTAAACATACTCGTCAACAACTTCGAGCTTAGTGCTCCCAACAACTACCGGCATAGGTGTGACATGGACGTTAAACATGATCTTTGTTTTGTCATGTTCATCTTAAAACCTCTCCGTTGGGATACACTATTGAGGTCATTGAGCATAGTGCTTAGGTCCTCCAGCGATTCTGCCATAGGACTATATCGTCGGCAAATCGATGGTGAGTGCTGTACTCGCCATTGATGTTAATACCGTATCCTTTCACTGGAAAAAAAAAGCTACTGAGCTTGAAAACGTCTTCCAATGCAGCGGCGAAGAGTTTCGGGGATATAACGTCGCCCTGCCTTACACTTTTCTGCAGTTGGATAGGTTCCGTACTCTGATTCTGTACTCGGATAGCCATTGTAGCTTACTGTACAAACACTTCAGCACTTCGATATACCGACAGTCCACGTGGCACCGATGAAGGGACTGCAGCACCGCCCAAATTTCGACGGAATCAAAGGCTTTCTCATAGTCCACATACGCAAGGCAAAGTAGCAGATTATACTCCTCTGTCTTCTGTACAATCTGCCGCAGGATATGTATGTGGTCTTAGATACTAAAGCCTTTCCGCAAACCGGCTTGTTCGGGAGGCTGAAAGTCGTCAAGCCTCCGTGCGAGACGATTCGTAATGACTCTCGAAAACAGCACGTAGACGCGGCTCAGAAGTGAAATCAGTCTGTAGTTCTTCAAGAGAGTGTTGTCGCCTTTCTTGAAGAACGAGACCACCGCACTTCTGCTCCACGCCTCCAGAGTAGTGCCATCATGGAGGACAGAATTAAAGAGCTTCTGAAGGACTTCAAGTACCGGTTTTCCACCCGCTTTCAGAAGCTCCGCTGTAATTCCATCCTCGCCCGGGGACTTTCCGTTTTTAAGGTGCTGGAGAGCCATTCTAATCTCGCTCAGACTGACGTCCGGGATATCTTCGGAATAGTGTCAGATAAGACTCGTTCTTGGATCGTTACTCACACTTGCGTGTGGCTCCAACGATGACGTGTACAGCTGCCCATAGAACCTCTTAATCTCACTCAAAATCTCAGGTGTCCCGGAAACGATGCTGCCACACTCGGTCTTCAGCTTTGACCGTTGACTCTTTCTGGCAGACAGATCTCTGGCAAAGACTTTGGAGCCTTTCATAGTTTTAATGTAATATAGCGCCCTCTACTTTCTGCTAAATAAAACATTGATAAGTAACCAATAAAATTAAATTTTAAAATGCTTCTGAATACTTATTCAAGCAGTATCAAAAATTGTCACACTTAAAAATATGTAGACCAGTGGCCATTATCGGGATGATTTACCACAATTACCACGATTGGCAAAATGGCTAACAACACTGTTACACACAACACGTGTGTTTTATGTACACATTATCCAGTACTGTGTACACAAAATTGAGATTAAGAGAGAAGCTCTTTAGTTAAATATATTGGGTTGGTCTATTGGCATAGCTTTCATTTTACCAACTTCATATGTTATCGCGTTATCCGACGTAAATAATTGAAAATTAAGTGCACTGAGAGATTTCATCTCTATTTGATGGTATAGTTCGTGACATTGTTGGATTTCTAATTATTATGTAGATATGGTCATCAATCGTGTGTGCTTTGTTTCAGTTTTATGAATTTTCATTTAAATAAACACGAGAGCCGTGTAGCTCGCCGTGAGATTTCATCATGACACGGGAGCAAAACGTGTACAAGTTATTTGAGGACCAATGAATCAGTTATGGGAAATTTTACGTGCTGATTTACCACGTATCCAGTGAAGTGGTGAAGAATAACTTCGTGGACAAACCTAAATGTCTGAGTAGTTAAAAAGGTCGTCGAAATGTGAAAGCCGTTAATACACACTGAAGCATTGCGGTATACTCTTTTCTGCCCACAAAACACTATACGTAATGAAAACTGCTACTTTACTTTTTATGCCTTTAAGGAGGCTTATAAATCAGTTTTTCGATTAAGATTTTGGTATTTTTGAGTTTTCATATTATCAGAGAAATCAAGATATTTGTGACAGCCCCTATGAGATGCGTAAATGAACAGGCTATTGCGAAAAAATACTTTAAATATCAAAGATACCAGATTTTATTTAAACAAAGGTTTATATTAATTTACTTGTCAAAGGCGGTAACCAAACTGATCCAAACGTAAATTTCATAGTATAAGCATTATTGTATATTTTTAAATATTAGTCAAATGTAATTTGAAGTGTCGATTTACCAAGTTCTCGACGGTTGATGAGGTAATCGCGCGTTGGGTTCAGCGCAGTGTAAACTTTTTTGGACAAAAGCTCTGCGGCCTGTGCCCATAAGTGAGTGACATGTAACTTTTTTAGTTTTAATGGGGCAGTTATTCTGTTTTTATTTTATTCGTATTTTCGGAGATGTTACTATTTTGCTTTCACACTACCGTAAATATGAACATTAGCAAAGATTCGAAAGAATAGAACTCATCATCGTTATCATTACAACCTATCTAAGTCCACTGAACTGATCATAGTACTCCCACATAAATTGTCAAGTAGCTGGATATTTGCTATAGTTGTCACGCTTGGCAGGCGGGTTGGCAAGCGCAGCCTTTATTTTGAACTGTTGTCAGGAAGGTGATGTTGTCCATCTCCTGTTTGATTTCCTCTGCCGCCTCTTAGGACACACACGGAACGATATGAGGTGGCGGATTCTCTTTCACCATCACGACAAGGCGAGCATTTTTCTGCTTCCGATCATGAGTGTAGTTCTACTCACGTTCACTGCGAATAGAACTTCATTTGCAATAAAAGTAATCTTAAAGATTTTATAGTGTTTAATTATAACTTTTTTTAATTCCTGACGTTTCGAGCACTTTACAGTACCATGGAGACGTGGGGGGGGGGGGGGAGTTGTTTGACGTCCTGGTGTCATAGTTTACGAAGACTATCATCAACTTTTAATTAATAATGTTTGGTCCGATCTACGCAGGACGAGCTTACAGTATCTTGAAATCTTGCAGTAGTATGCTTGGGTTTGGATTTAATTTTATTAATTATGGGATCCGAAGTAGATGGTAGCACCCAGCCATTTTCTCTATTGAAATTAGGATGTTTTTAATTTCAATAGCCTCGCGAATCATCCTTGGTAGGAATCGGTGTTCTATTGCGAGATATAATGCTTGGGACGATACTGAACATGTTGACATACTTCAAACTTCCCGGAACGTAGGTGGTTCACATCAGCAATATGTTATTTTACGCAAAGGAGACAATTTGTTCTTTTTATGGAGAACGGGCCTTAAAAATTGTGACGACACTTTATGAAATGTATGTATATTTATTCCTTATAATCTCTAGATTACTATAGTAATATTAGTTGTACCATATCTAAAAGGAATACTGAGAAATTAACAATCAAACGGCAATTTCACTATAACCTATGACCATTATTATCAGAACTGCATATATGAAATTTTGAAGTCTACTCAAACGTAGAAAAAATATCAGAATCTATTTTACGGTACCAATCAATATTAAAGGGGACCAATGATATAAATCAAACATCGCATATAAGACCATGAATTCATCATTATTTTGTTAAAACTAAATTAACATTAATTATGAATGAATGTAATGAGTAAATAATAATAGTTAATTTTGATTCCAAGACAATTTATTTTTCTTATGGATACATCGGAAGACACATTCAATATAAAAAATTGTAGATGTTTCTAGATATATGATATTAATGCAATTCTGATAAATTATTTATTCGTGTTCCTGCAGCATATTATATATACAGTAAAACTTGGTAAAGTGGGACCTGGATAAGTGAGACACCTCCATAGCTGGAACTCATGCTTAAGTCCCGACACTTTAGCACCGAATTGAATTGAAATGAAACTTACCAGAGGTCTGTTAGTGGGAAAAAACAAACCTCTATATCTGGGATTATTTCTTTCGATTTTATCGTCATAATTACCTCCATAATTGAGATAGTGAGTATATTTTACCTCTTTTACTAAGACCATATTTTGTGTACCGTTTTCATTACTAATTCTTATTCTACCCGCAAATTCCGCACTTGGCTAATTGTGTAAAGTGACCTCAAGTTTTAATTTGGTTTTGCTATCGTCCGGATGTTTGTGATTTCACCGCTAAGCAGCGAAATCACCTCTATAACTGAAATCATCTCTATTCTCACCTTTATTAATGGAACCCTCTGTGAATGAGACAGATATTTATTTATACCTGGATATCTGAGACACTGGGTAAGTGGAATACCTCTTTAAGTGAAACAAATTTGCAGGTCCCTTAAGGTCCCAGTTATCCAGGTTTCACTGTATATGCCAAATATCAAGCATCTAGGTCCAATAGTCTTTGGTAATTCAAAAGAATTCTTTGACAAACTAACATTGATACACAGGCACCTAAGTGCCTCAAAAGTGATCGAATTTTGCTAAATTTGGCACGGAATAGCATTTAATGATGTTTCTAAATTGAAGAACACGCGAGCGAAACCGCGCGTAAAAAGCTAGTAGCAAAATACCCTTGTATACTTGTTCCGAGCGGGCTTCAAACCCGCGGTCCGCAGCGCCGCCCCTTAGCTTAGCCACTATTCCAGCAAGCCACCAATAGGAAGAATGGAAATTGCAAAATGTATAGTAATCAAAAATCTGAAGACTAATGCGTTTAAAATTGTGAAATACTCAGCCTTGTTGATTCCACTGTTTTCTTGGCATTACTCTCGACACAAATCGTCAGTGGGGACCTCCATATCTCTAAATCAGCAAGCAGACTAAGCTCTACTTTATGGTTTCTTGTTGGTTCTTTATGGACAGAGGATTTTCCGGATCATTGGTAAAAAGAAAAAATAAAAAAGAAAAAATTACTTTCTTTTTCAATTATTTTTTTATTTATTCTACTAAGGGAATAAGATTATTTGAACGGATATTTGTGAACGTTCAAAGTGTATATCGTTAAACCGGTTGCTTATCATATTTTGTAGCATCAATATCTTGCTAAGGAAATCCACTAGACTTTGTAAAAACGATAATTCAGACGCCTTCAACATAATTTAAGTACACTGAATATTTTGTTCAATTAAACATACATTAGACATTTTCGTATTTAACTGAAATAAGCTAATTAAAAAAATATATCTTTATGGATTGAGATCATGGTTGCTACTTATAAAGTCAAATATTTCAAACCCGGTAGAGTTCTATACGTGGTAGAGCCACGCTGTAGCTATATTAGTAGTATAGTTGAAATACGAATGGATCAGCTCGACCGGGGAAGGACCACGCTCTCACAGAATACCAGTATAAAATAGCAGCTTAACACTGCTGTGTTTTATATGGTGAGTGTAGAGAACCGGAGACCCTTTTTACTGGAAAAGAGGTATTCCATCTTAGTTCTCACGGGTGACAACGCATCTGCATATTGATTTATTATTGAGGATAAATGTACATGACTATGGATCACAGCAACCACTTACCATCAGATGGACTGTGGGTACGTTTGTCACCTAATCCTATAAAGAAATCGAAATTGTCTCCTGCCTGTCAAATGTTTACTGCGGTATAGACCTCCTCCTTAGTTTGCCTCATAGAGGAAATATTGGCCTTAGTTGCCACGATTATCCGCCGGTTTAGCAATCTCAGTTTTCTACTTTTTAGTTGTTATTAGAAAGATGTTACTGCTGTTCTCCAAGCTTTTCCCTCCTTCGCCTCTTACCACACTCACAGGGCGATATGGGGTATTGGATATTCTTGCACCGCCACTACACGACTTATTTATATAGTGTAAATACCGAAACTATACATTTTTTTACAATTACTATTAAAGAAGAAGTGTTTAAAAAAATCTTATATATATATATATATATATATATACATACTGGGTGGCGAATAGGTTATCACGTTAAATAGCACAGCAGTTAATACAAGTTGATATATGTCTGTTAAAATAATAAAATAAACAATAATAAAAGAAAATAAAAAATGCATTTTTCAAACAAAATAAATAGCGTAAAAAATTGACAAGAAATAAATCAGCCTTGATAATATATTATAGGTTACTGACCTGAAGTGACTTACAAATCGTCGCACGCGCCAGAAAAATAATAATTTCGACACCTGGTCCCATTTCTTGTCACTTCGCGCATAGAGAATTATGCCTTAACTTCATTATTTTAAGTAAATTTTTCGCTTGAATTTGTTTTCACACACCCGCAGCGCGCGGTCCTTTTGTTTTTAATTTTGCGCATAAAACTATGCCTTAAATTGTTAGCCGTAAGTACAGTTTTTGTTTGATTTTTTCTTTATTTGAGTAGTTCGGATTCACAACGTTTAGACTACCTATCCTCGCCTTCAAATGGCATGGGTCTTTGAACTTCTAGAACTCATCAGGTGATATCTGTATGCATTTACATGATGTTATTTAATATTAAAACGAAAAAAATGCTACCGCAACTAATGTATTAATAGGGTATTTTACACCATGTAAAAAAAAGTCAAAGAATAAATATTTATGATAGATTTTGTAAAAAGTAAACGAGAAATATTGATTTCTATTTATAAAAATGCATTATAAATTTTATATTTCAATTTAAAGAATATTTTTTTACCTGTGCCTTAAATCTGCAAAACAATGTCCGCCATATTAGATTGCGTCGTGACGTCACTAGGTCAAAGAACTAAGTTATGTGCTGTGTACTAACTAGCTAATTTCGAAATTTTTCAAGTTATTATTACGATTGTTGACTTTTATTCCGAATTTTATTCAAAAGGAATCTTGGAAGACGGATTCGTAAAAGCGAGTTTATTACTTCGCTTTTAGCACTAATGTTATAGATATTATAATATAAGCTTAGGTGAGAAAAACTTTTTGTTATATTTTATTGTACACTCTCAGACGAAATAAAAAGTCGCTTTTTTATTTGGTCTGAGTACAAACCATGTTTTTAGTCCCATATAATAGAAGAAAACAGGAATTAAGTAAAACACTGCACTGCACTTGCAAGGGCTATCAAAATGGCCCACAAAGGGCGGGACAGACGAGCGATAAACCTAATCTATTACAAAACTTGATAATCTAATCTATTACAAAAATTTGACTTGCAATAGGTACCTATCATGTCATGATGTTTTGTTTTGTTTAATCGATAGTTAAATATAAGTTATAATTAAATCAAAGTGATCTTCACAGAAGTATAGTTTAGATTTTGTAGACAATGCATTCGGGCTTTGATTATATACATGTCTAGATAGAGCGTTGAGCTGCAATCGCAACAAAAACGACCGGCCCGTTTTGAAGCGCTTGTGTGCATATTACGCACACAAGTATGCGTTACTACTATTGTTTAACAAGCGCGCTGCGTCATCGGGGGCGATCTGAGTGATACCAGCTCTTGAATATTTCCCATTAGATTAAGTACATACTCATTTGACTTTTTATTTTTTTTTCTATATATACTTAATTTGATTTGCCTAGTTATAAAATAAAAATGATGAATTGTAATTTTAATTAAATTTAATTTTAATTACCAGTATTAGTCAATATATATATACATTTTGACTTGCTCACTAATAAAAATAATGATTTAATATATTATGTTAAATAGTTTTCGCATGTGTAATATGTACAACTATTTGTCATCTTTGATGTAGGTACCATGTTTAGCGAATAAATAACTAATCATTTTTTGGTATTTATATGATTACTTTTGGTATTTATGTATTTTAGTTGTAGTTTTGTAAATATATAAATGACATTTTTAAATATACATAAATATCAATAAAATAAAATACAAAAATAAATAAATAAACCCAACCAGATGAGAACCCTCGGCAGGGTAGACGAAACGGCCGAGGCTTTGATTATATACTTGTTTAATAAGGAAATCTGAAACCGAAAATATTAGAAAGAACTAAGAAAAGTACTATTTAGTGCATAACGTCACGGGTTTCATTTATTTTTTGTAGGTTAATTATCATGTACTGAACAAATAAATAATGTAATTTTTAAAATAATAATGTTCTCTTGATCGAAAGATGATGTAATGATATTTGTATTTTGTCTCCCATAGTTTCGCCAAATCTCCCTAGTAATAAGCTGAAAACACCGGCTAAAGAAACAAACCTACAAAATAACGAATTAAAATATCGTGTTTTCTTATAATATATATTTAATAAAATATATATTTTATGTGATAACTTTTTCGTCACTCGGTATAGAATAGAATAGAATAAATTTTTATTCAATATTCATTATTACATAATACTTATTGAAAGTCATTTTTTATTTACCACTGGTTCGGAAAACACCCCAGTCCTGGGAAGAACCAGCAAGAAACCCAGCGGGACTTTTTTTACAAACATATTTCACTTAACAATAACTTCGTTTATACAATTTTTTAATTATTTTTCATAGAACCAGAATGGTGGCGATCACCTTATTCCCAGGGGTTATTTTCATTCATGTATTCCTTGATATTATAATAACCCTTTTTGTACAGTTTTTCTTTAATAAAACTTTTAAACTTGTTTATTGACAAACTTTGAATATGTTCTGGGATTTTGTTGGAAAAGCGTATACATTGCCCCATAAATGAATTACTGATTCTGTGGAGTCTAGTAACTGGCATTACAAGCTTATGTTTGTTCCTAGTGTTTAAAGTATGCACAACCTTATTGTTATTAAAGCTATTTATGTTTTTATGCACATACATTACATTCTCATAAATATATTGCGATGCCAAAGTTAATATGTTTATTTCTTTAAATTTTTCATTGAGGGACTCTTTACAATTTAGGTTATAAATCGCCCGTACGGCTCTCTTTTGTAAAACAAATATAGCTTCAATATCAGTTGCATTACCCCATATCAAAATTCCATAAGACATTACGCTATGAAAGTAACTAAAATACACTAATCCAGCCGTCTCAATATCTGTGAGACTTCTAATCTTTCTTACAGCATATGCTGCAGAACTAAGTTCGCTTGCTAATTTAGATATATGGGGGCCCCATTGAAGTTTTGCGTCAATAGTAATATCAAGAAAAACAGTGGTATCCACAAGACTCAACTCCTCCCCATTTAACAGCACATTGGTATTCGAATGTTTTACATTAGGTATTGTAAATTTAATACATTTTGTCTTATTGCCGTTTAAGAGCATATTGTTGGCGTTAAAGCAATGTACCAATATCGATAGAGCATTATTTACATCGTCATAAAACTCCGCCGTTGCCGGTCCCAAGCCCGGATGAGAAAGGAGGAGGGGACGGATCCGCCGGAGAGAGTGGGTGTATCCGGTGGACTAACACACCCACCTGCGCTAGGACCTGCGCAGTCGAGCGCCGTACGTAAGTTAAATGAAAACAGCCAGCCGGAAGGATTAAGCCCAAAAGAGCTTAGAATTTTCACCGATGGTTCTAAAACAAATGAAGGTGTAGGTTCTGGAGCTTTCTCTGAAGACCTCAATATTCACATATGCACACCGCTGGGTACCTATAACACGGTCTTTCAGGCGGAATGTATGGGTATCATTCAAGCGGCCATAGCAATAGATGCTAGGAAGGTTAATGACTTCCCCATCAGAATACTGACCGACAGTAGGGCGGTACTCCAAGCCCTGAGATGCAATGTGGTGAACTCGGGACTAATATATGAATGCCATCAACGTTTAAATGAGGTATGTAAAAACAACAATGTGACCCTGCAATGGATAAAGGGACACAGTGGATCCAGAGGCAACGATGCAGCAGACGAACTGGCCAGAAGAGGATCGGCTCTGGCCACTATAGGGCCGGAACCAATTATACCAATCCCCTTTGGTAACGTTCGTTCACTGGTACGTAAACACTTCACTAATCAACACGCTCAGCTTCGGAAAAATTTAGTAGACTGTAGACAAGCTAGGGATGCCCTGCCTGAAATAAACAGTCGCTTAACAAAAGTTTTAATGAGACTGAACAAGCCGCAGATTAGGATAGTAACAAGTGCTATCACAGGACACGGCACCTTTAACAAACATTTATTCACTATAGGTGTTACAGATAGTCCCCTGTGCAGGGCATGTATGGGGGAGGAAGAAACGGCGGCCCACGTGCTACTGAAATGTCCGGAGGTCGCTACATACAGGGCTAAACATCTCGGCACGCCGGGATCACTCCCCGAAGTTGCATGCAACATCAAGGGCCTGTTGAGCTTCTTCGGAGAGATCTCATGGCTCGAATAATCACATTATTCCTGCCCACACGCAAAATACGCGCATAGACGTGGAGTTGCGGAAAACAGCCCGTCGTAAACTAAACTAAACTAAACTACATCGTCATAATTAATTAACTGCCGTTTGAGTTTGAAAATTAAAGAGATATCGTCAGAAAATAATACTATATCGTGATTGTCCCCTGCCTATGCCCCCTGCCATTATAGTCATTAATATAGATTAAAAACAGGAAAGGGCCAAGAATCGAGCCCTGAGGAACGCCCATTGATACTACTGATCCGGAGGAACCTTTACCATTGATCACGACTTTTTAAGTTCTGTTACTTAAATATGAAGTAATAAGTCTAAGCGCTAAATTTTTTACACCGTAATGTTGTAGTTTCCTAATTAATGTCTCATGATGAAGACAATCGAAAGCCTTTGAAAAGATCACAGAAAATACCTAAGGCATCTTGTGAATTCTCCCAGGCATTAAAAATATATTTCATAAGCTCAATACTGGCGTCAGACGTCGAGCGACCTCTTGTAAAACCAAATTGGTTTTTATGAAGTAATTTATCAGTATTAAAAAAATTAACAATTGATCCAAAATAATTTTCTCAAAAATTTTACTGAGAGTTGGTAGTACATAAATAGGTCTAAAATTAGCGGGGTTCAATGTACTACCAGATTTAAATAAAGGAATTACTTTACTATACTTCATTAAATCAGGAAACACACCAGAATCGATACAAGTATTAAAAATAATAGCAAGATGAGGTGCAATTAAATCTATTATGGACGCAATAACTGTAACGGAAATCCCCTGTAAATCTGCGGTCTTCTTAACATCAATAGTTTGAAGTATTTTACAACATCTTGCGATAATACTTTTTCAAATCTAATTTCTTTTAAACAGGTATTAACATTCTGTTTGAGTAATAACTCAGCGACAGTTGGAGAAGTATTCAATGACTCTGTTGTCAAGATAGGAATATCAGTGAAATATTTATCAAACACCGCTGCGGCTTCTTGATTTGATTTAGTTAATTCATTGTTAATTTCTAATTGATAGTTTGAGTTACGAGGTTTGTCTTTACCGGTTTCGTGGTTAATTATACTCCACGTCATTTTAATTTTATTCTTAGCCGTCTTCATTTTGTTGCTAATATGTAACGATTTGGCTGTGGAACAAACTCTTTTAAATATTTTAGAATAATTTTTGACATATTCTTTAAAAGCATCGGAAAGATTATATGATTTTTCATGGTAAAGGTCATATAACCTTCGTCTGCTTTTATGAATTTCTACTGTCGCCCGCTCATTATATACCTTGCGACTGTTTCTGGAAAATGTTTTAGAAGTAAATGTTTTTTTTTAATTCATTGCTTATAAGGGTAAATAATTCTCCATATAAACAGTCCGCATTATTCTTATAAGAAAGCGAAGGAAGGTTTTTTACCATATTACTTCTAAATCTCTCCAGGCGTTTTGCATTAATAGGAACAAACACACTTTTCTTAATTTCCTGTTTTTTGTGCATATAAGGTAATGAAACCAGTCGTCCACAGTGATCTAAACTAAGTTTCTGAATTATTGTTTTGTTGATTGGTACAACACCTGTAAAAATATTATCAATACAAGTTGCACTACACCCTGCAATACGTGTAGCTTCCAAGAATAAATTATCTAGATTATAGGATTTGAACAAAGAGCAATATTTAATACTGATGGAAGAAGTTTCCAGGAGATTGATATTAAAGTCTCCACACACTACAAGAGATTTATTCTGTTTATTAAGCTTAATTAAAACTTCTTCCATAACCTTTTCAAAGGTATCATAATTTGAACATGGGAGTCTGTAAACACTGACAACAATAAGGTGCTCAAGCTCAACGCATGCCATTTCTACAGTACGCTCAACAGAGAGGCTCACAATGTCTTTACGTTCTTTACATGATAAGGATTTATTATCTAATATTAAGGAGCCACCACGTAATTTAGTATCTCTATTGAACGAACTGACCACCTGGTGATTACTGAAATTAAATATGCAATTGTAATCTCTCAACTGTTCAGTGATACATATATATAAATCTTGAGAAAAAAATATATGAGCATTAAATCATATTTATTAATATTGAAGGCATCTCCTTTCGCTATCTGGTCAATAAATAACTTTAAAACCCACTTATATCATAACAAATACACGATTTATTTATTTTCAGAGAGTAACAACCTCCAACTAACCGTGTAGTGGCAGAGGAACTGAAAAAAATTATACGGGCAGAAGCATCTTCCTGATAGCAACTCAAAATTATAAAAAACTGTCAAACAATCTATGAGGAAAGCCTATTGTCGGCATTTTATAGGTTGTAATGGATGAATGGATGGAACATCCATCAAGACCAGTTTATCCATTGGCCCCACAACTGAAGCATAAGTGAAGTTGACACAAAATTAATAAATAAATACTTTTTCCATTAAAAAAATAAATTAAAAAAAGAAGAAAAAGCACAGAGCTGTAGGGTAATTACAGATCATGATCAATGCTTGTTCTTTAGCTTTTTAAACTCGAATTTTGTTATAAAGTGGTTTTTGTAGATATCACTATTAGGAAGAATACAAAACATGTCATTAACAAATTGCAATTTTTATACAATAAGGCAAAAAGTGTGTTATCATTTCC
Source organism: Parnassius glacialis (assembly GCA_033319125.1). Classification (NCBI taxonomy): domain Eukaryota; kingdom Metazoa; phylum Arthropoda; class Insecta; order Lepidoptera; family Papilionidae; genus Parnassius; species Parnassius glacialis. The sequence goes on along the minus strand of JAVANC010000004.1, from coordinate 4,208,672 downwards.
TGCACGAAAACGTGCTCAACACTAATTGCAACAATAACTCAGCGTTATTTTGGTTTCTATAATGCAAAAGTAATGTTCCCAAGTTCGTATGTTTTTGCAACCATCCTAAGCAAGTGTTTGAATAAAATCACACCTGTTGGTAAGTGGTGAATCGGCCAAAGATGGTAAAGTGAACTGATTAAATGAAACTAAAGATAGTGTAGGAGTGTACAAGTTTGATTGTGTCAAACAAAACGATCCATAAAAACCCGCGTGAAAGAACATATCGCTGATTTGAAGCACAGATGATCCGGGAAGTCTGCAGTATGTCAACATGTTCAAGATCGTCCCAAACATTGCATCAGATTTGATAGATTACAAATCCTCACAAAAGAACGTCGAATCCCGCCAAGAATTATTCGAGAGGCTAATGAAATTATAAAACATTCTAATTTAAATAGAGAAGATGGTTGGCTGCTACCATCTGCTTGGGATCCCATAATTATTAAAATAAAATCCAAACCACAGCACCTACTGCAATACTTCAAAATAATATTGTAAGCTCGTTCTGTGTAGATCGAACCAAATATTAATATTTAAAAGATTTTTATAGGGCGACAAACGAGCACACAGTCCACCTGATGGTAAGTGGTTATATAGATATCTACATTTATCCTCAATAAAGAATCAAAATGCAGATGCCTCGTCACCCATGAGGACTAAGATAGAAGCCTCTTTTCCAGTAAAATGGGTCTCCGGTCCTCTACACTCACTATACGAAACATAGCAGTGTTAAGCTGCCATTTTACGCTGGTATTCTGTGAGAGCGTGGTCCTTCCCCGATCGAGCCGACTCATTTGTGCTACAACTATACTACTAATATAGCTGCAGCATGGCTCTACCACGTATAAACAGAAGACAGTAGGTAGTCTTCGTTAACTATGACATCAGGACGTCAAACACATCAGCCCCTCTGTGACCATGGGTGCTGTAAAGCGCCCGAAACATTGGGAATTAAAAATAAGTACATAATAATAAACTACTTAATGTGTAGTATTCGCGTAAATATGACGAATCATTACAGCGAACTAGCTTAGCTTAACAAAAGCCTATTCACTCTTGCCTTGAAGACGACACATACGTCGTAATTGGATGATTGGATGATTTTATTAATTGGATGTGATTGGATATGGCATCAATACTCCACGCACGACCAACTTGCGCTTTATATAGAGTAAGCAGCTGACCCAGGGTAAGGTACTGCCGCACCTTTGCAAAGACACCTAACTTACTTGCAGCTGCTTTGACCTTGGACTTATTGATGCCCAAAGTTCAGGTTTGAGAAAATCTCAACCCCCAGTAACTAATTAGATGATTACGAGAGATTATTGAGATAGACCACAGATTATTATTCTATCCTTGGCCTTGGCCTTGTTTACTGTTGAACATAGCCTTCCGTAACAATGCCACAAAACGCGATTGTGAGCCATCCGCATATTTTTGATATTACTATTATTAATAATTAATATTACTGTTGCGCGCCACTATTTATGTCTTGTACATGGCAACACTAGTTGCCACTAGCGCCCTCTAGTGTCGAGTAGCAGAACTAGGAGAGTCAAGATCCTTCTAGAAATTTCGGGACAGATATGTACTCGAACATTCTAGATGTCGCTACAGTAGAGGGTTCTGGAAACTATCTGAGGCCCTATATAAGGCTGGTATAGACCACGACCGAGTCAGAAGTGAATTGGCGATACAAGCGAATACTTCGAAGTGAAATAACTGCGAACTAAAGTGATCAGTAGTACAATTGTGTTTTATTATTAGTGTGGTTTTAAATTGTAATTAGTGTTCTGTAATTAAAGTGTCAATTTTCGTAATTCAATCGGGAGTATGTAATTGTGTCGAACTCCAAGCTTGTAACATTACAAATATTTCTTTATATGAATAATTTATTCACTATAATATAATTATTCATATGTCCTGAGAGATAAGTTTACGTTGTTGTATTGCAGTGTCCTCAAAGATGGCTGCCAGAGTTTTATGGAGAATGCACCACGCATTCTCCAAAAATCGCGCTGCACGCCCTGCTGAATGTTTTTTTCTTTTGCAGCGGTATTATAGCAATAGAAATAGAAGTAGAAATAGAAACGTTATCATTCAATATAGTTTATAGATAATTGAAAGTAACTCTTTATGTTTAATTTGCCACTGGTTCGGAAAATACCTCTTTCTTAGGAAGAACCAGCAAAAAACTCATCGGGACTTTTTATATCACATCATATATTCCAGTTGTGCCATGCGATAGTAGTAGTGCCAATTTAACTCCCTCAGGCGTTTAATCCTTTCTCAGTGGATGTCTACGTCGAGAAGGGAGTGTATATGTATGTTACAGTCAAAACTCATAACCGGTCAAAACTACTTTAGACTGTAAAAAATCAGGCAAAAGTAGTTTTAACTAAGGACGTTTATTAAAAGTACTGGGTAATAGCGATTTTGACCATATTACATCGGTTAAAAGTGGTTTTCACCAACAATGTTAGTCAAAACTTCTTCTGACTTATGCTTTTTGAATTTCTGAAATCAAAAAGTTCAATTTCTTCAATATAATATTTTATATCATTATAATGTACGCGGCTTTAGGGTGGTACAAGGGCCACCACAGCCGCACCTTAACCTACTGTTACTATATTACGAGTTTTGACCGATAGTCTGAAGTTTATATTGTTAAGTTTATATAGTTGGTTAAAAACACTTTCGACTACAAAAATAATTCAAAACTGTTTTTGACTAAGGGCATCGGTCATGCCTGATTTTTGCATGACAAGTGGTTTTGACCGATTACGAGTTTTGACTGTGACATATATAATACGCCAAATTTCTAGTCAATCGGACGTATAGTTTTGGAGATTATAAACATGTAAATAACAAGCTGTAACACCAAATTTAATCCCACAGGCGTTGAATTTTCCAAAATACATTCTGAGTGGGTGTCTACGTCGAGAAAAGAGTGAATTTGCCAAAATTTAAGTCAGTCGGGCGTATAGTTTTGGAGATCTAATGAGAAGTTAGTGAGTCAGTGTTATATCGCTTATCGCAATTTGAATAGTAAGAACAAACAAACGCACTCACGGATTTGATACAACATTAATTTCGCACTTTTAGTAGTTTTTATTGGATTTTACATAACAGTTATCTTATGGACTATTTTATATAGAAGAACAACGTCATGTAATGAGGCAATCGTGCAATAGATTTTTCACGGGTTACCAACGTGGTATTATTTCCCAATGTTACTTGAAACATGCTTTGCGCCTTTCCAGTCGCAAAAGTGGTTCCTAGGATTTCCTTGATAAGAATAGAATAGAATAGAATATTTTTGTATTCAGTATAGATCACATGGGTAATTCTTACAGAAAGTCATTTTTTACTTTATCACTGGTTAGGAAAAACCTTCTGTCCTGGGAAGAACCAGCAAGAAACCCAGCGGGACTTTTTTGAAGTAAATTTTACATTAATGTTTGTACAAACTATTTACAAAATTTATTTTAGAAACTGCTTGGAAGCGACCACCTCGTCCTCGACCACCAAGGATCTTAAAACACCAAAAGATTGGGATAGTATAGTGTCTTTTCTTATAAACATGCTAAAAACTGAGTATTATACAAAACACGTTTGAATTAAGGAGTACCAAATCGAAAGCCTTAGGTTTTTACTTAAGTCTGTACGAATTGTTTATTTATTTCATGCATTCATTAGTCTATCCAAAATCTACTGCTGAACATTTTATCCCCCCCCCCCCCCCCCCCTATTTGCGGCCGTAGTTTGCAACCTTGGCATGCGGGTTGACAACAGTTTTGAATTACTCGAGCTCTTATCAGGAAGATTCTGGTGACCACCTACCTGCTATTTCAATTTCACTATTATTCATTTATTTATTTTTAATCAACAAGTACCATTTATAGGTCATTAACCAAAGATTAGTCATAATAAAAGTCGTGTGGCGAGTCCGGCGACCTACTTTCGATACTCGAAAAAGGCAAGCCCTTTACAAGTTTTGAATGAATTATCAATGAATTATACTAGCGTCTATTAAAATGAAGCGTCATTTGAAATAAAATAATATTTATTTCATGCCAAGGTAAGAAAAACTGCGAGGAACCAAGACCGTCTACACTACGTCAAAATGGGTCGTGACTAGGGTTTGGGTCCCGGGACGTCTCGTGTCTCGAAGTCCCGGGACTTTTCGTAATTTTAGTTGTCTCGAGTCCCGGGACTTTCGGGTCGAGACTCGAGACGAGACAAGATTGTCGAAATTGAATTTGTCGTAATTGAAGGAGCCTAGCGCCATGTGTTAGTTTAATGTATAATTACTTGATCTACTACGTAGGTAACTCCTGACTACGCAACACAATAAATGAAACAAATATGTGATTATAAGAATTAACAATAAGATTATGAACTATTATTAGATACTCGAATTACTAGATAATAGTAAAGTTATTAAGTATTAGGATAATTTTTAACTAAGTTCGTTTCATAACTATAAGATTTAACTGTTTAGAAGTGCATCTGTGTGTGACTAAAATAAATAAACAAAGCAATTATTAAGACTGAAATCAAAGTTAAATTTATTTAATTTTCTGTTTAATTGTTTAAAAATAATAAAAGTCCCGTCTCCCGGGACTTTGAAATTGTCGGGAATTCCCCAACCATAGTCATGACAGATTAATCTTACACTTTTTCGCCTAACCCCCATCCGCCAAATTCGTACCTTCCGATAAAGAACTTCGTTTCAATAAATCAATTAAAAATCTACACCCGGCAACTCCTACATATTATTTAAAGATCGCATGCAAGTCAGTGAGTTGTTGATTATTATTTCACTTAGTAGTTTAAAAGTTCAATGGATCAAAGGAGATTAGATAATTTCCACTTTATCTACAGGTCATTATTTGCAATAATAAAATAATTATATGACAATTTAAATAATCAATATAATAAAGATCAAAACAAATCTTTTGTTATTTTTTTCGTAAACCGCCGTTTCATCATCATTATTACAGCCCTTCACAAGTCCACTGCAGAACAAAGGCCTCCCCCAAGGAATGCCACAAAGCACGGTCCTACACCACCTACATCCATTGACTTCCTGCATGTCTCACCAGGTCGTCACTCCAGCTAGTGGGAGACGCCTTACACTTCGCCTGCCGGTACGAGGCTGCCACTCGAGAACCTTTCTTCCCCATCAGTTGTCGGTTCTTCGAGCTATATGGCCAGCCAATAACCACTTCAGCTTACTAATCCGTTGGGCTATGTCGGTTACTCTGGTTCTACTGCGGATATCTTCATTTATAAGTCTATCACACAGAGAAACCCCGCGCATAGACCTCTCCATAGCTCGCTCAGCGAACTTGAGCTTCCTCTTACGGCCAGCAGCGAAAGACCATTTCTCAGATCCATAGGTCATCACTGGCAACACGCACTGGTTGAACATTCTTATTTTGAGGCATACTTGATGAGAAGATGTGTCGTAACCTCCCGAAGGCTAACCAGCCGAGTTAAATCTGTCGATTGACCTCTCGATCAAACTTGCCTAGTCGGACTATTTGTCAAATTTGTACAACTTCGAGCTTAGTGTTCCCAACAACTACCGGCATAGGTGTGACATAGACGTTCACATGACTTTTGTGTTGTCCATGTTCATCTTAAGACCTATCAAACGGGAGACACTATTCAGGTAATTGAGCATAGTGCTTAGGTCCTCCAGCGATTCTGCCATAAGGACTATATCGTCAGCAAATTGAAGGTGAGTGATGTACTCGCCAGTGGCGTTAATACTGTATCTATCTAGTTCAGTAGCTTGAAAAGTCTTCCAATGCATTGGCGATATTACGTCACCCTGTCTTACACCTCTCTGCAGTTGGATAGGTTTCGTACTCTGGGTCTGTACTCGGATAGCCATCATAGCCCTACTTACTTACTTACAAACACTTCAGCACTTAGACATACCAACAATCAACATGGCACCGCTGAAGGAACTGCAGCACCGCCCAAATTTCAACGGAATCAAAGGCTTTCTCATAGTCTACATACGCAAGGCAAAGTGGCAGATTGTACTCTTCGGTCTTCTGTACAATTTTCCGAAGGATATGTTGCTAAAGCCTTTTCAGAAACCGGCTTGTTCGGGAGGCTAGAAGTCGTCGAGTCTGCATGCAAGACGATTCGTAATAACTCTCAAAAACAGCACGTACATGACTCTGGTGTCCCGGAAACGATGCTGCCACATTCGGTCTTTAGCTTCGACAGTTGGCTCTTTCTGGCAGACAATCTCTGACAAAGACTTTAGAGCCCTGGTTCCACTGTATCGCTACAACACGAGCAGTATTAAAGTTGCATAAGTCCCGCCACATGCATTTGCAGATCTGTCTGTTCAGTTGCCTGTATGCTGTCAAATCTGCTGAAGACGGTTGCTTGATTTCCCGTCTAACAGCCATGAGATTAAGAGTGTGATCGGTGAGTTTTTGTGTTCTTCTGTAACAGATCTTGCAAAACTTAGCTCCGACCACATGGACAATTTCCACAAGCTTGTCATTCATATGGTTCATTTCATTGCAGTCTTTTAGGCACTAAAAACGATTTTGTAACTCGAACTGAAAGTTTTCGGGGCTTTAGATTAGAGCACGAGGGGTCGTAGTGTAGACTTCGAATCATAATAAAAATTTAAATACATCAAAATTTATGTTTGTTTGTTCGTACTTTATGTACTGCCATAACGTTCATCATAGTGCGGTAAAACGTTCTCGATTTATTATTCGCACTTGCACGAAGATTACAGGCATAGTTAACTTACAGTGGATGGCGCGCGTAACATACAGCCTTTATTTGAAAGTTATATATAATTCAACTTCAATGAATGTATTAGAGCGCATTCCGACGACACGCACCCGCTACGCGCTCGCCACGCGTACGCCACGCGTACGCCACGCGTACGCCACGCGTACGCCACGCGTACGCCACGCGTACGCCACGCGTGTCGTACGCCACGCGTGTCAGCACCCGAGTCTAACTCGCTTTGAAATTTGTTGCGTATAATTTGAGTCTTATGACAAATCAATAAATCTGAAATTGTATAAAAAGCGCGGGCGTAGAGCGTAGCGGGGCGGGTGCAGAGCGTGTGCGGGGTGAGCGCGGGGCCGGCGCGGAGTGAGAACGATGCGGGCGCGTGGCATGTGCGAGGCGTGTGCGGTTGAACGTCGATATATGCAATTTCAGATTTATTAATTTGTCATAAGACTCAAATTATATGCAACAAATATCAAAGCGAGTTAGAAGCGGGTGCTGACACGCGTGACGTACGTGTGGCATGCGCGTAGCGGGTGCGTGTCGTCGGAACGCGCCCTTATCGTTCCTAATTAAACAATATAACTCTTCTAAATTTAAAACGATATTTCCACAACTATTTCTTCTGCGACAGCAACGCGCCGGATGCCAGCTAGTTTGTTATAAACAAAACCTAATTATACTTCACTTTATGCCGATAATATCCGGTGTAACTAACTATGTCCGGCAATCAAGATCGTCGTAATACTAAGTACTACTCCCGTAACACATTATTACAGTAAGTAGATAACTGTTCATACTAATTTTAGTAGAGTTAATCGTTGTTAGACTTGAAACCCCTGCTACCGCCACCACTCCCCTCTCTTCCTCTACGGTCTAACTTTGGAACTTAAAATATTGACTTAAGCTTCAAAAATTTGTTATTTCGAAAGCCAAATATAATATCTATTTTAAGAACAGTTTCAAGTTAATCTATCGCGTTTAAGTTACTTATTATTAAGTTCCCTCGTGAGATTTGTGACCATAGGTGCTAAAGCACGCGAAACATCGGGAGTTAAAAATAGTAAAAAATTTATAAATTAAACGCGATAAACTCCGTCAAATTTAATGTGAATATTCCCGTAAATATAAGAAATCATTAAGGTGAACGCTCCAAGGGTGCCCGCGAAATTCAAATTTTCTTGCGTTATTTGGAATTTGCAGATCAGGGTCAGGTTGTATGTTTAATAAAATATGATTCGCGACCGCAACGAGTATGTGTTTATAGAATTATTATTAAAATTGATTGAGTGATTTTAATGAGTTTTTCTGGAAATAGACATACAATGGGATTATACGAACTTAGAGGGTTGTATTGATGATTATAATGATTATAATTCTGCAAATACATACTCGTTACGGTCGCGAATCATATCTTGTTAAACATAGAACCTGACACTGACCTACAAATTGCAAAAAACGTAAGAAAATTTGAATTTCGCGGGTTACCCTGGCGCTTTCACCTTAAGTGTACCAATGTTTCGCATGTAACTGGATTTTTTAATTTATATGAAAAAAATTATAAATTATAACTGATGGTGTGTGAAAGTATCTCTACATAGTATAAAAGAAAGTCACCTCCCGCTGTCTGTACGCTTCGATCTTTTGAACTACGCAACGGATTTTGATGCCGTTTGCCGTGCCATCAATAGATAGAATGATTCAAGAGGAACGTTTATATAATACATGCATATTATAAATTATATAATTCTTCTGTCCGTGTGTATGTGACTGAACTCCTCCTAAACGACTGGACCGATTTTGATGAAAATTTGTGCGTGTTATTAAGCTGATTAGAGAATGGTTTAAATTCACAATTAGACCCGGTAGATGACGTTGTTTCCGATATTCAGAAACCGTGCGAAAACGGCGCGGATCACTAGTGTGAATTAAAATAAAATGGCCCCTGCGTTACTCCGATGGTCATAATAAAAAGTAAATTGGCAATCAATGTACCCTACCCTTAAACATTATTATTTATGTCCTAACAGAATGCAAGTGTCTGAGATTAATAGAATCCAGTCATGTATTTCAATATTACAAGCAGACACTTTGTACATACCGAGGGCGGCACTGAAAATTTCGGGAATCAAGGAAGTGACACAACATTACTATTTAAAAATGTATTTATTGCTTTTCGAAGTATTCTCCGCGAAATTTGACACATTTTTCCATACGATGGAACCAATCATTGAAGCAACCATTCCATTCGGAAGTTGGGGTCTTCAAAATGGCCGTTTTGTAGGCGTCCACAGCTTCTTCAGGTGATGAAAATCTCTGTCCACGCAATTTATTCTTTATTTTAGGGAAAGTATACAAATCATTAGGGTTTAGGTCGGGGATGTACGGCGGATGGTCTGATAATTCTATATTTTCTTGCTCTAAAAACTCTTTTGTTCTGTGTGCGGTGTGAGAACTCACATTATCGTGATGGAGGATGAGGCGGCGGTTGCAGTTCTCTTTACGGAGTTCAGAAACGACCTGTGGCAAACAAATGCTAGCATACCATTCTGCATTAACCGTTCTTTGTCCCTCAAGAGGAATAGTCGTAACATGGCCGGTTTTGGAGACAAACGTGGCCAACCATTTTTTTGCAACACTCCGTGAACGAACAATTTTTGTTGGCTTTAACTCATTTTCTAACACCCAAACTGACTGTGACTGGTTTTTTGTTTCGGGTTCGTACGCGTATATCCAGGATTCGTCACCTGATACGATGTTGTATACAGCATTTGAGGATCCTGCGTGGAATCTTTCGAGAGTTCTGACGCACCAAGTAACGCGAGCCGCTTTTTGCTCTTCACAGAGCGAATGCGGTATCCATCGGGAAAACAACTATTTTACACCTAGTTGTTCATGCAAGATTATTTGTATTTAACTCATTCCAATGTCTAAAGTTGCCTGAATTTCGCGGTATATCACATGTCGATCTTCCTCAATCAGCTTACGCACAGCATCAACGTTTTCTTGGGTGACTGCAGTTTTTGGACGACCTTGACAGGGATCATCACTGAGCTTGACACGACCACGTTGAAATTCAGCAAACCAGCGATAAATTGTGGTTTTGGATGGGGCTTCATCACCAAATGCAGAAATCATCCGGTCAACACACTGTTTTTGTGTTAAACCACTTCGAAAGTCATAATAAATCATCGCTCTAGAATTTTCTCGAGTCAATTCCATTTTCTCAACGACTAAACAAGTTTGACAAAACCTTGTGACAAGACCGAGAATCTTTTTAAAAAAAAATGGTATACGATTTTTAAAACCAAGGACTTTTCAATTAAAAATATTTTATTATGACAGGAACAGTGGAAATATTCCATTCCCGATACTTTTAGTTCAGCCCTCGTATAAATCTATATCTATACATATATATGTATAGATATGGATTTACACAGACATGCGTACAAAGTATTAGTATTTCAATATTTGTATTGGATATTGAATACAATATTGGTCCTTCAGTGCTGGCCGGATGAGGAAGCTCAAGATCGCTCAGCGAGCTATGGAGAGGGCTATGCTCGGAGTGTCTCTGTATGATAAACTTAGAAATGAGGATATCCGCAGTAGAACCAGAGTGACCGATATAGCCCAACGGATTACTACTAAGCTGAAGTGGCAATGGGCCGACCACATAGCTCGAAGAACCGACAACCGATGGGAAAAAAGGTTCTCGAGTGGGGGCCTCGTACCGGCGGACAAAGTGTAGGGCGTCCCCCCACTAGATGGAGTGACAACCTGGTAAGATATGCAGGAAGTCGATGGATGCAGGTGGCTCAGGAACGTGCTTTGGCATTCCTTGGGGGAGGCCTATGTTCAGCAGTGGACTTGTGAATAGCTGTAATGAACAATATTTGTAAGGCCTACAAATAATTGTTCCGGGTCTGGATGTTTGTCCTCGTGCAATTTATGTTTGTAAACTGCCTCCACGATACAGGAGAAAATCCTAGTGTGGTGGTAAAGTTTTATAAGTTAAAAAAAAATTACCTTTCTTGACTTTCGAAAAGTGCTTTGTAAAGGCCAATTGTGAATAAAAATATTATAACATTGATATTTAATTTGTAAATAACGTAAAGTAATAAAAAATTACGAACTGTTTTAAACTAACTTAATGGTTAAAACAAAAATTAAAAAAAAACGACTGCGTTAAAAAGTTTACTGAAAAAGAGCCATTTTTGTATTTTCAGACGCAATGTATAAAATGTTAAGACGAATCTAACAACACATTATGTTTAAACCGACGAAGTTGACGTGGACAACTGTAATACCGAATTAAAGTCTCAGATTGGGCTGATCTACGCACGCAGCCAATAAACATTTTTAAATTTTTTATCTGTCTGTCTGTCTGTTCGTGCTAATCTTCGGATTAGTTGAACCGATTTAAGATGCATACTTTAAATCTTTTAACATTTTTTTTAAAACGGAAATATTGGTAAAATAAATGGGATTTGATTATCTTGAACCTAAATGAGGCCACATTACTAGATCATCCCCAGGCGATGCCGGGCGGATCACTAGTCACTAGTATATTATATATTCGTCGTTAAAAATGTACGATAAACAAACTCTTAACCTAGAGTAACCATAAGTTACAATAATTTAATTGAAAAAAAAATATTTTTATCAAATACATGTTACATTTTAATCACAAGTATTATACAAGTAGTTTGGGTAAAAAAATTACGATATATCGATATTTTCTCTCCAAATTATCGATATTTATCGGCGATATTTTTAAGCGGGATATATCGATATTCGATATTTATATTAAGAGTATCGAATTCGTATACATTTTGATATATTTTAGAATGTTAATTTGTTTTATAATTTAATAGACAAAACATTTTGCAACAAAAGCAACTACAAATCCATTTATGTGCTGTGTTTTTCGTCGTCAAAATGTTTCCAGTAATAAAATGTTTGCACTCATCCTACTACATCATGCAAAACATGGCGATATATCGATATTAATCACGCGATAATTATCGATACTTCCGATACTGTTTAATAATATCGATACGATTCATATAGATATATTTGCCCATCCTTAGTTGGTAGAGATAATCTTGGAAAGATAAAGTTGTAGTGGCAAACTTAGAAAATTTCAACAGCTGCCGCGGTGTAGTTCGATCCACAGTCCACAGTTGATGTAATACCCTCACTGTATTCAACGGTTGGTAGTTTATAGATACCAACTGTTGAACGCGGTGGGCCAATGCATATTGCATAGACGCCGCTGCCAGGTTTGCGCGCGTGCGTAGAATTAGTGATGACAAATATATCTAGATTCAATTTTAGATCATTATCGAGCACCACCACTATTCCTTAAGAGTGTAAAAAATTTTCAAAAATATATTGAGTTGAACGATTGATATTTTCAAAAGTTATCGTGTTTACAAGCCTTGATAAATCCACACCATAAGCCACACCCCTTTTTTATTTAAAAATAGCAATTAATCCATTTAAAAAAATATATTAATAAGTTCAACAATCATTTATCTTTCTGACAATGTGCTTTTTATATCACTTATTAGCACAATATAATTGCTCGATACGATTTCATGCGACAAAACGTTGGAATCTTAATTTTTAGGCCCTAGTAGAACATACCGACGCGCTTAGCGCTTACGGCATGCAATGACAAGAACAAATACATACCCCAATGTAGCGAACCTATAATATCATATATCAGTCTTTATGCTATTTTAAAGCTTACTCTAGATGCATTATATTTACGATTAACAACTTGCCTTGGCTTCTCCTGGGCAGGATTTATTATTGCGGCCTTATGTAGATTAAAAATAAACCTAGCAAGCTAACAGCATAGCAAAGAGGCGAAGCAATCAGCTTTGTAGCGGTTTCTAACGGTTGCCGTTGAGCAATCAGTTTCAAAATAGGAGGTTCAGATGCCTGGGTGATCAGTAATCGATTGCTGAAAACAGAATTTGAAAATTCGAAACCGTTCTCGAGATAATCGTGGGACAGACGGACAGACGGACAGACATCGTGAAATCAATAAGTGTCTTCGCAAGCTTCGCCACTTAATAATCATCAAAGGCCATTTATTTTATCAATTTTCGGATAAAATATAGCTTAGAGTACTCCTATTCGTCAAGTTTCATAACAATCAGTTAAGTTATTACAAAGACCCAACAGACAGACGGACAAAAAAAATTTAAATGGTTTTCATGTCTTAATGTCATGCAAATAACCCCCTATATCGATGTTACAGTCAGACAGTAGTTCGTTGCTAGAAGAACATAAGAACATTGTAAATGGTTTTCTTTCACTTTCGATATATATAATATAAAAATGAATCGCTGAATGTGTTGCTAAGCGCAAATCTCGAGAGCACATGAACCGATTTCGTTAATTCTTTTTAAATTATTCCTTGAAGTACGAAGATGGTTCTGACGGAGAGAAAAAATTATAAAATTGCCTGGAAAAGTCTAAAAACAACAATTTTTTATATTCCTATACAAACGATTCGTAACAACACTTAAAATGATAGCACGTGTTATTCGAACTATGGTTGCAGGTAAGTCACCCGGTCACGGTGGTCTCAGTATTGAGCACTTTAAATATGCAGGTGTGCAATTACCTAGAGTTTTGGCACTATTATTTAATGTTTGTGTTTCGCATTCGTACTTGCCTGCCGACTTAATGAGAGCTTCAGTGGTCCCCATTGTAAAAAACCGCACTGGTGACATATCAGACAGATCGAACTACAGACCAATATCATTGGCAACGACAATAGCCAAGATATTTGACAGTGTGCTTAACTCTATTCTAGAAAACCACTGTACGCTACATGATGGCCAGCACGGTTTTACGCGTGGTCTATCGACAGAAACAGCAATAATGAGTTTAAAGCATACTGTCAAATATTACACGGACAGGCGCTCACCGGTGTACGCCTGTTTCCTAGATCTGAGTAAAGCTTTCGATCTTGTCTCGTACGACATCATGTGGCGTAAGTTAGAAGGCGTAGGTTTACCTGACGGCTACACCGATTTGCTTAAATATTGGTATAGTAATCAGGTGAACCATGTGAGATGGGCAAATGAATATTCCGAGCCGTACAGGATGGAGTGCGGGGTGAGGCAAGGGGGGCTGACATCGCCGAGGCTCTTCAACCTGTATATGGACGCACTGATTAGAGAGCTCAGCAGCATGCGTGTCGGATGCCATATCGGCAAGGTCTGTGTGAACAATAACAGCTATGCGGACGATATGGTTCTGCTGGCACCCTCAGTCAGTGCGCTGAGAGCTTTACTCGGTGTTTGCGAAAAGTTTGCTGTCTCACATGGTTTACTATACAATACCAAAAAGTCACAGTTCATGGTTTTTAAGGCTGGCAGTAAATGTCCTAGTGTTGTACCCCCTATAAAGCTCTATAACGAACCACTAGAAAGGGTCTATAGTTTTAAATATCTTGGACATATTTTGACTGACAGTCTTAAAGACGATGAAGACATTGAAAGAGAACGTAGGGCACTGTCGGTCAGGGCGAATATGTTGGTGCATAGATTTGGTCGCTGCACTGACGCTGTCAAGATCACGCTTTTTAAAGCATATTGTGCGTCATTTTATTCTTGCAGTCTATGGACCAACTACACCAAAAAGGCCTATAGTGCCCTACGTACTCAATACAATAATGCATTTAGGGCGCTGTTGCGGCTGCCGCGCTACTGTAGCGCGTCTACGATGTTTGCACTGGCGGGTGTGGATAGCTTTGATGCAATAATCAGAAAAAAGACCGCATCCTTGCTAAACAGAGTGCGCGGCAGCGGCCACAGTGTGCTGAGTGAGATTGCCGACAGTGGGGACTGTCCACTGATTAAACAAATGATCGCCAGGACTATGTCCTGCTTAATAATAAAGTATTGAGTATAAATTATATTACTAACATAGATGTAAGTTTTTCTTTACTAATAAATTCTATGGATTTTGTTGTCCGAAATAAATAATTTTTATTTTTATTTATTTATTTAAAAATCAATTTGAACTTTAATACCATACCATAATGTTTAAGTGTTAGTGTAGGGGTTCCGGGAAGGCAAAAGAATTGAGTCACGTTAGTATGGTATAAATATAATTTATACGATGGTAACATTACTCAAAAACAAATGGCCCGGTGTCCCGATTAGCAGAATAAGTATTAAAAAAATGAAAAATTAAAGAATCGACTGTTAGGCGGGACGGAGTTCGCCGGGTCATATTATACGACTAATTAATCAATCTTGTTTAAAAAATAGAGGAGGGTCTCAATTCGACTGTTTTTTTTTATGTGGGTTACACCTCAGAACTTTTTTCTAGGTAAACTGATTTTGATTTTTTTTTATTTGAAAGCTGGTACTTCCCAGGTAGTCCCATATAAATTTGATCATGATCTGACCAGTAGAGTTTTTTGAGTTATCCTTAATAAAGCGTATTTTATTGACTTCGACTACATTGATGATGTTCTCATTTTATTTATATTGAAATCGGTTGTATAAAATTTTTAATTTTATCACTTGTCTACACTAATATTATAAAGAGGAAAGATTTGTTTGTTTGAATTGAATAGGCTCCGAAACTACTGGACCGATTTGAAAAATTCTTTCACCGTTAGAACCCTACATTATCCCTGATGAACATAGGCTATAAAATATTTTCAAAAAGTTAGGGATCCGTATGAAAACTTCGTTAATGTAACCCAAGGTGTGAAAAAAATACCGAAAATAGTCCTTATATCGCGTACGCTGTGGAAACTATTGATAATAGAGCAAAGTAATATACTTCAGTTTTATAGAGGATATCAATATGTACAAAAAAAGACTGCGATACTGTATGTTTAACTATTACAGTTATGTCACAATAACTACCTTTTCATGTTAAAATGTGAAACAGTAACGCCGGTACAAACTAGGCCACATTATTCGTATCAGTTCCTATGCATAACCACCAATTACGTTAATCATGTAATTTTCGTAACATATTTCACTTTTTAAATCTTTGTTAATTCAGCAACCGTCCGTCGTGATGTCTCTCTCGAAGTTCGCATGTCGCAAGGCGTAGAAGCGTGATATACGCGGGTGAAACCGCGGGGCGCAGCTAGTTTATCTATATAATATATAACATATAGTTAAATTTTTTCGTGTGCCTATGGGGAATTTATGGAACCTGTTTTTTTTTTAATATTTAATTCCACCGGTAACCAATGAAGTCAAATATTATATCAATGTTGAAGTAATCTATATTCAGGTCTGAAGCGTATACAGTCAGTATAAGTACAGGCTGTGAGACATTCCATCTTAGTCCTCAGAGGTGACAACGCACCTGCCTTCTTTCTGTCTTCTTTGTTTGAGGTTGCCTGCAGGTGCCCATGGACTGCAGAAGTCACTTAACATCAAGTAGATTGCAAGTTCGTTTGTCACATCAGTGTTATAATAGGCTACGGCCAATTTGTCAATAGTGATGGCCGATCAACGCAAAAGGAAAATGGAACAAGAATATCAACAAATAGCTACGAAAAAATTGCAGAAAATATCTTAATCAGAATCACTTATTTCCTTTTTTTTATAGTATAGGATGACAAACACACTCCACCTGATGGTAAGTGGTTGCTGTGGCCCATAGACATTTACATTTATCCTCGTTTGCGAATCGAAATGCAGATGCGTTGTCACCCGTGAGGACTAAGATGGCATGCCCCGTTTCCAGTAAAAAGGGTCTCCGGTTCTCTACACTCACCATACGAAACACAGCAATGTTAAACTTTAATTTGACGCTGATATTCTGTGAGAGCGTGGTCCTTCCCCGGTCGAGCTGACTCATTCGTGCTACAACTATACTACTAATATAGCTGCAGCATGGCTCTACCACGTGATAAAATATTTCCTGAATCAAACATTACATTGTTATAAGATACATAATATATAATCAAGTTCATCTATGTGTACCACGAAGTGCACTTATTTTTGCAAATCAATTACAGTAAGTACCTAAAAAAAATATGAAATACAAATGCGAAATAATATGAAATTCAACTTAATTACTTACCTGTCTCACAGCTAATAATCATTGTTACAATCACTTTTAACCAAACAAAGATCAGAAAAAATAATGAAACGTAAACCGCGCCATGCAGTAACAAAAGGCAGTCTGCAATATACACTAAATTACACAGCCCCCAGCCTCCCGCTTGGTCTGGGCTAGGTGTCCCGTTGCATCTGCGCTACGGTACCGATCGGCTGCAAGCGGGAATGCGCAGAAATCCGGAATTTTCCCATTGGGAGACGGGGGAATTATTGATTTGTCTGCATCGACGCTCAGTTCAGGTACAATTTAACAAGGTAAACTTCCAGAAATTATTTCTTAAAATATAAATTCTACAATAGAGGCACTTAATAGACAATTGGTAAAATCAAAAATTTTGTACAACCGACTTTAATATAAATTATTGAGGATAACTCAAAAACTACTGGTCTACTGTGGAAGATATCCCCCTATAAAGCACAATATGAGGATGGCCTACGCTCAGCAGTGGGCTTTAATAACCTGTAACGGTAACGATAAAATATGTAATATATAGTCTACTTCGCCTCTTCGTTGCAAAATATACTCGTTTCAAAACATCATAGATATTTACTAATACAGTAAAACTTCAATATCAGATATTTATATCCAATACACAGATACGATTTAATAGAAGATAAGAGTGGCATTACCCATTCTGAATAGCTTGAGGTTCATATCGCTACCGAAGCACGTGTTTCATCGTTTCCACTAATAGTTCACAGAGATATATAGTACAAAAAATTGCACCAATTTTACGTATCAAAATCCACTTTAAACCCTTATTTAAACATTGGGGCAGCAATCCATGGGAGAACAGGTTCCCGCAAAAACGCAAAATAATTATCTATAAATGTTTGTTTGTTCGTTTTCTATGAGTTTTTAAACTTTATATAACGGAAACCAGAGAGGATTTTAAGATATATCCTCACTTCCGTTTATCTCTTTTTATTTTTTACCCTCTGTCTCCATCCGAGACTTTGTTCAGCAAAGACTACTTCAGACACAAGTTTGTTCAGATACTCGGCGATGTTTTCCCGAGAAATATTGGCACGGCCGGTGTATAGAGCATCACCAGTGCAGTCATCCGCATAGCTATTCATGTTACCGGTTTACAACATATCATTGATATGCAGAAGAAACAGCGTTGGTGATAACAGGGAGCCTTGTGGAACACCAGCGTTAATAAGTTTGTAGTCTGAGCATGCACCGTGAGCATGAATCCTAATTATCTTCTAAAATATAAGTAGCTTAAGTTACTCCTTATAACATGAGCTATCGACCAGTGAAAGTCTCGTCAAAATCGGCCCAGCCGTTTCGGAGATTAACCGGAACAAACAAATAGACAGACAGATAGATCGCGGAGGAAGAGGAGTGTTGGTACGGCGAAGCGCCACTCGCTCTATTCTCCGCGATTCTGACGGGGCCGCACCGTTGATGCGGTGGAGGTGGGGATTGCGAGCTGCGGGGGGAGAGGATTGTCGATATTGCGATGCGCCGTTTTCCCTACCTTCCGCGGCCGAAACTTGGTTGGCGGCGAAGCCAGAGACCAGATCCGCCGCTGGGGTCGGGAAAGCGGGTGCTACTAAGCGATTTATTTTCCTTGCCTTCATGGCTCGGACTCGGGCAGGTCCAATACGCAGGTGGAGTTGGCGGCCGTGGAGGGGGGCGAGCTCCCCCGAGTAGGAGCGGCCGGCGCTGGTGGGGTCGCGGATGTGTGCGAAAGCGTTTCCGTGGCCCTGCCATAATGCGGCGAACGTGGAACACCATGGGTTTTTAGTCGGCCAAGTGCGAGTCGAACTCGCGCACCGAGGGTTCCGTACAAATTTGATATGAATTTTAATATAATACCACTACGTGTTCATGAGGAAAGGGGGAGTAAGTTCAAAATTATTAAAAAATATTTTTATTATATGATGTAACTAAAAATTTATCCTTTTCGCAATTTTTCCTTTATCTGTGCTATAAGACGTTGCATCGCACCAAGTTTCAAGATTCTGAGTTCACGGGAAGTACCCTGTAGGTTTAGATTCCCTTGCGAATGTCGAAAATTTGCGGCATAAACGGCTGTATCGTTTGATTGCTTTGGTTTAGAAGTTTTATTTTTTCACAGTTTCAAGGGACAGTAGACCTGAGTATTTGATATGAATTTCAGCTTGATACCTCCACGCGTTTCTGAGAAAAAGAGTCTTGACAGACAGACAGACGGACAACAAAGTGATCCTATAAGGATTCCGTTTTTTTCCTTTTGAGGTAAGGAACCCTAAAAATAATCAAAGCACTTATTACAAAATAATTAAGTAGGTTGCATAAGTTACTAAGCCGTAGGTAATGGCGTGACTTCTACATGGTATTTTTGTATTTGTCGGCTGAACAAATTCGTTTTAAAATATCGAGTCTGGTTTTTATATACATATGGAGCTCACTACAGGATTTAAAGATATTTATTTTTGTAATTAAATTGGCTTTCACTACTACGACACTTAACTAAGTTTTATCACTAATCCATATTTTGTTCATTTGAGAAAAACTCTTTCTACCGGCGCAATATTTCCTGGCAGACACATAATATACTCAATAATTGTACTAATTGTGTGTTCGTTAAGTGGAGATAGTTGGCACGGAAGTGCTGGAATAATTCAACTCAACGGTCTTGAAGCAATATTCTCATTATTCCAGCCAGTGATTTTTTCATCTGTCGCAAAGTTGGAAATAAGAATTTTACAGTGGTAGAGCCACGCGGCAGCTTTTGCTGTCGCACGGATGGGCCGGCTCAAACCGGGGTGGTACCACGACCTCACAGAATACCAGCGTGAAGTAGAGGTTTACCTCTGCGTTTCGCTTGGTGAGTGCAGGTGGCCGGAGGCCCTTTTTACTGGAAATGAGGCATTCCATCTTAGTCCTCACGGGTGACAACGCATCTACATTTTGATTTGGAATAGAGGATAGATGTAGATGTCTATGGGCCGCAGCAACCACTTACCATCAGGTGGACTGTGTGCTCGTTTGTCACCCTTATCCTATAAAAAAAAAGCGAAAACACGTCAAAGACTTTCGTATCTTGGCTGCTACTAATAAATCCTTGCGTGATCAGCAAATCCATTACTTTTTGTACCTCATCCCAAGTAGGTGCCTTTGTTAAATTTGCCCATTAAAACAATTGTAGTTCTATGTTGAATTGACACCACTGCTCCAAATATTCTTTGCTTGTCCTATAAAACTCAGCCGCTGCAGTTTTAAAATTCTGCTGGTCAACAGCAAATTCAGTTCAATGTAATTTTACAGGTATGTTACGGACGGTGTGAGGAAGAAAAATTGGTTTTTTTTTAAGGATAGGGTGACAAACGAGCACACAGTCCACTTAATGGTTGCTATGGCTCATAGACATCTACATCTATCCTCGTTTGCGAATCAAAATACAGATGCGTTGTCAGTCGTGAGGACTAAGATAGAAGGCCTCTATTCCAGTAAAAAAGGTCTCCGATTCTCTACACTCACAATACGTAACACAGCAACATTAAGCTGCTACTTTACGCTGGTATTCTGTGAGAGCGTGTTCCCTCCCCGGTCAAACCGACCCATTCGTGCTACAACTATACTACCAATATAGCTGCAGCATGGCTCTACCACGCATAGAGTGCTCTCTTCGAGTACCAGGTTATCTCGGAGACGATTAATTTTCTTCACAGACTCTATTGCAGACACGTTTTGCCCCTAAATTTTTAACACAGCTAATTTATGAAATGTCGCTGCTTATGCGTGCAAGAAATATAACCACAACTCTGATCTGGGAATTTCGATAAACATTTTTAAAATATTTGGGAATATGTCGAAACTTAGAAAATAGCTTTTTAAAAGGTGAAACATTTTTAGAACTCTGGTTTTACTGTAGCCCAGCAGTTTGTGATATTCTGTGCCAGTTTAATCACAAAACTCTTTCAAAGATTCGACTCCAACGCTGTAGATGTAGAAGATTGAAGTTAGGTCTGTCTGCGAAAGCGGGATCATTTTGCCATCGCTGGGGACAGCAGGACAGACAGCCTGAAAGCGGGACTGTCCCGCCCAAAGCGGGCGTATGGTCACGTTAGACATAACCCGTTCTTGCCTCTGCGAGGCGGGTATGCGTAGGAATTTCCCCATGTAAATAAAAAGGTGTGGTACCCAAATATCGAGCTTTTTGTATAGCCAGACTTTTTCAAATGGGGCAAAACTGTTTTGTGGTCAATCCTCAATTATTCGGCTAAGTTGTTACTATTAATATGCCTATACTACACTTTTCCAAGATGGCATATGATGTATGAGGGCGGATATCCAGAGCGAGCTGCATCTTTGACATCAAAATTCCCGGACTGAAAACCGGCATGAACCAACTTTGTGCTACTCTTATTGAGACTGCATTAGGCCCATAGACGTCACAAATTTTTTCGCGGTTTAAGTCTCATTTTTCCCTTTTTTGTAAAAACACTTTAAAATGTATCGAATTTCTTCGTTAGGTTCACTCATTTTGGCGGACAGAAAAACAATTTAAAAATGGCGGGAAAGTGTTTTTTCCTTTTTTCTTAATGTGTTTTTAATATGTATTGATATTAAAACCAGCCAGATACAAACAGTTCAACCAAAAATATTTCTCTTCAATTTTATACAAACTAAATACGAAATAACTTTTTCCCCGACCTATATTATGTTTAGCATTGGAGTTTTGATAGGCTGTAACGAATGGAAATATACTGTTAAATTTGCTACGCATAATTCAGCAGTATTCATGAGAGAACCCATCATCACTGAATATAAAGAAGCCCATTCACTTTTATAATACTGGAACGAGCTAACAATACCTACACCAGTTGGTTAATGCCTACCCATGGACGTCCGCGACCAAGTCCGAACAGAGCAAGCCACTTAAGCGTTATGTAAGAATGCCACAAGGGATTCCGAAACGCTTTGAAAAAGCGTAAATTATAGTTTCTTATATTTATGTGAACACTACACATCATTATCATCATCATTACAGCCCTTCACAAGTCCACTGCTGAACATAGGCCTCCCCCAAAGAATGCCACAAAGCACGGTCCTGAGCCACCTGCATCCATCGACTTCCTGCATGTCTTACCAGGTCGTCACTCCATCTTGTGGGGGGACGCCCTACACTTCGCCTACCGGTACGAGGCTGCCACTCGAGAACCTTTCTTCCCCATCGGTTGTCGGTTCTTCGAGCTATATGGCCGGCCCACTGCCACTTCAGCTTACTAATCCTTTGGGCTATGTCGGTTACTCTGGTTCTACTGCGGATATCCTCATTCCTAAGTTTATCACGCAGAGAAACTCCGAGCATAGCCCTCTCCATAGCTCGCTGAGCGACCTTGAGCTTTCTCATACGGCCAGCAATGAAGGACCACGTCTCAGTTCCGTAAGTCATCACTGGCAACACGCACTGGTTGTACAATTTTGTTTTAAGGTTTTGAGGTATTTCTGACGAGAAGATGTGTCGAAGCTACCCGAACGCTGCCCAGCCGAGTTGAATCCGTCGATTGACCTCTCGGTCGAAGTTGGACTTACCTAGTCGGACTATTTGTCCCAGGTAAACATACTCGTCAACAATTTCGAGCTTAGTGCTCCCAACAACTACCGGCATAGGTGTGACATGGACATTAAACATAATCTTTGTTTTGTCCATGTTCATCTTAAGACCTATCCGTTGGGAGACACTATTGAGGTCATTGAGCATAGTGCTTAGTTCCTCCAGCGATTCTGCCATGAGGACTATATCGTCGGCAAATCGAAGGTGAGTGATGTACTCGCCATTGATGTTTATTCCGTATCCTTTCCAGTCCAGAAGCTTGAAAACGTCTTCCAATGCAGCGGTGAAGAGTTTCGGGGATATAATGTCACCCTGTCTTACACCTCTCTGCAATTGGATAGGTTTCGTACTCTGGTTCTGTACTCGGATAGCCATCGTAGCTCTACTGTACAAACACTTCAGCACTTCGATATACCGACAGTCAACTTGGCACCGCTGAAGGGACTGCAGCACCGCCCAAATTTCGACGGAATCAAAGGCTTTCTCATAGTCCACATACGCCAGACATAGTGGCAAATTGTACTCTTCGGACTTCTGTACAATTTGCCGTAGGGTATGTATGTGGTCTATGGTGCTAAAGCCCTTTCGGAAACCGGCTTGTTCGGGAGGCTGGAAGTCGTCAAGTCTGCGCGCGAGACGATTCGTAATGACTCTCGAAAACAGCACGTAGACGCGACTCAGAAGGGAAATCGGTCTGTAGTTCTTCAAGAGAGCGTTGTCACCTTTCTTGAAGAACAAGACCACCGCACATCTGCTCCACGCCTCCGGTGTAATGCCACAATGGAGGACGGAATTAAAGAGCTTCTGAAGGACTTCAAGTATCGGTCTTCCACCCGCTTTCAGAAGCTCCGCTGTAATTCCATGCTCGCCTGGGGCCTTGCCGTTTTTAGGTGCTGGAGAGCCATTCTAATCTCACCCAAACTGACGTCCGGGATATCTTCGGAATAGTGTCGAATAAGACTCGCTCTTGGATTGTTACTCACACTTGCGTGTGGCTCCAACGATGACGTGTACAGCTGCCCATAGAACCTCTCAATCTCACTCAAAATCTCGGGTGCCCCGGAAACGATGCTACCACATTCGGTCTTCAGCTTTGACAGTTGGCTCTTTCTGGCAGACAGATCTCTGGCAAAGACTTTGGAGCCTTGGTTCCGCTCGATCGCTTCTTCAATACGAGCTGTATTGAAGTTGCGTAAGTCTCGCCGCATGCATTTGGAGATCTGTCTGTTCAGTTGCCTGTATGCTGTCAAATCTGTTGAAGAATGTAGCCTCATCTCCCGTCTAACAGCCATGAGATTAAGAGTGTGATCGGAGAGTTTTTGTGTTCTTCTGCGGCGGGTCTTGCAGAACTTAGCTCCGACCGCATGGACAGTTTCCACGAGCTTGTCATTCATATCGTCCACTTCATTGCAGTCTTCTAGGCACTGAAAACGGTTTTGTAACTCGAGCTGAAAGGTTTCGGGACTTTGGATGAGAGCACGAGGGGGACGAAGCGTTGACTTCATCAGACGAGACCTCTCCAACTTAACATTTAGGTTCAGTGTGCCTCTAACCATTCGGTGATCGCTGCCGGTTTTCACCCTCGCGATCACTGAGACATCACTGAACATTTGTCGTCTGGTCGTCATAATGAAGTCAATCTCATTTTTTGTCGAACCGTCTGGGCTCGACCAGGTCCACTTCCTGTGGGGCCGCTTCTTGAAGAAAGAGTTCATCATAAAGAGTCCCTCTTTCTCCATGAAGTGCGCCAGCTGCTGGCCCCTTGGGTTCCGTTGCCCTATTCCAAATTTCCCTATTTTCAGCTCACCGTTCTCTCTTGTGCCTAGTTTTGCATTAAAGTCTCCCATTAACACCGTATATTGGGTTTTGGAGGAATGCATGGCTCTAGAGATTTCCTCATACATTTCCTCCACCTCCTCATCGGGGTGTTCCGAGGTTGGTGCGTAAACCTGTATGACCTTCGGCGAATACCGTTTGGTGATTCTGAGTATAAGGTACGCAACCCTCGTCCACACACTCCCGATCTTTACAACGTTGTTAACGAGAGACTTGTGGACGATAAATCCGACACCTCCTTGGGACAGATGGTCGCCCTCCCGGTGATAGAGCAAGTTGCCGGATTCGAGGATTATCGTGTCCTCCCCCTCTCTTCGGACTTCGGATAATCCTATAATATGCCAGCGCAACTTGTCTATCTCTTCTTCCAGCTCCACGATCTTCTCGTCAGTCCTCAGGGTACGTGCGTTGTACGTTGCCAGGTCGAATCGTCGTAGGTGGCAACCGAACCTCCACCGGAGATTCTTAGCACCCCCTGCCCCGCCGTTACCATGGTCGCCACCGTAGCCAGGAATAGCGGGGCCGCCGGGGACTGGGGGCCGTCTCTTTGTTAATCTTGTCATTGGGGGTATTTGCCATAGTTGCCACGCTTGGCGAGCGGGTTGGCAACCGCAGTTTTTTTATTGTAATTTTGGCTATTATCAGGAAGATGCTGCTGCCCATCTCCTGCCTGTTTCCCTTTGTCGCTTTTTACGACACCCACGGGAGGATATGGGGTAGTGGATATTCTTGACCGCCACTACACGGCACATTAACACTACACATTGAAATCTATTTTTACGGATTTTATATCGATGCTTGACATCGATTCCTACCAAGTATGAAACGTGAGGCTATTGAAATTTAAAAAAAAAACATCCTCATTTCAACAGGGAACGAGACTGGGTACTGCCACCTGCTTGGGAGCTTGTGAATGATAAAATTAAAACTAAACGCTGCGTGAAATAATTACCTACAATCGCGAGCTGCCCCAGGGGTAGATCGCAGTAGGGGCTAGCGCGCTCTATACGATTGAATGTTAAAGTTTTCTTAACGCTGTTTACGTAAATAACTTTTTGTAAATACTTGTTGAAATACTCGTCGAAATAGTTTTTATTTAGTGTTTAGTACGAGGGGCACACTGAAATGATCGGGAATAAGAAAAACCACATGCACGGTATAACTAAATTGTATTTAATTTTTTTCGAAGTATACTCCGTTCAAATTAATGCACTTTTCCATTCGTACAAACCAATAATTATTAAAACAGTAATTCCAGTCTGAAGTTGATGTTGACAAAATGGCTGATTTGTACGCTTCCACAACTGCTTCGGGGTCTTCAAACCGTTGGCCGCGTAATAAATCTTACATTCTACGGAATGTAAAGAAATCGTTTGGGCTCAGGTCAGGACTGTACGGAGGATGGCTCATCAGCTCAACATTTTCCTGCTTCAAAAAATCATTTGTCTTCCGAGCCGTATGGGAGCTCGCATTATCGTTATGTAAGATGATGCGACGTTTCGGGTTATTTTTTCGGAGTTCGACTATCATTTCTGGCAAACAAACCGTAATATACCACCACTCAGCGGTAACCGTTCTGCATTCCTGTAAAGGAATTGTAGCAATATGCCCCTTTTTTGAGACAAACGTAGCGACCATTTTCTTTGACACGCTGCGGGAGCGAACCACTTTCATTGGTTTGACCTCGTCTTCGAAGACCCAAACTGCTGACTGATGTTTTCTTTCAGGTTCGTATGAATAAATCCATTATTCGCCACCTGAGACGATATTATAAACGGCATTTGACTTCCCTCCGTTGAAGCGTTGCAGAGTATTCCGGAACCAATCTACACGAGCCGCCTTTTGCTCTTCGGACAAATTGTGGGGACCCATCGGGAAACTAGCTTTCTTACACACAGCTCATTATGTAATATCGACTGAATTGCAGTCATTCCGACACTGATAACAGCCCGAATCTGCTCGTACGTCACATGACGGTCATGTAATATAATAGTTCGCACGGCTGCGATGTTTTCAGGCGTGACCGCTGTTCTTGGTCGACCTGCATAAGAAACAGTGCTGAGCGACACACGACCGCATCGGAACTTGGCATACCATAGCTTGACTCGGTGCTTCAACATCATAAATCGAAACGAGTTCGCTGGGGACATTTATCTTGAGATAAACCGCGACGAAAAGTGTGTTAAATTATGGCACGGAAATGTTCACACGTGAGCTCCATTTCTGTTAACGACGTGTCAAATTTAAACCAACATAGTTTTTAAACATTTTTTTAATTGTTTGAATGTCATTAAGATTCTAAGAAGCTAGTATTCAAATTCTAAAAAGGTTTTATTGTAACTTAATCCGAAATATTCTATTTCCGATCATTTCAGTCTGCCCCTCGTATATTTCATTGTAGGATAAAATAGTTGAAAAAGTTTTAATGTAATTTAAGAATAATATGTATGTACCTATCTATTTGATAAATTATAATGGCAAAACGTCGTTCCTACTATAATTGTTACGGGAAAAAAGGATATAGATATATCATTTTTTGAGTTACCAAAGAATAATGAAAGGTAAAATTATTTCATTTTTTTGTTAGATAGGTACTTATAGCGAAAAAATAATTAAGTAATAACTTAACTACAGAAGTAAATACCGTACTTTATTACAAAACTTAGTTGAAACTTACTTCACTACCCAAGTACCTATTTACATATGTACCTATACTCGTCTATGTAATTAAAATATTTTAAGTTATAATAGCACAAAATACTGAAATTAAAACTTTGTTTACAAGATTTACAACTAAGTAGATTACGATGATATTTCGGGAATCGTATTTTGGGGTTTATTTGTTGTTTACGATATCTACCTATACGAACCAAGCGATTCCTCGCGATTCCCTACGAATGGCCTTGCAAGTTGCATGCGTTGGGCATCACGAAACTCACATAGTAGATAATATGGTCGATTATAGTCAGCATAGGCACTTCACCTAAGTAACTTACCATTTCACAATTTATTTTTATACTCTTTATTAACAGCCCTTAGTAACCACGGAAAGTCCGTTGTGATGTAGTAAAGAGAAAAGATGCAAAGTAATACGGACACTCGCGCACAGCGATAGTTTGATTTAGGTTGCGAGCGCGATTTATCTGATTAATAAACCTAGCAAGCTAACAGCATAGCAAAGTGGCGAAGCAATCAGCTTTGTAGCGGTTTCTAACGGTTGCCGTTGAGCAATCTGTTTCAAAATAGGAGGTTCAGATGCCTGGGTGATCAGTAATCGATTGCTGAAAACAGAATTTGAAAATTCGAAACCGTTCTCGAGATAATCGTAGGACAGACGGACAGACGGACAGACATCGTGAAATCAATAAGTGACTTCGCAAGCTTCGCCACTTAATAATAACTATGTAGGCTATTAAAACGTCGGCAAGCAGTCAACATCAAAAGAGTGCAACTTCTGTACGTAGTACTATTACTAAGTGGCGAAGCTTGCGAAGACACTTATTGATTTCACGATGTCTGTCCGTCTGTCTGTCTGTCCGTCTGTCTGTCTGTCCGTCTGTCCGTCTGTCCCACGATTATCTCGAGAACGGTTTCGAATTTTCAAATTCTGTTTTCAGCAATCGATTACTGATCACCCAGGCATCTGAACCTCTTATTTTGAAACTGATTGCTTCGCCACTTTGCTATGCTGTTAGCTTGCTAGGTTTATTTATTCTGTGAATACAGTAAGATCATTCTGCGTAGTTAAGGTACTCCGGATTAACTTTGACATCGGGACGTCAAATAGCGGTCACCTGTCTCCCCGTGACCATGGGTTCTGCAAAGCACCCGAGTCGTATAGAATTAAAAATAAGTAAAATTAAACACGATAAAATTGTTAAAATTTTATTCAAAGCACGTAGAGTTTTGCTTGAGTCAAGCATGGGGTTGATATAAATTAATGTGCTTAATTCCGCGTAAAGAAAGAAAATGAAGTGTCCTGCCCAGTTTTAAGGGGACCACCCACCCTCCCGGAGTCAGCCTCCGCAAAGTCTACTTCACCTGAGGCTGCCTCGTGTAGAGGCGACACGTGTCATATTTTCGAGAGTGGTGTGTCGTGCCTAGTGTGGTGCTGCTGGGGATGTTAGTGCTGGGATTGACGGCGACGGGTATAGTGCGCGCGATTGAGGGAGGGTGGGAAGTCATATTAATCGATCAATTTTTTATTATAATCGATTTTGAAAAGTCGATTTTATGATAATAACAATAAATTTTTAATAAATCGATTATGTAAATTACGCGTTTTAACCCATTTTTGTAATCAGCGTCATCTGTGCGATGGATGTAAAAACGTGAAGTAAGTTCACTAACAAACAACCATTGCATGTTGCCAGTAATGACCTATGGATCTGAGACGTGGTCCTTCACTGCTGGCCGTATGAGGAAGCTCAAAGTCGCTCAGTGAGTTATGGAAAGTGCGATTCTCGGCGTTTCTCTGCGAGATAGACTTAAAAACGAAGATATCCGCAATAGAACCGGAGTAACCGACATAGCCCAAAGAATTAGTATGCTGTAGTGACAATGGGCCGGCCATATAGCTCGAAGAATCGTTAACCGATGGGGAAGAAAGGTTCTCAAGTGGCAGCCTCGTACAGGCAGGCGAAGTGTAGGGCGTCCCCCCACTAGATGGAGTGACGACCTGTTAAGACATGCAGGAAGTCGATGGATGCAGGTGGCTCAGGACCGTGCTTTGTGGCATTCATTGGGGGAGGCCTGTTCAATAGTTGACTTTTGAAGGCATGTAATAATAATGATGAAGTTCACTAACATGAACAAGTCCATCAAAAGACGGCGCCACCTGTATGTATCTCTATGTATGTAAAACAGTTTCGCCTTTCGTATGTTTTCAACAGTTTTCTTTCTCCGCTAGGAGTAAAAGTATGCTGTGGTTTCCTTTCTTTTTTTGGAGAGTATAAATAATTGTTAAATAATAAAAATGTCTTGTAGAACACCTAAAAGTGGCTGAAGGATATATCTATAATGAAAAAATAATAGCGACCAACACGTCAATAGGCAAAAATACTGAATTGGACCTATATATTGCGGCACCACTATCAAATCTCAAGGTAGGTGCCCTCAATATATGGAAAAGCTCTGAAGGAACTTTCCCTAAACTAACCGATTTTTTTTTATTTTTTGTTTTTTTTTTTTTGTTTAAAAAACGTTACCCCCACACTAGGATTTTCTCCTGTGTCGTGGAGGCAGTTTACAAACATAAATTGCAGAAGGACAAACATCCAGACCCGGAACAATTATTTGTAGGCCATTAAAATACTTGTTCCGTGCGGGATTCGAACCCGCGGCCCCCAGCGCAGCAACTGATTGCTAAGCCACTGCGCCACGGAACCGTCAACTGGCTCTTAAACACCTCTCTGTGATGTCAAGTTCCACGCCAGCCGAAAGATTATTTTCGAAAGCGGGAAATATTGTCCGGGAAAAAACCAAACCGTATTTTAGAAAAGAAACGAAGAAGTACTTTGGTAAAATTATTGTTTTTAAACTCTTTAACTGAAAATTCATGGGAATAATTTTTTTATTTTTTTTTTTTGTTACACAAGTTTAAAAAAACATTTGTGTTTTATTTTAGTTTTGAGACCAAAAGGTTGTCGTTTGATTATTTAAACTTATAGTTTTATTTTATTTTCATTCTAATCCAATGTAAATAGTACTGAACATTTGTGGCAATAATGATATTTAGATTTTTTATTTGTTCAAACTTAGTTTAAAAAAACTATCGTTTACTAAACTTATGGTTTCTTTTTATTTCGTTCTAATAAATTGTTAAATAGCACTGAACATTTGTGGCAGTAATTATTTTTAGTTTTTTATTGTTTAAAGAGTTAGGTTATATATAGGTATATAGGTTTAAAAAATTGTTTTGTAGTTTAGTTTTGAAACCAGAAGGTTGTCGTTCTGATTATTTTTTATACTTATCATTTTATTTGATTTTTATTCTGATAAATTGTTATTAGCAAAAATCGATTATTTTTTCTAATAAAAATATTTTTTTGCTAAATCGAGTAATATCACAAAACAAAAAAATCGATTTTTTAATAATCTATTTTTTCGCTCAATGTCACATCCGTAGCGGCGCGGCGCGGCGAGACTTTCCCGTGTTATGTGGATATGTGGGTGGTTAAAACGTCGCTTCTAGCAAAATAATATATAATGTCCACATAATAGCTTCTGAAGTCGTTGCCAAAACAAAGTGCATCGCAGATTTAAAGACCCGACTCCAGATGAATAGAATAGAATAGATTATAATAAAATATTTTTTATTCAATATACCTAGTCAGGTCATAAGTATTGTCACACAGTAAAAACTTTTCTTTTAGAATGCTGGCCACAAAAAAGTTTATTGAATTCGAATTTCGAATTGTTCATGAAAATAAAACTGTATACTTATTAGAATTTTACTCATTTTTAAATATGGAGTGGACTTAAAGAATTAAGTAAGTGGAATTAAAGAAGACCGTGTTGCAGTTATTGCGTTGCATCGTTGCGGTTACGCGCCAATTAAATTTTTTGACATACGGAAAAATTTGAATATAACCAAAAGATTCATTTATCGTACCATCAAACGATACAATGAAGACTCTAGTGTAGATGACAGGTCAAGAAGTGGTCGCCCTCGGTCTGTTAGGACTCCAGCAGTGATAAAAGCTGTGAAGGCGCGAATTCAAGGAAATCCCAAACGTAAGCAGAAACTGTTGGCCCTTCAGATGGGGTTAAGCAGAACCACGGTGAAAAGGGTGTTAAATGAAGACTTAGGGCTTCGGGCATATAGAAGAAAAACAGGACATCGTTTGAATGCTCGTCTAATGGACCTGAGACTGAAGAGATGCCGCGCTTTGTTGAAGCGGTACGCGGGAAAAAAATATCGGGAAATTCTTTTTTCGGATGAAATTTTTTTTACCGTAGAAGAGAGCTACAACAAACAAAATGATAAGGTGTACGCACACAGTAGTGAAGAAGCGAGCAACCGTATTCCGCGTGTCCAACGAGGTCATTTTCCATCCTCGCTCATGGTATGGTTGGGAGTTTCTTATTGGGGCTTAACAGAGGTACATTTATGTGAGAAAGGTGTAAAAACGAATGCAGTTGTGTATCAAAATACAGTCCTGACGATCCTTGTGGAACCTGTTTCTTATACTATGTTCAATAACAGGCACTGGGTATTCCAACAAGATTCGGCGCCAGCTCATAGAGCGAAGAGCACACAAGACTGGCTGGCGGCGCGTGAAATCGACTTCATCCGGCACGAAGACTGGCCCTCCTCCAGTCCAGATTTGAATCCGTTAGATTACAAGATATGGCAACACTTGGAGGAAAAGGCGTGCTCAACGCCTCATCCCAATTTGGAGTCACTCAAGACATCCTTGATTAAGGCAGCCGCCGATATTGACATGGACCTCGTTCGTGCTGCGATAGACGACTGGCCGCGCAGATTGAAGGCCTGTATTCAAAATCACGGAGGTCATTTTGAATAAACTTTAGTGTCATAAGAATCTATGTTTTGTTAAGTTCATTTTGGTATCTAAATGGTTACATAATGAATAAACTTGTTTCAATTATTTTATATTAAACATGTGACAGAATTTATGACCTGACTAGGTAGATTATTACATAATGCTTATTGAGAGTCATTTTCTTATTCTCTTGCTATGCTATTATGTGGAAAATATATTTTATGATTTATAGTCTCTTTTATGTTTTATAGTCTGTTTTTTACTCTTTATCAGAAGTTCCAATTGTTTACCGCTTTAAGTGGACTAAGGAATATCACAAATTCAATGTGACATTATAGCTAGGGATAGATATTGATATAGATTTTTCAGTCCTTATGGGTGGAAGATTTTCTTAAAAGTTCAAAACGCCTGAAATTTAATCTGTTTAATAAAAAAGAACAACCATTAATATAACCAATCAATATGTGCACATACATATAAAAAGACACTCGTCGAAAATTTGAACTTAAGAATTGGATCTGCACATGTATACATACTATTGGTCTTTTAAAAGCACGAGTGACTACTGAATAGACATCGCGGGTATAGAACAGATTAACGTACGTATCACCTTGAACACTATTGCTATTATGCTTGTAGCATCGTATGGCTCGATCGGCGTACGACCACGCTCTCATAGAATACCAGCGTAAAATAGCAACTCAATGCTGCTGTGTTTCGTATGTGAGTGTAGGGAACCGGAGACCATTTTTACTGAAAACGAGAAGTATATCCCTGTTGGACATAACGAACATGGAGTCAAACGAAAGATAAAAAATTATGCTTTTTGGACATTCAAAAAGGACAATTTTATGCTAGTTCGTTGGACGTGGGATTAAGTATATATTCATACAAATATTTACCTAAGTCTATCTACCATTTTATCTACTGTTGATATTATATCCACCGGTGTGTCCATGCTCGAAGGGTGGATAAAACTAAGCGAGCGGATAAACATTTTCTCCTTTCCCCGGGGATAAAATTGTCTCCCGCTCATGCTGGACGTATTGAGGCGTGGCAATGCATCTACATTTTTATTCTTAATCGAGGATAGAATTAGAAGTCTATGGACTACAGCATCCACTTACCATCAGGTGGACTGTGTCCTCGTTTGTCACCCTTATTCTATAAAAAACACACGTAGCTTAGTCGCTGCCCAAGTGTACTTATGGTTTTTATAATAATGTAATATTACGCGGAAGATATTCATCGATTACATAGTGACGTGATGCTCGGCTCACGTCAGAGGCTCGCAGAGACTCACTGCGCGGAGAAAGTAGCGAGCCTCGGCTTTCACTCGAAGAGCAAGATTGGGTCATTAGACTCACAGAAACTTGCAAACTGCTCGGATGTTTACCGCGATGTCACACACCTATTGCATTAGATAAGCTATACTAAATATATTTGGATTTATTTTACAATTAAGGTTTGCCTTATTATCAAATATAAAATATGTGAATATAATAGCAAAAGAATTAAACTATAACATTAGCGAAAAAGTTAATTATCTGCCTAATTAAACACAATCTAGTTGTACTGTTTCGGGAGATAGGAAAAAATGTACAAATTTCAAATTCCCCCAAAAATTTCTTAATTTCCCAGAGATTTTTCTTTCCTTCAACACGTCGTAAACCTGTTCTTAAAACTGAACTACAGTGCCGGCGCAGCTGAAAGTCAGAAGGCTCGCGTTAAGATTAAATCATATCTAAAGTCCACCGCTGGCCATAGGCTTCCTGCATAGATTACCAAATATTTGTCAAAGTTGTCACGCTTAACAGGTGGTTTTGCAACTGTAGCTTTTATTTTTTTTATTGTTATTAAGAAGACACTGCTGCTCATATCGTAGTTTGTTTCCCACTGTCGCCTCTTACGATACCTACAGGATGAGGGTATTTTTACACCGCCACTAAACGATGAAGCTACGCCAGGTGGCCCACATATTTTCGCGCGTTGCGGGTTGCAACTGGACTGCCACGGCTTTAACGGCTAACCTATGCTAATTAGGGCAAATACAAGGTTGATAGGCGGATTAGCGATTAGAGTATTGGAAGTACCCACATGGGAAACACCTGCAGGACCCTTTGCTAGCTTTTTTGAAATCCAAATAGTAATCACCTTGTAGTACATAGAATCGTATTTTATATGGTAGAGCCACGCTGCAGTTATGGTTGTAGGACGAATGGGTCGGCTCGACCGGACTAAGACCATGCCCTCATATAATACCAGCGTAAAATATCAGCTTAATGCTGCTGTGTTTCGTATGGTGAGTTTAGAGAACCGGAGACCCTTTTTACTGGAAAAGAGGCATTCCATCTTAGTCCTCACGGTTGACAACGCGTCTGCATTTTTTTCTATGGGCCACAGTAACCACATATTATCAGGTGGATTGTGTGTTCGCTTGTCACCCTTATCCTATTTAGAAAATGGTGAGTGTAGAGAACCGGATATCTTTTTACTGGAAACGAGGTCATCTTAGTCCCCAGAGGTGACAACGCATCTGCATTTTGATTCTTAATTGAAGGTAGACATGACTTCTTATGGAATGCTACAATAGCATACGACGCCATGTATCACAGTGCCTATAGTATGTATGTCAACAATGTTATCAAATACTGCCGCAAACGATAATTATATTATAAACAATGGATTGATGAGGATTAATTGAATTTGTTATGATGAGGCTATGATTTCAACGAACTTAAATGACAGTCTATCTCTATAAAAATGTCTTTGATCGTTAAAGATCCCTTGTTTAGAAGAAATCTAGACCAAATAAAGGACTGCTCGAGGACTGGTGACAATGATGAAAAAAATATAGTAAATGACATCACCATTCACGAGTGTAAGAGTATAGTAGGTAATTGTTAACGCTTTTTAAATAATAATCATGTGTAGTTTATTAATCTTTACTTTTTAAGTCTTGTTTTTTTTTAAACGCTATTCTTTTTCAAAATTTTGATGGCTCCGTGGCGCAGTGCCTTAGCATTGAGTTGCTGCGCTGGGGGCGCGGGTTCGAATCCCGCTCAGAGCAAGTATTTGTATGACCTACAAATAATTGTTCCGGGTCTGGATGTTTGTCCTTGTGCAATTTGTGTTTGTAAACTGCCTCCACGATACAGGAGAAAATCCTAGTGTGAGGGTAACGTTTTCTAAAAAAAGAATTAAAAAAAATATATAATGTACGATTAGGAGGATAATTTTTACATGCCTAACGGCGATGCACTCTTAGGTTTGTGGGAGAGTTCCGAGTGCAGTATTTATGATTTATTTATATTTATATTTTTTTTGTAAAACTGTCCTGTTTTTAGTCGTTTTGGGCCTGTACTCTCCAACGCTTTGGTTATCACTGAAAATCAGCGTTGCGGTTTACCGCAACTTATACAGAGTGATGACTTTTTTGGCATGCTTTACGACATGCAAAGACTTCTTTATATAATCATCATCATCATCACAGCCCTTCACAAGTCCACGGCTGAACATAGGCCTTTTCTTTATATATTTACAGCAGTGTTTTGTTTGTATTGTTGTGTTGTGAATAAAGATTTCTTTCATTAATCAATTAAGTATAACCAATCGTCATTCTTTGTACACATATTTTAATCTTGTATCTTCTTAAACTATTTCAACTAAACTAAACTCTTCTAAACTCTTTAGCGCGTTTCAAGAATAAATTTGATAATAGCTCGAGTGTCTTAAGGGATATGGTTTACTATTAACTTCTTAGTATGAAGTTATTGTAATTGGTCCCAAATTTCAAAGTTCAAATTATCTACAATTTTCTATTTTTTTATATAGAATATGGACGATAAACGAGAACACAGCCCACCCAATGTAAAGTGAATGCTTTAGCCCATAGACATCTACATCTATATTTAATCAAGAATGAAAATACATATGCTTTGTCATCTCTGAGGATTAAGATGGAATGCCTCATTTCCAGTAACAAGGGTATTAGATTCTCTACACTCACCTTACGAAACACAGCAGTATTAAGCTACTATTATATGCTGATATTTTGTGAGATACATTTGCATTTAGACGTGGTAGGCGGCACTGATGTTGAGATCGAGAAATCACTTGTGCGAATCCGGGCGGATTACTAGTTAATATATAAAACCCAGATATCTGCACACTATACTATATATACACTGCACAGTCTATTATAAAAACATTTGAAATTACACATAATTCACAGCTCATTCAGTCATTCGGTCATTAATTATTAGTTGGCAACATTTGTAAAACCTAACCACAATATGAAAGGCCATATTGAAGAATAAAAAATATTATAATATTCTTTGGCGATAATCTCTATTCTGTACTCAGAGTTATAACATATATACCTCTGTATAACTGTCTGACCACAGATTTAGACCACAGACTAACATAACGTAAAATGATGTTTTATTTTATTTTATTTCATGTATTTGTAGACAGTCATATGGCCAAATACTCAAACGCTACTTAATTTAAAAATGGTGTTAAGTCTCGTGGTGTCACAGTCACTTTGACTTAAAGTGATAAAGACAGCATGAGACTTCACGACATCTTAAAATTGAGCAATGTTTGAGTATTTGGGCAATAGTCATTTATTCCAAAAACAATATTCATATAATATGTGGGAAAACATAATTGAAATTGAAATATAAAATAAAATCAATTAACATTATTCATGTTTACATCAAAATGTCTTGAAATTAATTTATAATTAAATTATGCATGCAGTAGTACTCTTTACCAAATGCAGTCTTTGTTAAATTATGTTAACATTATTTATGATTTTTAGGGCATTAAGTAGTCTATTAAATAGTTTTAATTTTAGTAACATATATTATACACAAATTGTAGCTTTCTGCACTCCTTTTTCATATATAAACTTTAATTATACCAATTCTCACACATCTCCGTGTGCACAATATGCTTAAAAAGGGAAAACAAAGTTTCTCTTCACATATTAATATATTATAGAAATTATCTAAAAATACTATCTATGTGCAAGGCCAAGATTGGCTCTAAAAATATTAGTAATCTATAAGCCTGACTTTCCCCATAGTCTAAAGAATTTGAAGACGGGAGAGGCACACAATAGTAAAAGAAAAAAATTCAAATTGTTTTATTTCATCAAGTCTAAAAAATGTATATGACATAGTGGATAAGTAGAGTTTAATTCAATTTTATTGATTAAAAACTAGTAGGTATCACCTTTTTTGTGGGATACCTAATTACAGTTTCCATATCATTTACTTATTTATTTTTTAATAAGTAAATGATGTGTCAACTGTCTTGAGTGGCAGCCTCGTACCGGTAGGGGAAGTGTAGGGTGACCTCCCACGAGATGGAGTGACGACCTGGTAAGACATGCAGGAAGTTGATGGATGCAGGTGGCTTAGGACCGTGTTTTGTGGCATTCCTATGCATTCCTATGAGAGGCCTATGTTCAGCAGTTGACTTATGAAAGGCTGTAATGATAATGATGATAATGATGTGTCAACTGTAATAAGTAGAAGATCCAAGTGTCAGTTAAAATATTCAGTAACTTATCTTGAATTTGTTTTAAGTTTATTAAAACTAAAGTTTATAAGTATTAAGCCAGAGACTTCAAAGGACCAAAAAAAAATGTACGGGCCACAGTTTGCGACTCACACAGCTTCTTTGCAATTTTAAGTTAATTTATAGTTATGTGATTAAAAATTAATTTAAGATGAAAGTATGTAAGTATGAGTGACATATAAAGTAAGCACCCATGTTGTTTCTTTAGCAGTTTATTACACACACTGAGCTTAATTAGAAAATAGTGCATTATAAGTAATTCGCGGTGCAGCGGTTCGAACCGCGTCAGCATAAAATAAATGTATAGTATTTGGACCATACAAATTCAAAGGCTTTAAGATTTAGTTATTACAGCTACCAACATCTTATAATGCTGTACTATACCTCCAGTACATCACACCTCACAAACCTTTTGAGAAGAGCCAGTAATCTAACAGTTTCCTACACTGTAAAACACCTTAATAATTTAAAATTAAAAATTTTGTGCAGCCGACTTCAATATAAGCGACTTCAATATAGGTTATTTAAGAACAACTCAATAACAATTGGTCTGACCTTGATCAAATTCATATAGGACCACACGAGAACTATCATCTTTCATATAAAAAAAGAATCATCCAAATCGGTTCGCCCAGTACAAAGTTATGAAGTAACACACATAAAAAAAAAACATACACTCGAATTGAGTACCTTCTCCTTTTTGGAAGTCGGCAGAAAACTGAGGTCCAACAGGGGTGTCTAGAATTGATGGTGCAAATAATTTGCATACAATCATAGTGTATATGTGTATGAAAGAAAAACAGATAGTCTTCATTGCAATGAAGTTGTAAGAATTAATAAGCCTTTACAAATAAAAAATAAACTGGTGTATGTTACCTAGTTAGAAGAGCAGTTCACATAATAATATAAACAAATTTCCGCAAAGTATGTAATGTCTGAATTTATTACTTATACTTTATTGTACACCAAAACAATAAAAAAAAATTACAAGGAGTTAAACTTAGAGGTAGGTATAATAAGGCGGTATTATCACTAAAAAGCGATCTCTTCCACACAACCTTAAGATTAGGAGAAAATTGTACTAATGGAAAGTGGGAGGGTGTGTATATTATAGTAAACTAACATACTAATACCTAAATAAACTAATCACATACATAATAACAAAATGTTTAATACACTAATATATACATTCAAAATATGAAAACATACATAAGATTAAATAGGCAAATATACATAAAAATTATATAAATAAATACAGACAGGATACAAAAAATACATGTCACAAATGATGACAATAGTTATTGAACTGTTATGTAGTGATTCAGTGACGTCAGTCTTAAACTTTTCTACTGTTTTCACACGAATTTGCAGAGGAAGATCATGCCATAAGCAGATGGCATTGACTGTGAAGGAATTCTTAAAGTATTTAGTTCAACAAGAATGCTTATTTAATTAAAAGGCATTGCTTTATACTAAAATTCAGAAGGAAATCACAATATACCTCTTAAATATTAAATATTCGTGTGGTGTCATAATATTAACATATTGTTAAAGTTATCTCTTTTATTTAATTCTTGAAATATAGTAGGTAGTTCTAGTTATAGGCCATTGATTTAGAATCTAGAATACCTACCTACCGATACAAAAAAAAACATAAAAAACCTCCACCTCCTACTTTTTAAAGTCGGCTAAAAAGAACAGAATGCATTGCTCAAGTATTGATCTATTCCTGCGCAGTAAGGACGCAGCAGCAATTCGCGCAATCAAAATATAAAACGCTAGCTTAGCCGGAGCAAATTATCATTAATTATATTATTAATATGTTACATATCAGATCAGTGACAAGCAAAGTGAATACTAATAGTAACGTCTTCAATTATTTATTTTAGCCTAATAAACAAAAATGAATGGAGTACTTACGTCGCTTGATCCAAGTGACGAATATTTACTGTTTTTTGAACACTGCTGCTAAATTTCGGATACGCAAATTTTAATCGATTCACTGTAATGGATATTTAAGAAACAATTTTTAAACGTATTATTTTACTCGAAACTCAAGAGGTATAGGTAACCAACGTTTAATATAGCCATCTCATACGAAAGGAAATAACAAACTGTCAAATAGGCTTGCGCAAAAAAATTGATGTCGAAATATCGAAAATTTTAAATATAAAAATCGGTATAATTCATCGATATTTTTAGTCGCGATATATCGATATGTAAAATTTATTTTAGAGTATCGAATACGTATCAATAACCATATATTTTAAAATATTGTATTAACCAACAAACATGAAATAACAGAAGGAGGTACAAAAGTACTCATGTGTGGTTGGTTGTCTTGTTTTTTTCGTCGTTCAACCTTCAGTAATATAAAATTTTGAAACTTATCTTAACATCATGCAAATTATGACGACAAATGGATATATCGATATTTATCACGCGATATATATTGATACTTAATAGTGTCGGAATGGGTCGGCTCGACCGAGGAAGGACCAAGCTCTCACAGAATACCAGCGTAAAATAGCAGCTTAATGATGCTGTCTTTCGTATAGTAAGTGTGGAGAACCGGAGACCCTTTTTACTAGAAAAGAGGCATTCTATCTTAGCCCTCACGGCTGACAACGCATCTGCATTTTGACGCATTTGCAAATGAAGATAGATGTAGATGTCTATGGGCCACAGCAACCACTTACCACCAGGTGGACTGTGTGTTCGTTTGTCACCCTTATTCAATAAAAAAATATATAGATTCGTTATATATCGATATACTTTTTCCCTTGATATCCCTGCTGACTAATGAGGGCTAATAATCTTCCACTCACCAGATGTCGCTAGTTGCGACTGAGGTAAAGTTTTTTGTTACACAATGTCAGTCAATTGAGAAATTAGTGTTATGAAAATAGTTTATCATTATCTAGAATATTATATTAATACACAACACAATGCGTCAGTGGTTTTTTTTTTTAAATTTTTTGCACTTTATAACACTTTAAAGAATCGGCTTTTAGTTATATATTATAGTTCGGTTTATTCATTTCTAATGCAATTAATATAAAATATAACTAATAATACAGAAATAAACCTTAAAGATTACATTTTCCTTAGAAATTATAATCCCCGCTACGAAATCTGTCAAAAATTTTACCCACAGAACACAATTACTCTTTATCAAGATGATGATGATGATTTTACCTCACTGTAAAGTGGCGCCGCCCTGGTGGTAGAAAAAGTCGTGGATGCCCTTATTGACAAAGCTGCTGATTTTCTTATAACTGACTTTACGGCTCTGGGTTCTAGCCTTTCTGGGCAGTTACAATGTTTAATTATCCTTCATAGTACACTGCTTCACAATATGTTGATGCGTCACATTGTGCAGCTCTTGGATTTGGACAGCACCTTGAGCCAGCAGACAGCTGACAGCTCGTGAAGTTATCTCAAGGCGTCTAAGCAGACAGACACCTTATCTCGAGAATCACATCATCATCGGAGCACTTGTTTCAACTTTTCCACTAATAGCTCACATGCACAGACACTTAATACACAAAATCGTACCACTTTTACATATCGAAATCCACTTCAAATCATTATATAAACAATAATACAAGAGCAGCAATCCTGCACCCTTCAAGTTCACGCCAAAAACTCCGCTGTTGACTGAAAAGAAAATATAACCACTACCTTTATTTGACTGATTGACAAACATCTGATTCACAGACTAGTATGATGCTTACGCATATCTGATTGTTGTTTTTTTTTTTATAGAATAGGAGGCAAATGAGCATGCGGCTCACCTGATGGTAAGTGACTACCGCCGCCCATGAACAACCGCAACACCAGGGGAATTGCAGATGCGTTGCCGACCTTTTAGAAAGGTGTAAGCTCTTTTCTTGAAGGTTCCTAAGTCGTATCGGACCGGAAAATTCGCTGGTGGTAATTGATTCCACAAGGAAGTCGTTCTATATTATCTGTCCTTGACAAATATTTGACGTACGAAAGTACGTCGGCGGCCCGTGTTGTTTTATGCAAAAATCTACTAGTTAGTCTGTGGCTTTATGTATATACAAGCTGACCAGGCGGATGTTGTTCTGCCCTTTTCGACGACCCTTCATGTAAAAAAATCCTTAAATTTGTAATAAAAAAAATATTGAGTGTCACTAATCAAGATAAAAACTATCCTATCTCTCAAGTTGGACCAAACTGCACAGAGTGTGCAAAATTTCATTGAAATCAGTTCAGTAGTTTAGGAGTTCATCGCGGACAAACAACGTGACACGTAATTTTTTTATATAAAGATTGTATTACATATATAAACCTAGCCCCTCGAAACTTGATTTTTTTTATTTAATTGATCCTGGTTTGTTCGTTATTGTTCGAACGCAAAAATGGTTTGTTCGTCTTTTAATTATTTATAATTAATTAAGCAAATTTCATCCTTAGGTTGGCTGCTCTTATAGTAAATTTTATGTTTTGTCCCTGAAATTAATAATTTTTACTAGATATCGTTTGTTCGATCGCTTTTGACGATTGTTCGATCATAAATACTAATTAATTGTTTATAATGGACCACAATAACGAGCGAAACGAGCTCGGGATTTGGAGCATCCTGACTCGGGCAGGTTCAGTTAGAGAGGGGATACGGGGTCACCATCGCCTTCGTGGCTTCTATTACTGGGTAGTTTATAAAAACAATAACCACGAAGGGGATGGCAAGGTCTGTTCGGTCGATTCGCACGCTCACCAATTGGGAATAGGTTCAGCACTTCGTATTAGTTTGTGGTTCAGACCTAAAGCTTCATATCCGTCATAGACTTGGTAGATCCCTATATGATCTCCTACTGGCGTATAGACCAACATAGTGTACAAGGGAGAAGTAAATTCCTTATAGCAAAAATGCAAGATAGAAAAGGATACCAAATCTCATGACTCTGTAACCGATTTTGAATAACAGGTCGGCACAA
This sequence comes from Parnassius glacialis, assembly GCA_033319125.1. NCBI lineage: Eukaryota > Metazoa > Arthropoda > Insecta > Lepidoptera > Papilionidae > Parnassius > Parnassius glacialis. The sequence continues at coordinate 4,166,271 of JAVANC010000004.1, read as the reverse complement.
GTCGGCACACTAGAAATAGTGCCTAGATATTTTGTAATTTTTTTAAGAGTGTAGTTGTTATTTAAGTTTTATTCAATTTTTATTAAAAGTAATTGTTATTAAGTAAAGTGGTTATTTTTTTGTAAATAACTGTTATCCAAAATGGTTACTTGTTCTGTGAGTGATTCTTTTTTTTGCGGGGTAGGATGACAAACGAGAACACAGTCCACCTTATGGTAAGTGGTTACTGTGGCGAATAGACATCTACATTTATCGTCGTTTGCGAATCAAAATGCAGATGCGTTGTCAACCGTGAGGACTAAGATGGAATGCCTCTTTTCCAGTAAAAGGGGTCTCCAGTTCTCTACACTCACCATACGAAACATAGCAGTGTTAAGCTGCTATTTGACGCTGGTATTCTGTGAAAGCGTGCTCCTTTCCTGGTCGAGCCGACCCTTTCGTGCTACAACTTTACTACTAATATAGTTGCAGTATGGCTCCACCACGTATAAAACTGTGGTGTTAATAATATAAATAATCCTGATAATTGCACATTTCACAGCAAAATTCTCAAGACGTCGTCAATGTTATGACGCGTTTATTTTTGGTTATAATTTATGTTATCTACTGCTTAAAATATATAATGTTTTCAATTATTTTATTAGTTTTGATATTTTGCAAAGACAAAATCACATTGTTGATAATTTGCATTGAATTTGGTAAATATATATTTATATAAAATATTTTACATATACGCTAGGGATTGACTCAACTATATCAAAATTAATATTCATATTTATCTTGAATGTTTATAATGAATATGTAATAATAATGAAAAATCCTCGGTTTGCGTTCTAAAATGTAATTTTATTTTGCCGTTTGTCAAACGGATTCTCTCCGGATTCTATAATTACAAAAAATAGTTAAGGTTAATCGGACGGATTGGTTGGAATCCGAAGACGAACTCAACAATTTTCGGCAAATATTTTCTTGGGAAACGTAACGAGAAAGTAGAATAAAAACAATATTTTTAAAAGGAGTCATTTCTACATTACTAAACTGTAGGACATTAAAGATAAAAAATCAAGAGATTATCCTCTATAAGCCATTATGAACCCAACTAAGTATCTATTTATTAACCAATATAAATGTATAACCTTACTTAACCAACCACACAGCCTCACAGTCACACTAGTACAATATTCCTAGCATTACGCTGTTTTCACCAAGGGGTTGAGCGGAGATCGGAACTTCGGATTATATTCCTGTTGCGCGCCACTATTAATGTCTTGTACATGGTAACACTATTTACCACTAGCGCCCTCTACTATCGAGTAGCAGAACTAGGAGAGTCAAGATCCTTCTAGAAATTTCGGGACCGATATATATTCGAACATTTTAGATGTTTCTACAGTAGAAGGTTCTGGAAACTATCTGAGGCCCTATATAAGGCCGGAATAGATCACGACCGAGTCAGTATTGAATTGGCGATACAAACGTATACTTCTAAGCGTAGTTAGGTGTAGATATTTAGTAATGATAGTATAAATTCTATAGTATTTGATACTCATAACGTTCGATGCCCAATTCATGCTTAATGGCCGACGACATTGTGCCGAAGGCTTAAATAGCTTAGTTCATTGCCTACAACGTTAGTCGTAGAGAATATGAACTCGTGGTTAAGTAATAGCTGCGCACATCAATAGATCTGCGAGATTAAGTTGCACTTACCGCGGTCATTCCATAAATGAGTGACCATTTTCTTAACATACCGAGATTGAGAGAATAGAGAGTGCATCTGTATCCTCAGACACTTAGTCCACTTTACTGTGTTAAGATCATTATGTTTTTAAAATTCAAGCAGCTAAAATGATAATAAGTTTATTATTACTTTATACTTTTCAGGGACAGATGAAAGAATATAAACATGAAGCATAATGAAGACTCATAAACATATTGGCCTTTAAGCAGAGCAAGCTTATTTAACTGATTTCTAAAAGTTTCCTTCCTTGAGTTAATAAGTTTACATTTATACTTAAGTCGAATGTTAAAATAAAGTTCTATAATGTATTTAATTATTAGTTATTAAATGTTTATAATTATCACAAGTAGTATATGAAAAATAAAGCAGCCGTTATGTTCTCCGTGTCCCAGTTTTTATTTGCCCATCAAAACATTTTATAATATATAAATAAGTATATACTTAGTCAAGTATCTACCTATTTATACAAACAATATGTTAAAAAAGAAATTCCGGGGAAACTGCCCACGGCAGTAAATATTTCTCCCCAAAGATCATAGCTCGAAAATACAACTTTCCGATCTGATTATTGGGGAGTTTTTTAAGTTTATCGGTAAATTCACCTGGGATTTTATACATTTTAATTCAAACCTAACAAAAGGCAGGTAGGTTCAGCTTATTCCCAGGAACATGTTATATGAATACTTTTTAATTATTTTAGAACTATTATGGTAAAATTCAGTAAATTTTTGACGTTAATCAACTTCATGCACTAAACACTTTTTTTTAAATCCTTTTACCACTTCCTTAACAATCATTTACCATATTCCTTGTAAGTAAAATATACATCACTAGCTAACGCACACATTATGAAATCAAAATTGGTCATGAGTTTTCGGGCTGTCAGGTGGTCTATACGTCTTCTTCTTCTTCTTAATAACTGGCTTTACGGCTCTGGGATTTAGCCCTTCTGAGCCTTAAGTTACATACATACATACATAAATACATAAACACTCACGCCTGTCACCCAGAGGGGTAGGCAGAGACTATGGACTTCCATTTGGCACGATCCTGACAGACCTCTCTCGCTTCCTCCACATCCATATACCTACGCATACACGCTCGTCGGTTAAAGGTACTCTCGATTTGGCCCATTTTTAATATATCGCCAATTTGGTCGATGAACTTTCGCCTAGGGCGACCCTTCCCGACTCTGCCGTTCACCTCTGCAACATAAATTTGCTTTGTCACTCTTTCCTCATTCATTCTTTCTACATGACCAAACCACCGAAGCATTCCTTTCTTAATCCTGGTCACAACATCATCTTGCAAACCACACTCTTCTCTTATTAAACAATTTCTCACTCTGTCCTTCAGATTCAAGTTACAATATATTATAATAATTATCCTTCATAGTACACTGCTTCACAATATGTTGATGCGTCACATTGTGCAGCCCTTGGAAGATTTTGATGGCAACTTGAGCCATCAGACAGCTGACGGTTGGCGATAGTATCTCAAGGCGCCTAAGCAGACAGACACCTTATTTTGAGAATCACATCACCATCAGAGCACTTGTTTCACAGTTTCCACTAATAGTTCACATGCGCAGACACTTAATACACAAAATCGCATCACTTTTATATATCAAAGTCCACTTTATACCATTATTTAAACAATAATACACGAGCAGCAAACCGCCGCCAGTCATGTTCCCGCCAAAACTCCGTGGTCTATACGCCAGTATTATGGAGTGTAGAGTAGAAGGAGAACCATCTTATAAGGTGCGAAAGTTGAAGATGTGTCCCACTATATACTGAAAATAGAGGTTCCAAAACCTACTACAATAGCGCTTGCGTCTGAAAAACTACGATATGAATATAGCTGTTGTAGACGGAGTGAAGTCAGCTGAATTCAAATATTTAAAAAAATTCATGACTAGAGTAGTTAGTAAAATGCCAGTATACAAAACCTCAACTATTTGCGTAGTACAAATCCAAGCGGGTTGGTCGGTCCTTGTTTATTTCGCCATCTTATTCTAATTAATTATGGCGCTTTTTTTTTAATCTATCCTATGCTACTGCAGCGCCACCCTTATTGGACGCGTTTTCAAGGACACTTTTCATATACAGAGATGGTCCTCCTTCTACTCTACACGCCATAGCCAGTATATTCTAAGTCTATAGTCTAGACGTGGGCCGTAACGTCTTTTGTACGTTAGAGATGGGCAAGGTAAAAAAATATATCGATATATATCGAATCGATATTTTTAAACAGTATTGATATATATCGCGTGATAAATATCGATATATCGATATATCGTCATCATTTGCATGATGTAAAGATAAGGTCCAAAATTTTATTTACTGACGTTTGGACGACGAAAAACACGATACAATTTTTTAAAATATATCGAAATTGATACGAATTCGATACTCTAAAATAAATATCGTTATATCGATATATCGCGATTTATAATATCGACGATATATCGATATTTTTATTAAAAATATCGATATTTCGATATATCGATATTTTTTACCCAAGCCTATTGTACGTAATCGGTTGTACGCAGTATCGTGGATATGAGTAACTAGTTTCAATACTACTTATTTTTGTAACTAGTTACTTCTGTATACAGTATTGCGCTGGTTAGTTTTGCGTTTGTGTTATGTTACGATTACGAAAATATTAACAGGTTTTAGGTATTATAATATTAGTTTTACTTTTATGTTATGTTATGATTACGAATATGTAACAGTTTATAGGTATTATAATATGTATGCTATACGTATTATTTGAGTATAAAGGTAATTTTGTCACTTGAAATTACTTTCATACTTTTCTAGGCTTTGGACAGTCTGCAAAATTTCATTTTTAAAGTTATTTTTGTGAATTTTTCTGAAACAGAATGCAAGCGTATTTAGAAGTTCGTTTGATTTTATATACAGTTTTTTTCTTCTATTTACAGTTTACGCATATTTTGTATTTTGATTAAAATATTTACACTTTGAATTGGTTTGGATCCAAATTTATATTTAAATAAGTTAGTTGGGCCAATTTATTTGTTTCCAGACGGGAGCGACGGTCATTGATTGCAAGACCGATTTTACTAAATATCCGCTCACAGGGAAAAGGAACGGAGGTAGTGACTATGTTCGCGTATCTTCGTAGCAAAGCGGCTAGGTTGGGATAAAGCAAAAAGTTTTTAAGAACACCGTGAACAGACTTGAGACAATAAAATTCGTCAATAATCCCCTGCATTTGTTAGCCACTTAAAACTCGAAACACGGTCAATTGGTCAAGGTAGCAATTTCTTTAAAAACATTATCATAACGAACTTTAAAGCCCCCTTTTCACTACGGGTATAATATAATATATATTACATCTCGAGATATAAATTAATATCGCTCACCATACATTTCATATGGAACCGTTTACACTTAGCTATAATATATATTACATCTCTAGCTATAAATATTTTTTCAATCGACCGAGCGATATTTTCATATATTATTTTGCCCCCTGTACCCCGCACACCGTTCCGCGCCCCCGCAGAACGGTGTACGGGGTAAAGGGGGGTAATCCAATGACCAATGACGAACGCACACTGGTTAAAAGATATATCTCACAGTGTGAACGCCAATTGCGGGATATAATATATATTTCGGGATATAATATATATTATATCCCATAGTGAAAAGCCAGCCTAACTCTTTCCAAATGCATAATATAAATTCGCATGGGCCTTTGCATTTAAAAAAAGACGCACCGATTACAATATTGCCGTCTCTTTTTATCTTGCGTGTAAGCCATACCTATCCCGAAGGTACTCTCTCGCTGTGCGCGTCGTATATCGTATTACGTACCTATAAGCCTATACCCTATAACCATCTTAATAATGATCAGTAGAGATGAGTCGTACTAGGTAAATTATGTACTAAGTGCACTTAGTCCAATTCCGTACAAATACTTGATCCAAATACCTGTTCCACCTAGTCCATGAAGTACGCATAGTTTGGTATTGTTGGAATAGTACATACTTTAAAGTACGCTTAGTCTTTACGTACAGCCGATCCCGATACGTGAAGGTAATGAATAGTGATCAATCGTCCATTCATTCTTTACACAGGCTATGACTGGTCAACGTCAAGATTTATCTACATTCTAGATTGTTGGCGTATTTAAAAGATTTCAATTCATTTTTTATTTAAGACAAATCCGATTTTTGTGTTTATTTTTTTAATTATTTTTGTTTTGTTTTTTTTTAATTACCTATCTACAATTATTGTTTCTTAGATACGCGCGAAAAATCAGTCTTAGGAGTTTTTAAAACTAAATTATATTTTGCAAATGTTACACTCAGACATTTGTTGGCATTTGTCCGTAAAATGACCCCAAGCGACACTGCTGTAATTTTTTTTTAACAATAAACACTTTAATGTCTAATAAAAAAAAGTGAAAGTTCTTTAAACACATAACAAAACTTTGAAATCATTCAATACGGTGCCGAGATCACATTCGCATGAGTCCACCGTACTAGGCACTGCATCATATGGTCTCCATTCGCATCGAGTATTTACTAGTACCTAGTCTATAAAATCTGCCTAGTATTTGATTGAAGTTCCCGGGACTAGTCCCGACTTGTCTCGAGTATTGACTGACAAAGATAGAAAGACTGTGGAATAGTGTAGTTAAAAAAGGGCAATATATTTTTGCACAACACGAGTGCGCGTCGTGTTAATTTTATGCACATTGTAATATAGTTCAAATTGAAATGACTGACACACGAATGATTTAGGCAAACACGAGTGAGCGGCAAAGCAGACTAGTTAGTAACTATGGCAACAAAATACTATCTCGCTTTGCCACGCCGGTACTTCTACTTCTTCGATTCAAACGGGCCGCTGCATTGTGCCGTGCGACGCGTAGGCACAGTGAGACTAGGTGGATCAAGTATTTTAAAAGCTGGAACAGGTGCAACCTAGTCTCGTTTAATACCTAGTGCCTAGATCTGTTCTAGTATATACGCTTCATCTCTAATGATCAGTACAAAACGAAACGCTTACGCGTTCGCCGGTCGTTATGTGAGTGTCAACTGCGTACGTAAAATAATCGTTAAATTTTTGTCCACGAAACTGGGTATACGATTATCAGCCTCGTAAGCAGTTTCTGAAACCGATTACGTTAAATAACGCTCCCCTCTAATTTGGTCATAAATAAATAAGAGTGGAGTGTATATATATAGTGTATATATATGTAGTGTATGTGTATATACTGCGGGAGGTTGTCAAATATATACGGAAAGCATAGACTTTGTATCGGAAAGTAAGAGTGTATATGCCAAAGAGTATAGCACAGAGTACATTATATATTGGAGTATAGGTATGTGCTTATAGTATGTAGTCTGCTAAGTAGATTTCTTGGTATTGGTAGTCTGTGATAATCTCTGAAAAAGTAAATATTTAGCACAGGGACAGAGACAGCGAACCTCTTGATAAAGAGTAATTGTGTTCTGTGATAAAGAGTAATTGTGTTCTGTGCAGCGAACCTATAAATCATTGTACTGAAAATATTTAGGAACGTTTTTTAATTTCTCTTATCGTTTATCGCAATATGAAGTTAAATTATTCTGCTTATTTTGTTATTTTATTGGGTGTGTTGTTTTGCACATAACATGGATCATATAATTGGCTATTAAATTTTTATTATTGTTGTATCTTTTGAATAATGCATTGTACGCATTGATTTTTTGTGATTCTTGTGTTACTAATTAGTTTGTGCTGGCCTAATATGGCTGCATCAAGAAAAAGGGTAGAAATTAAGGTAGAAGATCTGTGTCGAACTTGTTTAGCTAAAGAAATAGAGTTGTGCTCTATCTTCGATGTATATCTGGATGCTACAACTCTGGGCCATATAATTACATCAATAACAGGAGTGGAGGTTAGTCTATTAGATATTTTAGTTAAATATAGTAAATAGTTCTGTTTTGTTCTTTATTTCCTTTCTAGACTAATTTTTCTTTAACCTTTCATAATAAAGGTCTAATCGTTCATCAGTCATTAGGGGCAAGGTGTGGAAGTAAGTTGCCTGAATTGGGGATGGTGAGGGGAAGGAGGGAGAGTTGTAGAGTCGCTCCTCAATTCCCTTTCCTGTTGTACATGCTTAGTTTTAGGGGAGAGGGTTGGGGAAGGGTAACCCAACGCCACTCAACGTGGCGCAGTCAAGGGCAGCTCGGTCGACAGAGCCCTGCTTTGCGGGGCCCCTACTTTCGAGTGGTTTATATAAATATAGCCAAGAAGGGGATGGTGGGGTCTATTTGCTCGCTCACTTGACCCCGCTATCCTCTTCTAACCTAACCTGTCCGAGTCAGGGTGCCCCAAGTCACGAGCTTGTTTCGCTTGCTCTTGCACTCAATAAAACACTAAAACATTAACTTTTATACTATATATTTTTACTTTAATTTATAACCATAATTTATAGCTATCACCATTTATAAAAAATGATTTTTTTTTATAGGATAAAGGTGACAAACGAGCACACAGTCCACCTGATGGTAAGTGGTTGCTGCGGCCCATAGACATCTACATCTATCCTCGTTTGCGAATCAAAATGCAGATGCGTTGTCACCAGTGAGGACTAAGATGGAATGCTTCATTTCCAGTAAAAAGGGCCTCCGGCCACCTGCACTCACCAAGCGAAACACTGAGGTAAACCTCTACTTCACGCTGGTATTCTGTGAGGTCGTGGTACCACCCCGGTTTGAGCCGGCCCATCCGTGCGACAGCAAAAGCTGCCGTGTGGCTCTACCAGTGTTCAATCTTTGCAAAATTAGCAGTCGTCGAAAAACAGGAGGAGGCAGATAAAAACGTTAGGGAACATATTCACTTAAAGCAACGGAATGACGGAAAGTATATCTGTCTAGAATTTATTTAAATCTACGTTTCACTTTCGTTTAGTTAGTGATTTACCAATTTTTTAAAAAAATAATTAAAAACATTTGGATGCTGCTTGGGCAGCAAAAATCGCATGGGGGTGCTTCAAATAAACCACCTTGACCCTCACCCCCCACAGTGACAAAATCCTCAAATTCAGGCGACTTACTTTCAAAACCAACCCATACATACATTAGTGTCACAATTTGATATAGGTTGATATGATCAAATCATCTCATTTTAAGACTAATTATAATATAAATATTATACATAATATACAATGATTTCTTATATTTACATGAACACTCCACAATTAATAAAACTAAAGTAGGGCCTCAAAAATCCGAATACACCAAATTTACACCTTGTTTGGATTAATGAGGTATTATTAGCTGATAATTAATTAGCCAAAGCTTATTGATTTGACCCATTTGACCATGGTATCAAATTCTTTATAGAAACACGAGGTATGTGCAGAGCATCAAATAATTGCAAGTGTTCAAATATATTATATAGTGTATTATATGATTAAAACCACAATATTTTATTAAAAAATATAGTACAACAAAATGAACTTATCTTTAATAACTTTACTTTACATTAATGAAAGAAATGTATATTAAATTATTATAAACCACAACCTAACGGCATCTTAAATACTATTTACATATAATTTAACTTTAGCTTGTAGAATTTTCATCTATCTCTGGACCGTGGATAATGTAAATTTAAGAAAGAGCCATAAACATGCAACAAATCACTATTATAACAATAAGAAATAAATTGTAGATAAAAAATATATGGAAAATTTTTATTGATTATAAAAAATCACAATTGTTGTTGAAATCTGAAAAAAGGAGTGCTGAAGTCACAAATTGTAATGTGGTTGAGTCATTCTGCAGCTATATTATAGTTGTTGCATGTATGTATGTAACACTATAGGGTCACTTACTTGTGCCCAAAACCCAAAACATAGCTCAAAAATGAGAAGGTGCCTGTGCCCTGCAGTGGGACATGAGCCTGTAACTTTATTTTTTACCTTTACTAAAAATTGTAACACGCATACATTTATATGGTTAATAACAAGGTGGAAAACAAAGGAAGTGAGACCCTAAGTTCTTTGACCCAAAAACTGTTTATTGCTATGATTATATTTAAAATTAGTGAGGGTATTGACTGTTCAACTGTCTCAACTTTTATGTTAGGTATATAATATGTAGAATACAATGCTATAACATTGACGTCAGTTAATTATATTTTTGTTTTCAGATTGACAAAAGTGATGGACTGCCTTCAAAAATCTGTCTGGAATGCAAAGACAAGGCTGTTAACGCTTATGATTTTAAAAAGAAATCTCAGGAAGCGGCTATTGCTCTACATAATATTTTTAAGAAAGAAAATCGATTTGTTGTTTTAGAAGAAACATTGAGTATTGATGTATGAATTTGTATTGATTTTTGAAAACTTTAATTATTAAGGTTGAATTTAAGATTTTTCCAACACTAAAAATTCGCGCTTAAACGTAGTAGTGTCTACATCCATGTCAATCAATCAATCAATAGATCAAAATTGAATTTAGAAATAATTTTCACACATAGTCGCTCTACCTTTCAGGACTGTGGGATATTGCCAATCAGCTCTAATAAAACTTGAAATTACTTTCAATAAATATTATTTATAATCTATGTTGAATAAAAAGTCATAATATATATTTCTATTGTAATAAGGTTAACAATAATAAAGTTATACACAAGGTTGATCAATAAGTTTTCAGAATAGGACACTTACCAATGAATTACAGAAATGTGTTCTATTTTTTTTCGAATCTTAGTTCGTTAGTAATCAAGGCTAGAAGGAACTAAATCCAATTGGTTTTTCAAACTTTACATTTGGCGGGAATTTGGAGAAACTTTAACTTCGTGCGGTTTTTAAATATTTCTGCCTGAAATTATTTTCTACTAAAAGTGTTTTTGAAAAACTGCAGTCTACTTTGGCAGACAATGTTCCGTTTTATTCTATAGTGACATACTGGTGCGCTGAATTTCAACGCGCCAGAACCGCCTGCAATGACGTGGCCCGCTCCGGGCGGCCTACAACGGCTGCTACGTAAGAAAACGTTAAAGAAATGAAAAAAATTCAATATAAATCGACATGTGATCATCCGTTATTTAGCTGAGATTCTAAAGCCAAAAAGGTGACTGTGGGCTGGGTTCCTCGAACATTAACAGACGCCCAAAAAAAGAAAGAGTTGACATTTTAAAGCTAAATTTAGCAATAATTGAATATGATCCAAATTTTTTGCGCCCATTTCGTAATCGTAGATGAAATGTGGGTACACCATTTTGACCCGGAGATGAAAAACCAAAGCAAGGTTTGGAAAAGGCCATCTTTCCAAACTGACTACGCGACACAACTACGCACAAAACTAAAGAATAAACATCGAGGAAAATTGCATAATGGAGTGCTTTTTCACCATGATAATGCCCCTGTCCGTCGTTCTGATTTTGCAGGCCCTGCCGAACTGCTGAGTTTCAGTTGATGTGGTTCAGATGCAGCACACACTATATTCTCTGGGCCTAGATCAGAGTGATTCTCACCTTCTTACTTACCTGAAAAAGCACTTGTGTGGTATGAAATTCGACAGTGACAATGAGGTGATGTAGAGCAAGCCTTTTTTTCCAAAGGAATTAACCAACTTACAAAACGCTATTAAAGGTATATTAGCTTAAAAGGCGATTATGTTGAAAAATTTACTTATCCTAAAGTACATAGCGTTTCCAAAAACTTATTGATCAACCTAGTAGGATTGCTGTAAAAGTATACTTTTTTTTTATAAAGATGTATCAGCAAAATCAATTAACTGCGATTTGTTTCATGTTAGAGCCAGGTAGGAGCTGTACTATGGTTCAGTATCAATGGTTAGGCTTGACCAGCGAAGGACTATACTCACAATGTTATAGCCTCATAAAGATGTTGCGTTTAATGTATCCTAGTGAGTGATGAGGAACGGAAACCCATTTTACTGATGAAGAGACATTTAAACTTATTCCTTAGGGATGACAACGTATCTCCATTTAGATCCCTAACTGATATTAGATGTAGGTGACCTGGCCCACAGCATCCATTTACCGTCAGGTGTACTGTGTGCTCACTTTCATCTTTATTCTATAAAAAAAATACTACTAACTTCAATGTACTCGTATGTGTTATCATTTCTAATTAACTCTTCCAAATTTAAAACTGTATTACTACATTTTTTTTGTGGCAGCAAAGCGCTTTGTACCAGCTAGTACACTATACAAATACAATTGATCTAGAAGCGTCCATTTTTTGAAGTCTGTTATAATTAGGTCGAGAGAGAGATTTGGATGTAGGTCATTGTCAAGATGTTAAGTCACAATACCTTTAGACCTCAGAACTAATATTGTTCATTTTTGCACAGATATTGTATGTATTTGGTTCACAATCCAATTGTGATAGATGTATACATTTCTTTGCAATCTAAATGAATCACCTCCAAATTGAGAAATATTTTACTATGTGGTGGGACTCCTTACCTCTTAGTACCCCATTTTGGCTACGTACCTCAATCTTATCTGTATTTGGTGCTATATAATACTACTTTGTTTCGGTCTGAACGGTATAGAAGGCTAGTTTAATTACAGATTGTGAGGCATTCCATCTTAGTCCCATATTAATAAACGTTACTCAACGACGAACTCAAGTGCGTAATCATTTGATACGCCCTCAGTACGATATCAGCATCTCAAGATGGTTGCTAATTAATAAACATATAAAAACAGTATCTCAAAACACTCTACTTAGGAATACTGTTCTGTTGCTTGCACTCAAGTACACACACTTGAGAGTCGAGTTGCGTTTATTATTCAGTGTGGCACTCAGCTGATATTGTAGACCTAAACCGCATTTTGAGATATGTTTATTAATAAGATCATAACCTCAATATTCTACTCGAGTGCGTGTACTTGAGCTGAGTAACGTTTATTAATACGGGCTTCAGTAGGCTCCTTGTATACTTAATCACACTTAGACAAATTAGGATGCTTTCAGTTCCAATCAAATATTCAATCAAACTCAATAAGAAAAAGAACATTTTCTATCAAATATTTCTGACTAGAATGCGTAACTTCATCAATACATTCTGCTTACTCTGTGTTTAACTCCGATTAATCATTAAAATAAAATTACAGAATAATAATGTCGATGTCAAAATGGAACATTATGGATTGGATGATCGTGAAGATAGCGTAGGTTTGCAGTACAACACGGAATTGCCTGCTGATGACGATAGCTTCTCAGACACAGGTATTGGATTATCTGGGTAATCTATATATTGCTATTTATAAAAATGTTCTTTAAACAATATGTATAGAAAACCCTATCCAATCTGTAAGCAACACCATAAGCACCTAAATATGGCATTACTACAAAAATTAAAACATTTTATTAACGAATATAAAAATGTAATTGTTATTTAAAATACATATTTATTTTTTACTACATTTTGCTTCAAATTTAGAAATTTTGTAAAACTAGCAGTCACTGGTCAAAGTTCCACTGCAATCCATTCAAATTTTAAGTTTAATTTTTAGCAATGTAACACACATAATTTTTTTTCAATTATATTTACATAAATAAAATGATAGAGGTTTGCAGTTGTGCGCGCATCACAGAAACACTACTGGATATATTTCAATTAAGTTTTCTAAGTTTTATTTCTTAGACACTTAGCGCTTATCTAATACAAAAATTACGATATCTTCATTTAATATAAAGTTATTAAACGGACGGGGTTTATTACATATTGTAGTATATATACATTCCGCTGTATGGCAGCGGCCTCCACTCATTTCCAAGATAGTTAGGGAACAATTAGTGAGTGCACTGCTTCAGTGCGTTTTGGTAGACCTCATATGTTTCTGGAATATTATTATTTCTCAAACATGCGGGTTTCCTCACGATGTTTTACTTCACCGCCGAGAGCGTAGTAATCGATACAAAGTGCCAATTAGAGATATCATTGGTGATCGTTGGTGTTATTGCAGCGAGCGTTTAGCACCTGAGATATTTTCTAGATTCTTGGTGTTCACCACAAACACCAAGAATCACCAAACACCGACCACAATCACCAAACACAAACACGCCGCCTGCAAGCTCGCGCATACTACTGATTGTTAACAAGCGTTTGGATACATCGCAAACACGTTTGTTGAACATCCTTTGATTTGTGCACAAAAACCGCCACCAATACCGATCAGTGGCAAACACAAACAAAAATAGGCAAATACCCATTCACACATTCGTGTTTGGTGTTCGCTGTTTGCCGTTGTTTGCCAAGCATGTGGAGGCAGCTTTACAGTTCTGAAACGCCTTTGATGTCAGGCGATTCCGCCGTCTGTGTAGGTATTTACGCGGCCAGCTGGTATGCTAGGGTTGTCACGATAAGGAAATAAAATAATTTTGGATATCATAATAATTTATTAACATTATTTACTTACTTAAAAACATTTATTGAACAAAATCATTTTTATTACTACAAAAAAAAAGACATATTACTAGTGTTGCACCGTCAAATATTTTCGTGACACTTTCTTTTTATAGATGTTTTCAGTTTTCGATTGTTAAATTTAATTATGTAGTGTATTCGCATTCGGATAAACAATTTTATTAAAACAAATGAAACAAAAGCATGGCCGTCATTTGAATTAAATTTTATTTAACAACTCATATAAATATAACAGTAATTTACCATTCTAGGTATTGACTATCAAACTCAGAGAAGTGCACGAGCACAAGGTCATGTGGGCCCTTGCTCCGCAAGGCCAACCGTTGCTCTGCACAAGTACATTCGTTTCCCAACTGTAAGGTCTTTAAACTGTGGTAAAATTACTGGGAATCTTGTTATATATAGTTGTACATCTACCTAAAAATGAATTGCTAGTTTTGATTGCAAAGAAAAATAAAGAAAAGAACCATTTAGGTATTAATAGGGGTTACTAATGGTGTCATTTTTTAAACATATAATTATAAAACATTTCTATTTACAATTAATTATAAATAGAAATTTAATTTGTATCTAGATTTTCTTTAATAATGGATTGTAGTCTACAAGAAACATTATTTTAGATTATGTGTGTGTTGATTGAATGTTATTATTTTTGTTTTTTAAATAGACATTGTTAAAAATGAAGGGAGTGGAAATGAAACAGAGCCTGATAAGATTTGCAATATGGATACTGTGGCACCTGATAATACACAAGAAAAGTCACAAAAGAAATGTATAAAAGGTAAATAATTATTTTTATTCTCTATATATAAATCTCTGTTCCTAAATTTGTGCCATAAAATCCCTGCATGAGATCATACCTTAGTGAAGTGAATGGTCACCCTGAATTTGCTGCAACAGGGCTGTCGTTCGAGAAAGATTGCTTTTTTATGCTGGTTGGTCAAGCTACTGACATTTTAGCTTGTTAATCCACAAAGCATGTGCCTATGTCTGTTATTAATTATAAGTTTCTTCTAATTTATACGGTTCTCGTCTTATACAAACTTATAAACATATAATAGTAACACTTAATAGAATACGATGAATGATTATAAAATAATGAAATATTTGTTATTATTATTAGTTAACAGGTATCATATTGAGAATTCATAATTAGGTTAGGTTTAAAGAATTTAATCTCACAAAAAGATTACAAAATTCACTTACATGAGAACAATAATATCATATAAACTTAATCTAGGTAGCGGTCACCGTCTTTACAGTTCCATCGTGACACTCTCCGAAATTACAAGTCAGCAGCTTTCAAGAATGTTGTTGTGCAATTGAGACTTGAAATTGTTAAAGGAATCTATATTTTTAATATGAGAAGGTAGACTGTTATAAAAGTGTGCTCCCTCAAAGGTATTTTTTTTCCCTAATATGGTACGTGTCTTTGGCAAAACGAACAAGCTAGGTCGGCGAAGACTGCGTTTGGATATTTGTGACTTTTTGGTAAAGGACAAACTAATTTGGATGGTTTTACTCATGATCTTCCTAATTAAAATACAAGTGCTATATAAATAAAGTTGTCGAATGTTCATTATTTTTGTGTCATCAAAAATTTTACGAGAATGTTTAAGTATGGGTAGGAGAAAAGTATTTTAATTGCTTTATTTTGAGCTCTTTGTAGTTCCTGCAATTTCGTTTTGGCGGCACTGCCCCATATTTCTATTAAATATAATATATTATGTGATTTGATAAGGGAATTGTAGATATTGAAACGTAGTTTCCTAGGTATACATTGATTTATGTTACGGAGTGAACCTGTTAGGGACGATAATTTGCTTTTTATATATTCTATCTGTTTGTTCCATGTTAAATTACTATCCATTCTCAGACCAAGATATTTTTCACAAGTTTTTTGTTCGAGTGGAATATTGTCAATTGTTAAAGGAGCATGCGAAGGAATTATTTTATTTTTCGTCTTGTAGATTATATAGCATGTTTTTGAGATGTTGATTGTTAACAGGTTGGACTGAAACCATTCAAACAATATGTTAAGGTCTTCTTGAGCTTTTGAGAATTAAAAAAACGTGTGTATGTACGAACGCACATAGGAAGTTATATTTCTTTAGCGTAACAAAACAAAAATAATTAAAAATAACTACCTTAAATATAGTTATTAGTTCCCACGAAAACTTGAGAGACAGTTAACCGATGAAGTTGTCGCTTTGAGGTGTTTGTGTGCGCGCGCATCGTAACAACTTCATGGTGTTGTTTTTAGGTGTCGGTATGCGTGCGCATCGTAAAAACTTTACTCTCATTTGTCTAAAACGCTCCAAAAAAGTATAACTTCAACAATACAATAAAATAGGTACTCTTAATGTATATCAAGGAAAGATTTAACATTTTATATAACTGACAAACAAACTAACAGCCCACCTGATGTTGAGCGCTGCGCATGGACACCTGCAACCAAATTTGCAAACTCCTTCAAACAAAGCAGGCCATCGATGTGTTGCCACCTGGGAACAAAGATGGTTATCTATACCCCTATCTGATCGTAACACAACAGTGCAAGTTTGCTATTCGGCGGTCATAAAAACACAAAAAAAAATCATCACAACCGGTCCAGTCCTTTAAGAGAAGTTCAGTGAAAAACCACACGAACAGAAGAAGTATTTATATATAAGGATGTAGTGACTACGTCAGTATGTTTTTTTGCTAATTTTTATTTTTTAATATCTGTTTGCTATGCTCGGGGTTTCTCTGCGTGATAACCTTAGAAATGAGGATAATATAGGAATAGAGCAAGCTGACGTGGCAATGGGCCGGCCATGTAGCTCGAAGAACCGATAACCGATGGGAAAAAAAAGGTTCTCGAGTGGCAGCCTCGTACCGGTAAGCGAAGTGTAGGGCGTCCCACCCAACTAGATGGAGTGATGACCTGGCAAGACATGCAGGAAAGCAATGGATGCAGGTGACTCAGGACCGTGCTTTGTAGCATTCCTTGGGGGAGACCTATGTTCAGCAGACGACTTGTGAAGGGTTGTAATGAAGAAGAAGATGATGATCTGTTTGCTGGATGTCGATTATATAACTTTACAGTTTAGTAACTTTAGTAAGTTCCTAATCTAAACTATTGATGGTATCAATTTATATTTATATATCAACTAGCTGTTTCCCGCGAAATCGCCCGCGTGCAATTTAAAGTTTTAATGTTTTTGCAAGGAACCCTAATTATTTTTCTATAATAAAAGTAGCCTTAGTCACTCCTTATAACATCAACTATCTGCCAGTGAAAGTCCCGTCAAAATCGGTTCAGCCTTTTCGGAGGTTAGCCGGAACAAACAGACAGACAAAAATTTTAAAAAGTGTATTTTTGTTATAAGTACCGTTTATACTTCCATATGCATTTAGTAAAATGCTGTAATTTTGACATTACAAACAGACACTTCAATTTTATTTATTTGTATAGATTTATGGTAAACACAATATTTTATATCGATTGTTTCGTAAAAATATATTATCTGTAATAGAACTGAGCGTATCTGTAGTAAATCCAGAGATAAAAGGGATAAATATGTTTGTATGAAAGGTAGATATACGTTGAAGGTAGACATTTACAATCGCAGAACCAGACAGCTGTATACGAACCTTTGAAGTTGCTGTCCGTCGCCGCTCTTAGTATTAATTGATCGGTCGACTGATTAATCGACTGGTATATAAATGAAATTGCTATAACCTCTTCTATCGAGAGCCAATAGATTTTTCAGGCAATCGCGTAGTCGCCTCTTACAACACCCACGGAATGAAATGGAATGATTGATTCTCTTATGCCGCCATTGTTACACGCCACATAGTTTTTTTTAAATAGAATAAGGCTGACAAACGAGCACACAGTCTGTATGTAAGTGGGTATTGTGGCCCATAGACATCAACATCTATCTTCAATTAAGAATCAAAATACAGAAGCGTTATCATCCCAGAGGAATGGAATGCCTCGTTTCCAGGAAAAAAGGGTCTCCGGTTCTTTACAGTCACCATACGAAACACAGCAGTATTAAGCTGCTACTTCACGCTGGTACTCTGTTAGCTGACCCACTCGTGCGTGACTTTACAACTAAATAAATAATATTCTTGACAAAATAATCATTATCAAATCTCGAAAATACGAGTACATAAGGCAGGACGGTGTGTGGACCATTGGTGGCACAGGTAACATTAAATACATATTTAGTGACTGAAAAAAAAATACAATAAAGGGGATTTGTTTTAGTACAGCTGCAGCGAACCTCTACCACTGTTAAAGAATTAAATAGTGGATTAAAAAAAATCCTTTGACAGAATTAGCTCAATGTGCGAAATAATATTGCGAATGTGTTACCACTATTCATTGCGAATATTTGCTGTTGGCTACTAGCTTCACCTGACTGAACCTTGCGAACCGTGTATTATTAGATTTTTTTTATTGGAGAGGGGGCAAACGAGCATGCGGCTCACCTGTCCGCACTACCGTCGCCCATGAACAACTGCAACATCAAGGGAATTGCAGATGCGTTGTCGGCTTTTTAAAAAGGAGTAGGCTCTTTTCTTGAAGGTCCCTAAGTCGTATCGGTCCGGAAAACTTCTTCTAATTCGCACAGTAGTGGACCGCCAATCATCCGGATGGTATGAATGGTATCGCGATGTGCGATGGTGAAATTGAGCGGCTGGAATTAGTCCGAACAATTCCTCAGAGCACTCCCTGTGATAGATGCGATAAAATACGCAAAGAGATGCAACAGCTTTAAATAGTTTTACATTAGTGAAACATGCTAATTGTGTTCGTTCCGCTAGCTTCGCGTTACTTAATAAAATCTTTTATTTTCCTCGTCACAAAAGTATACAAATACAACAATACGGATCAAATAAATAAATTAGAAGTAGGTAACAAACGAACTTACAATCAGGGCATCTACGACTTTTTCTGCCACCAGGGCGGCGCCACTTTACAGTGAGGTAAAATATTTGACAGATTTCATAGCGGGGACGATAATTTCTTAGGAAAATGTAATCTTTAAGCTTTCTTTCGGTATTATTAGTTATATTTTATATTAATTACATTAGAAATGAATAAACCAAACTATAAATATAACTAAAAGATGATTTTTTTTAAAAAGACTTATGATGTGCAAAAAATTAAAAATCAAACCACTGACGCATTGTGTTGTGTATTAATATAATACTCTAGATAATGATAAACTATTGTCATAAAACTAATTTCTCAATTAACTGACATTGTGTAACCAAAAACTTTACCTTAGTCACAACTCAGGGAGATCTGGTGAGTGGGAGATTATTAGCCCTCATTCACCTGATGGTAAATTCCAACGGCAGTCCATGGAGACCTGTCACCAACTTCAAAAAAAG
The DNA here is from genome assembly GCA_033319125.1 of Parnassius glacialis. Classification (NCBI taxonomy): domain Eukaryota; kingdom Metazoa; phylum Arthropoda; class Insecta; order Lepidoptera; family Papilionidae; genus Parnassius; species Parnassius glacialis. The sequence continues at coordinate 4,146,698 of JAVANC010000004.1, read as the reverse complement.
AAGGCCACAGATGCGTTGTCACCTCTGACTACTAAGATGGAATGCCTCACAGTGTGTAATTACACTGACTCTTTGTAATCTTCAGACCTGAACATAGCAGTGCTTGCTTAGTGAGACCGTAGTACCCACCCAAACGGACACGTAGGCAGCAAAGAGATCCTACAACCTAGTAAAACTTACGAATTGTATCTTATTAACTAGCTTTAAACTTCTGCCAATTGCGAGTTGTGTCTTATAAACTAGATTTACTACATTGCAATTTGCGAAGGGAGCGAATGTATTTTTTTTTACTTAATATAAGCCAGTGCTTGACCACAATCCCACCTGGTGGTAAATGGTGATGCAGCCCTAGATGATAAATCGCACTGTCTTAGCGTACCAAAAGCCTATTCACTCTTGCCTTGAAGACGCCCAACAAAGTGTAAGATTTTTCCGTCACGACCCCTTCTGACGTCGTGTAGACGGCCTTGGTGGCTATAAGGAAGCGAGATGGAATAATATCCATCTCCCTCGCACTTTTATTTATCTTGCCATGAAGGAAATTTTATTTTAAATGACGCTTTATTTTAATAGACGCTAGTAATTCATTTACTTGTATTTGTTAACCAATAATATAATACGTTTATCAATAATAAGCACGGAATAAGTATTTGAATGACCTACAAATAATTGTTCGGGGTCTGGATGTTTGTCCTTCTAAAATATGTGTATGTAAACTACCCTCGCGATACTGTAGAAAATCCTAATGTGGAGGTAATGTTTTTGAAAAAAAAATTTTACGAAAGGAACTTCGTTCCAACCGAGTGTTCCACGACACTAACGCATGTTTTTTTTTAACTTATTGCTTTTTTATAGAAGCGTATGCAATAATAATTTCATGGATAACATTTGGCATGGTTTGAATTCAGGTCTGGGTTTATTTACTCAGGGTGTTCTTCATAACCATTATCATTGCAATCTGTCAAAAGTCCATTGGTGAACATAGGTCTCACTCATAGATTGCCTCATAGGGAGGATATTTGCTAGACGTGCCACGTTTGGCGAGCAGGTTGGTGACTGTCGCTTTTTTATTCAGCTGTTATCAGAAAAATATATCTGCCCATCTCCTGGTTCAGTTTCCTTCTGTCGTCTGTTACGACATCCACGGAATGACATTGGGTAATGGATATTCTTAAACCGCCACTACACGGTTAGGTGTTCTCATAAGAATAAATTTGGCGTTACGATCCTCTCTCCAACTAAAATGTTCATTTTCGACAGAGAACAGATGTAATAAGCGTCTATACAGGGTTATTTTGCAATAGTCGGCCAGATTTGCAGAGAAGGTTCAGAATAAGTAATATAGCCAAATGGTATAGAAAAATTAATGAAAAAATATCATAAACATTCTGTCGTTTTTATCTTTTAAATTCTAAATGAAGCTATAAAACTTAGAGTCCATTGCTTTTTTAATTTCTTAAAAATAATTAGGTAACTATGTCACAAAAATTTCAATTCTTGATATTCTCTACAGTTAATGCTGAGCGTAAATGTAGCTATTGCCAGTAAATGTGGTTAATTTCTTGAGTATCCGCAGTATGGCGAAGTTTTTTTTTATTTATCTTATGAGATTATAAATGATCCTATGCTTAAAATGAGATTTGTTTTTGTATGTATGAACGTGTTATACAGAAATGTTTCAACACACAACACACAGTTATTTAGATTTTAAACATAAATGCATTTTTCTTGTGACAGAAGTCCTTATATATCGTGTTATGTATATCATTTTAAAGAAAATTGAATGTAGATTTTGAGATTACTTATTATTTTTCAAGTCTTTTACACTTGGAAATGTGCCTCTCGACTTGAAACAGTGCCTCTTGATCATTTTTGACCAGTTCATGGGTTAGATCATTTCTGCATAACACGATCTTATTGTAATTGATTATACTTATATTTTAATAGGTTTCTCGAAAACGGCTGTCTCGATTTGGATGACATTTTGTATTTGGATAATATTTTACTATCAAAAATTATATAGATAGGTTTTACTCTTTTTTTTTTAATATTAAAATTCAAATTTTTATCTAACTACGAGCGGAGCTTTGTCACCGGGTATTAATAATAACATCGAAGTTAGAAGTACCTTTTTAGTACTTATTATAAAAGAAGCGAAATGAAACGTATGGCATTCGAAAATTCCTGTGCCAGAGATGTGCACAAAAAGTCTAGCTGGTAAAATAAATCGAACATACTACGTTATATTTGATACTTTTACTTGGTAATAAGACTCTATTTCTATCTAGGGGTTCCTGTAAGTTCGTATGTTACTTCCGTTTCAAAACAAAAAAGGTGTGTGTGTGTGTGTGTGAAGGGACGTAGGAAGAGTTATACTTCTTTAGCGTAACAAAATAAAAAAAAAACTTGAGAGAATTACCCACTAAAGTTGTCGCTTTTAGGTGTCAGTGTGCGCGCGCATCATAACAACTTCATGGTATCGATTTTAGTTGTCTGTGTGTGCGCGCATCGTATAAATGCACTCTCATCATTTTTCCCAAACGCCCCAAAAGATGTATATCTTCAAAAATCCATACAAAACGCTTAAACCAATTAAATGAAAGCATCTGATTACAATTTTGGCTCTAAGCTAAGATTCATTTGCCTTCCTTACAGATGCAAACGAATACTTGACATTGTTTACTCACAGTAGGTCAGTCAATACTAGTTTTAATTTAATTTTTAGTGGTGATTTTCAAAATCAGTGAGACTTAAGTTTTATTTTTCAGTGGAAGTCGAGGATAGCAGTAGCACGTTTTGTCCGTTATGTGGCATTAGCTTTATTGATTCTGACGGACTCACCAAACACATGTGGGAGAGGCATGCCGAGGTTATGGGTCCAAAGAAGAGGGGCAGACCTAAGAAGATGGTCACAGGTGTAAGTTAATGTTAATCTTGACTAACGTTAATTTTGCTTTCACTAATTTTTTTAATATCATAGAGGTATAGGTTACCTTACAATGGCGCTTAAATTGCAATTAACAATTTTATAGTTGCCGACGTCTATCGAACTCTGAAAGCTCAAGGGGTAATCTTAACATTTTAAAGTTTAGATTATTCTTTGAGCTATCACTTATATGGTAATAATTGTTATTGAAGACTTCCTTCGACTGTAACATACTTGAAGAAGTTTAGGTAGCGGGAATATATTACATGTTCGACACTGATCAAATCTATCGGATTAATGTCCTCAGTCCCCTCGCCGTCACCATGGGTGCTGTAGTGCGTGAAACGTCGGGAATCAAAAAAAGTTAAAATTAGACGCGATAAAACTCTAAAAATTAGTTTTATTCCATGTGTAGTATTCGCGTGAATATAAGAAGTCAATATTTATATGTATTATGTATACAGGGTTATTTTGCGAAGAGTGTCCAAAGGAGACGGTCCAAAATTGTATGAAGCGTAGGCCTAGTTTTGTACTAGTATGGAAATAAATTAAAATAAAATATTAAACCACTTTTGATCATTCAAATCCACGAATTCGCCTTAATTTCAGTGCAATTAATATTTAATTCTCACCAATAAATGCAACCCTAATGGCGGATTGACGTCGTTTTGATTTGACGTTAGCTGTCATCTCTGAAATATACTCTCGGATAGAATCTACTAGTTAGTCTGTGATATACTCATGTCACCTATAGCCTACATATCAGGTAGATTTATTATGTATAATTTAAAATTAAAAATTTTGTACAGCCGACTTCAATATAGGTTATTTAAGAATAACTCAATAACCATTGGTCTGACCTTGATCAAATTTATATGGGACCACACGAGAACTGTCAGCTTTCATATAAAAAAAGAATCATCTAAATCGGTTCGCTCAGTACAAAGTTATGAGGTAACACACATAAAAAAAAAACATACACCCGAATTGAGTACCGTCTCCTTTTTGGAAGTCGGCAGAAAATAGCTAAAATGTCTCGAAACTAGTAGGAAAGTAGGGCAAAAAAGTTGTATTTTTTTATCAAAAAACGAATTGAGTGTATTATAGATTGTGTATGTGCTTTTTTGGTCTTAAAACAACAAACGTTCTTGTTGATATTTGCATATCATAAATGCAGTTCAGGAGAAAACAAATGTAAAAAGTATTACCTAATTCCAGACAAGAAGATGTTGAGATAAATCAACGGTGCCTACGCACAAAATTATTTCATTGCATTCATTAGCCCAACATCCACCCTGAGATACTACTTTATTGCACTAATCTTATAGAATATATTTAACTTATTTTACCTTAGAGTGGCTGTTATAAGGTGGATAAACAGAATAATCCTGAATACTAAATTCTGTTCAAGTATATGTGTCTATCTGGGCTGCTGAAGTGCTAGGGTACAATCATAGATAATATAATTTATTTGTTATAATATTTATTTTATTTGTTACAAAAGATTTAGCATCCTAAATATTTCTTAGTTTCTGGCGTACAAATATTTTCATATAACAGGTCCTCAGCGTGTCAGAGTATGCCTTGAGCCTTGACAGACATTTGAAGTCTGGATAATGTCATAACAAAGATTAACAGTCCTATGAATTATAGAAAGTGAAACATTAGGTCAATCATGTTTTGGATACTAAACATAAATAAAACAGCTTAATTTTTTAATTTTTATTTATTTATCCTACTTCAAAATCCTCTCTTACTAAAATGCCATCCAGAATTGCGGCCGGTGCGGTTATGGAATTTTGATACCGGGCCCAACACAAATACCAGACAACGGTCATTATGTGGGCACAGCAACCCACTGTCTGTTGTCCAGAAGAGCAACTGCAATAATAACCTGCAATCATCTCATCCCAACTTGTCCCTTGTCTCGCCAACGGTATATAATATGTATAATAAGCTCTGCACAAGTGATGGCGAGATGTTATACGGCCTCTTAATAAAACAGAGTCTTGTTGGAATGATATTAATTGGGTCTCAACTTATCTGCTACCCAGTCTTCGTTGACACCAAACATACAATATACTGATAGTATTGGCATTAGTGCGCTGGAGCCCATTTTCAAGATTTGTGCCGATAGATAATTCTTGTAATACGTTTTCAAAACATTGTGGTCATATTGGTGCATTTTCATCCATCTATAACAAAACAATCTTATTTTAATAAACTATCTATATTGCAGAAGCGCATTTTAAACGGTGCAACATGTTTTAACAGGTGAATTGAAAGATAATTACATCATATTAAGATTTTGCAGCCATTATGAACTTATGTAGAAATTAGTAATTATTAACAGACTACAGATAGAAGCATGTCATTCAAATGCGTTTAATAGCTTAAGGAAACATCTTTCTTTCGTACATACCTGCTTACTGATTCAAAATGTGATTCTACAGAATACAAATGTCCGATATCAACGAAATCAAAATCTCACGTAAATCATTAAGTCCAAAAAACAAAAGCAGAGTCAAAGAAGTAGAGAGTAGAGTTCTGAACTACACAACCAAGCTCGAAATTAATAAAAATATCATTTGACAGAAATTACATTTGACAAATAACCGTGTCTTTTTTATGACTGGAAGGGCACCATCTTGTAAAACCATAAGAAACTTGGGATTGCATTTTTACTTTTTGCAAGCTATTTATTTTGATTTATTCTCACTACGCCAAACAGTCCAAAATGCGCCAGAACTCTAAATCACAAAACACACAATCGTATTCCAAGATAATGCCAGGTCAGTTCAGTTTGCAGATCACTTCCAGTCCAAATAATGCCAGGTCAGTTAAGTTTGCAGGTCGATTCCAGTCCAAAAAGCCAAGCGAAAAGTCGATAGTATGTACGAGGGCCACGTAAGTTGAATTGGGAACGGTGCGCAGTAAACAAAGGAGCAGAGCGTACTGAACCGACTTGCTGAGAATAATAACAGCTTCTCTACCTGCCCTGTTGTTGTCTCTTTTTAACGTAAATATCTCTATCTATCTATCTCTCTCTAACATCTAAGGTATTAATGCCCCATTCGAATTCCTAGAAATTGTAACAGAAACCTATTTTGGGCATGTAGTAAAAGTGATTACTGACAATTACAATTTAAGGAATTTGGCCCCTGTTTAGAAATAATAGGCCCATATTTTTTTATAACTTGTTTTCCTAGAGTATTATACCATTTTGGAATGTTGGTTAGGTGCGTCATTTTTAAAAAAAACTTGCCATACTAGTGTTCATACTTTTTTTTACACCACGATAAGTTAAATTTGGTTAAAAGTAAAAGTCTTCAAAAAAATTAGGGAATAAAATAAGTTTCATTAATTTTCGTGATAAAACAAGAGTTATTCTGGGTTTTTAAGAATTGTGGTAGATAGCAGTACTATTCAGGTTGCCTATAAAAAAAGAAGAAAAAAATATTTAAAAAATTGTGGTCATGGTAGTGAAAAATATCATAAACGGTCTCAATTTCTGAAGAATTTCATTTTTTTTATATAACTTAAAATATAATTGGGATATATTTCTTTTTCTTTTTTTCCCCGATTAGTCCGGGGCAGGTTTATCCTCCGGTGTTGGCTTATCGTTGAATTTTGGGACACGTTGTATATGCACATATAATTTTATTTGCTGGCATTAAGTCCGTCGTAGGTACTACTTTGTGCATGGAAGTATAAATAAATATTCCTAAACTTAGTTTTACAAACATCCATAGTTTGGTTTATTCATCTTTAATCTAATTAATATGATATTTCTTATATGTGGTTGAGCCATGCTACAGTTATATCAATAGTATAGTTGTAGCACGAATGGGTCGGCTCGACCGGGAAAGGACCACGCTCTCACAGAATACCAGCGTAAAATAGCAGCTTAATGCTCCTATGCGTTTGGTGAGTGTAGAAAATCGGAGACCCTTTTTACTGGAAAAGAGGTATTCCATCTTAGTTCTCACGGCTGACAACGCATCTGCATTTTATTTGAAAACGAGGATAGATGCAGATGTCTATGGGCCACGGCAGCCACTTACCATCAGGTGGCCTGTGTGCTCGCTTGTCACACTTATCGTATAAAAAAAATATAACTTATATTCCATAAAAAAACAAACCCTTATTCCAACCATTTTACTTCCGCGCCATTAAACCTGCGATATTTCACTTCATTCCGAAGTAGTGCTGCCCTGGTGGTAGAAAAAGTTGTGGAAACCCTCATTGTTATTCATCGGTTTCTTCTATAATACCTACCTTCATTTTGTTGCAGACAATCCTAAATAAACTATCAGAAAATGGATATTATTTGAAAACGGTTCCAGTGAAGAGATTGAACTGTGCATTCTGCAAAGGGAAATTTAAAACCAAAGACGAATTAGTCACGCATATGACAGAGCATAAGGGTATGTAATAATTAGTTATAATAATGCACGTAAGAGGAGAGATGGCGCCACTTTCATGTAAACGTCAGCTCCGTGTCATCATCATTACAGCCCTTCACAAATCCACTGCTTAACATAGACCTCCCCCAAGGAATGCCACAAAGCATTTTTTTTTTTTTTTTTTTTTTATAGGATAAGGGTGACAAACGAGCACACAGTCCACCTGATGGTAAGTGGTTGCTGCGGCCCATAGACATCTACATCTATCCTCGATTACGTATCAAAATGCAGATGCGTTGTCACCCGTGAGGACTAAGATGGAATGCCTCATTTCCAGTAAAAAGGGCCTCCGGCCACCTGCACTCACCAAGCGAAACGCAGAGGTAAATCTCTACTTCACGCTGGTTTTCTGTGAGGTCGTGGTACCACCCCGGTTCGAGCCGGCCCATCCGTGCGACAGCAAAAGCCGCGTGGCTCTACCACTGTTCATGGCATGGTCCTGAGCCACCTGCATCCATCGACTTCCTGCATGTCTTACCAGGTCGTCACTCCATCTCGTGGGGGATCGCCTTACATTTCGCCTACCGGTACGTGGCTGCCACTCGAGAACCTTTCTTCCCCATCGGTTGTCGGTTCTTCGAGCTATATGGCCGGCCCACTGCCACTTCAGCTTACTAATTCGTTGGGTTATGTCGGTTATTCTGGTTCTACTGCGGATATCCTCATTTCCAAGTTTATCACGCAGAGAAACCCCGAGCATAGCCCTCTCCATAGTTCGCTGAGCGACCTTGAGCTTCCTCATACGGCCAGCAGTGAAGAACCACGTCTCAGATCCGTAAGTCATCACTGGCAACACGCACAGGTTGTACAATTTCGTTTTCAGGTTTTGAGGTATGTCTAACGAGAAGATGTGTCGTAGTTTCCCGAACTTCTTGTATAGAAGACAGCTCCGTGTATATTTTTAAATTAAAAATGGATTAGTTCGATTATAAATATTGCAAAAGTGATTAGTATTTGCAAAATTGTGAACAATAACAGTGCTAACGTTATCCTAGGAAAATGTAAAGACATGTGAGAAAACGACGATTGTTAATATTGTGAGAAAATGACTGCGAAAATGACTAAGTATGTTTTAATGTAAACAATATGCATTATTTACAAACTTAAAGAAAACCTGTTAAATACTGTTCACATCTCTGGGTTGGGGCACCTCAGTGCCAGCTCCTTCCACTTGACCGCATCCAGCGCAGAGCGGTTCGAATCGTCGACGACCGAGTTCTTTCTGATCGGCTCAATACACTGGCACTGCGTAGGGATGTTGCATCCCTTTGCATTTTCTATCGAATTTACCACGAGGAGCGCTCTGAGGAATTGTTCGGATTAATTCCAGCCGCCAAATTTCACAAACGCACATCGCGTCAAAATTCACGATACCATCCTCATCATCTGGATGCTTGGCAGTCCACGACTGCGTTTTACTAGGAGTTTTCTTTCTCGTACAACTTCTCTATGGAATTGTTTACCACCGGCGATTTTCCGGACCGATACGACTTAGGGACTTTCAAGAAAAGAGCTTACACCTTTCTAAAAAGCCGGCAACGCATCTGCAATTCCACTGGTGTTGCAGTTGTTCATGGGCGGCGGTAGTCACTTACCATCAGGTGAGCCGCATGCTCGTTTGTCCCCTCTCCTATAAAAAAAAACCAATGTCATACATAACAGTGTAGCAAAATCCAAATTTAGGACAAGAACAATAACTATTACAACAAGACCTTTAATTTTATTTAAATCGATAAAAATGTGTTCTGCACTATTATAACTCTTAATACAGTTCAATAAACACTACATTTAAGTGAACTCGTGATAAGCGCCATCTATTGAACTAAATAAATGCCAAGGAATTGAACTAAACTGTACACGTGACACTTTAATGTTTTTCTCTTACTACTAACGTAAGATGGAGTCAAACTGCAGTAAGTGCAATAAAATAATATCAAAATGCGATAATCAACAACTACGTTGCATAACTTGTACACAAAACTACCGCGTAGACTGCACTAATGTCTAAGAAAAAAGGTTTTATCTAATGACTACGGAAAACTAAATGGAAGTGTGACCAATGTTGGTCTAAAACTCAAAATGAAAAGTATATAATAAATGTATCGACAGAGGATTCCTTCGAAACACTTTCTCATCATGATTATACAGACAACGTTTTCATTTCTCAAAATAGTCGACTGAATAGCAGCTGTCTAGACTTACATAAACTTAATAAGGAAGAGATGATTGAAGAACTAAAGAAACTAAATAATAAATTAAAAGTAAAATTGCAAATATCCGAAAATGAGATACAAAATTTATTAATCGAAAATTCAAACCTAAAAAATCACTGTCAAAGCACGAAACAAAAACAAAATATTTGGAGAAAATATGTAATTTGATCTAAAAAAAAATATTACAATTAGAAAAAAACTTTAAAAGTCTAAGTGGTACTACACTGGATTTTATACAGGATGAAAAAGAGGAAACCAACACTCATTTGGTTCAAGAAGTGTATACAGCGCCATTTGAAATTAACGAATTGAACTTGCATGTGGAAAACGTCGAATGGTTCAAGCACCCCGGGTCATCGAAATGTAAATACATCTTTGCTAAATGTGAAACAAAGAAGAAAAATATTCATATTATTACCGATGAACAAGTATGAGGCCTAGCTGAAGTAATGAAACATCAGCGGTCCGGAAAATGGAACGATATCTATAATGTTTCCGGAATGGTGAAACCATTTGCGCTAAGCGCACAGGCCCTAAAAAGTTGCGAAAATTTGCACAAATCTTTAACTCAAGATGACATATTAATTTTATCGGTAGGGTAATGATAAAAGTCCGTATGAAATAATAACAAATATATGTAATACCTTATGTAATTTGAGAAAATGTAAGATATTCCTGTTATGTGTACAACATAATAATTACATAAATGTCTAAAAATTAAACACGCAAATTAATTTAATTGTAAAAAGTTACAAAAACTGTACTTTTATTCATACTGACCACTTATTAAATAGATACAGTTACTAAAATAAAACATCACATCTTCATAAAATCAGCCTTAAAATAAATATAGAAATAGACCTAATAAAAAGAATTAGATCAAAAATACGAACAGCAATACATATTAAATGGCCTAAAATTGAGAAAGAATCTCCATTGCAAAAGTTGTATTTCAAATACTCTATACGTCAAAAATAATAATAACACCCGATTACCTAAAAAGGGTACAATACCGTTTTATTTTTACAGCATAAAAACGTGTCAAACAATGTTATAAAATCACCTATCAAGAAGGTACCAGATTTTTTCGTGCCTAATAGAAATCTAAAGGAATTTGTTACTTTACATAAAAATATTTAGGGCTTACTATTTAAAAAGGAACTTATCGAGATAACATGATCGAAACTCGAGTGTGATTTGAGCCCTGATGTACTGTGTTTCACCGAGACTCATAAAACACGGCGAGGAAAAAATATTAATATTCATAATTACGAGCTTGTAGCGCATTACTCAAGGAATAAAAGAAGGTGTGGCACCTGCATATTACTTAAAAAAGGGATAGCATATAAAAACAATTTAGTTCGTAATGATAAGTATACAGCTAATTTTCATTTTGAGTACTGCTCTGTATCAATTCTTCAACAAAACGTCATAATTGTTTGTGTCTACCCAACCTTAACCGCCACAAAAAAGAGGCATTTTGAATCGTTTTTTGACAAGTTTGAACTACTACTAAGTAAACTCTTGTTTAAATATCCGAAGCCCGAAGCATAAAAAGCTACCTCACACTTAATATCTTCTGCATTGTGAATATGTTTATACATAAGTTGCATAGATATACACATTTAGATCAGGAACAATTATTTACCCTACAACCTACTTTATCCGGACGGTATTCAAAACTTAACTTCGCTACCTTGCCATGAAATAAAATTAATTATACCGCTTTAATCGTCTATATTTTTTTTTATAGGATAGGCTGACAAATGAGCACACGGTCCACCTGATGGTAAGTGGTTGCTGTGACCCGTAGACATCTACATTTATCCTCTTTTGCGAATCAAAATGATGTGTTGTCACCCGTGAGGACTAAGATGAAATGCCTCTTTTCCAGTAAAAAGGTCTCCGGTTCTCTACATTCACCATACGAAACACAGCAGTGTCAAGCTGCCATTTTACACTGGTATTCTATGAGAACGTAGTCCTTCCCTGGTCGAGCCGACCCATTCGTGCTACAACTATATTACTAATATAGCTACAGCATGGCTCTACCATGGCCCCGTCTTTGCCTGCGTATTTAGATTTAAGACAGTGAAGGTCCATTTATTTTATCAATTTTTTATTCTTACTAATAGAATTTTAAAATTTTCAAGATAAAATATAGCCTCAATCACTCCTGGCATTGTTCTCTATCTGTTCATAAAGTTTCATTAAAATCAAGACAGACGCAAACTTTATGTCTTAATGGCACGCAAATAACTTTCTCAGCTCAATTAAAGGCAGTTTATATCGATATTACAGACATACGCTTCAATTTTATTTATATGTATATAGATTCCCGATGTATCGACATGGGTGCAGCACCATGTCGGGAGAATAACGGTCGGCCTGATGTCATTGAGCCAGCCTTCAGTTAGTTGGTGGTTGTTTTAAGAACTGACAGCCTAGTACCAGTAAGCGAAGTGTAGGGCGCTCCTCCACTAGACGGAGTTAGTAAGAGATGCAGGAAGTCGATGGATGCAAGTGGCCTCCGGGGAGGCCTGCGTTCAGCAGTGGACTTGTGACGGCTGTAACGATGATGATAATAGTAGTTTAGTAATGCTATTTGATTTTCAGACTTGAAAGTGTTTTGCTGTATTATCTGTAAGAAGATGTATTTAAAGAAGAAATACTTTGATTCGCACTCGTGTGCAGATGACAAAACTGAAGGGAACAATTTGCAAGAGGTATGTCATTTTTTTTTCAATAAAGACTGAAGTTACAAACTTACTGTCCACATGACAGTAAGTGACTACTGCAGCCCATGGACACCTGGAACCAACTTCAAACAAAGAAGGTTACAGATTCGCTATCACCTCTGACATTTATAATCTGTATCTGTATTACAGAGTAATTTTCTATCAACTTCAAAATGGAAGAAGTACTCAATTTGACTGTATGTTTTTTTAATAATAATTTTATTTTTCTTCTTAATAGTTTATATTAAAGTCAGTTGTACAAAATTTTTAATTTTATTTTATTTAATACTACTTTGGACGTGATTTTTACGCAGTAGGGGCAGGTCGTATATAAGATCCATTGTATTACTCACAACAGATGTCTATTGTGAAGAACTTTGAACAATGATGGTGAAACTCTTAGAGAAACAACTTCTTCGCCATTGTTGCTCCATGATAATGCGAGGCCGTTTTAACATTATAACACCTGCAGTAAGAAACCGTACGTCATTTTTCATACTCGCCGACGTCATTTTTCATACTCGCCGGACCAAACCCCACCCGGTTACAATTTCTTCGCAATTTGAACAATTTCCTGCAAAGAAAACTTCTCAAGAGGTTGCACAAAATGTTTTCATAGACTTCGTAGAGTCTAAATCCCCAGTGTTATATCGCAAAGGCATAAATGGCTATATTAAATTAAAAGAGTAACACTAAACAAAGAGAAAATTAATATTTATATGGAAAATGGCTACGAAACCTATAAGATATTCGGCCTGAACTTAACGTGAACGTATTTATCTCATGAGATTTTTGGCTGTAGGTGCTATCTATTGGCTATCCTCCTTTTATTGACTTCTAGTACTGTGATAAAAGTGCCGGATTATTTTAAAATAGTTTTAGATGGTTTTTGAACATATACAGAAAGAGTGTTGCAGTGAACATACGCGTTGAAGAATAGGGTATTTTACACCATGTAAAAAAAAATCGAAGAATATATATTTATGATAGATTTTGTAAAAAGCAAACGAGAAATGTTGATTTCTATTTATAGAAAAGCATTATAAATTTTATATTTCAATTTAAAGAATAACTTTTTTTTACCTGTGCCTCAAATTGCAAAACGATGTCCGCCATGTTAGATAGCGTCGTGACGTCACTAGGTCAAAGAACTAGGTTATGTGCTGTGTACTAACTAGTTAATTTGGAAATTTTTTAAGTTATCATTACAATTGTTGACTTTTATTCCGAATTTTATTGAAAAGGCATCATGGAAGACGGATTCGTAAAAGCGAGTTTATTACTTCGCTTTTAGCACTAATGTTACAGATATTATAATATAAGCTTAGGTGAGAAAAACTTTTTGTTATATTTTTTTGTACAAACCCTCAGACGAAATAAAAAGTCACTTTTTTATTTGATCTGAGTACAAACCATGTATTTATTCCCATATAATAGAAGAAAACGGGAATTAAGTAAAACACTCCACTGCACTTGCAAGGGCTATCAAAATGGCCCACAAAGGGCGGGACAGGCGAGCGATTAATATAATCCATTACAAAATTTGACTTGCAATAGGTACTTATCATGTCATGTTGTTTTGTTTTGATTAATCGATAGTTAAATATAAGTCATACTTACATCAAAGTGATCTTCACAGAAGTATAGTTTAGATTTTGTAGACAATGCCTTTGGTTTTCTTCTTGCAGGTTTTAATCAATTATTTCTCATATTTAAATCAGTTGGCAAATTATCCATAACTTCCCCGGTGTTCTTATGCTCGTATTTTTGCAATCAGGCACAACACAACAATGATATAGATGATAACTCACTATTAAACATTCAAAAGTATCTTATTCCTTTGCAAAATTGTCAAAATTCTACGACAGTGACGTCACGAGTTGAACAGTATGGCGGCTAGCGTTTTCACACGAAAATTTAAAACGGTAGATTAAAAGTAATTTTTGTCACTATTTGGTTTTAAAAAATTTATATAAAAATTATAGTGGTTCATTATCACTCCAGGATTCATTTAAAACACTTTTTGAAAATGGGTGTAATACCCTATTATACCCGGCTCCGAGAGAACTGGCTTATTGTGTAGAAAAGCGATCACCTATTAACTGTTCAGTAGCGGTGTAAGAATATCGATCCCATATCATTCCCTGGGTGTCGTAAGAAGAAGTGACAGTGGGAAACAACCTTAGAAATGAGCAGCAGCGTCTTCCTAATAACAACTAAAAACATAAAAACTGCTTTTGCCAACCCGCTTGCTATAAAAATATGAGGAAAACTATGTGGTAGGCCTATGTTCAGCAGTGGAATTTTGATATAATTATGAAAGATCATGCTGTGGCCTATAGACATCTACATTAATCCTTGATTAAGAATCGAATGGAGATGCGTTGTCGCCCTTGATGACTAAGATAGAATGTCTTCTTTCTAGTAAAAACGGGTCTCCGGTTCTCTATACTCACTACGCGAAACACAGCAGCATTGAGCTGCTGTTTTACGCTGGTATTCTGTGAGGGCGTGGTTCTTCCCCCGTCGAGTGGACCCATTTGTAATACAACCATAATATAGCTGCAGCGTGGTTTTACTACGTAAACTCTAAGAATATCATAATATTATTGGATTTAACTGCGGAGTTTCTTTCGCTGTTTCTTCTCCGTATATTGGAACCTCATTTTAAAACGGCGGTAGATTAAAAACATGTTGACGTTTGGCGAATCTAATTTTAATTACGATAATTAATTAGGTATTAATGATTATTTTTATTTTAATTACGTCGAAAAATAATCAACAGTTGATCATATCCTCAAGTTTGAATCTCGGGTGACATAATAGTTCATATATGCAATATGAACTATTATTTTACCATTATGTCGACACCGAGGATTTCGATACTAGCTGAGGCAACAAGGGGAGGGGGGCCTTGAAACTGAGGAGATACGACAGAGGGGTTCTTTTTAGCGGTAAACGCGCAAACTTGTGTCTTTTGCGCAAATTTTTTAAGCAAAGTCTCGACTTCAGATACAAGTTTGTTCCGGTACTCGGCGACGTTTTCCCGAGAAATATTGGCACGGCCGGTGTATAGAGCATCACTAGTGCTGTGCACTGCACAGCAATGAATGTTTCAAGTTTGCAATAGTAGGTAATTCTTTGCATATCATTGATATGCAAAGAACAGCGTTGGTGATAGCACGCAGCCTTGTGGAACACTAGCGTTAATGGACTTGTAAAACTGGTGATCCAATTGCACAATTTCTCGGGAAGCCCATAGGAAAGAAGCTTCGAAAGAAGCACTTTGTGCCTAACCCGATCGAAGGTCTTCGCTATGTCCAAATTAACGGCCAACGCCTCCCCCTTGGGCCCCACTGCCTCCGCCCATCTATGACTTAGGTAACCTAGAAGATCACCAGTTGAGTGACCTCGACGGAAACCGTACTGGCGGTCACTAATCAGCTGGTGAACCTCAAGGTACCGCATGAACTGGCAGTTAATAATGGTTTCTATTACTTTGGAGAACAAGGAGGCGATAGAATAGGCCTGTAGTTGGACGGATCTGAGCGGTCGCCATATTTCACCATAATACACTGTGACAGAGCTCGAAATTCTATCCACATCTTTTTTGTCAGTCCACAACCGTGAGTTTTAAACGCAATTTTCTGCCATGTACGACCACATTTGGAATTTATTGTCGCCAGTGGTTTTCCGGACCGATACCCAGACTACTCCTTTCTAAGTGGATTGTAACGCACCTGTAATTGCCCTGGTGTTACAAATGTTCATGGGCAACGGTGACAATTTACCATTAAGTAAGCCCGTAATGCCCGTTTCATCTTCTGTAAGAAAACGACACCACTCAGAATTTATTGGAGAAATAAAAGTCATTATTTTATTTACCAAATAGAGCAAATCGATGTAAATAGTGAATGATGTGGGGAAAACTAAAACGTAATTGTAGCTTTAATTCCAGAATAATCCACCCGTGGTAATACCGCAGAAAGATGAACAAGGGGACTTTATGATGGAGACATATTTACATGAGCTATTGGACCTTAGTAAGAATCCGGTGAGTGTTGTTTTTAACTTATAATCCAGAACTTACTACAATCCCTCCTTATGATAAGTAGTGATGAAGTCCTCGATGGTGAATTGTACTGCCTTAGCGTAACAAAAGCCTATTCACTCTTGCCTTGAAGATGCCCAAATTGTAATAGGATAGAAAAGTAGACGTTTGCACATTATTCCACTTCTTGGCTTTGGCACTTTCTTTCAATTCCAAAATCAAATGTAATGTATGACTTTGAAATTTAAGGTGAATTTTTAGAGGATTACCGTGTATAATTTTCTTAGTGATGCACTGTGGGAATTTTTATCATGATAGATATATTTGTTTAACCTCTTTCGCATGCCCATGGCATGGCCCGCTCTGTGACGACATAAGGTAGTGCATATTCTTATATCGTCACTAAACAGCGACCCATCTTTATATGGCGTGAAAACCTGGTAAGAAAAGCAGGAAATTTTAATTTTATTTTATTTTATTAAGTCATAATTAGGCTAAATACACCTATTTTGTTAGCACACTTAAACTTAAACTAGTGAGTTGGAGGCTATACTTTTTTTTAAGAATAAGAGTGACAAACGAGCACACAGTCAACCTGATGGTAATTGGGATGCTGTGGCCGATAGACGTCTACATCTATCCTTGATTGACAATTAAAATGCAGATGCATAGTTACTCCTGAGGTCTAAGATGGAACGTACACTAACCATGCGAAACACATCAGCATTAAGCGGCTATTTTACGTTGGTATTCTGTGAGAGCTTGGTCCCCCGGTCGTGCCGACCCATTTGTGCTACAACTATAATATAGCTGCGTGCAGTTCTACCACGTCCTGCCTGATGCGCTACAATAGCTTGACAGCCGCAACAACATTCTGAATACATTCCTCCAAGTCCAACTTGATGGACGGATTCAGGTTTTTTTTATTCCCAGCTTTAGAAACAAGAAGTTCGCTCGGTATAGTATGGTTAAAATTAACCACATTTTTTTGTGATCAAAATCGAGTAGCAGCCTCGTATCGGTAGGCGAAGGGTAGGGCGGCCCCCCACTAAATGAAATGACAACCTGGCAAGACATGCAGGAAGTCGATGGATGCAGGTGGCTCAGGACTGTGCTTTGTGCAATTCCTTGGGGCAGGCCTATGTTCAGCATTGGACTTGTGAACGGCTGTAATGATGATGATGAACCACAAATTATTGTACAATTCCTACAGGATGGTGCAGATTCGTGGCAGACGTGTGCCGTGTGTAGTGCTTTGCTGCCTGCACCGACCGCTCTGGCAGCCCACGTGGATGCTCTGCATCCAGAAATGTCGGTGCGTTGTGCTCTTTGCAACAAGGTGCGTACGTGACTAGATATATTTTTTATATAATTTTTTTTATAGATTAAGTGTTACAGAGGAGCACACAGTCATGCTGTAGCCCATAGACCTGTACATCCATCCTCGATTACGAATCAAAAGGCTTTTTCATCCGTGAGGACTAAGATAGAATGCCTCGTTTCCAGTAAGCAGGGTCTCCGATTCTCTACACTCAACATACAAAACACAGCAACACCAAGCTGCTATTTTAAGCTATTACTCTGTGAGATCGTGGTCCTTCTCCGGTCAAGCCGACCCATTCGTGCTACAACTATAAAATAGCTGCAATGTGATTCTGCCACGTATAAAATTAATAAATCGTAATGTGTACGACCTAGTGTTAATATCCATATTTTTTTATATAAAAGTAAATGTGTAACTGCCGGGTTAGCTAGTATCATAGAAAGATGAAATTCTATAATATTCGTAATAATTGCACGTGGTAGAGCTATACTGTAGCACGAATTGGCTCATCAGGGGAAGGACAACACTCAATTTGAATTTCTTTTCATTTCACTTGGTGGTCAGTGAATTATGTGACCAATAGACATTTATCATAGATTAAGAATCAAAATGCAGATGCCTTGTGACCACTTAGGGCTAAGCTGGAATGCCTCGAGTGTCTGCGAATTGTCTCATAAGCTGTTTATTCTGTGAGCGTGGGTCCTCCCTGTTTGAGCCGACAAATTCGTGGTACAACCATAATGTAGCTGCAGTTCTATTAGGTATATATTTTTTTCCCTGTTCGTTTATCACCCTTATATTATAAAAAAGAGGTTAAAATTTGGAATTTGGTAAAGCTTCAAACAACCGCGCTATGATAGGTACTCTACTACGTGAGCACTGGCGACTCGTTACGTACAGATGGAAACCGTTTGAACCGGCTCGGCCAGTGCTCAACTTTCAGGGTGTAACGTCGCGTATCAAAACACAATTTAAAAAAGATTATAATATAGTTTACTGTGTTGTGTGTGTATTTATTAACGATAATAGAACGTATATTATTATAATTATGTTACATTTAAAATTAACCATTCAACTCTATAAGGTGCAACAAATTATTCAAAAACAAAAACTGTAAAAATAAAATATTTAGAGTAAGTAGTTTGTAAAAAAAATATTTTATTATAGGTACATAGTAAAAAGATGGTAAACGTTTTGTTTCTTCAATATTATCCTCTTGTGTCAACCCTACCAAAATAGTTAAACATTTTGAACGCTCCTTAGAAGCTTTGCCTCTGCTCGGTTTTTTACTCATGTGGTATTTATCACTCAGACATTAAATTTTTACATGGTCCAGAAGTTCTGATGCTCGCAAAAGTATTAACTTTGTCTTTGAATGATCTATGATCGCAAGTATCAAGCAATAAAAAGTTTTGATTTTAACTTTGAACGGTCGCAGGTGTTCGCGTCCGTGAAGTCCGCGACGCGTCACCGCAGCAAG